>CM054818.1:4425674-5147674 GCA_028984105.1 Lavandula angustifolia | reverse complement strand
TTGGGAATTTCAACGTGAGCGGGCAAGGCATGAGCTGCTCTCTTCGGCTCCGGCGGCCCTTTGCCAATTGACTTCTCCGTTGCTGCTTTAGTTTGGAATTTTATCAGCTTGGTGTCGAACAACTTGGAGTCCTCAAATGCTGAGTTCCTTTGAACCACGCTTTCTATCAGCACCGACATCTTCGTGCCGAATAGAAGCTTGCTCGCATCGGCCATCCGCCTCTCACCGGTAGGCAAAGTCGTGAACTTCGTGGCCGGGCTTTCGGTTGAGTAGTATAATAATCTCGCCCAGCTCACTTGTACCCCATCATCGATAGCCATCATGAGTTGTATCCTCGGCTTAGAAAGCCGATCGTACGATCCAAGTGAGCTCGTCGAGGATGTGGGATACCACATACGCTAAACCTCTGTACTGAGGTAGCAACAGATTCCTCGGCAGCGCAGTCTTGAATACGAGGTCGCTGCGTCCACAGAATTTCTTCACGTAGTTATTTATCTCCCTCTCCTTATAACCAATGGGAGAAATACCAGCTGAACGGAGGTTGAAGGCGAGGACCAAAGCCTCTGATATATTAAAAGAATGCGTAGTCTCCCTCCACTTGTTCGGGGCCACTTCCCGACTGTATCCAAAGGATGCCTCTTCTCCTCCTGAGGCTAATGATTTCTAATTGAAATAAGCCTCCACAACTTGTCTCGGCAGATGAGCACGGGGGTGCTTCGTTACAAGCGTAGCCAGCCCTGACTTCTCAAGGGCATCAAACACCGGCTCCAAATATGAAAGGTCCACCTGCCGGAAGGCCATCGTCGGCTCAAACTGAGTCCGAACGGTCATGATCTCAACCAAATTCTTGGGTGTCTGTATTACCGCCATCGAAATCTGCAAAACAAATTGTTAGCACTTGAAAATAGAGTAAGTTAATAACTATCAGCGGATAATAATACATTACCGTGAAATAGAGCTTGAAAGGAGATATAGCAATGCAGTTTGAATGTGGATGTAAGGAAGATAACTGAATCGCTAAGAAAAAGCTCTAAGATATGAGAATGGCGAAAAGTGAGGAGTAATCGAAGTTGAAAAGATTTTATATTAGTTGATTTGATCTTCAGTTTGAATCCTATGGTTCAAATTTAATCTTTCAAAATCGATGGACGTCTAAGATTGAATGATATAGAGGGTATGATTACTTAGCCGCCAATACTATAGATATACGTAATAAAGGTAAGTGAGAAGACATGCATTAAATGCACGACAGAGAGCATTAATTACACAGGCGAAGGGTCCTGCTGACCTTCCCTTAAACCTTAAACATAATAAATGGTAAGAAATAAATGCTCCTTAACAACTGAATGTAAGCGACTGATGCATTAAATGCGGCATGCTTCTGAACAATTTAAGTAACGATACTACGCAAACCTCTTCAGCTGAACTTATCAGCTGGTTACCATCATTTATTAGGAGGATGGTTGTGCTGATGACCATGTTCCCCCTTGCTGTGTACAGTGTGCATCTCCCAACTGAGTCACTGTACTAAGTTTTCTGACCTGTCGTGCTGATTCCATACTGATACCAATTGTTGCTAAGTATATCATTATCAGTAGTTGGCTTCTCTTGACTTGTCTCAGTAGGATCTAGCAGACCTAGATCAACTGATAGTTCTCTGAACCTGTTCTCAGCTAGTGGCTTGGTCAGTATGTCTGCCCTTTGCTTATCAGTATGGATTTTCTCCATTCTGATGTCCTTCTTCTCGACATGGTCTCTGATGAAGTGATGTCGAATATCCACGTGCTTGCATCTCGTATGCAGAACTGGGTTCTGAGTTATAGCTATTGCACTGGTGGAGTCACAATAGATGGGCACTTCATCCTGAGTTATACCATAATCTCTCAATTGTTGTCGAAGCCAAAGGATCTGGGCACAACAACTTCCTGCAGCCATGTACTCAGCTTCAGTAGTGGACGTAGCTACTGAGTGATGTTTGATATCAGCTTGCTGCCTAGGAACTGACATGTTCCGGAAGTTGATTTTCGATCTATCCTGCATCCTGCATAATCGGCATCGAATAGCCTTGTTAATATTAAGTTATCATCAGCGGGATACCATAACCCAAAGACGTGTTCCTCTTAGATATCGCAGAATCTTCTTCGCCGAGTCTAGATGACTTCGCTTGGGATTCGCTCGAAATCTTGCGCATACACCTACGAAGCATAAGTTATGTCGTCGGCTAGTCATTGTTAAATAAAGTAAAGAACCAATAATAGCTCTATAATCGGTAGAGTTAACGAAGCTCCCTCATTGTCTAGATCGATTTTAAAGTTTGTGTTCATGGGGATCTTGACCGGCTTGCTTTGGAATCACGGCCGAATCTTTTGAGAAGATCTCGAGTGTATTTGGCCTCGATTGATGAAAATTCCTTCAGCTGATTGCTTTACTTGAAATCCAAGGAAATAATTCATCTCTCCCATCATAGACATCTCGAATTTCTTCTTCATCATTTTCTCAAACTGCGCGACATATGACTTCGTTTCTGCGGCCCGAAAATGATGTCGTCCACGTAGATTTGCACCCGGTAGAATGTCATCTTCCGACTTTATGCTTGAATAGAGTGCGATCTCTTGTCCCCTTCGAAAACCTTTTCGAAGTAGAAAGTCCGATAGGGTATCATACCAAGCCACGGGTGCTTGTTTTAACCCATACTGAGCTTTCCTAAGTCTCGTACACTCGATGTCCCTCGCTGAAAGCCGGTGGTTGTTCAACGTAGACTTCTTCCTTCGATGCGCCGTTCGTAAAAAGCCGACTTCACATCCATCCGATATACTTTAAAACCTTGATGTGTTGCATATGCTAGGAAAAGACGAATGGCTTCCAATCGGCGACCGGAGCGAATGTTTCATCAAAGTCAATTCCTTCACTTATTGTAACCTTTTGCAACTAGTCGAGCTTTATTTCCGACAATGACGTTGTTTTCATCTCGCTTGTTCTTGAAGACCCACTTTGTTCCGATCACGTGCCGATGTCTAGGTCTGTCAACAAGCTCCCATACTTCATTTCGCACGAATTGGTTCAGCTCTTCTTGCATGGCTATGACCCAGTCAGCATCTTTAAGTGCATCCTCTATCGATTGAGGTTCATCTGTAGACAGAAAACAAGAGTAAAGTGAGCTTTCGCCTTGACTTAATCTTGATCTAGTCCTTATAGTAGGCGACGGATCTCCAATGATTAGATCCGAAGAATGAGCATCGAGCCACGAGCGTCCGAGTCGGGCTTCTTCTTCGATACTACTTCGCACGATCGGTAGGAGTATTAGGCATTTCGGTTGTAGTGTTACGTGATCGAAGCAATTCAAGAAGAAGATTAGGATCTACCGAGTTTCCGTGGTTCGGGGCATTTAGCTCAGGAACATTTAACGTTCCCCCTGAGTTTATATTCTCAGTAGAGGTCTCAGTTACCACGGGGGCTTCCTCATCGACCGTTGTTACCTGTTGTTGATTCTGTTCTGGAGAATCAACTAGGTCAGCTACATTGCTTGTTGACTGAGTCTGAATTTCATCATCGTCTGACTCATCATCCCAACAATGCCTTGGATCTTCTCGGCCTTTATCAATCGATCCGAGATCCCGTAGCTTCTTTGCCGACATCTTCGATGTTTGGCTCGAGTATCTTTCCCCGTCCTCGGTAACAAACTCATCAAAAACAACATGAGGGCTTTCCTCCACGCAAAGAGTCCGATAGTTAAAGACTCCGAATGCTTTGTCGACCCTAGAGTATCCTAAGAATACTCCTTGATCGATTTGCTTGTCAAAGACTTTCAACCGATCTTTCCCATTATTGTGGATAAAGCAAGGACACCCAAAAATATGGAAATGAGAAATAGAAGGAATTCTCCCTTTCCACGGTTCGTAAGGCGTCTTCATGTGTTGCATTGTAAGCGGTGAGCGGTTCCGAGTGTAGCAGTGCCGTGTCGGTAGCATCTCGCCCAAAACTTTGAGGGTAGTCCAGTGCCGCTAGGAGCGTTCTTGCTGCTTCTTTGAGTGTTTTGTTCTTTCGTTCAGCAAGTCCGTTCTCTGAGGGGTGCGTGCAGCTGATGTCTCGTGCTGAATTCCCTCTTTATCGCAGTACTTTTTAACTACTGAGTTTAGAAACTCTGTTCCTCCGTCCGAGCGTATCCTCTCGTATCTTGATGTCCTTTTCCACACCGAGCTTTTTCAAGATTAGGCGATTCGGGCCGAACATCGACTTATTGGCGATGAAGATGACCCAAGTATATCTCGAGTAGTCGTCTATGACGACTAGGGCATACTTCTTCCCTCTTATAGTCACTGGAGAGACTGGCCCGAAAAGATCCATGTGGAGCAACTGAAGGATTCCATCAGTGGAAGGTGAAGGAATATGTGGATTGCTCTTCTTTATCGCTTTCCCTTCGGCATGCTTCACAATTTCTATCTTTGATAAAAGATTCCTTAGGCAGTCCTATGACTTTAGAGTTCTTTGCGAGCTTGTTCATAGTCTTGAAGTTCAGGTGGCTGAGTCTCTTGTGCCATAGCCTGGCCGACTTGTCACTTGATTTAGTCTCGTGCAAGCAAGCAAGCCTCGAGTTCTGCGGTTTTCCAGATTAGCAACATAGATGTTCTTCTTTCGCGAGCCCGACAACACTGTTTTCCCCGTAGATTTGTCAACAACATCACGAAAACCGGCGTCAAAGATAACTCGTTATGATTATCACGAGAATTGATCGACGAAAGGAGATTATGTTGAAGTCCTTCAACATATGTTACTCTTAGGAACCGAGGCGAGTCCCAATGTTCGGTGTTCCATATCCCCTTGTGTAGCCTTTGGAGTTGTCACCAAACTCAGTGCAGGACCATCTTCTTGTACGTAGTTGGTCGCCAAGCTCTTCCGATGTGTCATGTGTCTCGAGCAAGCGGCTGTCCACTATCCAAGGGTCCTTATGCACCTCGCAAAACGAAACATTTTTAGGTACCCTTTGGTTCGGTTGGGTCCTTACGGGTTAGTGGGTGATTTCGGAACCCGGATCCGCTTAGGAACCTTAGAAGTCCCGAGACTTCTTCTTCTGAACCTTGTCAGCTTCTCTCTCTTTAGGACTTGGAGATACTGACTTCTTGTTGACTTTGGGTTCAGGAGCTTTCTTCTTCTGAGTCTTAGCGCTTCTCCTGACCCTGGGCTCATAGTAGTATGAACCGTACTGAGTCGGATGCTCATACAGTGGTTCTCTATACTGTTCTGCCCATCTGACCTTCTTGGTTCCCCCTGAGTTTGATCGTGGTGTCCTGGGGCTGGAACCATTTGTCAGCTGCTTCTTCTGGTTGCTCGACTGAGGTGCAATAATTTTCTGTTTGTTCTTCGCCTGAGGTGGAGTGACAGCAGTTTGTACTTTCCCTCTGACGAACCTATCAGTCAGCAAGTCTGAGCTCTTGGAAGTGGAAGCTTCATGTTTGTAGCCAAGGCCTTCCTTCACACCAGTTGGCCGTTGTGCTCTGAGCATATTTTCCAACTTCTCCTTAGCTCCAAGGTACTGTTCAGTCATCAGTCCTCTCCAGACTTCGTCACTTCTTCTGAGTGAATCATAATCCTTCTGTACGTCTGAGAGCTTCTGACTGAGTTGAGCTATTTCAGTCTCTTTCTCAGAATTGTCCTTGGTCAGAACTGAGATCTGAGTCTCTTGAAGCTGAGACTTAGTCATAAGAGATTTAATCTCTTCCTTGAGTCTCGCCACTAGATCCACTGACTCAGTAGAGACCTGACAATCAGAAGAAAGTCTCTGATTTTCAGCCTTTACCTGTTCAAGTTCCTGAATCGTTCTGTTGAACTCTCTGCTCAGCTGAATCTGCTCCTCTAGTAGTTCATCATATGCTTGCACAACGTCTAGAGGATCATCTATGACAGAACATGTGTCGTGTGTGCTATGTGAAGAAGAGGTTGTTTTAGGTTTAGAGTTTACCTCAGTCTCTTCTGCTGCCATCAAGCAGTATTCGGCTGACTCTTCAGGACTTGTATTTGTTTCCTCAACTGCGACGAATGCGGCTTCATCTTCAGAGGAATACATGAAAGTATCCTCTTCAATTGAGTTGTCGGATATCTCTCCGGCTATGTAGGCTTGCCTTCGTTTGGCGAATTTTTCTCTTACGGCTCGCCGTTCGCTCTTTGAGCGGTCGAGAGTTCGGGACGGTCGTGCGATAATGTCCCTCCTTTTTGCGGTTATAGCATGTAGAGACTTTGCTGTTCTTTTTTTTTCCGACCGAGTCCTTTGAAGGACTAGCAGCTTTATGCTCTGTTTTCCCGCATTCGGGTGTAGAATTAGATTCTTCCCTTTTTTTGATAATCTTTCTTACCCGAGGGTGAATCTCGTGATACTTCTTTAGCTTCCCGACTCTCTCTTTTTTCTTTGATATTTGAGAGTCATCGTGCGAGCCGATCGGCGATAGATATTTCGGATGACTTTGTTTCACCAAGCTCTTGCCCTTGCTCGATGAAGTATTTTTGTTTCCGGTTTCTTGTGACGTTGCCTTGAAGGCATGATCAATGTGGGTGTCGGCTGGAGCACTCGGAGCATCTCACGGGGTAGGCTATGCTCAAATTCCTCCGTTTTTAGTTCCGAAAAGATAACATCGGGAGTTAGAGAATTTAGATCGAACGTCTTAGATAAGTAGCAAATGGAAGCCACTTCGTCGAGGTAACGCTCTTAAGATCTTGGTGTTCATTTCTTTATTGGTGAACATCCTCCCCAGCCCATTGATGACGTTGACTTGGTTTGTGAATCTAACACTGAGTTCGTCAATCGTCTCATTTGGCTCCATAGTAAGGGCGTCGAACTTCTGAAGCTCTAGTTCGAGCTTGTTCTCCTTAATCTGAGGGGTTCCCTGGCTCGGTACGAGCCCGAGCATCCCATAGCTCTTTTCTTTGTTTTACAATCTTGCACTCTGCCGAGGTGTGAGTCACTGAGCGTAGTCAGTATAGCGTTTCGTGCCACTCGGTCTAGATTGTGCAGCTTTTTCTCTTTAGGTGTGAAGGCAGATTTGTCTTTGGGAATGTTTGCACCTGTCTGTGCTCCTACGCCTTCTCCAGCAGCAAATACGACGCTGTCGATCATGGGGATTATGGGTCCTGTTTCAAGAACATCCGCCATGCTATCGTGGAGTGACGTAAGATGTGCCTCCATACGCACGCGCCAAACCGTATAATTTTAAATGGAGAACATCAGCACCATCTGAATACCTGACATATCAGACATGTTGCAACGAGTATATGGATGAGATGAAGAGATGCTTGTGCAGAGAAAACGTTTTCGGGATCAGTTCGAGAGGACCAGTATCACAGAACCGGCGATCAGTTGAACACCGTGCGCTCTGATACCAATTGTTGGTCCGGAGATGAAAAGTCAGGTGTAGAGGGGGGGGGTGAATACACCTGAGCTCTGTTTCTTTTTCTCAGTGAAGGTCAGCTGAAGCTGATGTTTGCAACTGATGAACAGTGCCAAGTAAGCCTTCGATCACTGGGGTCAAAGTGAGTCAGCTTCTGAGCTCTTCTACTGACTGATGTCAGTATTACGAAACTCAGTCGGAGACTGTAGTGCGGATAAGTGTTAGGCCCGGAGTCGTCTCTTTTGAAAACGTGTTTTCGCAATGTAAAGTCTTTTGGCTGTGCGCTTTTTAAGATACGTTTTATGCAAGCTGATGATTTAAAACAGGGTTAAATGCAATGCGATAAAACAGTAAATAACACAAGCGATTTTTAACGTGGTTCGGATAACAGATCCTACGTCCACGGTCCTGAACTCAGCAGGAGAAACTTGTTGATTAATCTGAGCAAGTCTCGGCAAGGAAACTGTACGCAGGACAGATCCTTCTAAGTTATAGTCCTTAGCGACTTTTACAATCCAAACCTAAGTTTAGAAGGGAGGGAATATTCTCCAACTGAGAAGGAGTTCTTACAACAAGAACGATTCACTAAATGTGAACTCCTTTGAATCTAAGCTATGAATCTGGCAATGAGCTTAGTTTAGAGAAGAAAGGGATCAAAGAGCTCTAGAGAGATGAACTACAAGAAGTGTTCTATGAAAACTAGTTCGTCTCTGGATAAGCTTGAAGGTTCTAGAGCGTTTGTGAGCTTGAATGCTTTCCCTTGATTTCGCGTATATTCCTCTGTGTTTCGAAATCTTCAAATCCTTCTCTATTTATAGCTGTGAGTTGTGGCATATGTCCGTTGGAGACGACGATGCCACGTGTCACAAGCCTCCAAAGAAAACGGCCATAAATTCGAGCTAGTTGCAGCAGGGCAGTTAATGCACTATTCATGAGAGCAGCTTTACTGTAGAGTAGGTAAGCGTTGTTGGCTTCTCATTGGTCGAGGTTTGTAGGTGGTGAGAGTGTCAGAGTTGACCGTTCAAACAACCTCGTATGTCTTCTGCTGAACTATTCGAAAAGACTTCAGGTGCAGGGTCGCTTTATGTCGGGTACGATGGGCGAATACGTCTCTGTCTTCTTCGGCTGAGTCGTCTGACTGATGAAGTGAGCTTCTGATAGTCAGTTGGTCGACTGCGAAGGTATTGTGCTTGCATAGGTTCTTCCGCTGATGACCATCAGCTGATAATATCTTCTACTGAGATCGGTTAAGCTAATGCGCTGTCTCCAGCTGAGGTTTAGCATTCAGCTTCTGACGTAGAACGCAAGCGATTACACTGATGACATGGGGTTCTGAAAAGTATCTTCAGCAGAAGATCAGTCCAACAACTACCCCGTACAGGACTTAGACAAAAACAATAAACAAAACATCAAGTCTAACCTATACATCAGCTAATCCTATCGACACACTAATCTACTGATATCAGCTCGGTTTTGGGATCTTCAATTCCATAGTACTACTATGATTTCCCCCAATTTCTTTTAACCCTAGAACAGCTGAGTATCAATCTACTGACTCATATCCAACAATTATAATTTAAAGTTTTATCTAATTACATGGAGTTGTAGCAAGAGCTCCTCTACGCTTGAAAACTGCATTTTCAACATACTATTGTGGTTTAATTTCTTTTAAAGAATAGATGTGAGATCTGGTAGATCTCAAACTTCGCAATTTCATTGATTTCACTTATCTTGAAACTAAATTGTTGCTTTGGAAGTAGCACAATTAAATTCCTAAAGAATGGTTATATTGTGATAGTAACATTGCTAACACATGTTTGTGGAAATGACTGCAATATAATACATTTATATACTATTAAATTTTTGCTCCTGAAGTAGCATCATTTATATTCTAGAAGAATATTAAATATTCTTACAAAGCAACTCGTATTATATGTGATATATGTTATTCCTAAATGAAAAAACATTATTAATCTATGTCTTGTTGATATTAATACACTCTTGATATCGATGTTCATCTGCCAATAAGGGGGCATGAGGGAGACAATAATAGAATGAAATGAAGCATCCCAGCAGGATTGCATAAAGATATAATTGTTTGTTTTCCCTAAAGCTCGATACGAGTAGTTGCATCTTCAACTGCAAGATTTTAAAATCTAGTGGATCGAAATTATTGAAGGCTCCAGAAGAGCATGCGTCATTTTATCAAATGATACGAAATCAACTATTGAGTTTGCCCCTACTTTAGTAAGTCTAGAATAAACTTAGTAAGTTTTAAGGATATCCGCTGCAATAGATACCATATTGAAATAATATAAGAAGGTAGTGATACATATTCTTGTATATATTATTTTGTATTTAGCCAGAAGCTAACAAAAGAAAAGTTTTCACACTACCATCTTAAATGTATTAAACATTTATGAAAACAAGTGAGAAAACCATGTCATGAAACGGAAGTTCAAAGGGTTTTATGCTTTGATATGAGAGGTTTGGACATTTACGAGCAACTATCATGCGCAACATAATTGAATATTTATATGGGCCCAACATAGAGATCCTGAAGAATCTCTTAATAAAAGAATTTTCATGATTTGCTTGATTTCTAGAAGAAATGTAGCACTTGTTAGAACTATAAGTCCAAATAAAAAGAGCTCAATTACCTCAAGATTTTTTGTCTTGATCATGTTAGTGGGTTGATTACAACTCCATGTGCCTCCTGAAGAGGATTTGATATTATATGACTTTGGAATTGAGATTAAATAATTAGATGCTCATACCCATACTCAAAATGGTATATGTCCGTATAAAAACGAGTCTCACATTAAGATTGTTATTATGATAAAATAACATTTCCAACATTAGTTGGAGCATATGTCAAATTTAGATTCTTGAAGTAATCAATGTGAAATCTACTTCAAACAAAAAGCACAAGAAAAAACTAGTCACATTTGGATTTACGAAGTAATCAATGTGAACAATAAATTGAAAGATTCAGTTGCAAAAGATTGCAAACCAACTTATTGATGCTTTTAATTTTTGTATATAAAAGAAGTGACAATGTGAGAATAAATGTAAATACCCGTCACATTTGGATTTACGAAGTAATCAATGTAATTTTTATATTTACATTTGTTGTAAATACCCCTACAAGAATAAATGTCCATGAAGGACAAGTACAAATGGTAGCAAATGAATATAAAGTTCGTCAAAAATATGGTCGACCAATTGAGTCTAAGAATTCTGTGCCTAAGAAAGGGTACAAGATATGAACCAAACAATGACGAATATAATTATCAATCAAATGAAAGTTCATGAAGAACTTCCAGCGTTTGAAATTAATGAGATCTCAATATATTGGAGAGATCCAATATCGTTATGGACGCATGATGATATATTCCCCTTTAATATGACTCTTGAAATGATAAAAGAGGATCTTCAACGATGATCTATAAGAGATTGTCAAGATATAAATAATTGGTCAAAGAGGAAAGACGTCATACAAGGTGAATTAATATTACCTAGGCCGGAAATATTTGGACCTGTAGTTCCAAAATCCGAAAAAATATCCCCGAATGATATAAATGTGTCTTTGTTAGAAAGAGAAATAAAAATTATGAGATATAGGGCAATACTCGTAACACAAGTCTCTCTCAAAGACTGGGAATCAATTATGAAAACTCTCCCATAATAGGCGTCATTATATTTTAGAGTTTGATTAATCTACTTATGTCACAAAATGCTTGCTATGTGTCTTATGGATGTAGTAAATATCAATCTATATGATTCACTAGATAGTATATATATATATATGAAGATCCCTGAAAAATTTAACTTGCTTGAATTACGTAAGTCAAAAATATTTTTTCAAGTAAACTGCAAAATCGTTGTAAGAACGTGTATCTCAAAAGTGAAGATATTTGTTCATATGTTTTCAAGAATGAAACTGATAGCAAAGCGGTTTGTATTGTTATTTGATTTTGGTTAAGACTTCTGAAGAGTTTAATACTTGAAAATTATGTGTATACTCCGTCAACATGACATATATATGGCCACTACTTGTGGACTATTTTATTGATTGACATGTGATTCTATAATCCAACTCAACTATTGTTGGCATTAGGGGGAAATTAAAATATGAATGCCGCAAATATCTCGTTGAATTAATTATTTAGATTCACGCACTATGAACCAGAAGTTCGTCAATTTATTTAGTGCAAAAGGAGTGACTAAAATCTCCTATACCTGTTGTATATGCACCATGAAAGAACTGAAGTTCCTCATAGACAAAATAAATCAATTGATTCTCATTAGCACCAGAAGCGTGAGAGATTTATTGGTGCTAAAAATAAAAAGTCCGCGAAATAGAAATTTGGGAACACATCATTCCAAATTCCTCCTGAAGAGGATATGTGAATCATTATGTACAAAAATATTTGAGGAAATCAACGCATGCCTAAAGACGGAGTTAGAATCAAAAGACTGGGGTTGAACTAATAATTGTCTCGACCTACAGATCGAGTATCTCCATAATGGAGTTACGTTAGTCGACCTACTTGAAAGGTCTTTAAAGAGATCTTATTGTATCGCATCCATATAGCTATCTAATGGTTGCTTCAATCACTTGAAGTGGATGAAGACTCATTTAGACCTATAGAAGATAGCAAAGATGAGGATCAAAAGTTCCTTAGTTATGTCCAATTGGATAATTTGAAATGGTATTGACCATTTTTGTTATCTTCGGGACAAACATGATATTGATGTATTTTGAAAAGTAATGATATATTGACATATTCCATGATATTCTCTATGAGGATAATTAAACTTGTGTAATACATATTAGTATAGACCTTGAAGATAACCTTGAAGATTATTACCTTGAGGGGGAGTGATAAATTATAAATAATTCTAAAGATGAGATTGACCCCTAAAGGTCAAATTGCCTTGAAGGTCAAATGACCTTGAAGGTCAAATGGTAGTACTCTTTTTCCTTTCTAAGTTTTTTCCCAAAGGATTTTCTTAGTTAAGATTTTAACGAGACATTCAATGTAACACACGAGTATATGAGTCATTGAGATTGATTCAGAAAAGAGTCAATGCAACATATGATCTCCAAAAGAGTGGCGACATTTAATTATGCATTATTTTTGCTGATATTTAAAAAGATTGTATTTGTAACTTTATTTATATTTATAATGGTTGGATTTCTTTAATTATGAGATTAAATATTTGTTCTTATGAAAAAAATCTATTATAAATCAAATTATTTTGTTATGCATTAGTTTATATATATATATATGTGCATATGCATTAGTTGTTTTTATTTATGCGTTAGTACGTACGTATATCCACGAATTCTTTAAATTATGAGACACTAAATCTATGAATACGTTTATAGTTTGGTAGTTGTTTGTTTGTATGCATTAGTACGTAACTAATTGATACCGTAAATTATGAAATAAATCTTGAGGAAAATGATTAATACATTTATGCATTAGTATGTATGCACAAATCCATTTAGTTGTTTATTTTTATGCATTACTATTTATATGTTACAAATTTAAAATCTCCACTATTGTCCATGCATAATGGGGATGATATCACATGTCATTACTATCTCCATCCCCCGACTCGATTCCAAACTAAATGGGTGTTTGGAACAGCTTATTAAAAACTGTTTTCAACTTTAAGCTGGTGCAGAGGTGTTTGAGATACCCAACTTAAAGCTGAGATTCTCTGAAATTGAGTCAAAATAGAGAAGCAGCTGAAGCTGCTCCACCCCAACTTTCAGCTTCATCTTATTGCTCATGATTTTTCCGGACCAAATTACCTTTAAAAACTTTGATTAATTTCAAAAATATCTCTAATCCTAATATTTATTAGAATTCTTTTTTTTTAACATACTAGCCATGTCTCTTCCTCTCTCTATCAATTATAGTATTATATAATATTTATATTAATTTAATATTTTATAATATTAGATTAAAATTATAAAGAAAAAAATAAATATAGAATAAGAACCATTTTTGAATTTTATTTATTTATTATAAATTATAATTATTAATAACACTAAGGGCAAAATAGATATTTCTTTTAAAAAGTAACAATAAGCTATTTCTATCAGCAGTATTCCAAACACTATTTTTTTTTATTTTCAGCTGCTTTCAACACTTATTTCCAAATACTAATTGATTTTTAAATAAACTGCTTTCAGCTACTTTAAGCAGCTTTCAGCACTTATCAATAAATTTCAGCTACTCCAAACACCCCCTAAAACGACATTATTTTGTTGCTAAATGTTTATTTTTTATCTTATTTTCAATCCATCAGATAAATACCTGTTCTTATTCTTCGTCTCCATTCTTCTCAGTCCCCTCCACTTCCACTCCGCCTCCAAATTGACATCGTCCATTTCAATCTGCAAATGTTCTATTACAACATTCCTTACAACGATGTTTATATCCCTGCTCCCGCCTTCCATACAGCGACGTTGATAACAACTCTGCTCCAATTCTCTGATTTATCCCTTTTCTCATCAATTAAGGATGGTGAGTGGGAGAAAATTGAGGTAATAAATAGTGTCGATTTCTCTCTTTGATCATCATAGAAAATCAAGGGAAGAAACTATTGCCGTAGCCCGTAAGCATCTCAAGAAACCTATCCTACGGCAGAGTGATACATTTGAGCCTTTGAATGGTGGTGGACGGTATTTGGTTTTGTTGATGGTATTAAAAGATTGGATTTTGAAGACGAGGATTTAGATATGGGTGAAAACGGGTCGAATACGGACGGATAGTGCTCTTCCCATATTTTGTCCCATATTTTTTCTTGAATTCGGAAAGGCCGGATATGAATACGGATTCGGAATATTCGGGATACGAATACAGGACGGATATATGACGAATTCGGATCGAATTCGAATAACAATAATCGGATAATATGATTCATAAATAACCATCTATTTGTGATTGCAACATATGAAAAAATCATGTATACAATATTTAATAGAAGTTTTAATGCAAACTATAATTAAAATACTACCCATTATGAATAACATAATTTTTAGGATCAAGAAAGTACGAAAAAAATCCAAAATTCAACATAAAATACCTAACAATAACCATAGATGCACTTAATATTTTTTTAATATCTTTTCTTAATCTCAATTTATTATTATATTAAAAAATTAATTATTAAATAATCCGGGAAATATTCGAATTTATAATCTGGGAAATATCCGAATTCATAATCCGGAAAATATCCGATTAATACGGAAAATATCGGATACGGGTGAATAATGTGAAATCCGAATTCGAATCCGTATCCGATTTAGGCTATCCGGATTCAAACCCGTATCCGACCGGATATTAGATTTGCTCCTTGAATTTGATCCCGATCGGATCTGGCTCGGGCGGATAATATCCGATCATTTTTCACCCCTAGGTTTAGAAGCCACGAATGAGAAAGTGAGAAACTGCCAACTCTAGAATTTTTTTCCTAAAACTACGTTGGCGGAGATTAAGAACAATTTTATTTGATGGATCAAAATAAATTAAAAAATAAATAAATATTTATGAGCAAAACGACCGTTTTAGTTTGGGATAGAATAGAGACAAGGGTAGTGGGGACATATCATCTCATCCCATACATAATATGATAAGTTTTTTTTTTTATTATTATAACTTGTAACAATAAATTAGCTTTAGGATTGAGATTGATCTCTATCTATATATATATCAATAGAAATATTATTGGTTTTGTTCTAAATATATCCACATAGATATATGCCATAGATAATGAAGATACTTTTTTTAATGAGCATGTTTCGTCTTAAATTTTTTGTCGTTGATTAATTTTACACTCTTTGTGAAATAGAACTTGTCTTCACTTTTTTTTTGGCATAATTTTTAAAAAGAATTGATAGTTTCGTGTAAAGTTATGGATCTCCTAAATAAAATAGGATAAAAATGTAAACTAAAAAGAAAGGAGAACTCATAGTACTACACGAAAGTTCGGGGGACGGTCGCACCCACGGCCCCCGTTTGGATCCACCCTTGATCGATTGATTGATTGATTAATGAAGCTAAGAGCACCGTTGAAGCACTAGATGAGCAGCCGATTATTAAGCTTAGGAATCATCAGACCTATGATTCCTAGCGAGTTTCATATGATTTCTAAAAAAGGCGGCACCGCCACCATTCGCCGCCGCGGCTCCAGGTTGGAGGTGTACCTGTATCTAGATTGAGGGATTTGTAGCAGTAGCCACACAGTAGAAATCGAAAAATAATTATAGCCCACAACTAAAACAAAACACAAAAATAGCCATTTTGTCTTTATACGGCGCAGGGCCGATGGGAGCCCGACGGGAGGAGTCCATCGGCCTTGAGGAAAAAATCCGAACCCTCCCCATCGGCCGAACCACTTAACTTGATATCATGAAATTACCGGCTTTGAGGGCCGAAAGGAGGCCGAAGGGGTGGTGTCCGTCGGCCCTAATCGCCATCGGCCGAGAGAAAAAAGGCCGAAGGCCGAACACCCCATCGGCCGACCCAGTTGAATCGGCACAACCAAACACGGTTCTGACGGCCGAAGGAGGGCCGAAGGTGGGTATCCATCGGCCCTGTATCCCTTCCTTCGAGACGGGATTCGACACGGGATTCAACACGACACATGGAAGGCTTTTCCTGCAAACGTGCAGTAGGGCCGATGGAAAGCCGGTGGAGGGCCTATCGAAGGCATGTGGGAGGTGCAGTTTCAATTCAGCTTTATCTGCTGAAATGACTAGTCAGATATGACATTCACATGCACGTTAATCAGGGCCGATGGGGGGCCGATGGGGGGCCGATGGTGGGCCTATGGTGAAATGACTACTCGACTTCGATTATCACGTGAAAATTTACAGAAAATTTTCTTATAAGACGTAGAATGGCAATTGGATGACTCACCGATAAAATTCCTCATTTCACTTCCACTCTTCTCAATTCTTCACATAAATTTGAAAAAAATGGCCGATTTTCGATCGATTATTGTGAAATTGAACGGCGAATTCGACGTAGAGTCGAATTATGTCGGTGGCCATAAGTTCATGGTTTACATTCCTTCAAACAATATTTCTCTCGAATATCTTCGACAAAGCATTGATCGGTGGCTCAGTGCTTATTCCCTTCCGTTCAACTACTTCATTTACTATACTGTTGCTTCCCGATGAACCGGCAGGATGATGAAGGCCATTCTGGGTCATGATACTGATCTTATGCGGTTATGCTCTATCTACGTAGAGCCGGTTGTGTTTGTTGTGTATCATGAAGTGCAAAATCCTCAATTTGGTGTCCCGAACCAAAATCAATTTCCCGAAGATAATTCTAATTTCGGGGGTCCTAATTGGCTTACGGGTCAAGGAAGCAGAAGTAATGATGGCGGACGGGCTCCCCAAAGGAATATTCGTGTGGAGAGGGATTCAGATCGTGAGGCGGATTTGGACTCATCATCTGATGATGATGATGAGGATGAAGATATTCCTTCCACCTTGGTTAATTGTTCGTTACAAGATTTTGCTGCATGGATTCGGAGAGAGGGTGGCGTAAGTCAACTTATGTCTTTGCTAGTTCCAGTCAATCGTTCTCGAACGAATGACGAGACTGTATACGACAACACAGAAGCCACAAGCAACTGGCTACTTCATGTTGTTCCACTTGATGTATCCGATTCAGTAGCGGTGCGGAACTTGAATACTGTTATAGACGGAAGTTTGCGGGCAGGATTGATGTTCAGCTCGAAAGACGAACTTTATGTTGTTGTCGCTGTATTCTATTTGGAAAACGGTGCGGATTACAGAGTGCAACGTTCGAGTGCTTCCCGCTTGGAATATTTGTGCAGAAGATGTGTTGATTGTCCATTCGAGCTACGGGCATACTGTAGAGGTCAGACGTGTTGGGAGGTGAGTAAATGGGTTCCGGACCACAATTGTACAACTGATTTATCCGGGCTTGGCAAACGAAATGTGAGGTCGAAGGCTATAGCTACTTATATACCCTGTATAATGCGTCGTCAAAGCAAGTTAACGAAATCGACTGATATTCAGGCCGATCTATTGGATAAATTTGGTATACAAGCAACGTACGGGGTGGCCCTCCGAGCGCGCAACGCAGCTATTTCGATGATTTACGGCGGACATGCAGATTCGTTCAGCAAACTGCCTAAATATCTGCATTTGTTGGAACAAACAAATCCGGGCACTTATACGGATCTTGATGTTGGTGAGGATGGTCGTTTTCGACATTTATTTATGGCGCTTGGTGTATCGCGAACCCCTTAGTTAGCCAACCTCCGGAAGGTTATTGTGGTGGATGGTACCCATTTGAAAGGGAGAAACAAGAGAATATTATTCGTCGCTGCTACTTTTGATGCGAACGAGCAAATATTCCCACTCGCTTTTAGTGTAGGTCCCATTGAAAATGATGTTTCATGGACGTGGTTTATGATGCGACTGAGAGCCACATTTCCAACGGATGACAATTTAGTGATTATTTTAGACCAATATAAAAGCATAGCGAATGCGGTAAGAGTGGTTTTCCAAGACGCACAACACGGACTTTGTTACTACCATCTCTCGAATAAGCTTGCGAGGCACGGTGATTGGGTCATCCGGTCGTTCTATCGAGCAGCTTAAGCTTATCGGTTGACAGAGTTCCATGACGCCATGAACGCCATCCGTCGGGGAAAACCGGCTATTTACGAAAAGTTGATGGAAATCGGATCGGAGAAGTGGTCCACACTTTTCAGTAAAGGCCGTCGTTACAGTCTACTGACATCGAATGCTGCGGAGTCAATAAATTCTCAACTGTTGGAGGCTAGACGACTTCCAATTCTTGCTATGCTCGAGGCAATCCGTTATATGATAGAGTCATGGTTCGATCAACGACGAGTAAAAGCAATTTCCAAAAATAATCCGTTGACTGAGGCTTCTGAGTTGAGGATGCGGAACGAAGTTGATTTGACTAGGAGGTTTACGGTTACGCAGGTGACTACTAACAAATACAAGGTCGACGAAGGTGGCCGACAGTGAAGGGTCAATCTTGAAGACGAAATATGTGAATGTGGCGTCTGGCAAATTGACCTGTTGCCGTGTAGTCACGTTGCTGCTGTTTTGTATCATCGCCGGGAAAATTTGTATAATCATATTAATGATTATTATACGACGGCGACGTGGAAGGAGATATATGCCGGTGTGGTTAATCCCTTACCTCCTCGGAATGAGTGGGGTGTCCCACCGGAAATAGAGGACATTGTTGTTCTTCCACCAATGATTATACGCCAAGCCGGACGTCCAAGAAATAGCCGTCGTCCTTCCGGAGCTAGAGCCAGTACATCAGGAACGCGCCGTCGAAAAAAATGTGGCAATTGTGGAGATGAAGGTCACACAAGGCGGAGATGCCCCAATACAGGAACGACAAATAACAAGTGAAGTGGCCATGTTCTCTATATCCCAACGTCTAGGGACCCAAATATCTCTCTCCTCGTACGTACTATGTCGGCCCTGATCAAATCCCCAATGAACAATTCGAGCAGCCGTATCCTAAGGATTTGCATCGGGAATCGTCGTGCATTCCTCATCTTCCTGTGGTTGATCTTCACTTTGATTCCAGCTCGGCCACTGATGTACTGAGACAATCCTCCCCCGCGGTGCAGAAGTTTCCTCCTCCGAATGGTGACCAATGTCCTCGGCTTCCCACGACTCCAAACTAAAGGAAGTGGAACCTCTGCTCATACCCTTGCTCTTGCCGCTGCCTAACAATTTATCGATCAATTTTCCAACTTTTTCAAAAAACCGTGTTTCCGCTCCTTCCAACGGTCATCCACTTTCTTTAACAGCGCTTCCTCGCGCTGGTCAAACCGTTCTTCTAAAGTTCGGACGACTCGGTCGTAAGTAGGAAAAGTCGAATCTTCATCTTGACGATGCCCGGATGACTCTCCCTCAACCGGTGTACGTTTCTTCTTTGATTTTTTCTTTTGTGCAGCGAGCGCAGGAGCCCGTACACTGCCAGCTTCATCGACTCGCCTAGGCTGTACGTGGACGGGTCTGGGAAATGATACACCAACCGGATCATCTCCATTCACCCTTCTCTTATATTCTGTTAGCTGCTCCTCCGGAGTAGGCATCAGAGTCTCAAGGGGAGGTGTCTGCATCTGTTCAAAAAAAATTCATCACAAGTTATAATACACTCTTCTACTTGTAAATTTTTTAATAAATATTTAAAATATTATTTACCGGTGAGGCGAAGAAACTAATCCACTCCGTATCTGGTGGTGTAGTATAAACCTACTTAATACAACGGGGCATACCTCCGGTGTTGACAAGGCGGACACACAGCCGGCCCAAATTTGGTATCTCCTCGTATGCCCAAATCTAAAATACAATTAAAGAACACCATTAAACATCATGACAAGTATAAAATTGTCGAAAAATAATTAAATTTTGATTCGTACCTGAAGGGCCCAAATTGGCCCATAAATATTATATTTCGATTTCAAGCTCTCGATTCGCTTCGGTACGAAGCTCATGTAGTGGAGGAGGGCATTGTAAGTGTAGGATCCCCATGAAAACGCGTTCCACGCGTCTAAATCATCTGCCAGGACCCACATCCACGTCTCCACCTTCTTCGTCTCGGCAGGAGCAAAAAAAAGACATTAGTGCCAGGACATTGGCCACCTTCAGATGCTCATCTTCAGAGAGCTCACGGAGCTTATCACTTTTCCACATTTTAAGTAGATCGCCTCATGTTATTGGATTTCCTTCTGTGAGGCTCATATATACCGTCGACTCTCGGGCGTCGCGAGGTGCCTTCGTATCAAAAGAAGAGGGACCGAAAAATAATCTAGTCACCAGTGCATATTCGAACTGTGAAAATCTTAGCTCTCGCCCGGATATGTGAAAACGAACCTCCCCGGCCGGTGCCTGCACCTCATAGCACATCAGTTGATGCAAAGCTAATACAGAACTTTTTTCCTTCCTCCAGCTCAACAGATGCCGAAACTATCCATCTCTAAACCGCTGGACTAAGTTATTACCCCCCCTGTCTCGAAAGTGTCGTCTTAATCAGTTCCGGTAAACAATCTCTCCAGTATGTAGTGACTTTAATTGTCTTCTCTCTAATCGGGAGTCGGATGTAATCGGGCTGTCAGTCGAGCAAAAAAAATTATAAAATTATAAATTGTTAGGACAACAGCACAAGGGCCGATGGATGACCGAAGGTATGACCAAACTGAAGAAAGGCCGAAGCAGGGCCGAAGCCGGGGCCGATGAAGGGCCGATGGTAGGGCCGATGGAGATTATACGCCATCGGCCTCGGGTGATAATGCTGATTATCGAATACAATGCCGAACAAAATGAATAAATCACCATGGAAAACGAGGACTACAACCCAATTCAATTCATAATACTCAAATTTCGACACAATTCGACCAAAAATTCGACATCAATTCCACAAAATTCGACAGAAATTCAACATGATATTTGACAGAAATTCGACATGAATTCCACAAAATTGGACATATCAATCGCAAAATTCACACCAATAGCATGCAATATCAAACAATTCGACACCCAATTCTACAAATTTAGACATGAATCCGAGAAAATGAAATGAACAAGGGCCGAGATCTAAAAATGTTCGGCGTCCATGGCTGTTCGGCAGTGGTTCCGTCGGCGCTCAACGATAGACGGCGGCGGTTCCTCGACGGTGGTTGCTCGGCGGCGGTTAGTCAGTTCGACGCTCAAGTTTTCCTGTTTTGTGGTGCGTTTCGGCCCTGGTGCTTGTTTTCTCACAAGGCCAAAACAACTGGGTTCTGTTTGTAAAATACGTTTCTTGATTTATTATCGAGGCCGATGGGACGGCCGACGGGGGGCCGATGGAGAGCCACTTAATTTCGGCCCTTCAAAATCGGCCGTTATTTTTTAGGGCCGAATGATCGGCCGAAGGAGGGCCGATGGCTATTGGCCACGATGGAATTTTAACACGAGGAGCCCATCGGCCCTCCATCGGCCCTGAGTTTTTCAATCGGCCCTTCTTCGGCCCTTCGGCCGTCCTTGTCCCTAATAAGACAAAATGGCTAGATTTGTGTTTTTTTTAAGTTGATGGCTACATTTTTTTTTTAAGTATTTGGCTAACAGTAGCTATTTCCACATCTAGATTTGTAAGCAAATAGGGAAATAGCTCGATTTAAAAAATGTTAAAGTTGGAACTTTGGCAATAAAAACTCTTCCAGCAACTTACTACCACTGGTCCAACGATTTTAATTTTCAACCCACAATTTATGTTTTGGAACTCTTCAGTCCAGCCTCCACTGTGAAGGGAGAGAAACAAGAAAAAATGATTATGGGACCTATCTTATTCAAAAAGTTAAAAAACTGGTTATAAACTTGATGTTTTACAGTTTACGGTTATAAAAATTAGGCAAATTAGATTTTGTAGTCTCCAAACTATACGTGTTTGGTCAATTTGGTCCCCTATTTATTTATTTTTAGTTAATTATTCCCAAACTATAGAATTTTGGATGAATTGATCATTTTGTTAAATTTTTTTGTTAGTCAACGATTTTTAAAATATATTTTTAATATAATATTATTAAGGACTAAAACGTCCAAATAATATATTTGGGGATCATAGTCGCCAAATTTTATTACGCCATAACCAATTTTTTTCGAATATTACTATGAAAACGAGGGATTAAAATATAAAATATATGAAAAATTAAGGAATAAATCCTATTGGAATAAAAACAAGTTTTGGATGGAAATTTACTATAGTTTTATTCATTGATTATCAAATATCTACATTTTAAATCTCCCGTTATCATAATAATATATGCAAAAAATTTGATCATGGAATTATAATATTTGACGATTATGATCCCGAAATATATTATAATTGGCGGGATTGGTCCTAAACTTATTTAAAATTGGCGTAGTTGGTCCTTTGGTCCTTAAAAAAATCAAAACGACTAAAATATATTTTGATTTTTCAAAAATAAAAAATTTTAATTAAAAAGATTTGGTCAAATTGGTCCTCAATAATATTATACCGACAATGCCCTTTAAAAATCGTTGACTAATAAAAAATTTAACAGAAGAACCAATTCATCCAAAATTCTATAGTTTTGTGACTAATTAACTAAAAAAAATAAGGGACCAAATTGGCTAAACACGCATAGTTAGGAGACTAAAAAATTAATTTTGCCTAAAATTATTGTGTTATCTTCTTTGGTTATATATAAAAGGCAAATTAGACCTTTTAGTCCTCAAACTAAGATTAATTGGCAAATTTGGTTCCTTATTTGTTTTTTTATTTAATTGGTCCCCAAACTATATAATTTTGGATGAATTGGTCATTCTGTTAAATTTTTGGTTAGTCAACAATTTTTAAAGGACATTTTTATATAATTTTATTAAGGACCAAAACATCCAATACTGAAAGAATGAGGACCAATTTGACCAATTTTAATTTTTTTACTATTTTATAAAATTGTCAAAAATCAAAAGATATTATATTTATTTTAATTTTTTGAACGACCAAATACGCCAATTTTAAATTGGTTAAAGACCAATCCCGCCAATTATAACATATTTTGGGATCATAATTGTCAAATTTTATAGCCCCGTGATCAAATTTTTCGAATATATTATGATAACGAGGGATTGAAAGGTAGAATATTTGAAAATCAATGAATAAAACTATACTAGATTTTCATTCAAAACTTGTTTTCATTCTAATAGGATTTATTTCTTAATTTTTAGATATTCAATGATTTAATCCCTCCTTTTTATAGTTATATTCGAAAAAAATTTGGTAACGGAATAATAAAATTTAGCGATTATGATCCCCGAATATATTATGATTAGCGAATTATGATCCTCAAATATATTATAATTGACATAGTTGGTCCTTAATAAAAATCAAAATGACTAAAATATCTTATATTTTTCATAAATTAAAATTCTTTAAGAATAAAAAAATGGTCAAATTAATCCTCAATCTTTCAGTATTGGATGTAATAAAATTATACTCTAAATGCCCTTCAAAAGCTGTTGACTAACGATTGACTAATAAAAAACTTAACAGAAGGATCCAAAATTCTATTGTTTTGGGACCTATTAACTACAAAATGTTAATAAATGACCAAATTGGTCAAACAATCATAATTTGGGGACTAAAAGTTCCAATTTGCCTTTATAAAATTATTCCACGTAACTTTACACTTTTATTTTTGTCCATTTAAAGGAGCTTTTTATACGTGGTATTATCACTTCTGCGTAAGTGGTTCATCTAGAGTTCAATTCCTATTATTATTATTATTATTATTATTATTATTATTATTATTATTATTATTATTATTATTATTATTATTATTATTATTATTATTATTATTATTATTATTATTATTATTATTATTATTATTATTATTATTATTATTATTATTATTATTATTATTATTATTATTATTATTATTATTATTATTATTATTATTATTAATATCATTATTACTATTATTATTATTATTATTATTATTATTATTATTATTATTATTATTATTATTATTATTATTATTATTATTTTATTTGTTATAAACTAAATAGAATTAGAGAATAAAAGAGAGAGCATAATGAGATGTGCACATAAGTAAGGAACTTCTGGTCATAAAACATCTTTGTTATCTTCTATAGGTCTAAATGAGTCTCCATCCACTTCAAGTGATTGAAGCAACCATTAGGTAGCTATGTGGATGCGATACAATAAAATCTTTTTAAAAACCATTTAGGTAGGTCGACTAGCGTTACTCCATCAGGGAGATGCTCGATCTGTAGGTCGAGACAATTATTAGTTCAACTTAAGTCTTTTGATTCTAACTTCGTCTTTTAGGCATGAGTTAATTTCCTCAAGTACTTTTGTACATAATGAAGTGTTCTAAATTTCTATTCCGTTGACTTTTTATCTTTAGCACCAATAAATTTCTCACGCTTCTGGGGCTAATGAGAATCAATTGATTTATATTTTCTATGAGGAACTTAGTTCGTTCATGATGTATATACAACAGGTATATGAGATTTTAGTCACTCCTTTTGCACTAAATAACTTGATGAATTTCTGGTTCATAGTGCGTGAATCTAAATAAGTAATCCAACAAGATATTTGCTGCATTCATTTTTTAATCTCCCCCTAATGCCAACAATATTTGAGTTGGATTATAGAATCACGTGTCAATCAATAAAATATTCCACAAGTAGTGGCCCCATATATGTCATGTTGACGAAGAATACACATAATTTTCAAGCATTAAGCTCTTCAGGAGTCTTAACCAAAATCAAATAACAATACAAACTACTTTGCTATTAGTTTTCTTCTTGAAAACATATGAGCAAATATCTTCACTTTTGAGATAACGATTTTGCAGTTTACTTGAAAAAAATATTTTTGAGGTACGTGATTAATCAAGCAAGCTAAATCCTTCAGGGATTTTTAAGTATATATAACTATCAAGTTAATCAAATAAATAGATATTTACTACATCCATAAGGCGCATATCAATCTTTTGTGACATAAGTAGATTAATCACACTCTAAAATATAATGGCGTCTATTATGGGAGAGTTTTCATAATTGATTCTTGGTCTTTGAGAGAGACTTGTGTTACGAGTATTGCCCTATATCTCGCAATTGTTATTTCTCTTTCTAAAAAAGATACATTTAATCCTTCGGGGATATTTTTCAAGATTTGAACTACAGGTCCAAATATTTTTCGGCTTTCTAGGGAATATTAATTCACCTTGTATGATTTCTTTCCTCTTTGGCCAATTATTTCTATCTTGATAATATCCTGTAGATAGTCGAGGATCATCTTTTATCATTTCGAGAGTCATATTAAAGGCGAATACATCGTCATGGTCTATGACGATATTTGATCTCTCCAATATATTGAGATCTCATTAATTTCAGACCTGACAGTTCTTCAGGAACTTTCATTTGATTGATTAAACATATTCTTCATTGTGTAGTTCATATCTTGCACTCATTTTCTTAGGCACAAAATTGCTTTAAGAACCAATTGGTCGACCATATTTTTGATGAACTTTATATTCATTTGCTACCCTTTGTACTTGTCATTCAGAGACATTTATTCTTGCGGGGGTATTTACAACAAATGTATAACATTGTCACTTCTTATATTTACAAAAATTAAAAGCATCAAGAAGTTGGTTTGCAATCTTTTGCGAGTCTTTCGACTTCTTGTTCATATTGATTACTTCAGAAATCCAAATGTGACTATTTTTTGTCTTGTGCTTTGTGTTGGATGTAGATTTCACATTTATTACTTCAGGAATCCAAATGTGACATATGTTCCAACTAATATTGGAAATTGTTGGTCCAGAGACGAAAAGTCAGGTGTAGAGGGGGGGGGGTGAATACACCTGAGCTCTGTTTCTTTTTCTCAGTGAAGGTCAGCTGAAGCTGATGTTTGCAACTGATGAGCAGTGCCAAGTAAGCCTTCAATCACTGGGGTCAAAGTGAGTCAGATTCTGAGCTCTTCTACTGACTGATGTCAGTATTACGAAACTCAGTCGAAGACTGTAGTGCGGATAAGTGTTAGGCCCGGAGTCGTCTCTTTTGAAAACGCGTTTTTGCAAGTTAAATCTTTTAGCTGTGCACTTTATAAAATACGTTTTATGCAAACTTATGATTTTCAAGTCAGTTGAATGCAATGCAATAAAACAGTAAATGAACACAAGCGATTTAACGTGGTTCGGATACGCAAGATCCTACGTCCACGGTCCTGAACAAGGCAGGAGAACTTGTTGATTATTCTCGAGCAAGCCTCGGCGGGGATACTGTGCCTTTGGACGGTTCCCTCTAAGTTATAGTCCTTAGCGACTTTACAATCCAAACCTAAGTTTAGAAGGGAGGGAATATTCTCCAAGCGAGAAGGAGTTCTTACAACAAGAACAATTCACTAAATGTGAACTCCTTCGGATCTAAGCTATGAATCTAGCAATGAGCTTAGTCTAGAGAAGATAGGGATCAAAGTGCTCTAGAGAGATGAACTACAAGAAGTGTTCTATGAAAACTAGTTCGTCTCTGGATAAGCTTGAAGGTTCTAGAGCGTTGTGAGTTTGAATGATTTCCCTTGATTTCGCGTATATTCCTCTTTTTGAAATCTTCAAATCCTTCTCTATTTATAGTTGTGAGTTGTGACATATGTCCGTTGGAGACGACGATGCCACGTGTCACAAGCGTCCAAAGAAAACGGCCACTATTCAACTTTGTTGCAGGCGAGGCGGTTAATGCACCGTTCATGAGAGCAACTTTTACCGTGTAGAGTAGGTAAGCGTTGTTGGCTTCTCATTGGTCGAGGTTTGTAGTTGGTGAGTGTCAGAGTTGACCGTTCAAACTACCTCGTATGTCTTCTGCTGAACATTTTGAAGGGACTTTTAGTGCTGGGTCGCTTTCTATCGGATACAGTACTTGAAAGTCTGTCTTCTTCGGCTGAGTCGTCTGACTGATAAGGTGAGCTTCTGATAGTTAGTTGGTCGACTGCGAAGGTATACTGCTTGCACTGGTTCTTCTACTGATGACCATTAGCTTGTAGAGAATGCTTCTACTGAGGTCCAGTCAGCTGATGCGGGATCTTCAACTGAGTTTGATATCAGCTGCTGACGAAGAATGCAAGCGATTACACTGATGACGTGGGGTTCTGAAAAGTATCTTCAGCAGAAGATTAGTTCAACAACTACCCCGTACAGGACTTAGACAAAAATAATAAGCATTACATCAAGTCTAACCTATACATCAGCTAATCCTATCGACACACTAATCTACTGATATCAGCTCGGTTTTGGGATCTTCAATTCCATAGTACTACTATGATTTCCCCCAATTTTTTTTAACCCTAGAACAAGCTGAGTATCAATCTACTGACTCATATCCAACAATTTCCCCCTAATTGATGATGCCAAAACCTCTATACTCTAATATCTATCAAGGATACTGTCCTAGTGACAACAATTTCCCCCTTTAAACTTCTGAGAAAAAACCGATAATCATAAACGAACTTCAGCAGGTGAGAGCATGGCAAGATCAGAGAAACTGATGTGTGTGTGTGTCAGATCACTTAGTGATCAGTTGTGTAAACACAAAGACAAAGGCTGAAAGACAATAAGTAATTGTCTAGCAAGCAGAGGAACTGATATATATATCAAGAATTACAGAGTTCCTATGCTATTACAAAAGATGAGGAGAAAAATCACTGCTGCTGCTTCTTGAACTTCTGCGTTTTCTTCTTGAAGTCAGTGGATTTTTCCTCGGGAGGATCCAGGTAATAGTATTTATACACTCTAGCTCGAATCTCCTGGATCTCCAAGTTATCATCTGGCCTTTCTGGGAGCAGGCTCAGACTGTAGGCGGCTTCCTCCACTTCTCTTTCTATGTCCTTAGTGCTCAGCAGTCCATTAGCAAGTCTCGGCGGTGGAATACGTCGGAAAGCTGGGGCACGGAAGGTTACATTCTGTGATTCCATGACTTGCTTCAGCCGTTCACTGAATTCAACATTAAATCTCGTAATCAACTCCTCAAAGAGCTGATCGGCTGGGCAGTCAAGTGGGTAAATGCGCCATACGTAGTAGCCTTTGATAAAAGTTTCTTTCAATCTCTCCCAATGTTCATTTATATCAGCCGGCACCCACTTATCCACATACTGAATCGGTTGTTGCTTGATGTGGGGGCCCCTGATGAACTTAGATCCTCTCGGGATCTGCCTTCTCGGATCGGGCCGCTGGTTTATCGAGATAGGCTTTTCATTCTTGCCGTGTCGGCCATCCTTTTCTTCTCACGGAGAGCGATCGCTCTAGTGTCTCCCTCGTCCGAGACTCGGTCCTTGCGCGTCGCCCCCCCGTGTCGTTTGATCTTACGCTATCCGCTCAGGTGTAAGAGTAGATATGGGAATACTACGAGCAAGAGCTTTGATTTCGGTCGGAAGAGCCTTAGCAAATTCTTCTTGGGCTTTCTTCTTTTGCTCTTCGACCGTATTAATGACCTTTCTCTTTCCTTTGCCCCCGACGGCTTTGCCCTTAGGCTTTTTGTTTCCGTTCACCGCCTCCTCTAGCCGACGCTCCCGGTCCAGACTTGTCTTGCGGCTCTTGGGCTATTCCGAGGTCGAATGCCTCTTGCTCCGCTTTTGATTTAAACTTCTTGATCGGGGAGGAAGGAGTAGTGGATTCAGTAGCGATTTCCTTCCCCGACCTCTGCGGCACTGTTGAGACTCTTCTTCTTCATTGGCTCTTCAAGGAATTGAGCGATTTTGTCTATGTGCACAGCGAAGAGGAGATGGGGGTGGCTTGTAGTGGGAAATCAAGGAGGACCTCGGTAGATGTACCTTTTCGAGTCGGTGGTCCCGCCTCCGGAGCCTCGTTCCCCCCCGAATCTCTCGCGACCGAGGGCTCTGCTGCCGAGGAGGGTCCCGCCTCCCGAGCCTCGTCCCTCGAGGATCCGGACGTCACCGTATCCGTATCGGGTTCATCTTTCACAATATCTTCCCCCTTTTTGACATCAGCAATATTCGCCAGGGAGGTGCGGATAGCTTTTACGTCCTGCTCCAGATTGTGCACAGAATCTTTGATCTGGGTAACTGTGTCATCAAAATCACTGACCAAGTTACAGTAATTTTCCCAGTCTTTCTCCTGATCAGCTCTAGATTTCTTCAACTGAGCGGCTGACTCCTGACGGAGTTTCAGCAGAGCTTGATCATTTGATTCTGTCATTTCTTTCTGAATGGCTTTCAAGGCCTCAGCCTGTTGCTTGATGGCTGTTTGAAGAGAGGTGGTTGCTATCTTGTTTCTCTCATCTATGAAGCCTTGAACTGTTTTCATGGCTTGAGTCAGCTGCTCCGAGAAAGTTTTATGCTGAGCGGCAAGCAGCTGCTGACTCTATGCTGATAAATCGGCCTTTTGAGCACTTAGGGCCTGCTCAACTATCTCCTTGAAATTTGGCTGAGAAGCCTCTTTAGGAGTTGAGACGTCAGCGGCCAACTTACTTAGAACTTCGTTCTGAGCCTTGGTGTACTTCTCCCATTTGAAATGAACATCTTTGGCTAGGAGTCGATTTTTCTCACCTTGGCGTTTGATAGCCCTATTGACAGAACGTGAGGACACGGAACCGATGGGTTGTATCTCGATAAGAGCCGGTTCCGAGCCTCTCGCTCGTAGAACGAGATCAACTGCTCCCTCTGTACTTCGGAGCGGTTGTAGCCTCACCCGATGGGATTATGGGTGGTGTTGGGCTCTTCTCTTGGGGAGTTTGTCCCTCTTGCAGATTCTCCCCGATCTGCTTCCTTGGGTTTGCCATCCATCTCCTCATCTTGATCATCATTATCGCCTTTATCGAAGGTGGAGATGGGGGCGGAGCTGTTTCGATCGGAGCTCTCAAGCTCAATAAATAGAGCATTGCGGCTCTCAAATCTTCGAAAGATGCCACATCACCGGCTCTCCGAATCCAATCTTGGCTTGGAGCTCTTGCTCCTCCGTCGCAGCTCATCCGGTGACTCGCCGGGATTTGGCAAAGTCAATAAGAATGTCCCAAATGCATAAACCTTAAGAGCATCTCGAGCTCTTATCCTTACTTGCTATTTCAACCAGATCTGCGTGCTCGGCAATTTCCGGTATCTCTTGCTTGAATCTCAGTGCAAGCACGCAGTCGAGTGGTGTCAGTTGTTGTCCACTCAGCAGTAGGTTCGGGTGACGGTTCCCTCTTGTCAGACTCTGTTCCCTCAGAGCTGATCACTTGGACTTTGTCCTTGATCGTCGCTCCCTCGATTCCAGTATCTGAATCGAGTAGTTGCTCCTCTTGAGTAGAAGGAGGAGCTGGCTCAATAATGGTAAGTGGCTGAGCCACTGTGACCTCAGCAGGTCGATTCTTAGCCAACCTCCTCTTCTTTGGTACTTGGATAGATGGGGGCAGAGCAGACGCAGCTCTCTTGGGCTCAGGCGGCCCCTTGCCTATGGATTTCTCAGCTCCAGCTTTCGTCTGGAATTTGATAGACTTCTTGTCAAAGTACTTGGAGTCCTCAAAGGCTGAGTTCTCAACAGCTGAGTTCCTCTGAACTATGCATTCTATCAGAACATACATCTTTGTTCCGAATAGAAGGTTACCCACACTGGCTATCCTCCTCTCGCCCATGGGTAATGTGGTGAACTTCCGAGCCTTGTGCCTTCATCTGAGTAGTATAATACTCGGCCCGGTTCACTTCAACCCCATCGTCTATTGCCATCATCAGTGAATCCTAGGTTTGGACAGTTGATCATATGATCCACTCGAACTTGTCGAATGTGCGATACCACGTAAGCTAGACCTGCATGCCGAGGTAGCAACATATTCCTCGGTAAAGCTGTTTTGAACGCCACATCCTTGCGTCCACAGAATTTCTGCACATATGCATTGATCTCCTTCTCCTTGTATCCAATCGGAGAAATGCCGGAGTTGGGAAGATCGAATGAGAGAGCTAGAGCATCTTGAATATCGAAGGTAAGAACAGCTGACTCCCACTCATCTTGATCGACTTCCTTCTGATAAGAGAAGGACGATTCCTCTCCTCCCGACGCTAGAGATTTCCAGTTGAAATAAACTTCGGCGACATTGCCGAGGGAGAAAAGCACGGGGTGCTTCGAAACCAAGCATCTCCAACCCCCGAACGCTCCAAAGCGTCAAACACGGGTTCAAGGAAAGAGATCTCCACTTGGCGGAAGGCCAAGGTAGGTTCAAACAGAATCCTGGAGGCTACAATCTCCTCAATGTTGTCTGGAGTATGAACGCTCGCCATTGAAATCTGCAAAACAACATATTAGCACTTGAAAATAGAGTAAGTTAGTAGTTGCTAGCAGACATCTGATACATTACCGTGTATAAGAGCTTTAAGAGATGCGAAAACAAAATTGTTTAGGAGATTTGGATAAGAAAACAAAGTTGCGAGATAAGCTCTTTGAGAAACTGAAGAATGGCGAAAAATGAGGAGTTGATAGAAGATGAAAGATTTTGTATATTTCGTTTGATCTTCAGTTTGAATCGCACGGTTCAAATTTAATCTTTCAAAATCAAGGGGCGGCTAAGATTAAATGTTATAAAAGAATGATTACAATAGCCGCCAAAAATATAGATATACGTAATAAAGCTAATGGAGAAGACATGCATTAAATGCGCAACAGAGAGCATTAATTACGCAGGTGAGGAGTCCTGCTGACATTTCCTCAAACCTTAAACATAATAAATGGTAAGGAATAAATGCTCCTAGGCAACTGAATGCAAGCGACTGATGCATTAAATGCGGCATGCTTCTGAACAAATTAAGTAGCGATACTACGCAAACCTCTTCAGCTGAACTTATCAGCTAGTTACCATCATTTATCAGGAGGATGGTTGTGCTGATGACCATGTTCTCCCTTGTTGTGTACAGTGTGCATCTCCCAACTGAGTCACTGTACTAAGTTTTATGACCTGTCGTGCTGATTCCATACTGATACAAATTGTTGCTAAGTATATTATTATCAATAGTCGGCTTCTACTGACTTGTCTCAGTAGGATCTAGCAGACCTAGCTCAACTGATAGTTCTCTCGAACTTTGTTCTCGGCTAGTGGTTTGGTCGGTATATCTCGCCCTTTGCTTGTCGGTATGGATTTTCTCCATCCCGATGTCCTTCTTTTCGACATGGTCTCCGATGAAGTGGTGTCGAATGTCCACGTGCTTGCATCCGGTATGTAGAACCGGGTTCCGAGTTATAGCTATTGCACCGGTGGAGTCACGTAGATGGGCACTTCATCCCGAGTTATACCATAATCTCTCAATTGCTGTCGAAGCCAAAGGATGCGGGCACAAGCAACTTCCTCGTAGCCATGTACTCGGCTTCGGTAGTGGACGTAGCTACCGAGTGCTGTTTCTTTGAAAACCACGATATCGCTTGCTGCCTAGGAACCGACATGTTCGGGAAGTTGATTTTCGATCTATCCCGCATCCCGCATAATCGGCATCGAATAACTCTGTCGGATTAGATTATCATCGCAGGATACCATAACCCACCTCGGGTGTTCCTCTTAGGTATCGCAAAATCTTCTTCGCCGAGTCTAGATGACTTCGCTTGGGATTCGCTCGAAATCTTGCGCATACACCTACAAAGATAAGTTATGTCAGTCGGCTAGTCGTGTTAAATAAAGTAAAGAACCAATAATAGCTCTATAATCAGTAGAGTTAACAAAAGCTCCCTCTTTGTCTAGATCGATTTTAAAGTTCGTGTTCATGGGGATCTTGACTGGTTTGCTGGAATCACAGCCGAATCTTTTGAGAAGATCTCGAGTGTATTTGGCTTGATTGATGAAGATTCCTTCAGCTGATTGTTTTACTTGAAATCCAAGGAAATAATTCATCTCTCCCATCATGGACATCTCGAATTTCTCCTTCATCATCTTCTCGAACTGGCGACATATGACTTCGTTTCGGCAGCCCGAAAATGATGTCGTCCACGTAGATTTGCACCCGTAGAATGTCATCTTCCGACTTTATGCTGAATAGGGTGCGATCTACTCGTCCCCTTTTGAAAACCTTTACGAAGTAGAAAGTCTCGATAGGGTATCATACCAAGCCTCGGGTGCTTGTTTTAACCCATACGCAGCTTTCCTCGCCCTGTACACTCGATGTCCCCGCTGAAAGCCGGGCGGTTGTTCCACGTAGACTTCTTCCTTCGACGCCGTTCGTAAAAGCCGACTTCACATCCATCTCGATATACCTTAAATCTCCGATGTGTTGCATAAGCTAGGAAAAGACGAATGGCTTCCAATCCGGCGACCGGAGCAAATGTTTCATCAAAGTCAATTCCCTCTCGCTCGATCGTATCCTTTAGCAACTAGTCGAGCTTTATTTCCGACAATGACGTTGTTTTCATCTCGCTTGTTCTTGAAGACCCACTTAGTTCCAATCACGTGCCGATGTCTCAGGTCCGTCGACAAGCTCCCAAACTTCATTCCCGACGAACCGGTTCAGCTCTTCTTGCATAGCAATGACCCGGGCCAAGATCTTTAAGTGCGTCCTCTATCGATCGAGGTTCTTCTGCAGACGTAAAAACAAGAGTAAAGTGAGCTTTCTCCTTGATTTAATCTTGATCTCGTCCTTATAGTTGCTGATGGATCTCCAATGATAAGATCTCGAAGAATGAGCATCGAGCCACGAACGCCCGAGTCGGGCTTCTTCTTCCGATACCACTTCGCACGATCGATAGGTGTATTAGGCATTTCGGTAGTACTTGTTTTGTGACCGTAGTAATTCAAGAAGAAGGTTAGGATCTACCGAGTTTCCGGGTTTAGGGGCATTTAGCTCGGGAACATTAATCGTTCCCCCCCGAGTTTATATTCTCGGTAGAGGTCTCGGTTACCACGGGGGCTTCCTCATCGACCGAAGTTACCCGTTGTTGATTCCGTTCGATAGAATCAACTAGGTTAGCTACATTGCTTGTTGGCCGAGTCCGAATTTCTTCATCTTCCGACTCATCATCCCAACAATGCTGGATCTTTTCAGCTTTGTCATTTAGTTCGAGATCCCGTAGCTTGCTGCCGACATCCTCGTGCTTGACTTTGTATCTTTCCCGTTCTCGCTAACAAATTCATCAAAAACAACATGAGGGCTTTCCTCCACGCAAAGAGTTCGATAGTTAAAAACTCGAAGGCTTTATCGACTCGGGAGTATCCTAAGAATACTCCTTGATCGGATTTGCTATCAAAGACCTTCAACTGATCTTTCCCATTGTTGTGGATAAAGCAAGGACACCGAAAACATGAAAATGAGAAATAGAAGGAATTCTCCCTTTCCACGGTTCGTATGGCGTCTTCATGTGTTGCTTGAGTCGGTAGTGATCGATTCCGAGTGTAACAAAGCGGTGTCGGTAGCATCAGCCCCAAAACTTTGAGGGTAGTCCGAGAATCTGCGAGGAGCGTTCTTGCTGCTTCTTTGAGAGTTTTGTTCTTACGTTCAGCAAGTCCGTTCTGCTGAGGGGTGCGCGCAGCTGATGTCTCGTGCTGAATTCCCTCTTTATCGTAGTATGTCTTGACTACTGAGTTTAGAAACTCTGTTCCTCTGTCTGAGCGTATCTTCTTAATCTTGATGTTCTTTTCCACATTGAGTTTCTTCAAGAGATTAGGTAACTCGGTCCCGAACATCGATTTGTTGGCGATGAAGATGACCCAAGTATATCTCGAGTAGTCATCTATGACGACGAGGGCATACTTCTTGCCTCTTATAGTCACTGGAGAGACTGGCCCGAATAAGTCCATGTGAAGCAGCTGAAGGATTCCATCAGTGGAAGGTGACGGAATAGGTGGATTGCTACTCTTTGTTTGCTTTCCCTTCAGGCACGCTTCACAATTTCTGTCTTTGATAAACGATTCGTTGGGTAGTCCTCTGACTTTAGAGTTCTTGACAAGCTTGTTCATGGTTTTGAAGTTCAGGTGGCTGAGTCTCTTGTGCCATAGCCACTCGACTTGTTACCTCGATTTAGTCTCGTGCGAGCAAGCAAGCCTCGGGTTCCTGCGGTATTCCGGTTTGCAACATAGATGTTCTTCCTCCGCGAACCTCGATAACACCGTTTTCCCCGTAGATTTGTCAACAATATCACGTAAACCAGGCGTCAAAGATTACTCGTTAAGATTATCACGGAATTGATCGATCGAAAGGAGATTATGTTGAAGTCCTTCAACATATGTTACTCTTGAACCGTGGCAGTCCCAATGTTCGGCGTTCCGTATCCCCTTGTGTAGCCTTTGGAATTGTCACCGAATTCACTCCGGGACCATCTTCTTGTACGTAGTTGGTCAGCAGGCTCTTCTGGTAAGTCATGTGTCTCGAGCAGCCGCTGTCAACTATCCACGGGTCCTTATGCACCTGCAAAACAGAGGCATTTTTAGGTACCCTTTGGTTCAGTTGGGTCCTTACAGGTTAGTGGGTGATTTCGGAACCCAGATCTGTCTCGGGACCTTAGAAGTTCCAGACTTCTTCTTCTGAACCTTATCAGCTTTCTTCTCCACAGGACTTGGAGATACTGACTTTCTGCTGATAATTTTGGGTTCAGGAGCTTTCTTCTTCTGAGTCTTAGCGCTTCTCCTGACCCTGGGCTCATAGTAGTACGAGCCGTACTGAGCCGGGTGCTCATACAGTGGCTCCTTGTACTGTTCTGCCCATCTGACCTTCTTGATTCCCCCCAATTTGATCGCGGTGTCCCGGGGCCGGAACCTTTGGTCACCGCTTGTTGCTACTCGGCCGAGGTGTAATTATTTTCTGTTTGTTTTTCGCCTGAGGTGTGGTGTCAGCAGCTTGCACCTTTCCTCTGACGAACCTATCAGCCAGGGTTGCTGAGCTTTTGGAGGTAGAAGCTTCGTGTGTATAGCCTAGACCTTCTTTCACAGAAGTTGACCGTTGTGCTCTAAGCATGCTTTCAAGCTTCTCCTTCGCTCCTAGGTATTGTTCAGTCATCAATCCTCTCCAGACTTCGTCACTCCTTCTGAGTAAGTCATAGTCATTCTGCACGTCTGTGAGCTTCTGACTGAGCTTGGCTATTTCAGTCTCTTTCTCAGAATTGTCCTTGGTCAGAACTGAGATCTGAGTCTCTTGAAGCTGAGACTTAGTCATGAGAGATTCAATCTCTTCCTTGAGTCTCACAACTAGATCCACTGACTCAGTAGAGACCCGACAATCGAAGAAAGTCTCCGATTCTCGGCCTTTACCTGTTCAAGTTCCCCGGATGGTTCTCTTGAACTCTCCGCTCAGCTGAATGCTTCCTCTAGCGCAGATCATCGTAGGCTTGTACCACATCTAGAGGATCATCTGTGACCGAGCACGTGTCTTGTGTGCTGTGTGAAGAAGAGGTAATAATGCGTTTAGAATTTACCTCAGCCTCTTCTCCGGCCATCGACGCATTCGGCCGACTCATCGAGAACTGTCTCTGCGACCTCAACTGCGGACGAACGCGGCTTCATCTTCGAAGAATACATGAATGTATCCTCCTCAATTGAGTTGTCGGATATCTCTCCGGCTATATAGGCCTGTCGTCTCTCGGCGAATTTCTTTCTCCTGGCTCGCCGTTCGCTCTTTGAGCACCGAGAGTTCGGGACAATCGTACTAATAGTGTCCCTCCTTCTTGCGGTTGTAGCGGTAGATGTTCTGCTTTGCTCTTACCACCGAGTCTTTAGATGGAGCCGGCGCAGACTCCGATTTCCCGCATTCGGTAGAAGGATTAGATTCTTCTTTCTTATGATAGTCTTTCTTACCCGAGGAAGAATCTCGGTTGTATTTCCTCGGCCTTTCGACTCTCTCCTTTTCCCTCTCGATATTTGAGAGCCATCGGTGCTAGGCCGGGTCGTGGCCTCAAGTCTCGAAGACTTTGCTACCGATGTGGCCACGCTTTGCTTGAGGAAATAGGCTTGGCTCCGGTATTGCTTGATCGTTGCCTTGAAGGCGTGGTCGAACCGTGTGTCAGCTGGAGCGCTTAAGCACTTTTGGAGTAGGCTATGCTCGAATTCCTCCGATTTTAATTCTGAAAATATAACATCAGGAGTTAGAGCATTTAGATCAGAGCGACGTAAATAAGTAGCAAATGGAAGCCACTTCTGTCGGGGCAACGCTCTCAAGATCTTGGTGTTCATCTCCTTGTTGGTGAACGACCTCCCGACCCATTGATGACATTGACTTGATTGGTGAATCTGACACTCAGCTCGTCAATGGTTTCAGTAGGCTCCATTGCAAAGGCGTCGAACTTCTGAAGTTCTAGCTCGAGCTTGTTTTCTTTGATCTGAGGGGTTCCATGGCTCAGTACAGCCAAGGCGTCCCATAGCTCTTTCGCCGTTTTGCAATCTTGTACTCTTCCGAGGTGTGAGTCACTGAGCGTAGTCAGTATGGCATTACGTGCAACTCGGTCAAGGTTGTGCAACTACTTTTCTTCAGGCGTGAAGGCAGATTTGTCTTTGGGAACCTTAGCACCAGTTTGTGCTCCCACGCCTCCTCCAGCAGCAAATACTATGCTGTCGATCATAGGAATGATCGGTCCTGACTCTAGGACATCTGACATGCTGTCGTGGAGTGACGTTAGGTGTGCCTCCATACGTACGCGCCATACCGTGTAGTTCTCTATTGAGAACATCGGCACCATCCTAATACCTGACATATCAGACATTGTAAGAGTAAGAGTATAAGGATGCTGAAAAGATGCTTATGTAGTGAAAACGGTTTTCAGGATCAGTTCGAGAGGACCGAGATTTCGTAACCGGCGATCGGTTGAACACCGTGTGCTCGATACCAATTGTTGGTCCGGAGACGAAAAGTCGTGTGTAGAGGGGGGGGTGAATACACCTGAGCTCTGTTTCTTTTTCTCAGTGAAGGTCAGCTGAAGCTGATGTTTGCAACTGATGAACAGTGCCAAGTAAGCCTTCAATCACTGGGGACAAAGTGAGTCAGCTTCTGAGCTCTTCTACTGACTGATGTCAGTATTAAGAAACTCAGTCGAAGACTGTAGTGCGGATAAGTGTTAGGCCCGGAGTCGTCTCTTTTGAAAACGCGTTTTTGCAAGTTAAATCTTTTAGCTGTGCACTTTATAAAATACGTTTTATGCAAACTTATGATTTTCAAGTCAGTTGAATGCAATGCAATAAAACAGTAAATGAACGCAAGCGATTTAACGTGGTTTGGATACGCAAGATCCTACGTCCACGGTCCTGAACAAGGCAGGAGAACTTGTTGATTATTCTGAGCAAGCCTCAGCAGGGATACTGTGCACTGGACAGTTCCCTCTAAGTTATAGTCCTTAGCGACTTTACAATCCAAACCTAAGTTTAGAAGGGAGGGAATATTCTCCAACTGAGAAGGAGTTCTTACAACAAGAACAATTCACTAAATGTGAACTCCTTCGGATCTAAGCTATGAATCTAGCAATGAGCTTAGTCTAGAGAAGATAGGGATCAAAGTGCTCTAGAGAGATGAACTACAAGAAGTGTTCTATGAAAACTAGTTCGTCTCTGGATAAGCTTGAAGGTTCTAGAGCGTTGTGAGTTTGAATGATTTCCCTTGATTTCGCGTATATTCCTCTTTTTGAAATCTTCAAATCCTTCTCTATTTATAGTTGTGAGTTGTGACATATGTCCGTTGGAGACGACGATGCCACGTGTCACAAGCGTCCAAAGAAAACGGCCACTATTCAACTTTGTTGCGAAGAGGCGGTTAATGCACCGTTCATGAGAGCAAACTTTTTCGTGTAGAGTAGGTAAGCGTTGTTGGCTTCTCATTGGTCGAGGTTTGTAGTTGGTGAGTGTCGAGTTGACCGTTCAAACTACCTCGTATGTCTTCTCGCCGAACATTTTGAAGGGACTTTTAGTCTTTGGGTCGCTTTCTATCGGATACGAGATTTCTGAAAGTCTCTGTCTTCTTCGGTCGAGTCGTCGACCGATAAGGTGAGCTTCGATAGTCGGTTGGTCGACTGCGAAGGTATACTCGCTTGCACCGTTGGTTCTTCTACCGATGACCATCGGCCTTGTAGAGAATGCTTCTGCGAGGTCCGGTCGGCCGATGCGGGATCTTCAACCGAGTTTGATATCGCCGGCGACGAAGAATGCAAGCGATTACACTGATGACGTGGGGTTCTGAAAAGTATCTTCAGCAGAAGATCAGTTCAACAACTACCCCGTACAGGACTTAGACAAAAATAATAAGCATTATATCAAGTCTAACCTATACATCAGCTAATCCTATCGACACACTAATCTACTGATATCAGCTCGGTTTTGGGATCTTCAATTCCATAGTACTACTATGATTTCCCCCAATTTCTTTTAACCCTAGAACAGCTGAGTATCAATCTACTGACTCATATCCAACAGAAATGTTAATGTTATTTTATCATAATAGCAATCTTAATGTGAGACTCTTTTTATGCGTACAAATACCATTTTGAGTATGGATATGATCAACTAATTATTTAATCACAATTCCAAAGGTATATAATATAAATCCTCTATAGGAGGAACTTGGAGTTTAATAAACTCTCTAGCTTTATCAAGACAATTCTTCTTGAGGGAATTGAGTTCTTTATTATTTGAACTATTAGTTCTAGCAATTGCTTCTTTTCTTTTAGAAATCAAGCATTCATGAAAATCAGTGTAAAGATTCATCAAGATCTCTATGTTGCGCTCATATAAATTTTCAATTATGTTGCGCATGATAGTTGCTCGTAAATGTACAAACTTCTCATGTCAAAGCATAAAGCCATTTGAACTTCCGGCTCATTACATGGTTTGTCTCACTTGTTTTCATAAATGTGTAATACATTTAAAATGGTAGTGTGATAACTTTTCTTTTGTTAACTTCTAGCTAAATACTAAAGAATCACTACCTTGTTATATTATTTCAAAATGATGTGCATTGCAGCGGAAATCCTTAAAACTTAGTAAGTTCCTTCTAGACTTACTAGAGTAATGGGCATGATGAATAGTTAATTTAGTATTATTTGATATAATGATACATGCTCTTTTGGAGCCTTCAATAATTTAAATGCACTAGATTGTAAAATCTTGTAGTTTAAGATGCATCTACTCGTATTGAACTTTAGGGAGGACAAACAATTAATATCTTTATGCAATCCTAATGGGATGTTTTATTTCATTATATTATTATCTTCCACATGCCTCTTATTGGCAGATGAACATCGATATCAAGATTTCATTAATGTCAACTAGACATAAATAATATTTTTCCTTCACGAATAAACATATATCACTCAAGATACGAATTTCACTTTAAGAGTATTTAATATTCTTCTAGAATATAAATGATGCTACTTCAGGAGCAAAAGTTAAATAGTATATAAAAATACTATATTTGAGGCATTTCCACAAACATGTGATAGTAATGTTACTAACACAATATGGTCATTTTTCAGGAATGTAATTGTGCTACTTCGAGATCAACACATTAGTTTTATTCAACATAAATGAAATCAATAAATTTCAAATTTTGAGATCTATTGGATCTCACGTATATTCTTGAAAAGAAATTAAGCCACAATAGGATATTGGAAATACAATTGTCAAGCACAGAGGAGCTCTTCCTACCACTCCAAGTACTTAGGTGATGCTTTAAATTATAACATACCTTAAATATATATTGTTCTTTAGGAACATATAGTATTCTTCAAGAATATTAACTGTGCTACTTCAGGAGCAACAATTAAAGTATATGATTCCAAAATGATAAAATATGAGTTGTTCTTCAAGAACATGTAGAGTTAATTGTGCTAGTTCAAGAGAAACAATTAAAATTATGAACATATAGCATTTGCCAAAATCAAGAACTTGAATTGTTCTTCAAGAACATGTAGTATTCTTCAGGAGTATAAATTGTGCTACTTCAGGAGCAACAATTTTAGTCTATATTAAACCACTTCAGGCGAAAGTTTAATATTTTCTAGAAACTCACTTGTTCTTCAAGAACATATAATATTATTTGGGAATATCAATTGTGCTACTTCGGGAGCAACAATAATAAAAATTCAAGAACCAAGATTCTCCCATCAATATGACAAAATATGTGAATTGCTCATCTAAAACATGTAATATTCTTTAGGAATATTAATTGTGTGCTACTTTAGGAGCAACAGATTGAGATTATATGTATGTCTATAGTAAATACATAGATAAAACTAATAACTCTTCAAGAGTATGTAATATTCTTCAAGAATATTAAATTGTGCAACTTCTGGAGCAACAATTAAATTATTTCAATAAATAAATTGAATTGCTCTTTAAGAGCATGTAAAATTCTTCATGAATATGGATATATTGCGCTACTTCTGGAGCAACAAGTTATTTGGAAATATTTTTTCAATTGCTCTTCAAGAGCATGTAATATTCTTCAGAGATATTACTTGTGCTACATCGGAAGCAACAATATAACGATAACTAAAAATAAAAAAATTTGTATGCGTTCGAAATAGGATAATAGCACACCAATTTAAACACCACTTTCTGATGATTAATCAAAGATCCACCAATTTAAACACCACTTTCTGATGATTAATCAAAGATCCAAACCATAAAAGCATGCTCATGCTTCATGAGTTTCCAAATCAATGACACACAACATGAGATGAAGTAATTTCTCAAATTAATCCATCATTTCCAAATCATTAATCCATAAGAGAATATAAAAAGTTGATGTATTAGCAGTCAACCGAATAATAAATAATGTATATTTTGATATAAGAATGTTACCAAGATTCTCGATTCTTTCTACGGGTCGTCATCCATATGCAGCACAATCGTGCTGCTAACGTGTCATAAACTAAATAGAATGAGAGAATAAAAGAGAGAGCGGAATGAGATGTGTATTATTACGAGGACCAAAGACCTTTATTTATAGAGTTACATATGGGCTCGTGAGCTTTTAGGGTTTATATGGTCATCACTATATATGGTAAATATATATATATATATATATATATATATATATATATATATATATATAACATTATTATTATTATTATTATTATTATTATTATTATTATTATTATAGATATATGTTCGTATGAATATTTTATTTTACTTTTTGTCTTTTCATGAGGGATTAATTACATGTACTAATTTATTCATGAATCAATATCAATAACAATTGGATAAGTAATATAATTATCACTAAATACTTATACAATTACGCAAGTAGTATTTTGACTTTTTTTAGCTCTTCATTATTAATTTATGTACATCCACCACATGCCGTAATAAAACAAGGAAATGAATCAACAAATTCACAACCCATTATCACTATAGGGATATGAGTCAGTAATCTAGTAGATCATTGCTAGGGGTACTTAAAACTTGACTCAGTAGTTGCGTAGGACTGGAGTCAGTAATTCGTGTACTTAGGACGATATTGTAATATTTATTGGAGGAAATTGTAGTGATACTGAATTGTATTACTATAGAATTGAAGATCCCAAAACCCGTCCTGACCCCTATGTGTGTTTGAATCGTTATGATGTAATAGGTTAGACTTGGTTTGATCATCATAGATTATTTTGTCTCAGTCCTGTATGGGGTATTATTGGACTAAACTTTAGTAGAGAAGTCAAAGCTCCAGAACCCCAAGTCATCGGTTTAGTAGAGCTCAGTAGTCTTCAGAGTCATCAACTGACAGCTTTCAGTAGAAGATTCCCTTCAGCAGACTTTGGAAGAAGACTCAGTATGATCCTTGATCTATTGAATGAGTGCAGAGCTCCTGTCTTCAGAATCACCAGCTAACATCCTTCAGTAGAAGATCCTTATCAGCCGACCCAGATGAAGACTCAGTATGATCAGCCCCGATCTACTGAATGGATGCAACTCAGTTGCACACCAGACAAGGAAAAACGACTGCCAAATTCTTATCAGTTGAATGTCAGCAGAGTTTAATCAATACGAGGTTCAGAGAGTCAACTTAGATAGAAGACTGATGTCTGACAGGTCTCACCTACCGCAAACCTCGACCAATGAGAAGTAAACAAAGCTTACCTGCTCTGACACTAAATTTATTCTCATGTACAGAAACTCAACCACTCTGCGGCGCATTTCGAAAATATATGGTCGTTTTCCTTGGAAGTTTGTGACACATGGCATCGTCCACTCCAACGGATACATGCCTGGGTCACAACTATAAATAGAGAAGAGTCTCCAAGCTCAACGCACGGGACAACAAGGGAACACAAAGCTTACAAGCATACAATTCTCTAGCGCACTTAAAGCCAATCCATTGAAGAACTTGCTTAGTTGAATATCCTTAGTTCTTCTCTCTAGAGAATCTTTAGTTCCCCCTTCTCTATCTAAGCTCCATGGTTATATCTTAGCTTAGAACCTTCGAAGGAGTTCACATTCTGTGAATTGTTCTTATTGTAAGAACTCCTTGATTGTTGGAGATCATCCCCTCCCCTTCAAACTTAGGTTGACTTGAAAAAGTCGCTAAGGACTATAACTTAGAAGGGTCTGTCCAGTCCATAGATTCCTTACTGAGGCTTGCTTAGATTAATCAACAAGAACTCTTGTTCTGCAGGACCGTGGACGTAGGATCTGGCGTATCCAAACCACGTTAAAAATTGCTTGTGTCTTCTACTGTTTCGTTGCATTGTGCTCTAAATTTTTTATAAAATCATCCTTTGCATAAAACGAACTTGAAAAGTGCACCAACCAAAACGATTTTGGTTTGCATAAATACGTTTTCAAAGAGACGAAGTCTACCGGGCCCCACACTTATCCGCACAACATTATGCAACTGAAATCCACATACTGACTCAAGTCAGTAGAAGGGACTCAGCTGCTGAATCACTCTGACTGGCGATCAGAAGGTTTATATCTGGCACTGAATATTCAGTAGCAAAACTCAGCTCAGCTGACCTTCGCGTTTGAGGAAAAACTTGCAATCAGGTGTATTCACTCCCCCCCTCTACACCTGATACTCGTCTCCGGACCAACATTTGGTATCAGAGATGTGTTCTTTTGATCATCATTTTTGAAAACCTATTGGTCTACTCGAACAGATCCTAAAAACGTTTTCACTGCACAAGCATCTCTTCATACATCCTTACACTCTTACCCATAATGTCTGATATGTTTGGTATACAGATGGTACCTATGTTCTCCGTGGAGAACTATACAGTATGGCGTGTGAGAATGGAGGCACACCTTACATCGCTGCATGACAGCATGACTGACGTCCTTGAGATAGGACCTATCATTCCCATGATCGACAGTGTGGAATAAGCTGGTGTGGGAGGTGTAGGAGCACAAACTGGGGCAAAGGTTCCCAAAGATAAAGCTGCCTTCACGCCAAAAGAGAAGAAATTGCACAATCTTGACCGGGTGGCGCGGAATGCAATCTTGACAACGCTCAATGATTCTTATCTCGGGAGAGTGCAAGACGACAAAGGAACTTTGGGACGCGCTGGTTGTACTAAGCCAAGGAACCCCGCAGATCAAAGAAAACAAGCTCGAACTAGAGCTTCAGAAGTTCGACAACTTTGCCATGGAGCCCAGTGAATCCATTGATGAGCTTACTGTCAGATTCACCAACCAGATCAATGTGATCAAAGGGCTGGGGAGATCGTTCACCAATAAAGAGATGAACACCAAGATCTTGAGAGCGCTGTCTCGACTGAAGTGGCTTCCTTTTGCTACTTATTTACGTCGCTCTGATCTTAATGTTTTAACTCATGATGTTATAATTTCAGAATTAAAGACAGAGGAGTTCGAGCATAGTCTGCCCCAACGGTACGTTAGCGCTCCAGCTGTCACTCAAATCGACCATGCTTTTAAAGCAACTGTCAGCACATCCGGAGCTAACCCTGGTTCAGCAAGCAAGATAGTTGCAGTATCAGAAGCAAAATCTACTGAGACTCCTGCTGCTGAACGTCATGCGCTTATGGCTCTTAAATATCAAAGGGAGAAGGAAAGAGTCAGAAAGCTAAAGAAATACCACATAGATTCACCAGGTAAGAAAGACAATCACAAAAGGGAAGAATCTAAATCTTCTCCTGATTGCAGGAACATGGAGCCTGCTGCCAGTCCATCCAACAGCTCAACTGGAAAAGGTGGCAGAGTTACTGTGTGTTATAACTGCAAAAAGGACGGACATTATCAGTACGACTGTCCGGAGTTCTCAGCTGCCCAACGAGTTGAACGGCAGGCCAGAAGAGAGAAATTTGCCCAAAGGAGGCAGGCCTACATCGCCTGAGAGCTATCTGAAGACTCAATAGAGGAAGATACGTTCATGTATTCTTCTGAGGATGAAGCTGCATTCGTAGCTGTTGAGGTCAGAGAATCAAGTCCAGAAACATCAACTGAACATTGCCTAATGGCTGAAGAAGAGGCTGAGGTAAACTCTAACCTAAATATAACCTCCTCTTCACATAGCACAAATGATACTTGCTCAGGTATAGGTGAACCTCTAGACGTAATTCAAGCATATGATGACTTACTGGAGGAGCATATTCAGTTGAGCAGAGAGTTCAGTAGAACTTTTTAGGAGTTGGAACAGGTAAAAGCTGAGAATCAGAAACTTTCTTCTGATTGTCAGGTCTCTACTGATTCAGAGAATCTTGTTGTGAGACTAAAGGAAGAGATTGAATCTCTTATGACTAAGTCTCAACTTCAAGAAACTCAGATATCAGTTCTGACTAAGGACAATTCTGAGAAAGATACTGAGATAGCTAGGCTCAGTCAGAAGCTCGCAAAAGTTGAAAAAGATTATGAATCACTCAGGAAGAGTGACGAAGTATAGTGAGGTTTGATGACTGAACAATACCTGGGAGCCAAGGAGAAGTTGGAGAGCACATAGGCCAGTTGCCATGAAGGATGGACTTGGCTATACTCATGAAGCTTCAACTTCTACCATAAAAGGTTCAGGAATGCTGGCAGATAGGTTCGTCAGATGGAAAGTTCATACTACTGAACCTGTCACTCAAGCAAAAAACAAACAGAAAATTATTGCACCTCAGCCGAGCAATAAACATCTGACCAAAGAGTTCTAGCCCTAGAACACCACGATCGAATTCAGGGGGAACTAAGAAAGTCAGATGGGCAGAGCAGTGTGGTGAACCAGTGTATGAACATCCTGCACAACATGGTTCGTACTACTATGAGCCTAGGGTCAGGAAGAGCATGAAACATCAGAAGAAGAAAGCTCCTGAACCCAAAACTTCCAAGAAGTCAGTACCTCCAAGCTCAGTGGAGAAGAAAACTGACAAAAAGGTTCAGTAGAAGAAAGTGTCTGAGACCCCCATGGTCGCCAGACAGATTTGGGTCGCAAAGCAATCGACTAACGCTTAAGGACCCAAACTGAACCAAAGGGTACCTAAAAATGTTTCTGTTCTGCAGGTGTATAAGGACCCTTGGATCATGGACAACGGCTGCTCTAGACACATGACCTACCAAAAGAGCCTGTTGACCAACTATGTACAAGAAGAAGGTCCCAGAATTGAGTTTGGTGACAACTCCAAAGGCTACACAAGGGGATATGGAACACTGAACATTGGGATTGCTTCAGTTCCAAGAGTAACATATGTTGAAGGACTTCAACATAATCTCCTTTCTGTCAGTCAATTCTATGATAACCTTAACAGAGTTACCTTTGACGCTGGTTTATGTGATGTTCTTGATAAATCTACAGGGAAAACAGTGTTATCAGGTTCGCGGAAGAAGAATATCTACGTTGCAAACTAGAACACCGCTGAACCTGAAGCTTGCTTGCTTACCCAGACAAAATCAAGTGATAAAACGGGATGGCTGTGGCATAAAAGGCTCAATCACCTGAACTTCAAGGCAATGAACAAGCTGGTAAAGGACTCGAGAGTCAGAGGACTGCCCAACGAAGCATTCATTAAAGACAAAAATTGTGAAGCATGCTTGAAGGGAAAACAGACAAAGAACAACAATCCACCAATTCCTTCACCTTCCACTGATGGAATCCTTCAACTGTATCACATGGACTTGTTTGGGCCAGTCTCTCCAGTGACTATAAGAGGCAAGAAGTATGCTCTAGTCGTTATTGACGATTATTCAAGATATACGTGGGTCATCTTCATAGCCAACAAATCTGATGTCAAGACTGAGTTGCCAATACTGCTGAAGAAACTCAGTGTGGAAAAAGACATCAAGATTCAGAGAATACGCTCAAATAGAGGGACTAAATTTCTCAACTCAATCATAAAGGAGTACTGCGATACTGAGGGGATTTAACACGAGACATCAGCAGCTCGCACACCCCAACAGAACGGTCTTGCTGAACGGAAGAACAGAACATTAAAAGAAGCAGCAAGAACACTCCTAGCAGACTCTGGATTACCCTCAAAGTTCTGGGCAGATGCTACTGACACCGCCTGCTATACTTAGAACCACTCACTACTAACAAAGCAACACATGAAGACACCATATGGACTATGGAAATGGAGAATTCCTTCTATCTCTCATTTTCATATCTTTGGTTGTCCTTGCTTTATCCACAACAATGGAAAGGATCAGTTAAAGGCCTTTGATAGCAAATCTGATCAAGGAGTGTTCTTAAGATGCTCCCGAGTCAGTAAAGCCTTCGGGGTCTTTAACTACCGGACCCTTTGGTGGAAGAAAGCCCTCATGTTATTTTTTATGAGTTTGTTACTGAGGACAAGAAATCTAATAAGACAAATACTGAAGATGTCAGTAGCAAGCTACAGGATCTTAGGCTAAATGACAAAACTGAAAAGATCCAGCATTGTTGGGATGATGAGTCAGATGAAGAAGAAACTCATACGCATCCCGCAGGCAATGTAGCTGACCTGGTTGATTCTACTAAATAGAATCAACATCAGGTAAGACTGGTCGATGACGAAGCCCTAGTTGTAACTGAGACCTCTACTGAGAATATCAATTCAGGGGGAATGAATAATGTTCCTGTTGGGATAAGGATTCAGTAGATGAATCTATAGATCTAATAGTCTTGATAGATTTGGATAGATTTGATAGATCCCAAAACCCTAGCTGAATATTGTACCTTCGTATCTATAGTCTAGTCAAGTTCAGTTGTTAGAACTCAGTAGGACAGAGTTCAGTAGCTGCAGGATTTAGTAGAAGACCTCACTCAGCTGAAGAACTCAGGATCGAAGAAGTCAATTGGACACCAACCTCCAGCTGAATCTCCCAGGAATTCGTGCCCATGCACTGATTGCTCAGAAGAACGTCAGTAGGAAAGACACTTCAGTTGCAGGTCCGAGGATTCAGAGGAAGTCAACCTTGATGTTTGACAAGTCTCAACTGCCAATCTACCTCGACCAATAAGGAGCCGACATCAACCATCTACTCTGACAAAAGCTGCTCTGAAACTGAAAAAGAGGAGAATCTCTACAGTGTACCTACTCGACAACGTTCAAATTAAAGGAGCCGTTTTCCTTGTCGTATTGACACATTTCTAGACTTCCCTCTAATGGATCTATTCACCATCGACGTCTATAAATAAGAGAAGTCGCCATGCAGAGACGACACCGGGAACCCAAGCTATCTACGCACAAACTCTTAACAATCTCAAGTAGAATCCAGTGAAGAACTAGCGTCCATTGAAGAACACCTTTAGTTCATCACTTAGAGTTTTATCTTGTTCCCCTTCTCTTATCTAAGCAAGCTCATTGTAAAACCTTTAGCTTAGAAACCTCGAGGAAGTTCACATCCTTGTGAAATCGTTCTTATTTGTAAGAACTTCCTCTTAGTTGGAGAAGACTCAAACTCTTCAAGTTTGAACCCTTTGTAAAAGTCACTACGACTATAAGTAGAGAATCTGTCTCGCGCACAGATCACTGAGAACTTGCTCAGTATAAATTTCAAGGTTTGCGTCTGTCCAGTGAACAGACCAACTGAAACTTGCTCAGTATAAATATATCAAGTATCCTGCTTCGGTCAGGATAGTGGACGTACGACCCAGCGTGTCCGAACCACTTTAAAGATCGCTGTGTTGATTTACTATTTTATTTAACTGATCATACTGCATACAAACTGTATTTCACAAAACTCAGCATAAAAACCGATGTTTTCTAATTGAGACGTTTTATAAGGCCTACACTTCCGCACATACTGATACTGAACGAATGTTCGACTGACTAAAGTTAGTAGAGCTGAACTCAGTAGAAGATTTTCTGCCCACGCGATCTGAAGTATATTTGGCTATCTTACTCTGAAAGGCTTTGTACGGGTTAAAACAAGCACCCAGAGCTTGGTATGATACCCTATCAGCCTCTCTTCTTCAGAAAGGTTTTTAGAAGGGGATAGTTGATCGCACTCTATTCAGCATTAAGTCAGCCAATGACATTCTACTAGTGCAGATCTACGTGGACGACATCATTTTAGGTTGCAGAAACGTGACCATATGTCAACAATTCGACAAGATGATGAAGGAGAAGTTCGAGATGTCTGTGATGGGAGAAATGAACTACTTCCTTGGTTTTCAAGTATAACAGTCAACTGAAGGAATATTCATCAACCAAGCCAAGCACACTCGAGACCTCCTGAAGAGATTTGGCTGTGACTCAAGTAAGCCAGTCAAGATCCCCATGAATACGAATTTTCAAATCGATCTAGACAAAGAGGGAGTTTCCGTTAACTCTACTGACTATAGAGTTATTATTGGTTCTTTATTATATTTAACAGCAAGCATACCTGACATAACTTATGTTGTAGGTGTGTGTGCAAGATTTCACGCGAATCCCAAGCGAAGTCATCTAGACTCACCAAAGAAGATTATGTGATACCTGAAGGGAACACCTGACGCAGGGTTATGGTATCCTGCTGATGATAATCTTGTTTTAACTGGATATTCTAATGCTGATTATGCAGGATGCAGGATAGATCGAAAGTCAACTTCAGGAACGTGTCAGTTCCTAGGCAGTAAGCTGATATCATGGTTTTCAAAGAAGCAGCATTCAGTAGCGACATCCACTACTGAAGCTGAGTATATGGCTGCTGGAAGTTGTTGTGCCCAAATCCTTTGGCTTCGACAACAACTGCGTGATTATGGTATCACTCAAGATGAAGTGCCCATCTACTGCGACTCCACCAATGCCATTGGAATAACCAAAACCCAGTTCTTCATACGAGGTGCAAGCACGTATACATCCGACACCACTTCATCCGAGACCATGTCGAAAAGAAGGATATCAGGATGGAGAAAATCCATACTGATAGGCAAAGGGCAGACATACTGACCAAGCCGCTGGCTGAGAACAGGTTCAGAGAACTCTGAGTCGAGCTAGGTCTACTGAATCCTACTGACTTGATTCAGTAAAGATATTCAGTACGACAAGTCAGTAAGTTAAACTCAGTACTTGATTCAGTAGGGTGAATCATACAGTACGCAGTAAGGGGGAACGTGAGACGAATATTGATCACTCAATATCACGAAGATCCTCCTGATTTGCAATTGGTAAAAAGTTGACCACCAGGTCCAGCTGAAGAGGTTTGAGTATTATATTCAGTATTTTACTCAGTGGCATACTTGTATTTATTAGATCAGTAGCATACATTCAGTGGCCTGAAATGCATTTATTTCCCGCCATAAATTCTTAAGGATATACTCAGCAGAAATCGTTTTCATTTAAAGTACGTTGTCCTAAGAACTGACTGTAGCGCATTTAATGCGTGTCATCTCACCTTACTCCGTCTATGCAAATCTTACGTTGGTCGAGATTAGCGGTGGCTTAGTAATCATTCCATTTATAATATTAAATCCTAACCGTCAGTGAAAAAGCGAAATCAAATCTAAACCGTCAGATCTTAAAACCGCTTGGAATTCAAATATATATAAAATCTTCGCTTTCCTTCTCAAATCATATTCGCAATTATCGTTTTAAGAGAGCTTCGTAATTTCTTCTCAACTGCACACATATTCTCTCAAGCACTCTTATATTCGGTATAAAAAAATTTCTTATTGAGTCTGCAAACTAACTTACTCTATTTTCAAGTGCTAACATCTTTTTGGCAGATTTCAGTTGAAAGATGGCATCACTATCGAGCATCGTTCAGACGCCTGTAGACATTAACGATATTATTCGGAGCAGGGTCCTGTTTGAGCCGACTATGGAGTTCCATCTCTCGGAACTGCCATACCTTGAGGAGATGTTCTCCGCTCTTGAGGAAGAAGCTTCTGTCGAAGCATCCTCAAGCTTGTCTTTTGACACAAGTGGTCGAGTTTTACTTCAATATGCGTCAGGTGGAGGATACAGACGCAGAAGTAACAGATGTGAAGTATATGAGTGAGGTTTCACCTCAATCATGGGAGGAGAGCCACGTCGACATCAACATACTTGAAGGCTTGAACTCAGTATTCGCCTTCCTGACCATGGCGTATCTCCCATTGGATACAAAGACGCAGAGCTGAACAATTAGATCAGGCATTTCTGCGGGAGGGACGATATTTCCTTCAAAGCTGCTTTTCAGAAGAGGCAGCTCCTGCCGGAATTCAGAGGCCTGGCGTACGTCGTTATCCACATACTCACCATTCGACCAGCTTTCCAAACCTAGACTCCAAATTATGATGGCAATTATGGACGGAGTTAAGGTTAACTGGGCTCAGTTCTTCCTTTCTAAACTGAAAGCTCAGTCGCAGAAGTTTATCGCCGGAGACAAAGGAGAGAGGAGACTAATTAATGTGGGCAAACTTCTGTACGGGACTAAAGTTTCAGCACTTATAGAAGCTTCAGTATCATCACATGCATCTTTTGGCGACATGAAATACTTCGACAAGAAACTTATCAAGTTCTGGTCGAAAACAGCTGCTGAAAAGTCCATCGATCGTGGAGCTGCACTGAAGAGGCCATCTACTAAATTGCCTCCACGTACCGAACAGCCAAAAAGAAAGAAGTTGATCAAGTCAGGAGCTTCTAAGGTTGTTTCTCCGCCTCCCCCACAGGTGGAAGACTTACTCGATGTGGACACTGGCATTGAAGGTGCTACTCTCAAGGATAAAGTCCAAAGAGTAAGTACTGAAGAAACTCAGCTGGAGTACGAAGATGAACCAGCTGCTGAAGTTTCCTCAGAGCTACCAACTACAGTTCAGCAGACCAGACTTAGGACTGAATCCGAAGTCGCTGAACAGATCCCTGAAATTGTCAAGTATCAGGATGTGGTAGATGTAGCTGTTCGGGCAAGGACTCAGATGCTGTTGAGGTTCCTTAACTGGGACATTCTTGGTGACCTAATCCAGCAGTATTCTGTTGACTCACTACTGGCAGAGGAGCAGCATGTACAGTCTGAGATAGGGTTTGGAGAACCCTCAGATATTGCTTCATTCAAAGACTTGAGATCAGCTATGCTTTATCTTCTGGAGCTGAAATCTTCCTCCTCTCCCGCCAGAGATCCTTTACCAACTGACCACCCAGCTGAAGGTGATGATTCAGCACCCAAGGATGCAGAGCAGGGAGACTCTGCTGAGGGAAAAACTCCCAGCGAGAAGGGCGATTCACCACCACCTCCTCCAGCATCTGCTGTTAACCCTGTTGCGTCTTCCTCAAGACAGCAACAACTCGCCGCCTCTGAGCACAGGATCGGTACATCCTCTTACCAGATCAAACCCATTGGTACCGTATCCTCGAAGACAGTCAACCGGGCTATCAGGAAGCAAGGAGACAAAAATCGTCTCCTCGATAAGGATGTGCACCTGAAGTGGGCACAGTACACAAAGGCTCTGACTGATCGCGTTGACGTCCTCACCGGAGAAGTCAAGAAGATCTCAGAAGATCCTACTACAAATTTTAAGGAGATCATCGAGACGGATCTGGCTGCTCAGAAAATAGACTTGGCCACTCAGTACCAGCAGTTGCTAGAAGCTCAGTCGAAAATATTCTCAGAGCAACTGACTGCAGCACTGGCTGATGTTCAGAAGACCATGGATGAAAGAAACAGACTTGCAAGCTCTAGTGTTACTAAAGCCCTTGAAACTCAAGCTGCAACTTTGAAAATAATCCAGTTTGAAATAAAAGATTCACTCAACGCATCTCTTCAGCAGTAGAGGAATCAAACTGACTCCCAGATCAAGCAAATCCAAAAAGATCAAGAGAATGAATGGGAACACTACTGTGATGCCGTCAGGGACTTCAACACCACTTCCGAACAGATCAAGACATCTGTCTACAACCTTCAGAAGGAAATAGCAGCCATTAAAACCCTACTAACCTCGGCAGATGATGCCAAAAAGGGGGAAAGTAAAGGGAAGGAATTTCTGGAGAAGTCAGATGGTATAAAGGGGAAGGATCGTCACAGATAGAAGAGATAAGTACTCTCCCCCTCCCCTCCGTGTAATAAGAGGCCAAGGCAAAAGCCTCAACTGAAGGCCCTGTAGAGCCTCAGCTGATTACGTAGCTGACAGTGCAAGCTGGTGGATCAAGAGAATGATCCTCAGCTCTGGCACACATTGATGATGTAGCCGACTTCGTCGAGGGATCAGAAAAGGACATCGAACCTCAGCCGCCGAAGAGGCCTGGCAAGGAGATTGCCACTGAAAGCACCCCCCCTCAGTCGCATAAGTTCAAAAGTAAGAAGGAACAAGAGGCGCACGATGAACTCATGGCTCAGCAACTACAGGCTCGGCTAGATCACGAAGCCCGACTCGAGGAAGAGGCTCTATTGAAGAGAAAGCCAAAAGTCCCAGTGGCAAGGACGTCAAGGAGTCAGGCTCAACGAATGAAGGATCAAACCTCAACCGCCGAAGAGGCCAGACAAGGAGATTGCCATTGAAAGCACTCCCCCTCAGTCGCCTAAGTTCAAAAGCAAGAAGGAACAAGAGGCGCACGACGAACTCATGACTCAGCAGCTGCAGGCTCGGCTAGATCACGAAGCCCGACTCGAGGAAGAGGCTCTACTGAAGAGAAAGCAAAAAGTCCTACTAGCAAGGACGTCAAGGAGTCAGGCTCAACGAATGAAGGCTCAGCAGAAGCAGTCAATTGTAAAACTAGCTTCTGAGCCTACTGAAGACTCCGACACTGACAACCTGCTACTTGTTGAAAGGTTGAAGAAAACTCCCAAGCTTACAGCAGAACAAGAAGCTGAGGAGAAAGCCACGTGGGGCATGGTAGAGAAGGGCCTCAACCTAAAAACAAGGGATACGCGATCAGCTGAAGCCAAAGAGAGATTGAGACAGGCTGATCTGGCAAAGATTATCAAGCTGACTGAGAAAATAGCCAGTGAACCAGTCTCAAACAAGAGCAGACAGATCCCAAGGACTTCAAAATTCTACAACGCAGTGGACAGAAGCCACATCTCAAGAAAACTCCATTCCGCCGCGTAGATAAGTGGATCCCGTGGAACTTGAATGAGGAATGGGAAGGCCTGAAGGAAGAATTCATCAAAGCTTACTATGTATGGCAGTGTTACTCTAGTGAAGTTCCGGCGGTCGAATTGTTTGGCAAATTCTTATACCACTACGACCCCAACTTCAAAGCACAAATCAAGTTGCTCCTTTTTAAGGAGAAATTTCCTTTCACTGGGCCTGCATACCGTCAGCTGATCCCTCCCAAAACTCTTCAAGGAGATAGAGGAAGAAGTGGAGATTGTCGCATGTCGCAACGATCTTGATCTCGAATCGCAAGCTAACCTTCCACCCATTAAGGTACTGAGGGAAGCTATCTACAGATCGTATGGGCTTGATACTCCTACTGCCAAATCTGCTGACTTCAAAGCCAAGATTCAGAAGTAGGAGACTCAACTTTGTTCTTTCCTCTCCTGTCTGTTGTGATTTACTGATTGTACCTTCATGCTATATATAAAATCAGTATTTTTGTTGGCCAGACAACCACTCATTGTCTTATGGCTCTGTTATTTACTTTTAACACTATCTGATCACTGAAGTGATCAACACACACTCACTGTCCTTATTTCTTCTGGTGTGTCAATCATCAGTGAGCTGTTAACCTATATTTTCATTGTTCAATTGTTATTAACTGAGTCTCTTTGGGGTTAGTAGTTTAGTACTTAGTGGTTTTGACATCATCAATTAGGGGAAAATTGTAGGGATATGAGTTAGTGATCTAGTAGATCATTGCTAGGGGGTACTTAGAGCTTGACTCAACAGTTGCGTAGGACTGGAGTCAGTAGTTCGTATACTTAGGATGATATTGTAATATTTATTGGGGAAATTATAGTGATACTGAATTGTATTACTATAGAATTGAAGATCCCAAAACCCGTCCTGACCCCTATGTGTGTTTGAACCGTTATGATGTAATAGGCTAGACTTGGTTTGATCGTCATAAATTATTTTGTCTCAGTCCTATATGAGGTATTGTTGGACTAAACTTCAGTAGAGAAGTTAAAGCTCCAGAACCCCAAGTCATCGGTTTAGTAGAGCTCAGTAGTCTTCAGAGTCATCAGCTGACAACTTTCAGTAGAAGATTCCCTTCAGCAAACTTTGGAAGAAGACTCAGTATGATCCTTGATCTCCTGAATGAGTGCAGAGCTCCTGTCTTTAGAATCACCAGCTGACAACCTTCAGTGATGAAGACTCAGTATGATCAGCCCCGATCTACTGAATGGATGCAACTCAGTTGCAGACCAGACAAGGAAAAACGACTACCCAATTCTTATCAGTCGAATATCAGCTGAAAACATTCAGTATACGAGGTTCAGAGAGTCAAGTCAGATAGAAGACTGATGTCTGACAGGTCTCACCTACCGCAAACCTCGACTAATGAGAAGCAAACAAAGCTTACCTGCTCTGACACTAAAACTGCTCTCATGTACAGAAAACCAACCACTCTGCAGTGCATTTCAAAAATATATTGTCGTTTTCCTTGGAAGTTTGTGACACGTGGCATCGTCCTCTCCAACGGATACATGCATGAGTCACAACTATAAATAGAGAAGAGTCTCCAAGCTCAACGCACGGGACAACAAGGGAACACAAAGCTTACAAGCATACAACTCTCTAGCGCACTTAAAGTCAATCCAGTGAAGAACTTGCTTAGTTGAATATCCTTAGTTCTTCTCTCTAGAGATTCTTTAGTTCCCCCTTCTCTATCTAAGCTCCATGGTTATATCTTAGCTTAGAACCTTCGAAGGAGTTCACATTCTGTGAATTGTTCTTATTGTAAGAACTCCTTGATTGTTGGAGATCATCCCCTCCCCTTCAAACTTAGGTTTGATTTGTAAAAGTCGCTAATGACTATAACTTAGAAGGGTATGTCCAGTGCACAGATTCCTTGCTGAGACTTGCTCAGATTAATCAACAAGAATTCTTGTTCTGCAGGGCCGTAGACGTAGGATCTTGCGTATTTGAACCACGTTAAAAATTGCTTGTGTCGTTTACTGTTTCGTTGCATTGTGCTCTAAAATGTTTATAAAATCATCCTTTGCATAAAACGAACTTGAAAAGTGCACCAGCCAAAACGATTTTGGTTTGCATAAAAACGTTTTCAAAGAGACGAAGTATACCGGACCCCACACTTATCCGCACAACATTCTGCAACTGAAATCCTCATACTGACTCAAGTCAGTAGAAGGGACTCAGCTGCTGAATCACTCTGACCCGCTATCAGAAGGTTTATATCTGGCACAGAATATTCAGTAGCAAAACTCAGCTCAGCTGACCTTCGTGTTTAAGGAAAAACTTACAATCAGGTGTATTCAACCACCTCTCTCTCCCCCCCCCACACCTGATACTCATCTCCGAACCAACAATTACTTCTTAAATTTTTATGATATTATCTTAATATAAAAACTTCGCATGCACACATATAATAATAAATATAGATAAATACATTTTCAATTTCCTTTATGAAAAGCATGATACAAATACGGGGATAAAAAAATAACATTTGCTTTAGTATGAAATACAAGTCATTGATTGGCCTTTGTGCAACCACACAACTCCCCCCCTTATTGAATAGTAAAATAACCTAAAGAATAGTTTCCCAACAACGCATTCTCAAGCTGCATAAGCAACAACCGGACTCCTAACTTGGTACACGCCGTCATCCCACACCAAAGACCCTGAAACCACTGCACTTGCAAAGGTCGCGTTAACCGTCACAACAAACTCCATCGTCTCGCCGACCGCCGTGAAAGCCAGCGTGCTAGGCTGGACTCCGATGCTCATCCCTGACGGCGCCGCCACAACTGCCTTGTAGGTGGACGTCGCAGACCCCACATTCGTCACAGTCCGGTGGAAGACACCGCTTCCTTGCCCGCCCGAAGACCCCGACACTGAGAAGGAGGGATAGTTGAGGTCGTGGACCGTGCCATTGTTGGTCGCAGTGCAGCTGGAGTTATCCCCTGTAACGAGCTGCAGGTTCTTGTTGCTGTAGCCTTGGCCGCAGAGGAACTTCACATAGTCGGCCTCCGCCATGTCGTATACCAAACCGGGCGCTTTAGCCTTCAGTGGGTCGATGTGGCCGGACCCATATGCGAATTCTGCGTCTGAATTTTCCTTCACAGTCATCACAGCAGCTGCACGTTGTAAAAAGGTCCGTTACTAGTTGTTACTTTAATACTTTTTCTAGGGCTCAATTGCACGAAAAAGTGAAAAAAGTAAAAGAAAAAACAATGTCTACATGTGAAGATTAGTGAAACTATATTGTTTTTGTTTTTTCAAAAGAAATCCTATTCCTTGGAAGAAAAAATTTTCTCCCTCCATCCCGTTTGAAACGAGCAGTTTCTTTTCGGCGCGGGAATTAGGAAAGTAGATGATAAAGTATGAAGATGAATAGATGATAAAGTAAAAGAAAGAAGATGAGTGAAAGAGTATAGTATAGTAAAGTAAAATAGAAGAGACAAAATAAGTAATATAATGAGAGGAGATGATAGGAGAGAAGATTGTAATTCTTTTGGGAAGTTATATCTCTTTTTGAAAATGGGTCATTTATAATGGGAGATCGCGGAAAATGGGACGGAGGGAGTAGTTCTTACATCAACATGCGGTAGTGTTTTGCTTCTTCCCCGCTGAATTGCTTGAGAAAGTTAAAGATGAGGGTGTTAAATGTTAATTACCTGTGGTCATTAGAGCAGACTTGATCGCCGAAGGAGACCATGTGGGATTGAAGGATTTAACGTAATCAGCAGCACCAGAAGCGTGGGGACAAGACATGGATGTTCCGGAGATGATGTTGTACGGTACAACCCTCGTATCTTCAGCAAGTCCAGTCACGGTAGTACCTTCCGACCATACTGCTAGAATGTCGACTCCGGGTGCAGTAAGATCAGGCTGCAAGATCCAAAATAATCAAGATATATATAATGATCCTTAATTACTTGGATTAATTAATTAATCATAGTTGTGTTCACCTTAAGAATGTCCCGAGTGATGGGATTAGGACCCCTAGAAGAAAAGGAAACAACAAACGGCGCCGTTTGATTGATTGGACTAGTCTTGTAGATGGTTGCTGTCGGCTTGCTGCATTGATTTGTAATAACGATGAGTAAACAACGTATACAATTAATACATGCATGCATGCAAGCAATCTTGAAATTGGAAGAAGAAATTAATTAATTAATTAATTAATTAAAGACCTTGTTTTGTTGATGTAGTAAAAAATAGTGGCACCATCATCTAATCCCAAGTATGAGGCTGGTAATGGGAAAGAGAAGGCGGTATCATTGAAGACTTCATCTCTCATTATAGCTCCAGTTGCTCCCAGACGTTCTGCATCACTCAGACCATCACACAGCACAATAGAACCCTTCACTAGATTCCGGTCCAACGGTCCGGTTCGCAGAATCTGCATCGAAGAACACATTTTTAGATATCCTAGTGATGTTCATTAATTTCTACTTAATTAGTAGAGTATCACATAATTAAAGATTCGATTAACACTTCCACTTCAAGGAATGAACCTATATATCCGTCTATTTATTAAATAATCATTCTCTCCATGTAGATTTATATATATATATATATATATAAATAGATTTGAGATAACCTTGATGAGGATCCATCAAAACCTGCGGTAGTATTAGGCACATTTCCACCATAGACTAAAGGGTAAGTGTCTTGATCCAAGGTGAATGTGTTCACCGCTACACCCTGAAACAAATACAAACATACTATAATTTCAATTTTTTTTTGTGTAACAGATCAATATAATAAACCAAATTACCATATAAGTTTGGTTGTTTCCCAACATGACCATAGTAAGCAACTTCCTATCTATAGTGCTGGCTGCAACCGATAGAGACCAGGGCGAGAAATTAGTAATACTTTGTGGGTCCGGCCCTGAATTACCTGCTGAGTTGGATGTAAGAACCCCATTCTTCATGGCGTGGAACGCGCCAATGGCGATGGGATCGTCAAAGTAATCGGAAGGGATGAATCCTCCAACGGAGATTGAGATTATGTCGACTCCGTCAGCAATTGCATCGTCAAATGCAGCAAGAATGTCTGCGTCGGAGCAGCCATCAGACCAGCAGATCTTGTAAACTGCAATGCGCGCAGATGGCACTCCTCCACGAGCAGTTCCGGCGGCAAGGCCGAATAGACTTGCACCAGCAACCGAACTACCGGCTGCTGTGGAGGACGCGTGGGTCCCATGGCCTTCGGAGTCTCTTGGGGATGGGATATCCGGGTCACTAGGAGTCCCATCACTGTAATAATACTTTGCTCCTATGATTTTGCTGCAATAAGAAACATACCCCAGTTCATGTTTTATGCCCTAATTAATACTCCCTCCGTCTCATTATTTATGTTACATTGGGACTGGGCATGAAAATTAAAATAGTGGGTGTAAAGTTGTGTTTTAAAAGTATAAAGGGTTGAAATCATTTGTTTAGATTGATTGTGGAATACTTATTTATTTTCTTATTTGGTATGAGACATAAATTAATAATAGCCAATCAAAAAGGTAAGTTGAACATTAATAAGGGGATGAATGAAATATACTCTAAAAAAACAAGAAGAATTAGACTCACTTGTTGCAAGTGAAGTTAGATGAGGATTGGCAACTGCCCTTCCATTTGGACGGCGGTGGACCGAAGTTAGTATCGTTGTAGCTCTGAGATTCGGGCCAAATGCCGGTGTCAAGCATTCCGACAATGACGTCACTCTCTGTTTGCGATCTCTCGGAATTAACGGGGAAGCCAGTGAAATCCCATGATCAGGTGGTGTGGAGTTGTTTTTTGGTGCTAGGGAACACAGAGACCACTCCGTCCAAGACTAAATGAGAGATACACCAAATGAATGAAAGAGTTACAAACAGATCACCAATTAGATTGGTCTTTTTTACTCTTAAAATAATTTGTAAATTTAATCTTAATCGGATCCCAACAATAAAGAAATGGACAAGAGATTCAAGAAATCAAGTATTAGTTCACTTACTAGCAATTTTCTTGCTCTCCTCCTCAGTCAGACTTGCAACGAAGCCATTAAAGCTTCTCTTGTAGCTGTGGAGCCAAGATTCCGCCGCCCTTTTGCTGGACCCGTTAAAGGATATTAGACGTGCAAATTAAAAAACTAATTTTAATAGGACTGAATAGTATGCATGAAATTAATAATCAACCTTCCGACAGTTGCTTGCAGAAGACTCATGTGTTGCGCAGTTGCAGAGAAGTCGCCTCTCGGCTTCTCACCCATGTAAACTACGTATACCTAATATATAATCATAAAATTTATCATATTAACTTCCATAAATAGAAATTATTAAATAGAGAAGAAAGTATGTAAACCTTTTGATCAGTGGTGCTTCCTCTGCAACTGATAACCATGGAAAATAGAGTGATCAACAGAACAGCCTTCCATGAAGGCGAAACTCGAGTAATTTCCATGGGAAAATGATGAAGAGAGGAAGTCTGATCAGATGTAATAATTGTGTCTGTTTTCCACTTTTCATGCATGTTGTGTAAGGATTTATAGAGGGAGATTTCAAACTTTGGTATTGTAAGACCCGCCTCCTTATGCATCTGTCCAAAAGCCGGCCCTCTCAAGACTGCAGATATGATCGAGTGGTAATGGTATGTTTCTCGTTGTATTTTAACTTCTTTCCAACAGTGAAAATACAAAGAAAACATCTCGTCAAGGATGCATCCAACATTTTGATTCAACTCGGATAAACATAGTATACAGCAAACCCCAAAGGAACACAACGAGGTTTTTGCATCTCTAGCGAGGTTTTCTATCTAATATGACCCATATGATTATCCCTTTTACATGATATTATGAGTCTATAATTAACAACTCTTGAAACTATAAATTAACTAGTTTGCGTGTGTTTATCTACGTAAGTTCATGAATCCATAAGACCATATTTTATTTCTATACATATATCTGCCTACACAAAAAAAAAAAAAAAAAAAAATTATACATTAATAATTTAAATCGTACACGTTTGTATACTTGCTTAAAAACTGAGTCATGGGCTTATAGTATGTTTGTTCTTTATCCAATGATCAACTGATATAAGTAACGAACTTATTACTTAATGCTTTTATGAAAAATTCATGGCTTTATATTTAATTAAAAATAAATGGTCTCTCAAGCAGGCGGCTTGGTGACTAAGGTCCCGTCTGGAAAAAACAACTTAAATAAGTGCTTATGATATAAGTGTATAAGCACTTAAATTGAATAAGTTGTTTGTGTTTCGATACATTTATTTATAAGTACTTACTAGAGAAAAGATTAAATATAATTTTAAAAGATTGTTGTAATGGGGATTTGATATGTGGATCTATTTTCATAGGTTGTTGTTAGCTAATTTTCATAAACTATTTCTACCAGATTATGCCCCGTTTGGGAAAATAGCTTAAATAAGTGCTTATACCATAAGTGCTTATGATATAAGTGCTTATGTTATAAGCGCTTAAATTGAATAAACGGTTGCCTTTATATATAAGCCCTTAATTATAAAATAAAATAAAATATCAGGGGTATTTGACATGATCTATTTTTCATAAGCTGTTATTTTCACAAGTTATTACTACCAGTTTATGAAAACAAGTCAAAAATAATTTTTTAAAATAATAAATTGTTTTCATAAGCTCTCTCAAACGCATGCAAAAACGTTTATTTTAGAATAAGCTGCAGATAAGCTCTTTCAAACGTGGCCTTATTATATGTCAAAAATAGCTTATTTTTCTAGAATAAATTATTTTGATAAGCCATACCAAATACCTATTGTATTTTATTGGAGGTGTGTATGCAACTTCTCACGGGTTTGTTTCAAATTTAGTTAAAATTCATTGAAATTTTATTTAAGTATTTTAGACCTATTATATTTTATTCGGGGTGTATGTGAAACTTCATACGGGTTTGTTTCAAATTTATTAGACAGTTTACTCTTTCTAATATCCAGGTCACTCAAAATTTGCATGGAACTATACAATCAATAAAAAGACAACATTAAAGATTTTTCTACAAAATACGCAATAGGAACAATAAATGTTATAGCGAGAATAAATTGAAATTAAACCACTAGCATCCCATCTTCAATAGCTAATTTGTATGCTAGTGTTGTAAAACATAATATCACTTTGAACGAGGAGCATAACCATTGTAATCATTTCCAACACTTAAATGTATTTGCTCTTTTAATATTCTACCAAATTTTAAAAAAAATTAAAAAAATAACTTTTTGAGTTTATATTTTTGGAGTTTATAAAATAAATAAGACTTCTAATACCAATTAAATCAAGAATAAAGACTAAAATTATTACTTTATTTTGGGATAACGATTCAGTAGATGAATCTATAGATCTGATAGACTTGACAGATTTGATAGATCCTCAAACCCTAGTTGAATATTGTACCTTCGTATCTGTATAGCCTAGTCGAGTTCAGTTATTAGAACTCAGTAGGATAGAGTTCAGTAGCTGCAGGATTCAGTAGAATACCTCGCGCTCAGTTGAAGAACTAAGGATCGAAGAAGTCAGTTGGACAACAACCTCCAGCTGAATCTGCTCAGGAATTCGTGCCCATGCACTAATTGCTCAGAAGAACGTCAGTAGGAAAGACACTTCAGTTGAAGGTCCGAGGATTCATAGGAAGTCAACCTTGATGTTTGATAAGTCTCAACTACCCATCTACCTCGACCAATAAGGAGACGACAGCGACCATCTACTCTGACAAAAGCTGCTCTGAAACTGAAAAAGAGGAGAATCTCTACAGTGTACCTGCTCAACAACGTTCAAATTAAAGGAGTCGTTTTCCTTGTCGTATCGACACTTGGCTAGACCTCCCTCCAATAGATCTATTCACCATCGACGACTATAAATATGAGAAGTCGCCATGCAGAGACGACACCGGGAACCCAACCTATCTACGCACAAACTCTTAGCAATCTCAAAGCTGAATCCAGTGAAGATCTAGCATCCATTGAAGAACACATTTTAGTTCATCACTTAGAGTTTTATTTTGTTCCCCTTCTCTTATCTAAGCAAGCTCATTGTAATATCTTTAGCTTAGAAACCTCGAGGAAGTTCACATCCTTGTCAAACCGTTCTTATTTGTAAGAACTTACTCTTAGTTGGAGAAGACTCAAACTCTTCAAATTTGAAGCCTTGTAAAAGTCACTACGACTATAAGTAGAGAATCTGTTCCGTGCACAAATCACTGAGAACTTGCTCAGTATAAACTTCAAGGTTTGCGTCTGTCCAGTGAACAGACCAACTGAGACTTGCTCAGTATAAATATAACAAGTATCCTGCTTTGGTTAGGATAGTGTACGTAGGACCCAGCGTGTCCGAACCACTTTAAAAATTGTTGTGTTGATTTACTGTTTTCCTTAACTGCTCATATTGCATACAAACCGTAATTCATAAAACTCAGCATAAAAACCGGTGATTTCTAACCGAGACGTTTAATAGGGCCTACACTTCCGCACACACTCTGATACTGAACGACTCTTCGACTGACTAAAGTCAGTAGAGCTGAACTCAATAGATGTTTTTCTGCCCACGCGATCTGAAGCATATTTGGCTATCTGACTCTGTTCAGTAGCAAACTCAGCTAGAGCTGACTTCGCGTTTGAGAAAGAAATTTGTATTCAAGTGTATTCATCCCCCCCCTACACCCGAATCACGTCTCAGGACCAACAATTGGTATCAGAGCTTAGTGTTCTTAACTGATCATTCTTCTCTCAAACTGGTCTATCTCGAACAAAGATCCTAGAAAACCCGTTTTCTCTGCATCTTGCATTTCTTCATTGCATCCTATATCCTGTATTTTTCAATGGCTGATATTTCAAGTATTAGGATTGTGCTAATGTTCTCAACTGAAAACTATGCGATATGGCGCGTAAGGATGGAGGCACATCTGACTTCACTGCACAATAGCATGACCGATGTTCTGGAGAAAGGCCCCATTGTTCCGATGGTCGACTCAGTCGAACTTGTAGTAGACGGAGTAGGCGGTGCCAGAACCGGACCTAAAGTTGCGAAGGATAAAAGCCTCTTCACTCCTGAAGAGAAGAAACTGCACAACCTCGACCGAGTCGCTCGCAATGCAATATTGATAACACTCAGTGACTCTTATCTCGGGAGGGTGCATGACTGCAAAACAGCTAAGGAGCTATGGGATGCTCTCGCAGTGCTGAGCTAAGGAACTCCACAGATTAAAGAGAACAATCTGGAGTTGGAGCTGCAGAAACTCGAGGCATTCGCTATGCTTCCTGGGGAGTCCATAGATGATTTCAGTGCTCGATTTATAAATCAAATCAACATCATCAACAGACTGGGGAAGACATTCAACAACAAGGAGACCAACACGAAAATTCTACGAGCTCTTAGTAGGCCCAAGTGGTATTCTTTTGCTACGTGTATGAGGAGAACTGACTTGAATTCTGTTACTCCTGATTATATATTTTCAGAACTTAAAGCAGAGGAGTTCGAGTTCAACCTCCCACACACCCCCGATGTTGAAGCTGAAGTGATAATGGATCATGATATTAAGGCATCAGCTAGCACTCCCGGAGCAAGTCCCTCAGCAACAAGTCAATCAGCTAGAAGCTCAGTGACTATACCCACTGCTGACAACTTGACTGAGAAGTATGCTCTCCTCGCGGTGAAATACCAGAAGGAGAAAGAGATGTTCAGACGGAAGATGAAAAATGCTTCCCAAAAATTTCAAGGTAAGAGAGATAATAATCACTCGAAAAGCGAATCTAAATCCCTACCTGATTACAGGAATACTGAAGCTACCCCAGTAGAACAAAAAGATACCAGAAGGGATGGCAGAACCTCAATATGCTACAACTGCAAGAAACCAGGACACTACCAATATGAATATCCTGAACTCTCAGCAGCAGAAAGAGATGAAAAGCAAGCCAGACGTGACAAGTTTGTGAAAAAGAGGCAAGCCTACATAGCTGGAGAGTTGTCTGATTGCTCAAGAGATGAAGAGTTGTTAATGGAATCGTCTGACGATGCCGCATTCATGGCAATCGAGACTGAAGATGTTGAACCGTGTCTGATGGCCGGAGAAGAGGCTGAGTTAAATTCTTAACCCATTATATGCCCCTCTTCACCTGGCACACATGACACAAGCTCTGTTGCAGAAGAACTGCTAGATGTGGTTCTTGCATAAGAAGATTTGTTGGAAGAGCAAATTTAGATGAGCCAGTAGTTCAGCAAGACCATTCAGGAGATGGATATCCTAAAAGCAGAAAATCAGAGACTTTCAAGGAGAAGTCAGGACTCTACTGAGTCTGAAGGGCTTGTTCAGAGACTGAAGGAAGAGATTAACTCTCTGATGACTAAGTCTCATGACCAAGAAGCACAGATCTCAGTGCTGACCAAAGACATCTCTGAGAAAGAGACTAAAATTGCTAATCTCAAGGAAACTCTCGCACATGCCAAATTTGAACATGAAGCTCTAAGGAAGAGTGATGAGGTGTGGAGAACCTTGATGACAGAGCAGTATATTGGAGCAAATGAGAAGTTGGAGAAGCTTCTACGAGCACAGAGACCACATGCCACCAAAGAAGGACTTGGTTACACATGTGAAGCCTCCACTTCAGGACAGAAGAGCTCCAACAAGCTGACTGATAGGTTTGTCTAGGGGGTAACTCAACATGCTGAATTTACATCCCCTCAGACAAAGAATAAGCAGAAGATACAAGCACCTCAGTCTAGCAATAGGAAAGTGACTCATGGTTCAAGCCCCAAGACACCAAGGTCAAACTCAGGGGGAACCAAGAAGGTCAGGTAGGCTGAACAGTATGGCCACCAGCTACTGACTCACCCACCTCAGTACGGATCATATTACCATGAGCCAAGAGTCAAAGGCCCTAAGGTTCGAAGAAGAAGAAGAAAATTGAACCACAACAGTCTAAGAAGTCATCTACTCCCAGTTCAGTGGAGCAAACTACTAACAACAAGGGTAAGATAAAGTCTGAAGCCACCAAAGCTGTCAGACAAGTTTGGATCCTAAAATTTAACCATTAAGGACCCAAACTGAACCCAAAGGATACCTGAATCTATTTTTGTTTTGCAGGTGCAACAGGACCCTTGGATTGTCGACAGTGGATGCTCAAGACACATGACACATCAGAAGAGCCTACTGACCGACTATGTTCAGCAAGATGGAGCCAGAATTGAGTTCGGTGACAACTCCAAAGGCTATACAAGGGGATACGGAACATTGAAAATAGGAACTGCAGTAGTTCCTGGGGTATCTTATGTTGAAGGACTTCAACATAATCTCCTTTCTGTTGTCAATTCTATGATAACTCCAATAAAGTGACTTTTGACGCAGGTTTTTGTGATGTTCTTAATAAATCTACAGGAAAAACTGTGTTATCAGGATCGCGGCGAAGGAACATATATTATGCTGAATGGAATACTGCCGAACCTAAAGCATGCCTGCTAGCACACACGGGGTAAGATGACACAACAGCATGGTTGTGGCACAGACGACTGAGTCATCTGAACTTCAAAACAATGAACAAGCTAGCTCGTGATGCTAAAGTCAAAGGACTGCCCAACGAGGTATTCAAGAGACATAAAAACTGTGAAGCATGCCTGAAGGGGAAGCAAAGAAAATCAAGCAACCCGCCCATTCCGTCACCTTCCACTGATGGAATCCTTCAGCTGCTGCACATGGATTTATTTGGGCCAGTCAATCCAGTGACGATCAGAGGAAAGAAATATGCTCTTGTAGTCATTGATGATTATTCGAGATATACTTGGGTGATATTCATCGCCAACAAGTCTGACGTCAAAGTTGAGTTGCCGAAACTATTGAAGCGGTTGAGCGTCGAAAAGGATATCAAGATTCAGAGGATACGCTTAGATCGTGGAACTGAGTTTCTGAACTGAATGGTAAGAGAATTTTGTAAGGCTAAAGGCATTGAACACGAAACATCAGCAGCACGCACGCCTCAGCAGAACGGACTTGCTGAAACAAAGAACAGAACACTTAAAGAAACAGCAAGGACCTTACTCGCAGACTCAGGTCTTCCATTGAAGTTCTGGGCAGAAGCTACTGATACTACCTGCTATAGTCAGAACCGATCTCTACTGACTCAGATGCACATGAAGACGTCTTATGAGCTGTGGAAAGGGAGAATTCCTTCTATTATGCATTTCCATATCTTTGGCTGTTAGTGATTTATCCACAATAATGGAAAGGACCAGTTAAAGGTTTTTGAAAGTAAGTCAAACCAAGGAGTCTTCTTAGGATACTCCAGGGTCATCAAAGCTTTCAGGGTCTTTAACTACCGGACCCTTTGCGTGGAGGAAAGCCCCCATGTTGTATTTGATGAGTTTATTTCTGAGTACAGGAAGTCAAATTCTCAGCCAGAAGCTGAAGAGGTCAGAAGTAAGCTACATGATCTAAGCTTAAAAGACAACACTGAAAAGATCCAGCATTGTTGGGATAATAATTCAGATGATGATCTTCAGCACCCAACAACAAGCAATGTAGCTGAGGAGCTTGATTCTAACAAACAGAATCAATGTCAGGTAATTATGGTCGATGAGGAAACCGATATGGTAACTGAGACCTCTACTGAGAATAATAACTCAGGGGGAACTTCTAATGTTCCTGAGCTGAATGCCCCTAAACCTGGTGACTCAGTAGATCCAACCCTTGTTACTGAATTAGTTCAGACACAGAACAGTACTACTGAAATTCCTAATACTCCTATTGTTTGTACTGAAATAATTCCAGATGAAGTAACAAGACGTCGTCGCTCATGGCTAGATGCTCATTCTTCAGATCTTATTATAGGAGATCCTTCAGCTAGCGTCAAGACACGATCTAAATTCTGTCAAGGACAAAGTGCCTTGTATTCATGCTTCTTGTCGACTGAAGAACCTCAGACAATTGAGGACGTGCTGAATGATGCTGACTGGATCACCGCCATGCAAGAAGAGCTGAACCAATTTACGTAAAACGACGTGTGGGAGCTTGTTGACAGACCTAGACATTAACACGTCATGAAGTGGGTCTTTAAGAACAAGCGTGATGAAAATAACGTCATCGTCAGGAACAAAGCTCGACTCGTTGCCAACGGATATTGTCAATCAGAAGGGATAGATTTTGACGAAACATTCGCCCCAGTTGCAAGATTGGAAGCTATTCGTCTATTCCTAGCATATGCAACACATCAGCAGTTCACAGTCTATCAGATGGATGTGAAGTCACCTTTCCTGAACGGCATACTGAAGGAAGAAGTCTACGTTGAACAACCGCCTGGCTTTCAGCAGGGACATCAGGTTTACAGACTTAAGAAATCTTTGTACAGGTTAAAACAAGCACTCAGGGCTTGGTACGATACCCTCTCAGACTTTTTACTTCATAAAGGTTTTCAGAAAGGAACAGTGGATCGCACCCTATTCAGTATCAAGTCAGGCGAAGACATCCCACTGGTGCAAATCTACGTGGACGACATCATCTCTGGATCAAGAAATCTAACTTTGTGTCAGAAACTCGAGCAGATGATGAAAGAAAAGTTTGAAATGTCGATGATGGGAGAGATGAATTATTTCCTTGGACTTCAAGTCAAACAATCAAAGAAAGGAATATTCATTAATCAAGCAAAATATACTAGAGATCTCATCAAGAAGTTCGGCTGCGAATCCAGCAAGTCAGTCAAGATACCCATGAACACCAATCTCAAGATTGATCTTGACGAAGAGGAAGTATCTGTTAACTCAACTGACTATTGTGCTATTATTGGTTCTTTATTATATCTTACAGCCAGCAGACCTGACATAACTTATGCTGTAGGTGTATGCGCGCGATTTCAGGTGAATCCCAAGAAGAGTCATATCGATTCAGCGAAGAGAATTCTTCGTTACCTGAAGATGAAGCTACTTTGTAAACTGAGACTTGCTCATTATAAATCTCAAGACCATTGTTCGTACAGCGTACAAACCGACTGAGACTATCTCAGTATTATACACAGATTCCTGATCTTTCGGGACAGTAGACGTAGGATTGTTGGATCCGAACCACTTTAAAAATTGCATGTGTTCTGTATTCTCGTTTAACTGTTGCATTGATTACTATGCATACTGAAAGTTTTTTCTAAAATCATTCAACTGAGTTTCAGCAAAGCTTAATCAATCGCACTAACATACTGAAACTGTTTTATTAAAAACGTTTTCTAAACTCAACTAATTTGGGCCTACACATTTCCGCACTATACTGAACTTCAGCTGAACGGTACTGAATTCTGACTAAGTCAGCTAGCAGGCCTCAGTGAAGTCAGTCACTCTGCCACACGATCCAGAATAGTGTATTTGGTCTATTGAACTTGTTCAGTACGGCAGTCTCCAGAAAAGGACTGTTCGTGTTTAAAGTTGAGAAATTGTGTTCAGGTGTATTCACCCCCCCCCTCTACACCTGAACGTTTAATCTCGGGACCAACAATTGGTATCAGAGCAGGAGTTCTCTAAGACTCTTTTTATTCTGAAACTGGTCTACTTGAACAGATCCAGAAAACATTTTCATTGCATATCATTCTTCATTCATATCATTATCTACTATGTCTGATATGTCCGGAATCTGGATGGTACCCATGTTCTCAGTAGCGAACTATGGGGTATGGCGGGTCAGAATGGAGGCACATCTGACTTCCCTCCACGACATCATGACAGAGGTACTGGAGGACGGACCTATCGTTCCTATGGTTGATAGTGTCGTAACTCAGGACCCAGCACAAAGAGGAGGAATGGTGACCGAGATGAAGATCCTTAAAGATAGAAGTCTCTTCACCCCTGAGGAGAAGAAGCTTCACAACTTGGACCGGGCCGCCAGAAACGCCATACTGACCACTCTGAGCGATTCTTATCTCGGGAGAGTTCAGGACTGCAAGTCCGCAAAGGAACTCTGGGATGCTCTAGCGCTACTGATTCGGGGGACTCAGAAGATTAAAGCCAACAAGCTGGCGCTGGAACTTCAGAAGCTAGAGAGACTATCTCTCATGCTTGGTGACTCCATTGAAGATCTCAACGTCAGATTCGCAGATTTGATGAACTCTATCAACGGGCTGGGAAAGATGTTCTCCAACCGAGAGATGAATCTCAAGATTTTGAGGGCACTACCAGATGGTCATTGGACTCCCTTTGCTACTTTACTAAGATATTATGATTTAGATATTGTTACTCCTGACCATATCTCTTCAGAACTTAAAGCTGAGGAGTTCGAGTTTGGTCTACCTCAAAGGAAGCAGCGAGCTGAAGCTAACACCCAAGTCGACCATGCCTTTAAAGCATCAGTCAGCACAGCGGCTCCAACTTCTAGCAAGGCTGAACCTTCACTCAGTGATTTACAAGAAGGAAACCTGGCTAAGAAGTACGCGCTGCTTGCCGTAAAGTATCAGAAGGAGAAGGAGAGGCGTAGAAAACTCTCAAGAGTTGTCAAAGACTCCAAGGGTAAGTCTGAGTATACACCTAAGCGCACTCCTATCTCACATACTTCTGAATCCAGGAAACAGGAGGACTCAGCTTAGTCGAAAGACAGCGAAAGCAAAGAAGAGAGAGTCACTCCTTGCTACAACTGCAAGAAGCCAGGACACTATCAGTATGATTGTCCTGAACTCAGTACTGCTGAGAGAGCAGCACGAAAGCTCGAAGGGAGAAGTTCATCAAGAAGCGACAAGCATATATATCTGGTGAACTCTCAGACAACTCAGATGAAGTCGATTCCTTCATGGATTCATCCGACGATGAAGCGGCATTCATGGCCGTAGAGCTTGAAGAAGATGCTAAAAAGTGTTTCATGGCAGGAGAAGAGGATGATGTAAACTCTCACGCTCCATTTAACTCCTCTTCACACTGCACACACGATACTATTTTAGGTGCAGATGAGAATCTGGACGTCGCAATCGCATATGAAGAACTACTCGACGAGCAGATTCAGATGAGTCTGCAGCTCAGTAAGACTCTTCAGGAGTTGGATACCCTGAAAGTGGAAAATCGGAGACTTTCTCAGGAGAGTCAGGTTGCTACTGAGTCAGAAGGACTTGTGTTGAGACTCAAGGAGGAGATAAACTCTCTGATGGCCAAGTCTCAGCATCAAGAAGATCATATCTCAGTACTGACCAATGACTTGACTTAGAAAGATACTGAACTGAATCTACTGAAGCAAGAGTTGTCAGAACTTCAGACCGATCATGAACTGCTGAAGAAGACCGATGATGTCTGGAGGAACCTGATGACAGAGCAATACATAGGCGCTGAAAAGAAGCTTGAGGCGATGTTAGCAAGCAACAAGCCTAAGCACTGCAAGGAGGGACTTGGATTCAGCCATGGAGCCTCCTCATCTGCCCCCGTACGCTCAAAAAACCGGCTAGCTGATATATTTGTTCAAGGGGAGACCATCAACGCAGAGATTCCGAACCCCCTAGACAAGAACAAACAAAATATGAAGGCACCTCATCCCAGCTATCAGCATTCTGACAAGAAGATCAGTTCCAAATCACCCCAGTTTAGTCAAGGGGGAACTAGCAAAGCCAAGTGGGCTGATCAGTATGGACCTCCGCAGCTGACACATCCAGCTCAGTATGGGTTATATTACTATGATCCTATAGTCAGGAGAGGACCTAAGAGTAAGAAGAAGAAGAAGAAGAAGAAAGCCGTGCAGAAGGCAAAGGTCAGCAGTCCACCTACTCAGAAGATCAGGACTCCTGAACCTGTGAAGCCTCAGAAGTCAGCATCGACCAGTCCGGTGGTCAAGTATGTTGATCAAAGTGGGAAGAAACTGTCTGAGACCACCAGGGTCGTAAGACAGATCTGGGTTTCGAAAACTAACATCTAAGAACCCAAAATCAAAAATAAAGGGTAACTAAATATAATTATGTTTTGCAGGTGCACAAAGACCCTTGGTATGTGGACAGCGAATGCTCAAGACATATGACATACCAAAAGGACCTACTGAAGAATTATACTACTGAAGAAAGACCCCGAATCGAGTTTGGAGACAACGCAAAAGGCTATACCAGAGGCTATGGAACACTCAGCATTGGAACCGCAACAGTTCCAAGAGTATCATATGTTGAAGGACTTCAGCATAATCTTCTCTCTGTTAGTCAATTTTGTGATAACTCGAATTGAGTGATTTTTTACGCTGGTTTCTGTGATGTCATTGATAAATCTATAGGGAAATCAGTGTTGTCAAGTTCGCGCAAAAAGAATATTTACGTAGCTGACTGGAACTCAGCTGAACCTGAAGCTTGTTTGTTGGCGAAGAACGACAACAGAACGAGGTAGCTCTGGCACAGAAGACTAAGCCATCTCAACTTCAAGACGCTCAACAAGCTAGCTAGAAACACTCTAGCAAGAGGACTGCCGAATGACATATTCAGCAAAGACACTCAGTGTGAAGCATGCCTGAAGGGAAAGCAAACAAGGAATCAAAATCCTCCTGTTCCATCTCCTTCCACTGATGGAATCCTTCAGCTGCTACATATGGATTTATTCGGTCAAGTCTCTCCTGTGACGATCAGTGGCAAAAAGTATGCTTTAGTGGTCATCGATGCCTACTCACGCTACACATGGGTCATATTTATTGCCAACAAGTCTGACGTCAAAACAGAGTTACCAATGCATCTGAAAAAGCTCAATATCGAGAAGAACACCAAGATCTTCAAGATACGTTCAGACAGAGGAACTGAGTTCCTTAATTCGATGGTAGAGGATTTCTGCAAAGGTGAAGGCATAGAGGATGAGACGTCTGTTGCGCGCACGCCTCAACAAAATGGGGTTGCTGAAAGGAAGAATAGAACACTCAAAGAAGCAGCAAGAACCCTACTCGCAGACTCAGGACTCCCAACCAAATTCTGGGCAGAAGCTACTGACACTGCATGTTACACTCAGAACAGATCTCTACTGACCAAGCAGCATAAGAAGACACCATATGAATTATGGAACGGCAGGAAGCCTTCTTTATCTTATTTCCATATTTTTGGGTGTTCGTGCTTTATCCACAATAATGGGAAGGGTCAGTTGAAGACTTTTGATAGCAAGTCGGACCAGGGTGTCTTCTTAGGATACTCTCGGGTCAGCAAAGCCTTCAGAGTCTTTAACTACCGGACCCTTTGCGTGGAGGAAAGCCCTCATGTTGTTTTTAATGAGTTTGCTACTGAAGACAGGAGCAGGAACTCTAAACCAGAGTCTGAGGACATCATTAAGCAGCTACAGGATCTGAGCCTGAAAGATAAAGTTGAAAAGATCCAGCTGTGTTGGGATGATGATTCAGATGAAGAAACTGAAGATAAGTCTACTGAATCTCAGCCAGCAGCAGAAGTAGCTGAACAGATTGACTCTACTGAACAGAGTCAATCCTAGGTAACTCAGGTCGATGAAGAAACCCAAGTGGTAACTGAGACCTCTACTGAGAAAAATAATTCAGGGGGAACAAATTAAGTTCCTGAGCTAAATGCCCCTGAACTTGGTGACTTAGTAGACACAACTCTAGTAACTGAATTGCTTCAATCTCAGAATAGTACAACTGAAATGTCTAACTCGCCTACTATCTGTGTTGAACAAATCTCAGATGAAGAGTTGAAACATCGTAGGTCATGGCTGGACGCTCACACTTCTGATTTGATTATTGGAGATCCTTCAGCAAGCATAAAGACAAGATCCAGATCCTGTCAGGGAGAAAGCGCATTATACTCCTGGTTCTTGTCTACTGAAGAACCTCAGTCAGTTGAGGATGCACTTAAGGACGCTGATTGGATCATAGCTATGCAGGAGGAGCTGAATCAGTTCACGAGAAACGAAGTATGGGAGCTTGTTGACAGACCCCGACATCAACATGTGATTGGAACTAAATGGGTCTTCAAGAACAAATGAGATGAAAACAATGTTATAGTAAGGAACAAAGCAAGACTCGTGGCAAAAGGCTACTGTCAAGCTGAAGGAAAAGATTTCGATGAAACTTTCGCTCTAGTTGCAAGATTGGAGGCAATCAGACTATTACTAGCCTACGCAACACATCAGAGATTCAGAGTTTATCAAATGGATGTGAAGTCTGCGTTCCTGAACGGCGTGCTGAAAGAAGAAGTCTACGTAGAACAGCCTCCCGACTTTCAGCAGGGACATCAGGTCTACAGACTCAGAAAGGCTTTATACGGGTTAAAACAAGCACCCAGGGCTTGGTATGATACCCTGTCTGAGTTTCTTCTTCATGAAGGTTTTCAGAAAGGCACAGTAGACTGCACATTATTCAGCATTCGACTGGAAGATGATATCCTACTTGTGCAGATCTACGTAGATGACATAATCTTCGAATCGAAGAATGTCATCATGTGTCAACAGTTTGAGAAAATGATGAAGGATAAGTTCGAGATGTCAATGATGAGAGAGATGAATTATTTCCTTGATTTTCAAGTCAAACAATCTGAGAAGGGAACATTCATCAATCAAGGCAAATACACTCGAGACCTCATCAAGAAGTTCGGTTGCACATCCGGCAAACCAATCAAGATTCCGATGAACACGAATATGAAAATCGATCTTGATAAAGTGGGAGTATCAGTAGACCACAATGAATTTCGTGCTATTATTGGTTCATTATTATATCTAACAGCTACTCGACCTGACATAACTTATGTTGTAGGTGTCTGCGCTCGATTTTAGGCGAATCTTAAGCAGAGTCACATGGACTCAGCAAAGAAGATTCTCCGCTATCTCAGAGGAATACCTGACATGGTTTTATGGTATCCGGCTGATGATAATATTTAACTAACTGGTTATTCTGATGCTGACTATGCAGGATGTAGAATTGGCCGAAAGTCAACTTCTGGAACGTGTCAGTTCCTTGGCAGTAAGCTGATTTCATGATTTTAAAAGAAACAACATTCAATAGCGACGTCAACTACTGAAGCTGAATATATGGCTGCCGGAAGTTGCTACGCCCAAATCCTTTGGCTGAGACAGCTGCTACGCGAGTATGATATTATTCAGAATGAAGTGCCGATCTTCTGCGACTGCACCAGTGCAATTGCAATCACTCAGAACCCAGTACTTCATACGAGATGCAAGCACGTAGACATCAGACACCACTTCATTCGCGATCATGTCGAAAAGAAGGATATCAGGATGGAAAAGATCCATACTGACCATCAAAGGGCAGATATTCTGACCAAGCCTCTAGATGAAGCCAGATTCAGAGAACTTTCAGTAGAGCTAGGTCTGCTGGACCCTACTGACTCCAGTCGGTAAGTGGATTCAGGAGAGGAGCATTCAGCAAGGGGGAATGTTCACTCTCAGTACTGAGTAAATTTAGTACGTAGAGACTCAGCAACCATCTACACGAGGTATCAGCTAACTACGATGTTCAGCTGACAGGTTTGCGTATCTCTACTCAGTAGCCAATGAAATATAATGTACATTTATAATACAGATTCAGCTTCGTATTCAATGCCTTAGAAAATGTCATTTAATATAACAGTTTACATTAAATACATGACATTCTATGTAAAGCATGTTGAACTCTGCGGCGCATTAAATGCATGTCGTATCAAGTTACTCTTTGGCTATTTACAACTGTATTTTGACTTAGGCGGCTAAATTGATCATTACCTATTTTATAACATTAAATTCTAGCCGTCCATCTCAAAAAGCTATTTCAAACTGAACCGTGGATTATTAACTGTTCATCTTCTTTAACATATATAAACACGTTCAAAGTTGGAAACTGCCATTTTCACTCTGCAACTTTTACGAACCCTAGATTTCTTGAAAATATCTTCCAACTCCTTGCAAACTTATTTTGAAATCTCTCAGAAAACTCTTTGGTAAATCTTTAATGATTATTCAGCATCGTATATGATATCTTTAATATTTTTCGTTCGATACTGACATTTCTTCTTTGTAGAATATTAAACATGGCAGGATCATTCGTTAACTTACCCCTGGACATGAAGGAAATCCTTGAGAAGGATCGAGTCTGGTGCGAACCCATGATGGAATTCGATGCCTGCGAGCTCGACTACATGGAGGAAATTTTCGACGCTCTCAGAGTGACCGACTTAGAGGGATTTCTGTCGAGGAAGCCGTCGTACTTCCTCCCTCGACAAATTGTTGAGTTGTATCTGAACTCAGAGTCAGCAGAAGAGGACATCAGATGCAAGTTCATAACTCATACAGTTGCCGACCCTTCCCAAGCTTATTCCGAGATCAAGACGATGTCTGTGAAGGAAGCTCTTCAGCGCAGCTTCAAACTTCCCAAGGAGGGATTCACTATAGTGGGCTACAAAGATGACCTGATGGATGAATATCTTGAGATCTTCTGTGGGAAGCCAACTTCTTTCAAAGCAGCATTCCCAAAGAACGCCATGCTCCCTAAATTCAGAGCCCTCGCCTACATCGTCACCCAGATACTGACGAGTCAGGTCGGATCCTTTGACCAAGTATCGAGGCCGAAGATACAAATGATGATGGACATATATGATCACGCGAAGATCAACTGGACTGAGTTCTTCCTCAAAGAATTCATAACTCAGTCCGCCAAATTCGACAAATTATCCCAACGCCTCGCCGTGAAGGGAAAATTATTATATGGACTGAAGCTGTCAGTCATGATAGAAGACTTCTGCGGATCGGACAATGTGGTGTATGCTGATAGGCAGTATTTCAATCCGAAGAAAGTCCGATTCCAGAGCAGAGCAGCGGCCCTTCAGCAGATTGGGTCAGGGCCTGCTGATCCCAAGACCGGAGCTCAGAAGACCTCCACTCCTACAAAGAAGAGGTCACCTCCCAAGATGCCGACCAAGAGACTGAAGAAAGTCAGTGAGGTCGTAGCAGAGGTTGTTGCTGAACCACCTCTGCAGCTGAGGGACGAGGCTGAGTCCTCAGAGAAAACTCGGTCAGTGGAGAAGGTCGTCTCCACTGAACGAGATGAGACAATGGACCAATGGGTCAAAGCTGAATAGATTCCCACAACTGAGAGCCCCTTGGATATTCCTCCACTTAGCAGCATTTCGTCTGCTGAGAAGCAACAGTCGCCGATTGAAGTCGAAGATTCCGAGACTGCTTCTGAGTCAGAATCAATCGGGATGGAGGCGTCTGCTCTGCAATCAAGAGCCTCCCAAGAGATTGCTGAACACATTCCGGAGATAGCCAACCACACTGATCTTATCATACTGGCAAGGCAGGCTAGACTCCATATGTTGATCGGGTTCCAGGAGTGGTCTACCCTGAACAAACTGATCAAACACCACTCCTGCGAACAGCTCCACGAGGAGGAGCTAATGATAAGGAACAAGATTGGCTACTCAGAGCCGTCTGACATCTGTTCCTTAGATAACTTGAGGGCTGCCATGCTTGCCATGTTGAACGATCCACAACCAACCTCAGCAACGGCACCCTCAGATGGGTCTGACCCCGATGGTCAGGACCTGCCCCGTGATTCAGGCCCTGAGAAGCCTGATGAGGGAACTCAACTGGACAAGGATGCTCCAACTTCTACAACTGAACCTCCTCTCAGCATCCTTGGACCAGGTCAGTCGGAGGCTGGTACCTCGAAGTCAGCAGAACCAGCTCAGCTTCTACTTAATTTTGCGTTCGAGGTAGCGCCCAGCCCTAAAAGCCGAAGATCAAATTCAGTGGCCAGGGCCCTGAGGAATCAAGGAACTCAGAACAGACTCCTCGCCTGTGTCGTCCACAAGACGTGGAGGCAGACCACTCAGGCTCAGAGTGCGGAGATCAAGGGGCTCAGAACTGCTATTCAGAACACTCCTGCCCCCGACTTTTCAACCATACTGACTGAAGCACTCGCTACTCAATGAGCCAACTTCGAAAAGCAACTGAATCTGATGGAGACTGGCCAAGCGAAACTTCAGGAAGAATATAAGGCCGCTCAGTCAACTCACACTGCATCCATCTCCTCTATCTCTCAAGCCTCCAAGCTCAGAATCCAATCAATTCAGAAGGCTATGGAAGATAAGGTGGATCAGAAGTTGCAAGATATTCAGACGGCAGCAGACGCCTCTCACAAGAAGTACAGCGAACAACTAACTGATGAGAGAAACGAACTGCATGAGAGACTTACAAAGCTGCAGTATGCATTGGATGATCTTTCAGTAGCTTACAAGAGTCTAGATAAGAAGGTACAGGTTCCCACCCCTTGCTTATTTGCTGATGCCAAAAAGGGGGAAGGAAAGCTGAAGATATCTGAAGGGAAGGAGAAGGTACTGAGAGTACCAAAAGGAGTGAGGACAATGGCAGGAGCAACCCAGAGTCAGCAATCTGCTCCCACTGGTCCCTCTACTCAGTCAGCACAAGACGAGGACTAGGGTGTCTCAGCTGCAGGAGATGTAGTGCCTGCTGAGACTGGCCCAAGTGGCTCAGGACCCAAGGATTCTGCTACTCAAGCAACTCAGACACCCAGTGATATAATCAAAGAAATTGCTGAGTATGCAGAGGAAGGCTCAGAAGAGGAAGAGGTTCCTCTGCCTCCTCCAGTGCAAGGAAAGGGTAAGAAAGTACTGAAGCTTCCCACTCCTCCCAAGAAGAAAACAAAAAGATTCATCACTCCTGAGGAAGAAGCTCAGATAGCTGCAGATGAGAAGCTTTCCAGAGAGATTGCCAAGGCTGAGGTTGCCAACAAGCCAAAGAAAAAGCCAGCCAAAGGCAAGACTAAGGCCCCAACAGGAGGTAGGAAGCCTGGGTCAAGGCTGCCTCCAAGGAAACTAAAGCTGAGTGATGAGGCTGATAAAGAAAAAGAAAAAGAGTAGCAGCAGCAGCAGACATCTGGTCAGCAGGGAACCTCAAAAGAAAAATCCTCTACTCCTGCTGACTCAGAAGAAGAAGAGCATGTACCCTCCTATGTCCCCTCAAAGAAACAAGAGCTATAAATGCAAGAGATATGGGATCAGATGGAGAGGTATCTAGACAAAGGAGCTGAAGCAAGGCAGATAGAAACAGCAAGAGAAAGGCTCAGATTGGCAGATCTAGAAGTTCTGAGGCTGAAGGCTGAGAAGGAAGCTAGCCAAAGGATTCCTGAGAAAGCAGATATTCCTTACAAATACAGAAGACTCGGGAAGCCTACTGACCTCAAGATCCACAATATTCCTTACAAATACAGAAGACTCAGGAAGCCTACTGACCTCAAGATCCACAGATGGCCCAGAGTTGATGAGTGGATGCCATGGGAACGAACACAGAGGTGGGAGTCACTGAAGGCAGACTACATCAAGAGATACTACTTCTGGAGATACTGCCTGAAATGCACAAGTCCATCACATTTGCAGAATGGCCTCTGAAGACTAATCCAGAGATATTTGCTAGAGTTCAGAAGGCCATAGCAGATAAGATTGATGTCAGGGTCCCAGCTCTAAGGATCATGCCTCCCCCACTGAAGCTTGATGGTTCTGTTCATTAGGGGGTGATTGAGAAAGAGATTAAGGATGCTACCCAAGCAAGACACTTAGATGAAGATGAGCCTGCTGATTTGCCAGAGATACTGAAGCTGAGGAAGATCACTTACAGAATGTATGGACTGCCACTTCCTGAATCAAAATCAAAGGACTTCAAAGACAGGATTCAGCAGTTCAGATGATAGATAGCTTCTGTATTTCTTATCTTTTCTGTTCTGTTTTCATAGAATAGCAGTCTGATGTATCTGTACTAAAACTCTTCATATATAAAACATCAATGTTATTCGGCCCTGCCAATTCCTTATTGTCTATATGGCCTTGTTTATTTTATGCTTAACACTCAGAATTACTCAAGTGATTACTGACTCACACACTCACTGAATATTTATATCTGTCAGTTTTTACCTTGTTAGATTCTAGTTTGTTAGATTGCATTGATGGGGAAAATGTTGTTAGAAAGGGAGAAATTGATGTTAGTTTTCTGTATAGGTTCTGATATTTCTTCCCTGATTCCCTCAGTAGTCTAGAACTTGAAGAACAACTCCACTGATTCTACTTGTAATACTTGTAAGGAGCTCTGTTTCTGATAGTTATAGTTTTAGGTTTTGGCATCATCAAATAGGGGGAAAATGTTGGGAGTTGATTCAGTCCCTCCACAACTTATTGGGAGATAGCTCAGCAGCCTAGTGCTCTGAATATTTGCTGAAGATTTGAAGATCCCAAAACCCTACTTTGAACTGATGAACCATTCCGTTGTAATCTATAGTGTTCTGTCTGTGAGGTTTCAGACTCAGTAGACACTCTTCATTTGGTTCAGGCGCTCAGTAGATTACCAGCCTCAGTACCAGAAGAAGAAGACTCAGTGATACTAGGACTCAACAGGAGCAATATACTGAAAGGAGTCAGTGGAACTGAACTCAGCAGGAGTAGTTCACTGAACTCAGAGTTGATCTTCAGTAGAGCTGACTCAGCAGGAGCATGCTACTGAATATAGATCAGACTCAGCAACGGCTAGACAGTCTTCTGACTGTCAGGATTTACTAAGTCAAATCAGCAGAGTCATACGAGGTATAGAGAAGTCAGCTTCAGATCTACCTTGAAGTCTGTTCTGTCTCACCTACTTTCTTCAGCCTCGACCAATGACGAGCGACCAGCTATCTATATTCTGATAAAAGCTGCAAGTCAACAACTTTCCAGAAATGGAGGGAAAGGACTCTGCCACCATCTTTGAAAGTGCCGTTAGCTACCCAAATGAGAGAGACACAAGGATCGTCGTCTCCAACGGATCTATCCTTACCTCTGCTCTATAAATAGAGGGATATATTTCAAATTGAAGCTCACGAATGACCTAGAAATAAAAGAACACAAGAGCATTCACGAGCAACTAAAAATGACCTAAGTCTTCCGCAAGAAGTTCAAAGAGAAATCTCCAGTGAAAGACGACATACCTGCTCATAGGGAACCAAGCTGAACCCGATTTTAAAGCCTCTAGTATCCAAGCGACTGAATACGAACCCAATTCCATACTTAACTGTTCATCGCTCTAGAAGCCACTTTCTCGTTCCCTATCTCTCTAACCTAAGCTCAGTAGACCGTATCCATAGCTTAGACGAAGGAGTTCATATCTGAACGGATCCTTATTGTAAAGGACTCCTTCACAGTAGGAGAGTTTGTCAAACGCTTTAGTTTGATCCTTTGTAAATTGAGACTTGCTCAGTATAAATCTCAAGACCAGTGTTTGTCCAGCGTACAAACTGACTGAGACTATCTCAGTATAATACACAACTTCCTGATCTTTCGGGACAGTGGACGTAGGATTGTTGGATCCGAACCACTTTAAAAATTGCATGTGTTATGTATTCTCGTTTAACTGTTGCATTGATTATTGTGCATACTGAAAGTATTTTCTAAAATCATTCAACTGAGTTTCAGCAAAGCTTAATCAATCGCACTAACATACTGAAACTGTTTTATTAAAAATGTTTTCTAAACTCAACTGAATTTGGGCCTACACATTTCCGCACTATACTGAACTTCAATTGAACGGTACTGAATTCTGACTAAGTCAGCTAGCAGGCCTCAGTGAAGTCAGCCACTCTGCCACACGATCCAGAACAGTGTATTTGGTCTACTGAACTTGTTCAGTATGACACTCTCCTGAAAAGGATTGTTCGTGTTTAAAGTTGAGAAATTGTGTTCAGGTGTATTCAACCCCCCCCCCCCTCACACCTGAACGTTTAATCTCGGGACCAACACACACTGATAAGTAAAGAGCTGATATCCTGACCAAACCTCTAGCTGAGACCAGATTTAATGATCTCTCAGTAGAACTAGGTCTTTTGGATCCCACTGCTACGATTCTGTAGATGATCCGAGAAGTACTGAGTAAGGTGGAACATATATTCAGTACAGTTGAATACTCAGCATCCGTCAAACGTGGTATCAGCTGACTACGATGTTCAGCTGATAGGTTACGAGTATTAAATTCAGCTTTTGGTGATTCAGCATGTCATAGCATTTATTTCCCGCCTTTAATGTTCATCGTATTGCACTGACTATGTCGTTTTCATTAAATTCTCGATATTCCATAAACCTGACTGTGGCGCATTAAATGCATGTCATATCACCTTACCTCTTAGGCGTTAGAGATAAGTATGCGAGATTATATGCGATACAGTAATCATAACCTATTATAACATTTAATCTGAGTCGTTCACTGTTTTAAACCTAATTGATCTCAGCCGTGTAGCTGAAACCGCCTTAGATTCAAATCTAAGTATATATATTATTAACTCATCACTAAAACTGCCTTACTTTTTCCGCCATTAGCGAAGAATCCATGCTCTGCATTTACTCTCAAATACTTGCACTTAGACCTCTATCGTTTTTTCTGCACATTTTCTTCGGTAAGCAACTCTTAATACTGAATCTGCTACTAACTATGTTTCTCGAGTACTAATCTTTGTTTTCGTAGATCTCAGTTATACAATGGCATTTGTACCCATCACAGACGTGGCTATTCCCATTGACATGGAGGATATTCTATCGGGGAAGCGCATTTGGTTCGAGTCAGTTCTGTCTGTCAGAACTTGCGGGGTGGACTGCATGGCACCCGTGTTTGACGCTTTGGAGAGGTCGGGTCTTCTTCCGATCCTCTCCCGTGCTCCGCATCACCTCCTCCCTCACCAAGTTGTGGAGTTCTTCCTCAACTACCGCAAAGACGATGACTCCAATGATATTTCTACAGTCATTATGAAGAGAGAAGTCCTTACCAATTAGTGGGAGGACAGGGCTTCTCAGCTGGATATATCTAAGAGTCTTCACGATAGTTTTGGTCTGGTCGACGAGGGATCATCAGTCGCCAGATACAAGGAATCGGAGATCGATCAGTATCTCTGCCGATGCAGCAGCTTATCGAACTGTGTATTCAAGGCAGCGTTCCTGAAGAATCAACTGATGCCTGAGTACAGGGGGTTGGCGTACGTGGTCAACCACATACTCACGAGTTCAGCAGGCTCGTACGACCAACTCAGCAGAATCCGCGTCCATCTGATGATGGCAATAGTTAACGCTGCTAAGGTCAATTGGAATGCCTTCTTCCGGGCTGTGTTCAAAGCTCAGTCGCAGAAGTATGTTGACGCTGAAGAGGGGATGCAGTTGATCCCTAAGGGGAAGTTACTTTATGGGACCAAGGTGTCGATCTTAATTAAAGACAAACTTCCCAGAATGTCTCATTCGCCAACGCCTTTTATTTCGACATCAAGCTGATGAAGTTCACCACTGCCGCATCAACTGAGAAATCCATTGGCAAGGGACTTGCAGCCAAGCGCCCGTTGGAAATTGTTCAGTCCCCAGCTCCCATTCAGGCGAAGAGGTCGAAGACCCTGAAAAAGCCTATTTCAGATGTACCACCCTCCTCTCCTATCTCTATAGAGGACTCTGGGTTAGGCAAGCATGATATAACCATAAGGGAGAAGGTTCAAAAAATCTTCACTGAGGAAACTCAGTTGGACATTCCAGCTAATACTCAAACCGCTGAGGTTTCCTCAGTTCCGCTCTCTGTTCTCAACGCCCGCCTAAAGGAAACAGATGAGGTAGCTACAGAGATTCCTGAGATCAGGTCGTACCCTGATCTGGTGGACATAGCGATCCGCGCAGGATTCAGATGCGGATCCGCTTCTTGGAATGGGACCTGCTAGAGGAGACCATTCAGGTTAGGTCCCTCTCCACTCTGCTGGAGGAAGAGCAGAAACTCAGGGAGGAAATAGGCTATGAGGAGCCAGCAGATATAGCCTCAATGGAGGACCTCCGAGCAGTCATGTTGATGCTGCTCCATGACCGAACTCAAGGAGCTGAGCCCTCATCAACTCAGCTTCCTCCGTCTCCCCCACCATCACCTCCTCGTGATGATCAGCCACAACCGCCTAAGGATGCAGACATGGGTGGATCTGCTGAAGGCAATATACCCAAGAATGATCAGCCACAACCGCCGTCTACATTTGGCTAGATTGTTCGAACTCAGTCTTCGACTCCGCACCAGCAGCAACTGAAGCGCCGATATCAGTCTGCTGAGATAAAAGGCATCTCAAATGAGTCCATTAACAAGGTCATCAAGCAACAAGCTCACAAGAACAGGAACTTTGTCGATGATGTGAACCAGAAGTGGAGTAGGTTCACGGAGGCATAGACCAAGTCGCTGACTAGCCTGACAGTTGAAGTGCAGAGGATTAGCTCGCCAAGTTCAGTTGATATTGATGCGATCCTCGCTAAGGCACTAGCAGCTCAGAGAACCGACCTGAACGCTCAGTTCGAAATTCTCTTACAGTCGCAAGTCAAATCCTTTTCTGAAGAAGTGGCGGTTGTAATAGGTCGTGTTCAGAAAGGAGCGGAGGAGCGGTATGCCTTCATAGCTGACAGTGTATCCAAGGCACTGACTCGGCAGCATACCTCCTGCCAGACGATAGAGCAGAATGCATCAGCTGCAGTGCAAGACTACCTCACAAAGTTTGATAAGTCTAAAGATGCTCTACTGAAGGCCATCGATCAGGAGCATGACAAGAGGTGGGAATCTTACACTGATGTTGCGACGGATATTGCTACTGGAATGACCTCTGTCAAAGATTCCGTAGCAGAGTTGACCAAGAAGGTCACGGCCCTGGCTACCCTCCTTGATGATGCCAAAAAGGGGGAAGGGTCGAGATCAGCTCAACTTAGATCTATCTTGAAAGCTGAAGATCAACAATAGGGCGGACCGAGCTCAACAGCTGATAAGGCTATAGTGTCAGCAGCTGAAGGAGCAACTGAGCAAGCGGTGGCTGAGGTGACTTCATATTTTGAAAATTTTCTAGTTGAAGGCTCACCACCTCTAGCACATGAAAAAGACGTTAAGGGTAAGGGCAAGGCGCCTGCTGACCCAAGCCCACCTAAGGCTCAGAAAAAGCTGAAGTTCAAATCGCGAGAACAGCAGATTGCCTATGATGAGCAACTCGCGAGAGAACTAGCTGAAGAAGAAGCAAGACAGAAGCCAGCTGCAAAGAAAAAAGGGTCCAGATCTGCTCTCCTGCGTCTACATGCACGCGGTCGACCACCTCCAAACAATCTCGGTCAGCAGCGGCTAGATCAGTAGCTGCTAGAGCTCAACAATCTCGAGCTCAGCAGACTCAGACCCATAAGTCCAAAACTAGTCAGCATGGCGGAGCTTTAGGTTCTAAGTCAAAAACTCAGTCGCCTGCTGATTCAGAGGAACAACCTCATGTTCCCTCCACGGTCCTTTCCAAAGAACAGGAGCAGGAAATCAAAGAAATATGGGACGCGTGTGAGAGGGCTTTGGATAGAACAGCCGAGGCTAGGCAGCTGAGAGAGGCGAGAGAGAGAATATGCCTAGCTGAGGACAGAAAAAGAAGCCAGGCAGAGGGTACCGATTAAGGATAGGAGTATCCCTCGTTCCTCCTGCTTCTTCAGGAGCAGAGAGCCCCTGAGTCAGGTGAAGAGCATCGTATAAAAACGAACTGACGATTGGGTGCCTCTCAAGTATAATCAGTAATGGGAGCAGATGAAGGTGGAATTCATCAAGCGATTCTACGTGTGGAGAGTTGGGAATGAAGATTCCTCAGATGCTGACTTATATTTCAAAGATCTCTTGACCACCATGAATCTAGCCCTCCTAGCTGAGATTCAGACTCTGCTTGACCAGACGGGTCAAACACTGAAGGCACCTCCCTTTCGGACTCTACCTCCTCCTATGATGCACGCTGACAATTTTTGCAAAAAGGAGATAGAAGAAGAGATTGAGAATGCTATATACAGCAGAGGACTGAGCGAGAATATAGAAGAAGACTTAGTGGAAATCAAGGCATTGAGGAAGCGTGTTTATAAGAGCTATGGCCTTGAGCTCCCTGAGAAGAAGTCAGCTGACTTCCGAGCGAGGATGCAACAGTTCAAGAAGAAGCCTAGCTGATCCTTCCTTCCTAGTCTAGCTTCTTAGTGATAGTTGTCTATGTACTGTAATTTCTTCATCATATATGACAATATCAATTTCTGGCCCTGACAATCACTCATTGTCTTTAAGGCTTTATCCATTATTTTCAGCACGCTGATGACCTCCGTGATCAGCTACTAACATATCTTATCTTATCTTATCTGACCTATGTGACTTATGTGCTTATCTGTCATAGAACTATTTCCTACTAATTAACTGTGTTCGTCTTACTCTTCTCTGATAAATTACTTATACTTAGGGGGAAGAACTCATTTATGATATTAAGGGAAAATTATTTCTTAGGGGGAACTTGCATCTTAGGAAGATAATTGATAAATGCAGAACTTACATTTGATGATTAGCTACTATATGATCTATTCTGAACCTTGATTATTTGTATCAGTCTTGATTCTGTGTGAATGTGCTGAACTTGTTTGTTATGTTCTGATAAATTCAGTAGAACCAGCATTCTAACTGAAGTTATGCTCTGATACATTCAGCTATTCTTAACTGGTTCTTATCTTGGCTCTGATACATGACTTAATATCATAAGTTTGCTCTGACATTCCTTTACTTGTGACTTCTCAGTTTTCTCATTTTCTTTATCTAAGCCAGTTGAGTGGAGCATTCCCTTGTAATAGATATTCTATTCAGTAGCTATTAGTCTTAACTTTAGCATGTTTTATGTGATAGAAGATGTAATAGGTTTTGGCATCATCAAATAGGGGGAAATTGTTGGGATAAGGATTCAGTAGATGAATTTATAGATCTGATAGACTTGATAGATTTGATAGATCCCAAAATCCTAGATGAATATTGTACCTTCGTATCTGTATAGCCTAGTTGAGTTCAGTTGTTAGAACTCAGTAGGATAGAGTTCAGTAGCTGCAGGATTCAATAGAAGACCTCGCGCTCAGCTGAAGAACTCAGGATCGAAGAAGTTAGTTGGACAGCAACCTCCAGCTGAATCTGCTCAGGAATTCGTGCCCATGCACTAATTGCTCAGAAGAACGTCAGTAGGAAAGACACTTCAGTTGAAGGTCCGAGGATTCAGAGGAAGTCAACCTTGATGTTTGAAAAGTCTCAACTACCCATCTACCTCGACCAATAAGGAGCCGATAGCGACCATCTACTCTAACAAAAGCTGCTCTGAAACTGAAAAAGAGGAGAATCTCTACAATGTACCTGCTCAACAACGTTCAAATTAAAGAAGCCGTTTTCCTTGTCGTATCGACACGTGGCTAGACCTCCCTCCAACGGATCTATTCACCATCGACGACTATAAATAAGAGAAGTCGTTATGCAGAGACGACACCGGTAACCCAAGCTATCTACGCACAAACTCTTAGCAATCTCAAAGCTGAATCCAGTGAAGAACTAGCGTCCATTGAAGAACACCTATTAGTTCATCACTTAGAGTTTTATTTTGTTCCCCTTCTCTTATCTAAGCAAGCTCATTGTAATATCTTTAGCTTAGAAACCTCGAGGAAGTGCACATCCTTGTGAAACCGTTCTTATTTGTAAGAACTTCCTCTTGGTTGGAGAAGACTCAAACTCTTCAAGTTTGAACCCTTGTAAAAGTCACTACGACTATAAGTAGAGAATTTTTCCCGTGCACAGATCACTGAGAACTTGCTCAGTATAAACTTCGAGGTTTGTGTCTGTCCAGTGAACAGACCAACTAAGACTTGCTCAGTATAAATATAACAAGTATCCTGCTTTGGTCAGGGCAGTGGACGTAGGACCCAGCGTGTCCGAACCACTTTAAAAATTGTTGTGTTGATTTACTGTTTTCCTTAACTGCTCATATTGCATACAAACCGTAATTCAAAAAACTCAGCATAAAAATCGGTGTTTTCTAACTGAGAGGTTTAATAGGGCCTACACTTCCGCATACACTCTGATACTGAACGACTGTTCAAATGACTAAAGTCAGTAGAGTTGAACTCATTAGAGGTTTTTCTGCCCACGCGATCTGAAGCATATTTGGCTATCTGACTCTGTTCAGTAGCAAACTCAGCTAGAGCTGACTTCGCGTTTGAGAAAGAAATTTGTATTCAGGTGTATTCAACCCCCCCCCCCCCCTCTACACCTGAACCACGTCTCAGGACCAACACTTTACATTCTCTATCACTCTCTTCAAAACAGATAAAAAAATATATTTTATTTGAAAAACATATATTCACAAACAAGATTATCTATCTTTGTCTATTTTTACATATTTAAGGTTACAATTCACAAACAAGATTTATCTATCTTTGTCTATGTTTACATATTTAAGATTACTAGTTAGTGAGAATGGATCATATAGGAATGAATCTTAAAATAAGAAACATGAAGGAATTTTGACCTTTCATTTAATGGTATCAATGGATGTCATTAATTGATGAATATTTTCTTTTTTAATTTCTAAAAATGAAAGAATGATTATTAAGGGTAAGTTTGTAATTTTAAATCTTATATTTTTAATCCTAATCCATTTTCTTTATTTTCGTTTAAAATCTTCTCAACATTTCTCTCTCTCCATCAAGGAATAACATATGTGATTTCTCCATCTTCACTAAATTCACACTCTCTTTCTCTCTAGCAATGAATAACCGACGTCCGACCTCTCCATCTTCATTAAACTGGAGAAGAATTGAAGAATAAATGGTTTTGAGGCTTTGAAAGCGAATTTGGGATGATTCCCCCTTTCTCTCTCTATTATCCAGCCGCGAATTTGGAACCAAAAAAGAAATCTGACGAATTTTCACCCATTTCTCTTGTGGCGATTTTTCAATTGTGTTAGACATCATTTCGTTATCTTGGAGAAGTAACCCAATTTGGGACTGAACAAATATTTTTTTCAGAAGAAATGATTAAGCGAATGTTTTTATTTAATTGAGTGATGCATATATCCTATGTTAATATATGTATATTCTTGCTCTTTTAGGTACTTTTTTTATAATGATTATGCATATCATTGTTGTAAGTTGATGCATATATCGAATATAATATATACATATATTCATGTCGTTTGCCTTTATTTATTGTATTATAATACATTACTTTATTCTATGATTAAAATAGATATGGAGGAAATGAGTAAGCAAATATTTTGTAATTTTTTCTGTGGTCGACAATATATTTTTATTATGAAAATGTCAAAAGTAAAATATAATAAAAACGACAACAATTTTGAACATATCTTCAAAAGTACAACATCAATGTTGTATCTCATGGAGTTTTCACGAAAATTGACAATTGTCCTCTTTCGACTTTGACATTCTTTCTTTTATTATGCTATATACATGAAATACAATATATGCATATCATAATATAATTTTCTTGCATATTTTTCTCATTTTTTTCTTTTTGAACGTTTTACATGAAAATACAGTATATGCATCACAAAATTATTTTATGCGTATAATCAATTATTGAATGTTTTACACATAAACTACAATATGCATATGACACAATTATTCTTTTTGAATGTTTTACACATAAACTACAATTATTACACATCAATCTTTCTTTTTGAATGTTTTACACATAAACTACACTATGCATATTACACAATTATTTATGCATATAATCAACTAATCAAATCATATTTTTCTCATTTTTTTCTTTTTGAACGTTTTACACATAAACTACAATATGCATATGACACAATTATTTTATGCATATAATCAACTAATCAAAGCATATTTCTCATTCTTTCTTTTTGAACGTTTTACACATAAACTACAATATGCATATCACACAATTATTTTATACATATAATCAATTAATCAAAGCATATTTTTCTCATTTTTTCTTTTTTAATGTTTTACACATAAACTACAATATGCACATCACACATATTTTATGCATATAATCAACTAATCAAACCATATTTTTATCATTCTTTCTTTTTAACATTTTACACATAAACTACAATATGCATATCACCAATTATTTTATGCATATAATCAACTAATCAAAGCAAATTTTTCTCATTCTTTCTTTTTTTTTTTAACGTTTAACAGATAAACTACAATATGCATATCACAAAATTATTTTATGCATATAATCAACTAATCAATGCTCATTCTTCTCATCCTTTCTTTTTCAAAAAGGGTATTTCTATATCACAATATTATTTCATGTAAAGTATCGAACTAATTTGTGTATATTTTCTCATTATTTGTTTTTTATCTTTCTGCATAGAAAATACTAAATATGCATATCACAATATTATATCATGCATAGTTTCAGTTTAGATAGGAACATCGTTTAAAGTATATATCCTGATAAGTTTTTTTATTCTAGAAAAATTATTTTCTAGAAAGAAAACACAATTGGTTACAAATAATTAGGGATTTGATTGTTGGGATGAGATTCAGTATGATAAGATTTGAAAATTCCAAAACCTCTAGCTGAATGATGAGCCTTCGATAATGTAATAGCTTAGTTGAGTTTAGCATGTTAGGAACTTAGTAGGCTAGAGTTCAGTAGCTGGTGCTTTCAGTAGAAGATCCGCCACTCAGCCGAAGGAACTCAGCATTGATGAAGTCAGTTGGATAAGCTATAACCAACTGAATCTTCAAAGAAATTTAAGCCACGAATTCTCAAAAGCGTGAGAATGGAAGTATGAGACAATTCAGTTAAAGGCCCGAGGATTCAAAGGAAGTTAACTCACCGTACACTTGGAGTTTGAACAAACCTCACCTACTCTCATAACCTCGACTAATGATGAGCTGTCAGCACTCTACCTGCTCTGCCATAAAGCTACTCCTAGACTAAAAAAGAGGAAATCTCTACAGCGATATTCAAAATCGATATGGTTGTTTTCCTTATCTTATTCGACACATGTCTAGACTCCCTCCAACGGATCTATTCATGAATCGAAGACTATAAATAGAGAAGAGTCTTCATGCAGAAACACATCAACACATGGAAACAAGCATTCAAGCGAACATACTCTAGCAAACTCAAAGTAAAACACAGCGAAGAACTTGCTTATTTGAAATACCGTCTTAGTTCTTCTCTCTAGAGATCCTTTAGTTCCCGTTCTCTAACCTAAGTGTGCTTATTGTAATATCATTAGCTAAGAAACCTCGAAGGAGTTCATCTTTGTGAACTGTTTTTATTGTAAGAACTCCTTCATAGTTGGAGAAACTCAAACCTTCATGGTTGAGATTGTAAAGTCACTACGACGATAATTAGATATATGTTCAGCGTACATATTAACTGAGACTTACTCAGTATAAGCAAACAAGAACGTATTTGTCTAGTGAACAAATCGACTGAGACTTGCTCAGTATAAGTTAATCAAGAACTCCTGCTTTGTTCAGGATAGTGGACGTAGGATCCTGTGTATACGAACCACTTTAAAAATTTCTTGTGTTGATTTACTGTAGCATTGATAATTGTTCACATTGCCCAAAACTGACTTTAAATTAAACAGAATAAAATGGGTTTTCAACTGAAACAAATATATTTTGGGCCTACACTTCCGCACACAATTTCTGATACTGAGCTAAAGTTCACTGACATAAGTCAGTAGACTGTACTTAGTAGAGGAACTCTCTGCCAACGCGATCCAGAAAGTTTATTTGGACAACTAACTAGTTCAGTAGCAGCATTCAGCTAAGCTGATTTTCGCGTTCTGAGTAAGAATTTGTCTTCAAGTGTATTCAACCCCCTCCCCCTCCCCCCCAACCACCACCCCACACACACCTGAGGCTCGTCTCTGGACCAACATTGATATTCTGAACGACTAAAAATTTTTGGGTTTCATACATAAAGCATTTTTTTAAATCAAAATTCACTTCCAATCGGCCAAAAACTTTGAATATCTTCTTCTCATCAACCGACTGTGATTCTCTATGAGATATGGGTGAAATTACGTTAGATTTGGGTCTTTATTTTGTCTCGAAGAATGTGGAGGGTTTTCTTAATTTTGGGCGATGGTTGCGTCCATTACTTATCATTCCCAATTTGCCCTTTTCTTTATTTTAGATTTTTAGAAAGTGAATTACAATAATTTTGTGCCATGGATTAGATAAGAATATATGGATATAAATATTTCCTATTTATTATTTTAAACCTACTTCTTATGGGATCCACACCCACTAGTTAGGTTTTTCTCAAATTCTAAACACAACTACAAAGGACAACATAAATATTTGATAAACTTGGAGAATGTTTGGATTATGAATACAAAGTTCCATTTTATATTTGAACCGTCGAGAATATTATGGTCTAATGGTCTGAATTGAGCATTTAGGTTTTTTTGCTCTCTTTTATAAATTCTATAATATTCTATACAAATGTATATACAATTCTACAAGTTTTACCCGAGTATAGCATTCGGAAATGGTCTGTGTCAAATGAAGATTGAGTTTATTTAAAGAAATTAAAAGTGCTACATCTTCACTATTTGCGGATATAATTTACATTTTAGTATTTCAAATAAAATAAATATACATTTATATGGGTATGGATCTCATATAATGCCTCCTTAAGATAGAAAATAAGAAGTAACTAGAAAGATCTAATGTTAATTCATAGACAAAATTCATTTCCATTTTCTAATATTTTTAATTCTAGTAGGTGTAAAAATTGGAAAATAAATTCTATCAAATCAAATTGGTGTAGATCATCATTCTTCCAAAAAAAAAATTATTTCAAAACACTCTATCTTGCATCGACACACTCTCTCTCTCTCTCCTTCTCGGATTCGGTGATTCTCTCCTTTTAACAAGCTATAATTTAATCGTTTCCGCCTATTTAGATGAACGTTTTCAGCAATTATGTTTGTCCATGAAAAATGAATCGTAGTTTATCGAATATATGCATAAAACAATAATGTATTATGCATATAATTATTTATGTTGATATACATAGTAAGCTGGTTGTGGATGCAAAATATGAATATAATGTATTTATGTTGATATACCATAAAAATGAGAAGAAAAAGAAAAGCATAGATAATTTTGATACTATGCAGAACATTGAAAAAATGAGAAATTAAAATATTCATAAATTAGTTGATACTATGTTTGAATAATTTTATGATATGCATATACCATATTTGCTGTGCAGAACGTTCAAAAAGAAAGAATGAAAATGAAATGCATAAATAAGTTCGATATTGTGCATGAAATAATAATGTGATATGCTTCTTGCCCACAGAAACCATGTTGATTTTCTCTGTACCCGAACAGAGAGCGAGAGAGAGATAAATGTGGGGGAAGAACAAAGGTTGTACAAGAAAATGCCCAGACTACTGATGAGAATATGATCAAACTTAACGGCGAGCGTCAACAGGTTTCCTGAAGTTCTTGTGAAATTATACGACAAAGAAACCAAGAGATGCCTCGTAGAGCTCTACAAAAGATATTCTGTGATGGTTGAAAACTGTATTTCTTTGATAGAGAATAATCAAGCAAAGTCTGAAACTTCAATCGAGGACGCTGTCTCTAAGGCTGTTGCTAAGGCAAGTCAAGCTCTCGCCACTTCAGACTGATCAGATCAATGCTCAGCAAGCTCAAATTGAAGCAAATAATCATTTGATTCAGAAACAGACTGAGGCTTTCAACACAATATCAGCACGCCTCCTTTCCCTCGAACCCCTTCATGATAATGCCAACAAGGGGGAAAAGGTTACAGAGATCGAACAGACTCAAGTCCAATCCCAAATGGTGATTAGAGATGCTGAAGACTGAGGGGGGACGACTTGAACATATCCAAGCTCATGAGAAAGCTAAGTCAGATAGCATGAATGTAGTTGGTATTGAAACTGATACAAGGGATGTGGTAGAACAGATGGTTATAGCCGATGAAAAGGGTGAAAAGGAAAAGACAAGATTAGAGGATGAAGAAAAAGCAAAGATGGATGCTTTAACAGACTTACAGATTCCTAAGGTTATGAATGCTTCATCTAAGAATATTCTGTCAGCACATGAGGAAGCCGGAACGAAAGAAAAAGATGAAAGCCTCAAGAAAGCTGAGGAAGAAAGGCGTGAACAGATTAGACAAGAACAGAAGAAAGGAGATTTCAGAGATTAAGGTACACTGGTACTCCAACGACTCCACAACCAAGGCATGCAGCTATAGAAAGCACCTTGAGAACCATTACCTTCACTGAGTGCGCTTTTAATTAACCCAAGAATGTTAGAGACAAAGTTTATCGACGTCGTCAAATGAAGAAAGGTGAAGAGGAGAAGGAAGCGGGGATGGTCGTACGGGATGAGCTGCAGGGGCAGCGATGGGTGATGCATGGCAGGTTTGACGTAATGCATGGCGAGAGGGGGGGTCAGCGTGCATGGCGAGGGGTGTCGGCGTGATGCATGGAATGGTTGACTAGGTTTAGTAATTTATATTTATATTTGGTTATATTTATATTTGGTTACTTCTATTAAGTAGGGTTTTTGCCCATATAAGGGGCTCAGCCGAATAAGGCTTATTTTATGATTTACTCCCTCCGTCCCAAAATTCTTGTCCGCTATTCCATTTTGGGTTGTCCCAAAATTCTTGTCCACTTTCCTTTTTTAGTAAATTATTACACACAACTTTTTTGTGGGACCCACAACTTTATACCAATCTACACAACTAACAACTCTCCTTAAAAACCGTGCAAAAAGCAAATTGGACAAGAATAATGGGACGGAGGGAGTACTATTTAATCCCACAGTTGGAGTAAGAAACGATATCTAGGGTTTGATAATCTCGGACCACTTTTCGGCGTATAGTTACGCTTGGCCGAAGATTCATTCTTCGTGGGACTCAATTTTGAGTTGTCTTTTTGCTTTCGATTATTGAATTTTCCTCTTTGCATCGACATTTGCATTTAGATCTCATTTACTCTAACAAATTGGTCCGACCTACCGGATGACTAATACGCGACAACAAGCTATGGAGTCGCGAATGGATGAGTTGGAGAAGGGGTTGAAGGCTATGGATGCACGGTTAACAGGAGAGTTGTCCACGATGAAAGATTCGATGACTTCGATCCGAGATTTGTTGAGAGACGTGCTGGCGGAGAAGAGCAAAACGAACGAGGGTTCCACTGGCGGATCTCCTCCTAACCCCAATATGGAGGATCATCATTCCATGGGTGGTCCGCACTCGAGCGGGCCGGAGTCGGCGGTAACAGCGACGAGTATTTCGTCCGGCGCACCACAGGTGTCTTTGCCCATGTTTGATGGAACCGGCGCGGAGGGTTGGCTTACACGAGTGGAACAGTATTTCCAACTGCATAGTACCCCGGAGGCAAACCGCCTCGACGTGGCGTTGGTGGCAATGGAGGGTGACGCCTTGACGTGGTTCCAGTGGGTGCGGGCAACGAGCCCGACCATGGGGTGATCGGGATTCAAATTGGAGATGGTGCGCATGTTCGGTACGAATCCGCTAGCTAACCCATTTGAGATACTGGTCCAAACGCGACAGACTCATTCGGTTGTGGAGTATGTAACCATGTTTATTGCTCGCATGGTTCATGTCCCGGGATTGGACGAGAAATATTGTCTTGGTTTATTTCTCAATGGCTTGTGAGATGAAATCCGTTTGAAGATTCGATCACGAGATGCTCGGACATTATCGGATACGATACACTTGGCGAAGGAAATTGAGCAGGAAGTGAAGTTATTGGGGGAAGTTAGTAGCGCGCCGTCCGGAAGCGCGTATAGAGGAGGATTCGTTTCGGCGACTAAAATCGGGGTGCTGGCAGCAATTCCATCCTCGAATTCGACGTATTCCAGCCCTAGCCAGAGGAACGGAGGAAACAGGGATAGACCCCCGAGATTCGTCCTCGTCCGTGGGGTCGACAGCGAGGGATGGAGGTTCAAGTAGGTCTCGGCCGGTCCGGCAAATTTCGAATCGGGATTATGCCGCGAAACGGGCCGCAGGGAAATGTTTTCGATGTGATGAGAAGTGCTCCCCCACTCATAGGTGTGCGGATAAAAACTTGCAGGTGATTATAATAGCGGATCCGGAAGATATGGAGGACGGGTTACGAGACACAGAGGAGACGGAATTGGTGGAGGTTATAAATCAAATAAATCTAGAATCTGAGGCGAATTTCATGGTGCTAACCAGGTTAGCAGCTCAAGGGTTTGACGGACCCCAGACGATGAAGTTAACAGGTTGTATTTCGGGACAGAAAGTTTGTGTCATGATCGATAGTGGTGCGAGTCATTGCTTCATTTCGTCGTGGGTTGCCGATGCGCTAAAATTAATACCAGAAAATTCCGGACGTTCGTCCGTGAGATTGGGAGACGGGCGGCAGTCGGCTACTTTGGGCATTTGTACGGACGTGCGTTCGATAATGCAAGAGTGTGAATTCGTGTTGACATGTTACGTTTTTGAATTGGGAGGTGTGGATGTCGTTTTGGGAGTTTCATGGTTAAGAACGTTGGGCGATGTTCGCGCTAACTGGGAGCACATGTCGATGAAATTTACATATAAGGGGCAATCTGTGGTTTTGATAGGTAATTCCTCCCTTGTTCGAAGGGAGGCGTCCTTACACCAATTAAGTAAGATTGGAGAGGGGTGTGATCGTTGGTTACTATGGATCAAGAGGTCGAGTCCGGAGCTACACGCGGAAGAACGGCTTGATCTTCAATCGGTGCAGCTTAGGGACGCAAACAATGAGTTACGAGTTCAGATGGAGAGTGATTTTCCTTATGTCATGCTGCCGCCGCAAGGGCTGCCTCCTCATCGGAGCGTTGATCACCACATTCCATTAAAGCCGGGGACATCACCCGTTTCTGTTCGACCCTATCGGTATAGTTATTCGGCCAAGGATGAGATGGAGCGGCTTGTGCGCGAAATGTTAGATGCCGGTATTATTCAGCCGAGTTCGAGCCCATATTCTAGTCCGGTATTATTGGTCCGTAAGAAGGATGGAAGTTGGCGGTTTTGCATGGATTACCGTCAACTAAATAAACAGACGGTTCCGGACAAATACCCGATTCCGGTAATTCAGGAGATGTTGGACGAGCTTCATGGCGCTAAGTGGTTTTCGAAGCTGGACTTGCGATCCGGGTATCACCAAATTCGAATTGCTCCGGAGGATATTTCGAAAATGGCGTTTCGTACTCATTCCGGGCACTATGAGTTTTTGGTGATGCCGTTTAGGCTCACCAATGCACCGTCCACCTTTCAGTCGGCAATGAACGATTTGCTACGGGCTCATTTACATAAGTTTGTTTTGGTTTTTTTTGATGATATTCTGATTTATAGCAGGGATTGGGAGTCGCACCTAAGGCATCTTCGCTTGGTGATGACGTTGTTGCAACGTGATTCGTATGTGGTTAACCCTAAAAAGTGAGCATGGGGCCAAACGAAAGTGGAGTATCTAGGTCACCTTGTCTCGGTTCATGGCGTACAAATGGACCCGGGAAAAGTCTCGGCGATTTTGCGATGGCCTAAGCCTACGTCTGTGCGGGGAGTTCGCGGGTTCCTAGGGTTAACGGGGTATTATCGCCGTTTCATTCGCAATTATGGGCAGATGGCGCGAGGATTAACGGAGTTGTTGAAGAAGGATCGACTTTCGTCCTTTATATGGACGGACGAGGCGCAAAATGCTTTTTGTGATTTACAGGTGGCGGTAACTTCGGCTTCGGTATTGGCTACCCCGGATTTCTCTAAACCTTTTGTTGTGGAATGTGATGATTCCGGGCACGGACTTGGAGCGGTTTTAATGCAACTAGGGCGTCCGTTGGCATACTTTAGTAAGGCAGTGTCAGATCGGAGCTTGGCAAAATCTGCTTATGAGCTGGAGTTGATGGCGTTGGTCTTCGCAGTACAACATTGGAGACCGTATTTGGTGGGTAGGCGGTTCACGGTCCGGACCGATCAGCGGAGCCTTCGATTCCTCCTTAATCAATCGGTGTCGACCCCGGCTCAACATTATTGGGTGGCTAAACTTCTAGGGTACGATTTTGAGATCGAATACAAACCGGGGGTTGCAAATAAAGTGGCGGATGCATTATCTCGACGATGTGAAGATACAATGGAATGTTCGGCACTCTCGGTTCCGGTATGGCTAGGTTGGTCTTTGGTGGCCGAGGAAGTTAAGCGGGACAAAGATCTAGGGCCGATTTATAAGGCCGTAGTCGGCGGCTCTACGAAACATGTTCACTTCCAATTGATCAATGGGGTGTTGTACTATAAGGGACGATTGGTTATAGCTAAGGATTCTTCGTTCGTACCTCGATTAATCGCCGAGTTCCACGCTTCAGCTCAAGGGGGGCATTCGGGGGCTTTTCAAACTTACCTTCGCTTGGCTCTCAGTGTATATTGGCCGGGTATGATGAAGGACGTTACCAAATTTGTGGCCGAATGCTTGTCAAAGACATAAGTACGAGACGCGTTCATCGGCCGGATTGTTACAAGCCCTACCAATTCTGGATCGCGTATGGGAGGATGTTAGCATGGATTTTATTGGAGGACTACCTCGATCGGGAAATTATGATTGTATTATGGTGGTGGTTGATAGGCTATCCAAGTATGCGCATTTTTGTGGCTTACGCCATCCTTATACGGCGCGAGAAGTGGCCGAGTTGTTTATTCGAGAGATTGTTAGACTGCATGGATTCCCGTCGTCGATTGTGCTGGATCGAGATCCAGTTTTTTGTAGTGAATTTTGGAGGGCCATGTTCAAAGCCGTGGGTACCAAATTACGCATGAGTTCAGCCTATCATCCGGAAACGGATGGTCAAACGGAGGTAGTAAATCGTTGCGTGGAAACATTTTTACGATGTTTTGCTTCTGAAAGGCCGAGGCAGTGGAGCCGATGGTTGGCTTGGGCGAAGTATTCTTACAACACTAATTTTCATTCAACGACGGGTATTTCGCCATTCGAGGTGGTATACGGTCGCCCTCCCCCGACGCTTGTAGGGTTTTTGCCGTCCGAAATTCGGGTCAAGGCGGTGATGGACGAACTGCAAGCTCGAGACGGTGCACTCCGTCATCTAAAGGAACACATTACACGAGCGCAGGATTATATGGTTCGGGGAGCAAATAAGCACCGTCGAGACATTGTGTACGAAGTAGGTCAGCGGGTTTTTCTAAAGTTGCGACCATACCGTCAAGTGTCGTTGTTCAAACGCAAGAATGCTAAATTAGCGGCGCGGTATTACGGGCCATTTTTGGTGGAAGAACGAATCGGTGCCGTCGCTTATCGCCTTCGGTTGCCGGAGGGGTGTCGGTTACACCCGGTTTTTCACGTTTCTCTACTGAAGACAGCCCTTGGTGACCATGAGCTTGAAGATAGGTTGCCAGATGAGTTATGGACGAGTGATCCGGAATTTGTTCCGGAATGGATATTGCGCGATAGATGGGTTTGGAAAGGGGATGACCGCTTGCGAGAGGTATTAGTGCAATGGCGTGGAAAAGAGGCGGATGAGGCAACGTGGGTCGAAATATCCGACTTAGTGAGTCAGTTTCCGCATTTCAGCCTTGAGGACAAGGCTGTTTGGAAGAGGGAAGGAATTGTTAGAGACAAAGTTTATCGACGTCGTCAAATGTAGAAAGGTGAAGAGGAGAAGGAAGCGGGGATGGTCGTACGGGATGAGCTGCAGGGCAGCGATGGGTGATGCATGGCAGGTTTGACGTAATGCATGGCGAGAGGGGGGGTCAGCGTGCATGGCGAGGGGTGTCGGCGTGATGCATGGAATGGTTGACTAGGTTTAGTAATTTATATTTATATTTGGTTACTTTATATTTGCCCATATAACGGGCTCAGCCGAATAAGGCTTATTTTATGATTTACTATTTAATCCCACAGTTGGAGTAAGAAACGATATCTAGGGTTTGATAATCTCGAATCACTTTTCGACGTATAGTTACGCTTGGCCGAAGATTCATTCTTCGTGGGACTCAATTTTGAGTTGTCTTTTTGCTTTCGATTATTGAATTTTCCTCTTTGCATTGATATTTGCATTTAGATCTCCTTTACTCTAACAAAGAATCAGGATGATGCCAATCAGAGACAGAGGTACATGGAAGCAACCAAGCGTCAGGAGACTAGATCTTGCGAAAGAATTTCCTACTGACTATAGGAAGGGAGACAGCACTACAAAGATGAGAAGGGTAATTAGGAAGATTGTTGAGGACAGAACGCCTATTATTTCAGATGAAAAGGACTTGCTTTATCTCTCGTTAGACAAATGGTTCCCTTTACAACTTACGGATGGTTGGGAACAATCCAAAGTCGACTTCATTAAAAGATTCTACTTCTATAAAATATGCGGTTCTGATAAATATGTGCTAAACAAGGATGAAGTCTTCACAGAATTTCTCAGACGTAGGTATTTCAAGCATTATAGCAAGCCACGACGGCTAAGAAGTAGATCATCTGTCCTCGGGCTAGATTTCTCAAAAAGCCATTCACTACCAGAGACACGGAGTATAAGGTTGATATTGAGAAGATTGAAGCTGAGGTGGAACTGGCTATGAACGACAAAGCTAGATTTATACATCAAATCCATATGCTAAGGAAACTCGTTTTCTATTCTTATATGTTGAAGCCTGAAGAGATCTCTAAAGAATAGTTTGAAATAGATATGAGGAAGCTGAAGAGAATGACAATGACACATGAAGATTTCCTACAAGTTTTCTTCGATCATCAATGGTCGCTCAACATCAATCATGTTGGAGAAAATCGTTAACATATATATATATATATATATATATATATATATATATATATATATATATATATATATATATATATTTAGAAATTATGAAAGTCAATTAGCATTTATTGCTAATTTGACTAGGGCAAAATTCAGCCCGGTTAATCATCGTTTCGAGCCTTGATATTTATCCGATTAATGTTTTGAGATATATGATGTCGATCTACATTTCGAGTAGATAATTATACTGTGCTTAATTTCTCGATTCCGATTTTCGGTGAGTGAGAAATAGTGGCTCGAAGTTTGGGGGGACAAAACTTAAATGTTACCTAAAGTGGAGAAACTTACCTTATTCGGGTTTTGGAGAGAATTGCATTGATCAATGTCCCACATTGATAAATGAAACAACTTTAATGTGGTATTTAAGTCTCTACCACATTGTAAGAGATAACAAAGTGACATGTGGTGGGCTTGGGCCACACATGCTCACGCGCGCGCAGCCTTTTCGCCGACCGCCTCACACGTGGCGCGGCACGCCGCGCCGCACCGCGCCCGCGCCCGTGCCCTGGCTCCTGCTCCGGTTCCGTTTCCGGTTCCGGTTACGGTCCGTGGACTTGGACTTGGACTTGGACTTGGACTTGGACTTGGATCTTGGATCTTGGCAATTGGTCCTTCGGGTGGTCCGTCGGGTGCCGGGTCGGGCGGTGCAGTGCTCCAGCTGCACTGGATTCCTCTCCGTGGTGCACTGCACCTGCTACACCAGAGTAGTACTTTTGGAAGGATCTGGAAGAGACTGTTTCACTCTCCACTTCTCCACTACTTACCATCCACGTTCTCCTGCCTTAAATGGCACAACAACTCCTCACCTGGGGTGAAAGCAGCCTATAAATAGGCTCCTGCCTGTCATTCCAAAACACACCAAAAAGTATTTGCATTCCATATCTAGTTCTTAGCTCATCATAGCTGCTCTTAGCTCAATTCCAGCAGCTTCTGTCCTCGTCGGAAAAGTCCAGTTCGTCGGAGCTCGAAGGTTTTGCGGTGCTGCAATCTTCGAGATGTTCGTCGTTTTATCTTTGGGGACGATACGCCTACAACCGAGAGCACTACCGGGGCGTATTTCGTCTTGTGGAGAGAGGACTCCTCGACTCGACGGTTTTGTTGTTTTATTTCATTTTATTATTTAATAGTTTACTTGTAATAGCAGTTTATAATACCAACAATCGCAAGACGAAATATCTACCTACTCAAGCTGCTGTAAACATGTCTTCTTCAAATGCTCCCCTCTCCGATGCTACCGCCACCGCTGCTTCTGCCGTTGCCACCAACCCCGCTGTATCTGACATCATTGCCTCCTCCGGCAACACTGTTCCACCGACGTCTGTCCCTACACCTGCTCCGGCCTTTACTAATCCAACCCTAGCTGCCATTTCCGCCGCTACTGACGCCAGGATAGCACTTAACCGTGCTAATGCTGCTAACACGGCATTCAACTTCACTGCTATGTCCTCTGCCTTGCAGAGCAACATCCCATTTGGGAGTGTGAACCACCATGGAATGGTGGGGGGTTCGAACCCAACCCTGACGGCACCTCTGCACTCGTCTAGAGTGCTGTCCGCTGCTGAGAAGCCGGCCAAGTTTGGTGGAGCCGACTTCAAGAGGTGGCAACAGAAGATGTTGTTCTACCTGACAACATTAGGGTTTACAACCGTGCTGATGGAGAATGCTCCTGCCCCTCCAAGTGACAACGAAGAGAACTTGGAAGTCCGCATAGCCTATGATAATTGGCTAACTTCTGACTACTTCTGTAAAAACTTCTTGCTTAGTGGACTAGATGATAGTCTGTACAGTGTATATGCAAATGTAAAGACCTCCAAGGCAATTTGGGAGGCACTTGAAAGAAAATACTGTACTGACGATGCAGGTACCAAGAAGTTTGTAGTCGCCAAGTTCTTGGACTACAAAATGGTGGACTCTCGACCAGTCATGGACCAAGTGCAAGAGTTCCAACTCATTATCCATGACGTCCACGCCGAAGGAATGCTTTTGCCAGATGCTTTCATTGTGGCAACCGTGATTGAGAAGCTTCCCCCGAGCTGGAAGGACTTCAAGAGCTACTTGAAGCACAAGCGAAAGGAAATGACGCTTGAGGACCTTGTGGTCAAGCTCCGCATCGAGACCGACATGAGGACTCGAGATGGGAAGGGCAAAGCACCCGTGGAGCCAAGAGTCAACCTTGCTGAGAAAGGTGGCAACTCCAACAATGCTAAGAGAGGGCGTCCAAACAAAGAACCCCAAAGGGAAGGGCAAGGTGCAATCCCGCAAGTTTGAAGGGGATCGCTACAATCTGCGGCAAATCCGGCCACATGTCCAAGGACTCGCCGAAAGCCGAAGAAGAAGAGGGCTCGTCAAGCCAATATGTTGGAGATTGACCTCACTGAAGCCGACCTTGCGGCCGTTGTCACTGAAGAAGCAAACGTCGTGGAGAATGAGGGGAAGTGGTATAATGATACCGCTGCCACGGCACATGTTTGTGGTGACCGAAGCCGCTTCACCAAGTACAAGAGCTGCCAAGGGAGGAAGCTCAATATGGGTAATCAAGCCTCGTCTGAGGTGGTTGGCTATGGTACTGTGGTGTTAAGGTTGAGCTCCGGCAAAAACCTTACTCTGGGAGAGGTGCTGCATGTCCCCGACATCCGGAAAAATCTTGTGTCCGGCTCTGTACTAGTCAAGAGAGGGTTTAGACTAGTTTTTGAGTCTGACAAATTTATTCTATCAAAATTTGGTATGTTTTTAGGAAAAGGCTACCTTTCTGAGGGCCTTTTCAAATTAAGTGTAATGGCAATTCGCCAGGAGCCCGTTGAGGCTAAGAATAATGAAAACGAAGCTACTTCCTCTTACTTGATTGAGTGTTCCGATTTATGGCATTCTAGATTAGGACATGTTAATCTAAATGCTATAAAAAGATTAGTTAATCTCGATCTACTTAAAGTAAATGAGTTTAACAAAACCAAGTGTGAAGTTTGTGTTGAAGCAAAATTGGCTAAGCAGCCATTTCATTCTGTAGAAAGGAACACAAAACCTCTAGAACTCATTCACACTGACGTATGGGACTTGAAGTTTGTACAAACTAGAGGTGGGAAAAAGTATTTTATTACTTTTATTGATGACTGCACCAAGTATTGTACTCTTTATCTTTTAAGGAGTAAAGATGAGGCGATTGGAGCTTTTTCTAACTTCAAAGCAGAAGTCGAAAACCAACTTGATTGTAAAATCAAAATGGTACGAAGTGATAGAGGTGGAGAATATGTAGCTCCTTTTGAAGAGTTGTGTAAGACAAGTGGTATTATTCATCAAACTACTGCCCCTTATTCGCCTCAATCAAATGGTGTAGCTGAAAGGAAGAACCGAACTCTAAAGGAGATGATGAATGCTTTGTTAATAAGTTTTGGACTGCCCCAGAACATGTGGGGGGAAGCCGTCTTGACGGCTAACTACTTGTTAAACAAAATACCTCTAAAAGGTAGAGATGTAACTCCTTACGAGTTGTGGAAAGGAAGGAAACATTCCTATAAATACCTCAAAGTGTGGGGGTGTTTGGGTAAGGTAGAAATGCCTTTGCCGAAGCAAGTTACAATCGGACCTAAGACCGTCGATTGTATCTTTATAGGATATGCACTGAATAGTAGTGCATATCGGTTAATCATTCATAAGTCGGCCGTGCCCGATATGAATGTTGGAACTACTATTGAGTCAAGGAATGCTATATTTTTCGAACATATCTATCCGTGTAAAAAGGATGATAAAGTTGAGTCAAGCTCTAGTGGTGGAGCAAGAGAAGTTGCCAGTAGTTCTAGAAATGTGGGGGTAGAACCCGATACACGTAAAAGACAAGCTGTCGATCTTGAAACTTTAGAACGAAGACGTAGCACTAGAGCAAGAATTGCTAAGGACTTTGGTCCTGATTATGTTGTCTTTCTTTTGGATGAAGAGCCGCGGTCTATAAAAGAAGCTCTTTCTAGACCCGATGGCCCACTTTGGCAAGAAGCTGTCCAAAGTGAAATTGATTCCATTATGCAGAATCACACTTGGGTCTTAGCAGACTTACCCGAAGGTTGCAAGGCCTTAGGATGTAAATGGATCCTAAAAAGAAAGTATAAGGCAGATGGGTCAATTGATAAATATAAAGCTCGTTTAGTGGTTAAAGGCTTTAAGCAAATCGAAGGATATGACTTCTTCGATACTTATTCGCCTGTAACGAGGATTACGTCTATCCGTGTGCTTCTCGCGATTCTTTGCTTTGCACAATCTTGAGATTCACCAAATGGATGTGAAAACAGCCTTTCTAAATGGAGATTTAGAAGAAGAAATATATATGGAACAACCTGAAGGGTTTTGTAGTACCTGGCCAAGAGCGAAAGGTATGTAAGTTGGTGAAATCCCTATATGGGTTGAAACAAGCACCATTACAATGGCACTTGAAATTCGACGAGGCTATGTTGTCGAATGGCTTCAAGATTAACGAATGTGACAAGTGTGCTTACATAAAGAATACAAAGAATGGTTTTGTAATTGTCTGTCTTTATGTAGACGACATGTTAATTATGGGACAAAACCTTCAAGTCATAAATGACACCAAGCGTATGCTTAAAAGAAATTTCGATATGAAAGATATGGGAGTTGTTGATGTTATTCTTGGAGTAAAGATACAAAGAACTCCTAAAGGGATTGTTTTGTCTCAATCTCATTATATTGAGAAAGTACTTAAGAGGTTTAATGCCTTTGATAGTGCGCCGGCAAAGACTCCTCTAGAAGTTAATGTTCACTTGAGCAAGAAAAGGGGTGATCCTGTTGCTCAAGAGGATTATGCTAGAGTCATTGGTTGTCTTATGTACATCACGAATTGTACGAGGCCTGATCTAGCTTGTCCGGTGAACAAACTGAGTCGCTATACTAGTAATCCTAGTAGAGAACATTGGAAATCTCTTGTAAGAGTTATGAGGTATTTGAAATACACTCTTAACTTTGGACTGCACTACTCGAGACATCCCCCAGTACTTGAAGGGTACTGTGATGCAAATTGGATATCCGACACTAAAGACTCGTTGTCTACTAGTGGTTATGTGTTCACTATAGGGGGAGGAGCTGTGTCGTGGAGATCCACGAAACAGACATGCATAGCCAGATCCACCATGGAATCTGAATTTATTGCTTTAGATAAAGCCGGTGAGGAGGCCGAATGGCTCCGTAATTTTCTTGAAGATATTCCATGTTGGACGAAACCCGTGCCACCTGTGATGATTCACTGTGATAGCCAAGCAGCTATTGGTAGGGCCAAGAGTGGGTTGTATAATGGTAAGTCGAGACATATTCGTCGTCGACATAATACTGTAAGGCATTTGATCACGAGTGGGGTTATCTCTATAGACTATGTCAAGTCTATAGATAACCTAGCGGATCCGCTTACTAAGAGTTTGAATCGAGATCAAATGTATAAGCTCGTAGAGGGAATGGGAGTTAAATCCACACGTTAAAGACGATTATAGTGGATACCCAACCTTGTAGATTGGAGATCCCATGAACTTGGTTCAATGGGAAAACTAAGCTATATGAGTCTGTTGATACCACACTCAATTAGTCTATTCCCTAAAAGAGCTCGAGAGTGTTAGTGACCTGTCAAGTGGTGAGGTTAAGTCTTTTACTTTTAATGATTCTTGGATGCCTTGAGAAGGTGGAGTATGACAGGATACTCGAGTAAGAATCGCCTATGTAAGTGAGAAGTGAGGGCCGCTTCTATGTAACACTTATGAATCCAAAGAGGTTGTCCATGGCCAGTAAAGGACACAAACGTGAGAACGGACGAGGTTGAGACTTTATAGTGTTAGTGTTATTGTCTCAGTATACACCATGGAGGAATAGTTCAAGGCCACGTGTCCACTAATCCGCCGGTATGCTCGATAGCACTGACTAAGGAAGGTTCAAGGTAACAAGCCACCTACCCTGATGCTTTATTGTCTCTTGAGGACAGAGCTGTGTGTCTGCATGCATGCATTTGGCTATTTCCACTCATGTGGGGGATTGTTGGAGAAAATCGTTAACATATATATATATATATATATATATATATATATATATATATATATTTAGAAATTATGGAAAGTCAATTAGCATTTATTGCTAATTTGACTAGGGCAAAATTCAGCCCGGTTAATCATCGTTTCGAGCCTCGATATTTATCCGATTAATGTTTTGAGATATATGACGTCGATCTACGTTTCGAGTAGATAATTATAGTGTGCTTAATTTCTCGATTCCGATTTTCGGTGAGTGAGAAATAGTGGCTCGAAGTTTGGGGGGACAAAACTTAAATGTTACCTAAAGTGGAGAAACTTACCTTATTCGGGTTTTGGAGAGAATTGCATTGATCAATGTCCCACATTGATAAATGAAACAACTTTAATGTGGTATTTAAGTCTCTACCACATTGTAAGAGATAACAAAGTGACATGTGGTGGGCTTGGGCCACACATGCTCACGCGCGCGAGCCTTTTCGCCCGACCGCCTCACACGCGGCGCGCGCGCGCGGCGCGCCGCACCCGCGCCCGCGCCCGTGCCCGGCCCCGGCTCCGGCTCCGGCTACGGTTCCGGTCCGTGTCTGTGTCCGTGGACTTGGACTTGGACTTGGACTTGGATCTTGGATCTTGGATCTTGGTCCATTGGGTGGTCCGTCGGGTTGTTCGCCGGGTCGGGCGGTGCAGTGCTCCAGCTGCACTGGATTCCTCTCCGTGGTGCACTGCACCTGCTACACCAGAGTAGTACTTTTGGAAGGATCTGGAAGAGACTGTTTCACTCTCCACTTCTCCACTACTTACCATCCACGTTCTCCTGCCTTAAATGGCACAACAACTCCTCACCTGGGGTGGAAGCAGCCTATAAATAGGCTCCTGCATGTCATTCCAAAACACACCAAAAAGTATTTGCATTCCATATCTAGTTCTTAGCTCATCTTAGCTGCTCTTAGCTCAAGTCCTCCAGTTCGCCGGAGCTCGAAGGTTTTGCGGTGCTGCAATCTTCGAGACGTTCGTCGTTTTATCTTTGGGGACAATACGCCTACAACCGAGAGCACTACCGGGGCGTATTTCGTCTTGTGGAGAGAGGACTCCTCGACTCGACGGTTTTGTTGTTTTATTTCATTTTGTTATTTAATAGTTTACTTGTAATAGCAGTTTATAATACCAACAAATCAGTGAATACAGACATCAATATTCGAGTACTATGCTCGTTAATCCACTTGTAAAGGTCATAATTTCCACTCGTGGAATCGATCTATGCGGATCGCGTTGTGAGCAAACAAGTTACATCTAGTCCAACCGACGGCATAGATCCTAACCTCTACACATGTTGATCATCCTGCATAGCAGCGATGTGATCGTATGATTTAGTCGTGGATCTTAAACTCATGTACTAAGGAGATATCATAGTGCATAATACTTTATGCTGATACTGTAGCCGAGATGTGGAAGATTTTGAATAAGTGTTTTTCTCAAGGAAACTTTGCTAGAATCTTTGGATTATAGAAGGAGATTTACACAATATTGGAAGGTAATCCCTCAGTTACTGCACACTTCAATAAACTTGATTGTTTGTGGAAAGAGTTTCACCAGTTCAGTCATTTTCATGACGTCTTCCGATGAAATTAGTTTATCACAAGTCTTAATGACGTCTTCTCCTCAATTCGTGCAATTAGTTTCAAACAAATGGCTGAAAAGGAAGAGAGACACAATGCTATTAAGTTTCTCACAAGTCTTAATGACGTCTTCTCCTCAATTCGTCGTCAAATTTTCATGATGAATTATTTTCGTAGTTTAAATCAAATTTTTAGTTTAGTGGTTCAAGATAAGAAATAGAGGATGGCTGGTGGTAGTTCTTTAACTCTTGATCCTATGGTCAAGCTTAGGTCAATGTCCTTCTACTGATAATTAACATAATGAATCGCAAATGGCAGGTTATGGTGTTGGAGGAGCCAAACCAGTGTGTACTTATTGTTCTTAGTCACCGTCCTTCCCATTGTTCGCAAGGATTAAGGATAAACCAACTTGTTCCCATTGTGGTCTTATTGGGCATCTAAAAAACAAGAGTTACAAGCTTTAAGGCTTTCCTCCGGGATACAAGTTAAAGAATAAAGCCTCATCCCTCTACAGCACATGCGGCTTCAATTCAGCAGGGGATTAGTGATGGTTCTAGTCCTTAGATGTCCACTGATCAGTATGCTCTTATGTTTGTCTTAATTCAGAATATGGCACAATCCTCCTCACCCTTATCTTCTCCTGAACTCTCATGTATAAACTTCTGCAGTGTTTCTGCTCATATTCAATGTTTTAATACCACTTTCAACCCCTCACTTGGATGCTGGACACTGGTGCTACATGCACAAGTAGCATCTCGTTCATACAAGGAGGAGGTAATGTGGATTTAGAATCATAGCAAGGTCGACCTTGGGGAAAACCAGCTGAATTATTATCGTTAGTTTCCAAAAAATTAACTCAAATAAAAATTACTCTGCCTCAATCTCGGACTACATTTTAAATATTGAAACTATATTGTTTAGTGACAAAACCAAATGATGATAATCGGGCCCAATATTGTGTATATACACTAGTGATGATTGGTGAAATTAATGATGATATATCATATAATACGTATTGTACTCAGTGGCGTGGCCACGAAATCGAGCTAGTGGGGCCAATTTACTATAATTATATAAACACATGAGAAGATAAAAAAATAAAATATTTATCTTAATATAAACGATTATAGCACCATTTACATCACATTACAAAGCCTACCAATTCAAAACCAAGCAAAAGATTTTTATAGCATTTCCCTTATGTTCATGTTTGAAACATTCGCATAATATCTTCATTGGTAACATTTACAAATACATCCCTTTCGATATAAGGCACTAAACAGTTATTTAACAACTTGTCTCCTAGACGATTCCGCAAAGCAGTATTAACAATCTTCATTGCTGAAAAAGCTCTCTCGACTGTAGCTGTAGCAACTGGCAAAGTTAGAGACAACTTAACAAACAAATAAACCAATGGAAAAACATCATGTTTCCTTGTAGAAACCATCTTCTCAGCAAGACCTCCAAGCCCCGACAATTCTGAAAACCTTTCATCCATGCGTGCATCAACTATAAAGTTTTGAAGTTGAGTCTCAAGTTCATACAAGCAACTTCACTAAACTCAATGGGATAAAACTTGGCAAGAAAAAGTAGCTTCTTGACATCAAATGCAGCAAATGAGTTTTTGGGATTAATGCACGCCATGCATAAAATTAAGTCCGTGTTCACTTCATCAAAACATTGATTCAACTCTAGAGCTTGCTTATCAATCACAAAATAAAATACCTCAACTCGATAATAGTGGTCATTTGTCATTTTCTCAACTCTTGTTCTTCCTCTTCCTCGAGCTGCATAATCACCTTCCATATTTATCATAGCTATCTCATTTTTGCTACAAAACTCAAAGACTTCAGTCACCAATATCTCCCAACCTTCATCTCTCACTGTCTGCAAACGTGATTTTGCTACCTTAACGAGATACACTGCAGTAACAATATCCTGGTCCTTTTTTTGTAGCACTTGAGATAGTTCATTTGTGATCCCCAAGATTTGCCTCATAAGGTATAACACAAAGACAAATTCAAATCGACTTATAAGTTATAACAAATCCAAACTTTGTGAACCATCACTACCACTCTCCCCAACATATTCAAGAACATCAACAAAAGAAGTAAATAAATGTATCAAGTTGATAAGAGTACCGTAATGAGAACCCCAACGGTTATCGCCAGGCCTTTTCAATGTCATTTCTTGATTCAATCCACTTCCGGCCTTTATCTCTTCACTTGCAATGCCTTCAATAATCTTCTTTATTTGCTTCTCCTGAAGCAAATCTGTGCGCTTACAAGAACCCCCAACAACATTGCATAAACGTGCAAAAATATTTTAAAAAAAGTCCCAATGAATGAATGATCCGTGACAACAACAACAATTGTTAGTTGAAGTTGATGAGCAAAACAATGCACATAATAAGCATGAGGATTCCTCTTAAGTATTAAGGTTTTCAATCCATTGAATTCACCACTCATGTTACTTGCCCCGTCATATCCTTGACCTCTCACACTAGAAATGCTCAACCCATAGCTAGAGAATAGAGAATGAATACCCTTCTCAAGTGAGGTTGCAGTCGTGTCTCTAACACTGCACCCCTATTGCCTACGCCACTGTCACCACCTAATAATCATAAACCCCAAATTCGAATAAAGGATAATTTACCGAAATCCTCGGAGTGCAAAACCGCGAACTAATTTGACTGAACTTGGGATGTATAATCTCGGTCCTTTTGATGATTGCATCAGACCGTCATCATCCAACAAATAATATAACGTTTTTTATCGCAAACTGGACTCGACGGAGAATGTTTGGTCGTGGCAGTGAGGGTTTCCGCGGTGGCACTTGGCAGACTTGCAGTGAAGTTTCAGTGAGTGAGCGATCACGCTAGTGTTTGATCATGTATGTATGTGGGCCCTTTATCGAGCCACTCATTAGGTTAGGTATATAGATTATGAAACGTTAGAATTAATAATTAGAAATTATTTAATCTCAAAAGCCTTTTTGATTTAATTATAGTTACTCCACAAACTTGAACCTTTTGTTGGACCATTGATTGGGCCATCCATTGGACCCAAAAGCTTCCAAATTGAGACATATATTAAGAATATTAAACATTTTAATAAATCTTATAATTAATTAGGAAAATACTAAAGTATCCCTAAAAAAATCGCAAATCCGAGTGGGGCAGTGGCCCCTACTGCACCCCTATTGCCTACATTGATTGTACTATATGTAGGTAGTTTCGGTTCCAACAAAAAAAACTAGTGAATAACCGTTTAATTTCATGTTAAATCGCTTATTATGTTTTATCTTAACAGGAAGAAACCTTTTTCTTTTTTTTCTTTCTTTTTTCCCTATTATGGGCACTTTGATTTTGCTTCTCTCTCCTCTCTCACTGGCAAATCAGGATTCTACCTTGTAAATTGGCTATGACAAACCACACAGAGATTGGTTAATTAGTGGTGAGTCTATTTCATTTCCTCTAAACGATGCACATTTCTTTGATAATGTCGAGATAAGAATTGGTAGAATTGAACAATCTTCGAGTCTTTGATTTGATCGTGTGGTGAGCAAAGGGAAGAACAACAAATCAATGGCTTATAAGGTAGATCGCGAGTACGATTATCTATTCAAGATCGTATTGATCGGAGACTCCGGCGTCGGAAAATCCAATATTTTGTCCAGATTTACACGGAACGAGTTCTGCCTAGAATCCAAATCCACAATCGGCGTCGAATTCGCGACGCGGACGCTTCAGGTTGAGGGTAAGACGGTGAAAGCGCAGATATGGGACACTGCGGGGCAAGAGCGGTACCGCGCCATTACGAGCGCCTACTATCGTGGCTCCGTGGGCGCGTTGGTGATCTATGACCTCACCAAGCGCCAGACCTTCGAGAACGTGCCGCGATGGTTGCGGGAGCTCCGAGACCACGCTGACTCCAACATTGTCATCATGCTCGCCGGAAATAAGTCTGATCTCAACCACCTCCGCGTGGTGGACGAGCACGACGCGCAACAATACGCTGAGAAGGAGCACCTCTCCTTTCTCGAAACGTCTGCCTTGGAAGCCCACAACGTTGAGAAAGCGTTTCAGACGATTTTATTGGATATTTATCAGATCGTTAGCCGAAAGGCGCTGGCAGCGCAGGAGGCCATCGACCCCACCCCCGGCCAAGGCACCACCATCAAGGTGGGGGAGCCTAATACATACAACCAAAAATCATTGGCCTCCTGCTGTTCGAGTTGATTTCCTCACAATGGAAGAAAGATGTGGAAGAGTTTGTTCAGTTGTAAGTAATTGATCCTTACTACTGAGAATTATCCAGCAAAAGAAAGAGTTGATATTATGTAAAAAAATTGTAAGATTATTTATGTTGTAGACATACATTTATATTTAGGTGAATAATTAGATGAGATTTATACAATCAAAATGTAATCATCGTAAATTCTTTTTTTTAGGCATCTACTTGGCCGTTTGGATCTTTTGAGATATTGAAATCCGGACGATATAGGAAGCGGTCCTACCGGTCCCTCCTTAAACCCGCCTATCTATACTTTAGTCCAAAATTGCGATATCTCAATAGTTCAATAAATTTCTACAAATATGTGATAAAGTATCATATAGTAATAGAAAGTTTCGAAATCAACAAAAGAATATAACAAATAATATTCTTACATGCCCTTATATATATATATATATATATATATATATATATATATATATATATATATATATATATATTGGGGAGTGGTTCTATAGCGAACACCCCTAATGAAAGAATCAAGAACAATCTATTACCTTCTATTTTAAAAATGGATGGTTCAGATCAGAAGTTGGATAAATTGTTGAAGACGCAGAGTTTACATTCTGATGGTCTTAGTATGGGTAATTTGGGGAAAAAAGGATACAATCTTGCAATTGAACGGCAATAAAAATAAATTGGGGAAATTAAACATATTAGATTATCCGCTGAAATCAATCGTATAAATAAAAAGCAAGTTTCCCAAATACGATTCTCTATGAAACCCCTGGTCATCGTGAGCCTCTCTCTATAAATCTCTCATTGTGATCCTCTCCGTAAATCTCTCGCATTAGCCATCTAGTTGACACCGAAGATCGTTTACGTAATCCTGGATAAGGGCATATGCAGGATTTTGAGTCGGGAGGCAAAATCTTTGTGAGGTTGAGTATCTGTTTTCGGGGGTTCGAGGCAGAGTCCCCAAAAATATATATATCTATATATATATATATATATATATATATATATATATATATATATATAATTAAGGAACAATACCTTATTGAAGGAACTAGGAACATATCCTAGCCCTCCATTTTATAAATTGAACGATTCAGATCAATAATATATTTTTTGTTCAAAAATAATTTATTTAATACTACTAATATTATTAAGGATATTTATTAAAGTTTATGTATTATTCCAAAATCAATAACTCCTCTCTCTCTTCTCTATTCTCTCTCTTATCGTCCCTCAAGCATAATTTATTAAAGTTATATGTATTATTCCAAAATCAATAACCCCTCTCTCTCTTCTCTATTCTCTCTCTCTTCTCTCTTCTCTATTCTCTCTCTCTATTCTCTCGTCCTGCCTCCATTCATGTCTGTAACTGACCTTCTCTCTGCGGTTTAGGATTTGAGTGTTTTATCTTCGTTTCTCCGTCAAATTCAGTTAGATCGTGAAGTGATCTACGTTTTGGTCATGGATCTGTGACCGGATTATATCGGTGGTGACCGGCCTTTTTCTCGCCTGCTTCCACCGTGAAGCACCGATTTTTGGATAGATCTGCAGCTCTATTGAACGGATCTCTTATCGTCCCTGGCTCATCTCTCCTCTCTCTTAGCCGTAAAGCTCTCTCTCTCTTAGCCGTAATTTGACTCAGCCGCGCGCCGCCGCCGCCTGCAGAGGAGAGCGTCGATGATCCGTCCGACGTCAACTATAGATAAGCCCTAATTTTTTCAATTAGTTTCAAGCTCTTTGCCCAATTTTTCGCAAATTATTTTAATTTTGTTTTAGGATTTGCAATCTTGTCGATTTTTGTAATTGTTCATGGATTTGGGACTGATATTGGTTGTGTTGTGAAATTGACTATTATAAATTGATTCAATTTTGGTGTTATTGGAGATTCAGTTTTGGTGAAATTGTTTATTTGGTGTTCATGTAGATTTAATTTTGCAAGGGATGATGAATTTCTACGTGAACGAGATTCAACTGTAGATTTCATAAAATAAAGTGCAAAAAAAATGAATAAATTGTATAAATTACGAATAAAGTGCATAAAATTTTATGAGTAAAGTGCATAAAAATTAAATGAAGTGCATAAAAATTACGAATAAAATGCATAGATTATTTAAGCAATTTTTTTTAAATTAAAGGATTTATAAAATTTATTCTAAATATAATAAAAATAAATATAATATTAAAGTAAGAAATTTAAGTAATCAAATAACTTTTATATCTTAATGAAATTAAATAAAAGATTAAAAATTAAAATTATTTCCTTCAATCTAGATCACACATCTTTAAAATGGAAGGATATGATTTGTTCCTAGTTCCTTCATTAAGGAGGTGTTCCTTAAAGAACCCTCCCATATATATATATATGTATATAGCGCAACAATGAATATAAGGAAGTCAAAAGTTTTTATAACTTAAAAAAAAGGACAAAAATAAGAGTCTGAAATAAAAAATACAAAAATCATATCAAATTATGATATGTTCTTAGGCATTTGAAATTGAGATCTACATTTTATTATAAAAACAAACTCATCAATAATTGAGTATGCATCATAAGATTCAGCAATTTCTCTTTCCGAGTTCATTAGTAAACAACTACAAAGGAAATCATTATCCATTTTAGTTCGCAGCCTTGTCTTCACGAATTTCATTAGTAAACCAAGAAGTTGCAGTTGAAGCCGGAAGAGACAAGATAAGTCTAATCAATCTATAGATAAAAAAAAAAAGAAATATTACATTTTTTGAAGTTTAACAAAATTGAAAAAAGCAACAAATAGTAATATAAAAAATAGAACAAACTTGTCTATCAGATAGTATTGAATTGACTTTTCAATCTCGAAGAACACTTCGACATAGATCAGGAAGGGTTGAAGCTTCTTGCAAACGAGGAATTTTCTTGATATCAACTTCAAAAATATGTAATTGATATTGAAGGTGTTTCTCTTGGTTTGTGAAATAGGATGTATAGAATTTATCAACCAACTTTGTAAGATTAGAATATTGAAGTGTCTGTAGCCACCCCTAGGATCCAAAGCCAAGCTTAGCTTTAGCAACTCCAATAAAGCTTCATCAAACCGTAAATTCATTCCATGCAATATGCAGTTTATATTCCCATTAATATGTCAATCTTATAATAATGACCATATGTAATCGTATTTTCATTTCTCTTCCGACCTCCCCTTGGTTCTCGAATATCATTCATGTCTGGGGCATTAATATCATGTTTTTCACAAAAAATATTGGCTTTTTGAAATAAGTCATTCCACCCATTTTCTATGAAATTCTGGATGATCTCCTTTGTATTTCCCACTATATCCACCGCATTGAGAATGTCTTGTTGTTTTCTTTGTAGCAATTCACAAAGATTATCAGTTTTCCCCCAACAACTCTATCATAAAGTGCAAGCCAAATAAAAAATCAAATGATATCATAGCCTCATAAGCTCCATCAACATAGGCTTTTGAAGAGAAAGAACCATTATCATTTATAACCTCAACAAAAACTGCTTCAAACATTTCAAGTAAGTTGTATAGAGATTTAAAATGAGAGCTCCATCTTGTATCACCTAGATATGGTATGTTTCTGATTTGATTCTTCCCTTTTCATGTTTCAAGTTCATTTCCCTCTATTTCTTCTTTAATTTGGATAACTCGAGCAATGTGGATTTGGTTATGGCGTTTGAAAGAAGAATCAAATACATTGGTAATCAAATTCACCATTGAAAAGAAATTGTCAATAGGAATGATACATTATGTTGGTGCTACTGGAATTAATTGTAAGTGATGAGCAAAATAATAAATGTAGTAAGCATATGGCCCTCCTGTGTAAACAGAGCATGTAAACCATCATACCCTTGTCCTCAAGTGTTTTGTATGTCAAGATTATAATAAGAGCACATCAAATATAGCCTTTTTCAAAGTAATGGCTTTAGTGTTCTCGACATGAACTATGTCAAACAATCAATGGCGGATAATCCCTACTTGATCCACAAACCTTACAACAATACTCATTTGTTCTCTTTTGGATTCATCTCGTGTAACATCAGTCAGCACGTGCGGAAAAGTGTGAACCTTAAAACTTAGTGAGAAAACTTTTTTATCAAAATAGTAATTATCTTGTACTACAAGTTATATGTTCAGTCTGATCGATTCAGACTGACAGAAAATTATTCTTTTCAAAAATAGTTTATGCAAAAGACAAAATAGATAAGTATGCATAAAGTAAATAGCACAGCGAGTTATAGTAGTTCGGATACATAAGATCATACGTCCACTTTCTGCCGCTATAGATATCCACTATCAGATCAGCTTATCAATCCTATCAAGTAGGTAAAGGGTTTGGGTTGTATCCAACTAAATAAGAGTGTGCAACAGTCTTGATTCGAAGTATGTGATATAAATGTGAAATCACTTGGAGTATGAACAAAGGGAGATTTTATGAAAGAACACTTAGAGGATTGGAAACTAACGCTTGTTCTTTGCTGTGAGATTGAGCGCTTTGAAAATCCCTTACCACTCAAGAGTGAGAGTCCCTTTGTATTTATAGGCAAAGGAGAATAGATGCTTTGAACAAAGATCTACTTCTCACTGGCTCGAAGCTCGCAACGGTCTTGAACATTAATTTCTTTGAGTACATGTCGCTTTCTGCAGCATGCTTTTTGCATGTCGATATGTACTGTATTGTCCCTCTGAAACTAGGTTTTACATGGCTCTCTACTGTTGGTTGGTGATCGCTGTATTGCACCAAATAATCCTGCAAAACTTGATAACTATATCAGTATAGTTCACAGGGTATCGAACACAAGGAACGGAGGACTAGACAAATTATTTTTCTACTTATCTTGAGTTTGGTTAGCAACCACGCAAGTTTTAGGATTTTATCTAAACTAAGAACTTGTAAAAACTGAAAGAAATTGTAAAAACTGAAAACTGAAATAAAACTGTTTTAACTAGGCAGTTGAGAGATAGGTCCAGCAGAATATTCAGCACACACGTAATTCCAATCCTCGGCACTTAATATGAATTAATCTTAAGAATCTACTAGTTATAGACCACCGTAACTTAAACTGCGTGATCCTCACTCCCACTTACTTAGTCGGTAACCGCCATGTTGGGCATCGAAACGGCTACTTCCCTAACCTAGCTACAACCTATGTTGTTGGGCAATCAATAGATTTAATAGCTAGACAACTTTATCGAACTAAGGGAGCCTATGTTGGGATATGAGTCAGTAGATGATACTTAGCATCTTATTGGGTAAAACAGTATTGGGGGAAATCATAGTGTGTCATGCTATGGAATTGAAGATCCCAAAACCCAGCTAGTATCAGTAGTGTAGTGTTGATAGGACTAGATGATGTAATAGGCTAGACTGATTTTGATTTCTTTATTTTTGTGTCTAAGTCCTGTAAGGGGTAAATGTTGGATTGATCTTCAGTAGGAAGCTTACTTTCCAGAACCCCACGTCATCAGTGTAAGAGCTTATGTTCTTAAGTTATCATCTGATCTTCGCTCAGTAGAAGACATTTTATCAGCTGATTGACATCAGTAAAAGAACCACAATTCAAAGCTCAGTACCTTCGGAGTCATCAGCTGATCATTACTCAGTAGAATACTCACTGTCAGCTAACTCAAACGAAGAAGACAGGGACTGTGTCAAGTCTACTGTATCCGACAGGAAACGACCCAGCGTTTAACATCATTCGAAAGTCAGCAGAAGATCATACGAGGATGAGTGAGAGTCAACTCCGATGAAGACCGATGTCTGACATATCTCACCTACCATAAACCTCGACCAATGAGAAGCCATCAACGCACTACCTACTCTGACCAACTAAAGCTACTCTCATGAACAGTAATCAACAACTCTGCTGCAACAATTCGAACATATGGTCGTTTTCTTTGGAAGCTTGTGACACGTGGCATCGTCCTCTCCAACGGGCAAATGCTTAGGTCACGACTATAAATAGAGAAGCAAATCCGAGCTCCACGCATGGGATATCAAGGGACAAAATGCTCAAGCATTCTAAACAACTCTAGCGCATTCAGAGAAAATTCAGCGAATAACTTGCTTAGCAGAAAATCTTTAGTTCTTCTCTCTAGAGTTTCTTTCTTTAGATCCCTCTTCTCTATCTAAGCTCAACGTGTATATCTATAGCTTAGAATCTCGAAGGAGTTCACTTTTAGTGACTGTTCTTATTGTAAGAACTCCTTCCTAGTTGGAGAAAATCCCCTCCCCTTCAAACTTAGGTTTGATTTGTAAAAGTCGCTAAGGACTATAACTTAGAAGGGTATGTCCAGTGCACAGATACCTTGCTGAGGCTTGCTCAGATTAATCAACAAGACCTTCTGTTCAACAGGACCGTGGACGTAGGATCTTGCGTATACGAACCACGTTAAAAATTGCTTGTGTTGTTTACTGTTTTATTGCATTGCATACAAACATTTTACAAAGTTATAACTTGCATAAAACGTATTCAAAAGGTGCACTAGCCAAAATCTTTTAACTTGTGAAAATCACGTTTTCAACTGAGACGAATCTCCGGGCCCTACACACTTATCCGCACTAGTCAGCGACTGAGAATCAACAACTGACAAAAGTCAGTAGGAGAGACTCAGTAGTTGGCACACTCTGACCCGCGATCAGAAGGTTACTATTTGGCACTATTCATCAATAGCAACCTACAGCTCAGCTGTACTTCGCTTTTGAGAAAAAGAACAGGTGTATTCACCCCCCCCCTCTACTCCTGACTCTCGTCTCCGGACCAACAATTGGTATCAGAGCAACGGTGTTCTTCTGATAATCAGTTCTGAAACTACTGGTCTTCTCGAACAGATCCAAAAAATGTTTTCACTGCACAAGCATCTCTTCATTCATCCTTATACTCTTACCCATAATGTCTGATATGTCAGGTATTCGGATAGTACCGATGTTCTCCGTAGAGAACTATACGGTATGGCGCGTAAGAATGGAGGCGCATCTAACATCGCTGCATGACAGCATGATGGACGTCCTTGCGACAGGACCCATCATTCCCATGATCGACAGCGTACAATTTGCTGCTGCGGGAGGTGTAGGAGCACACACCGGTGCTAAAGTTGTAAAAGACAAATCTGCCTTCACGCCAGAAGAGAAAAAGCTGCACAACCTCGACCGAGTGGCGCGGAATGCAATCCTGACTACGCTCAATGATTCACATCTCGGGAGGGTGCAAGACTGCAAGACGGCAAAGGAACTTTGGGATGCCCTGGCTGTACTGAGCCAAGGAACCCCGCAGATCAAAGAAAATAAGCTCGAACTAGAGCTACAAAAGTTCGATACATTTTCCATGGAGCCCAACGAGACCATTGACGAGCTTAGCGTCAGATTTACCAACCAGATCAATGTGATCAACGGGCTGGGAAGGACGTTCACCAACAAAGAGATGAACACGAAGATCTTGAGAGCGCTACCTCGACTGAAGTGGCTTCCTTTTGCTACTTATTTATGTCGCTCATATCTTAATGCTTTAACTCCTGATGATATATTTTCATAATTAAAGACGGAGGAATTTGAGCACAGCCTACCCCAACGATGTTCCAGCGCTCCAGCTGACACACAGATAGATCATGCTTTCAAAGCAACAGTCAGCAAAACTGGAGCCAAACCCATTTCTTACAGCAAGGCAGTAACCACAACAGATGCTAAGTCCTCTGAGACATCTGCTACTGACCAGCTTGCACTCATGGCTCTCAAATATCAAAGAGAAAAGGAAAGAGTTAGGAAGCTGAAGAAATACCATAGAGATTCTCCCTCAGGTAAGAAAGAATATCGAAAAAGGGAAGAATCTAAACCTTCTACTGATTGTAGGAACACATAACCTGTTGTTAGTCCATCCAACAACTCAGCTTGAAAAGGCAGCAGATCGTCTGTATGCTATAACTGCAAGAAGGAGGGACACTATCAGTACGATTGTCCCGAGCTCTCAGCTGCTCAAAGAGCAGAAGGGCAGGCCAGACGTGAGAAATTTGCCCGAAGGAGGCAGGCCTACATCGCCGGAGAGATATCCGATGACTCAATCGAGGAAGATACATTCATGTAGTCTTCTGAAGACGAAGCTGCATTTGTCGCCGTTGAGATCGGAGAGACAGATCCTGAATCAACTGCAGAATACTGTCTAATGGCCGGAGAAGAGGCTGAGGTAAACTCGAAACTTAATATAACCTCTTCTTCACACAGCACACACGACACGTGCTCGGTCACAGATGAACCTCTAGACGTGGTACAAGCCTACGATGATCTACTAGAGGAGCAGATTCAACTGAGAAGAGAGTTCAGCCAAACCATTCAGGAACTGGAACAGGTAAAGGCTGAAAATCAGAGGCTTTCTTCTGATTGTCAGGTCTCTACTGATTTGGAGAATCCGGTTGTGAGACTCAAGGAAGAGATTAAATCTCTTATGACTAAGTCTTAGCTTCAAGAAACTCAGATATCAGTTCTGACCAAGGATAATTCTGAGAAAGATACTGAGATAGCCCGACTCAGTCAGAAGCTCGCAGAAGTCGAAAAAGATTATGAATCACTTCGGAGAAGTGATGAGGTCTGGCGAGGACTGATGACTGAACAGTACCTAGGAGCTAAGGAGAAGTTGGAAAGTATGCTCAGAGCTCAAAGGCCAACAATCACGAAAGAAGGACTTGGCTATACTCATGAAGCTTCCACTTCAACATCGAAAAGCTCAGAAATGCTGGTTGATAGGTTCGTCAGAGGAAAAGTTCAGGTCACTGAATCAACACCTCAGGCGAAGAACAAATAGAAGATGATTGCACCTCAGCCGAGCAACAAGAAGCAACTGACCAGAGGTTCTAGCCCCAGGACACCACGATCAAATTCAGGGGGAACCAAAAAGGTCAGATGGGCAGAGCAGTACAATGAACCGCTATATGAGCATCCAGCACATTACAATTCGTTCTATTATGAGCCCAGGTTCAGGAGGAGCACACAGCCTAAGAAGAAGAAAGCTCTTGAACCCAAAACTGCCAGAAAGTCAGTATCTCCAAGTCCTGTGGAGAAGAAAGCTGACAAGGTTCAGAAGAAGAAGTCTCAGACTTCTAAGGTCCCGAGACAGATCTGGGTTCCGAAATCACCCACTAACACTTAAGGACCCAAACTGAACCAAAGGGTACCTAAAATTGTTTCTGTTTTGCAGGTGCATAAGGACCCTTGGATTGTGGACAGCGGCTGCTCAAGACACATGACTTATCAAAAGAGCCTGCTAACCAACTACGTGCAAGAAGATGGTCCCAGAATTGAGTTTGGTGACAACTCTAAAGGCTATGCAAGGGGATACGGAACACTGAACATTGGGACTACATCAGTTCCAAGAGTAACATATGTTGAAGGACTTCAACATAATCTCCTTTCTGTCAGTCAATTATGTGATAATCTGAACAGAGTTATCTTTGACGCTAGTTTTTGTGATGTTGTTGACAAATCTACAGGGAAAATAGTGTTATCAGGTTCGCGGAGGAAGAATATCTATGTTGCAAACTGGAAAACCGCAAACCTGAGGCTTGCTTACTTGCTCAGACAAAATCTAGTGACAAGGCAGGATGGCTGTGGCATAAGAGTCTAAATCACCTGAACTTCAAGACTATGAACAAGCTAGCCAAGAACTCTAAAGTCAGAGGACTGCCAAATGAATCGTTTATCAAAGACAGAAACTGTGAAGCATGCTTAAAGGGAAAGCAGACATAGAATAGCAATCCACCAATTCCGTCACCTTCTACTGATGGAATCCTTCAACTGCTACACATGGACTTGTTTGGGCCAGTCTCTCCAGTGACTATAAAAGGCAAGAAGTACGCCCTCGTCGTTATTAACGACTATTCAAGATATACGTGGGTCATCTTCATAGCCAACAAATCTGGTGTCATGACTGAGTTACCAAAACTGCTGAAGAAGCTCAGTGTGGAAAAAGACATCAAGATACAGAGAATTCGCTCAGACAGAGGAACAGAATTTCTCAACTCAGTAGTAAAAGAGTACTGCGAAAAGGAGGGAATCAAGCACGAGATATCAGCAGCTCGCACCCCTCAGCAGAACGGACTTGTTGAACGTAAAAATAGAACACTTAAAGAAGCAGTAAGAACGCTGCTAGCAGACTCTGGACTACCCTCAAAGTTCTGGGTTGATGCTACTGACACCGCCTGCTACACTCAGAATCGCTCACTGCTTACACAGCAACACATGAAGACACCTTACGAACTATGGAAAGGGAGAATTCCTTCTATTTCTCATTCTCATATTTTTGGTTGTCCCTGCTTTATTCACAATAATGGGAAACATCAGTTGAAGGTCTTTGACAGCAAATCTGATCAAGGAGTATTCTTAGGATACTCTCGAGTCAGTAAAGCTTTCAGAGTCTTTAACTATCGGACTCCTTGCGTGGAGGAAAGCCCTCATGTTGTCTTTGATGAGTTTGTTAAGGACAGGAAATCTAAGACAAATACTGAAGATGTCAACAGCAAGCTACAGGATCTCGCATTAAACGACAAAGCCGAAAAGATCCAGCATTGTTGGGATGATGAGTCAGACGATGAGGAAATTCAGACCCATCCCACAAGCAATGTAGCTGACCTGGTTGATTCTACTGAACAGAATCAACATCAGGTAACAACGGTCGATGAGGAAGCCCCAGTGGTAACTGAGACCTCTACTGAAAGTATAAACTCAGAGGGAACAACTAATGTTCCTGAGCTAAATGCCCCTGAACCTGGAAACGCAGTAGATCCTAACCTTCTTACTGAACTGCTGCAGTCACAGAACAGTACTACTGAAATGCCTAACACTCCTGTTGACTGTGCAGAAGTAGTCTCAAAAGAGGAAGCCAGACTCAGACGTTCATGGCTTCACGCTCATTCCTCTGATCTTATTGTAGGAGATCCATCAGCAACAATCAGGACGAGATCTAGATTAAGTCAAGGAGAAAGCTCACTCTATTCTTGTTTCTTGTCCACAGAAGAACCTCAGACAATAGAGGATGCACTCAACGATGTTGACTGGATCATTGCCATGCAAGATGAGCTGAACCAGTTCGTTTGAAATGAAGTTTGGGAGCTTGTTGACAGACCTATACATCAGCACGTGATCGGTACTAAGTAGGTCTTCAAGAACAAGCGAGATGAAAACAACGTCATTGTCAGAAACAAAGCTCGACTTGTTGCCAAGGGATACTGTCAAGCAGAAGGAATAGACTTTGATGAAACCTTCGCTCCAGTCGCCAGATTGGAAGCTATTCGTCTGTTCCTAGCCTATGCAACGCATCAAAGATTTAAAGTATATCAAATGGATGTAAAGTCAGCGTTTCTGAACGGCGTACTGAAGGAAGAAGTCTATGTGGAACAACCGCCCGGCTTTCAACAGGGACATCAGGTGTACAAACTTCGGAAAGCACTGTATGGGTTAAAACAAGCACCCAGGGCTTGGTACGATACCCTATCAGACTTTCTGCTTCAGAAAGGATTTCAGAAGGGGACAGTAGATCGCACCCTGTTCAACATAAAGTCAGGAGATGACATCCTACTGGTGCAAATCTACGTGGACGACATCATTTTCGGTTATAGAAATGTGACTATATGTCAACAATTCGAGAAAATGATGAAGGAGAAGTTCGAGATGTCTATGATGGGAGAGATGAATTACTTCCTTGGATTTCAAGTAAAGTAATCACCTGAAGGAATATTCATCAATCAAGCCAAATATACTCGAGACCTCTTGAAAAGATTCGGCTGCGACTCAAGCAAGCCAGTCAAGATCCCCATGAATACAAACTTCAAAATCGATCTAGACAAAGAGGGAGCTTCTGTTAACTCTACTGATTATAGAGCTATTATTGGTTCTTTATTATACTTAACAGCAAGCAGACCTGATATAACTTATGCTGTAGGTGTATGTGCAAGATTTCAAGCGAATCCCAAGCGAAGTCATATGGACTCAACAAAGAAGATTCTGCGATATCTGAAAGGAACACCCGACACAGGGTTATGGTATCCTGCTGATGATAATCTAATACTGACAGGTTATTTTGATGCTGATTATGCAGGATGCAGGATAAATCGAAAGTCAACTTCCGGAACATGTCAGTTCCTAGGCAACAAGATGATATCTTGGTTTTCAAAGAAACAACATTCAGTGGTGACGTCCACTACTGAAGCTGAGTATATGACTGCTGGAAGTTGTTGTGCCCAGATCCTTTGGCTTCGACAACAACTGCGAGATTATGGTATATCTCAGGATGAAGTGCCCATCTATTGCGACTCCACCAGTGCGATTGCTATAACTCAGAACCCAGTTCTCCATACGAGATGCAAGCACGTGGATATCCGACACCACTTCATCAGAGACCATGTCGAGAAGAAGGATATCAGGATGGAGAAGATCCATACTGACAAGCAAAGGGCAGACATACTGACCAAACCACTAGCTGAGAACAGATTCAGAGAATTATCAGTTGAGCTAGCTCTACTGGATCCTACTGAATCGAGTCAGTAGAAGGGAACAGTACGACAGGTCAGAAGACTCAGTACCTTGATTCAGTCAGGTGAATCAGACGGTACACAGTAAGGGGGAACTTGGTCATCAGCACATCAAATGTCCTCTTGAGTCTTAACGGTAACCAGCTGATCGTAAAAGTTCAGCTGAAGAGGTTTGCGTAGTTTTTATATACTTAACCTTCACTGAAGCATGCTCGCATTTATTATATCAGTCGTTAGCACTCAATAGATCAATGAGCATTTATTTCCCGCCATAAATTTTTAAGGTTTAAGTCAGTAGGAAACCGTTTTCATTTAAAAAGCTTAGACTTTAATGCTGCCTGCAACGCATTTAATGCATGTCTTCTCACCTTACCTTAACTGCGCATATCTTACATGGGTCTAGATTAGAGGCGGCCTTAGTAATCATTCCGTTTATAACATCAAATCACAGCCGTCATTAAAAAGCGAGATTTAATTCCAGCCGTTCGATCAAAATCGATTGATATTCAAATCTTATAAAATCTCTCGTTTCTCACTCTAATCTATCTTTTTCGCCATTTTTATCTTTAGAGCTCTCTGCATTCAGTTTTTCATCCTCTCTAAACTGTTTGTGCATTTCACTCAAAGCTCTTCACATACGGTAATTTTCCTTGTTCTCTGCTTAAAACTCTACTAACTTACTCTATTTTCAAGTGCTAACAAGTTTTTTACAGATATTCATGGCGATCGTTATGACCCCACCAAACATCAAAGAGATCATCAAGTCGAAGGTTCAGTTTGAGCCGACGATGGTCCTTCACCAGGCGGACATTCCTTACCTCGAGCCTATTTTCTCAGCTCTGGAGGCATCCGGCCTCGAGCTTCTCATCACGAAGCACCCCAGGGCGTATCTCCCCCGCCAAGTGGCCGAAGTTTACTATAATTGGCGGACGGTGGAAGATACTGACGGAGAGGTATCCCAGTTCGGATACATGAGGGAGGTGACCCCTCAGAAATGGGAGTCTGATCACTCCGACATCAACATTAAGGCAGCATTGAAGGCATCGTTCGACCTTCCTGCCTATGGGATCACCCCTGTCGGATATAAGGAGAAGGAACTCAACTCCTATGTCTACCGGTTCTGCGGCAGAGACGACATCTCTTTTAAATCCGCCTTGCCGAAGAACCAGCTTTTGCCAGAGTACCGCGGGCTCGCATACGTCGTCACTCATATACTGACGAGCGCCACCGGCTCATTCGATCAGTTGTCCAGGCCGAGACTCCAGCTGATGATGGCAATCGTGGATGGTGTCCAGGTTAACTGGATGGAATTCTATATGACTGAGCTCAAGGCTCAGGCACAGAAGTTTGTCGCCACACCCTCAAGAGAGAGGAGACTAATTAGTGTGGGCAAGCTTCTGTATGGGACGAAGATGTCCACACTTATCGAGGACTCAGTAACGAATCACGCATCATTTGCTGATTCTCGATACTTCGACAGCAAGCTTATTGAGTTCAAAACCAGAGCCACTACTCAGAAGTCGATCGGGCGTGGGCCTGCTGCACTGAAGAGGCCTACTACTAAACTGCCTCCCTGCGCCGACCCACCGGAGAAAAAGAGGCTCACTAAGACTGGAACGTCTGAGGTTCCAGCAAAGCCTGCTTCTCCTCCACCACCTCAGGAGGAGAACGTACTGGACGCTGATACAAGCATTGAGGGAGCCACTCTGAAAGATAAAGTTCAGCGTATCAGTTCTGAGGAGACTCAGTCTGAAGAGGCTGAACCAACTGAGGAAACATCTCCTGAATGGACGACACTGTAGTCGGCTCGTCTCCGAGCCACAGGAGAAGTGACTGCACAGATCCCAGAAATTGCCGAACACAAGGATCTGGTCGACATTGCGATCAGGGCGAGGACGCAGATGCTGCTAAGGTTCCTGAGTTGGGATATCCTCGTAGAACTTATCATGAATCAGACAGCAATGTCCTTGCTGACAGAGGAGCAAACCTTACAGTCAGCTATCGAGTTTGGAGAACCCACTGACTTAGCTTCGTTCGAGGATCTGAGAGCCGCCATGCTATATCTTCTCAGTCTAAGATCCTCAGAACAACATGTCAGCAGCCCATCGCAGCCATCCCGTCACGATGATGACAACGACGACAACAATGACGATGATGTGGATCAGGCACCACCCAAGGAAGCAGACCAGGGAGGATCTGCTGAGGGTAAAACTCCCAGCGAGAAGGGCAAATCACCACCTCCACCTTCTACATCAGGTGATGCCCCCGTTGCTTCGAAGCCCAGTAGGAAGCAACAACTCGCAGCATCTGAGCAGAGGCTCGGAACCAGCTCTTATCAAGCTCAACCTATCAGTTTTGTGTCCTCGAAGTCTGTCAACAGAGCAATCAGGAAGCAGGGAGAAAAAAATCGTCTCCTTGCTAAGGATGTCCACCTGAAGTGGGCACAGTATACCAAGTCTCAGACAGAGACAGTCGACAGACTTGCTAGCGAGATGAAGAAGGTCTCCGAAGCTCCTACTCCCTCTGTGAATATTCAGGAGATAGTTGAGACCGCACTCGCAGCTCAAAAGGCGGACTTAGCCGCTCAGAGTCAGCAGCTCCTCCAAGCTCAGCATAAGATGTTTTCTGAGCAGCTGACTCAGAGCCTCACCACAGTCCAAACAGCCATGGATGAGCGCAATAAAATGGCTACCTCCAGCGTACAGAAGGCCATACAAATTCAGGCAGAGGCCTTTAAGCTCATCCAAGCTGAGATGATCGCTTCTCTTGACGCATCACTCCTGAAGCAACGACAGGAGACAGGAGCCCAGATTCAGCAGATTCGTGCTGACCAAGAGACTAACTGGGAGCATTATTGTGATGCCGTCAAAGACTTCGACACCACCACTTCTTCCATCAAAACGATGATCTTCAACTTAGAAAAGGAAGTGGTTTCCATCCGCACTCATCTCTCCCTGGCTGATGATGCTAAAAAGGGGGAAGATAAGGGTGAGGCGGAGACAGCTCAGGTGGGCGAAGGAGAAGAAGCAGAGGCAGGAATAATTGCCAAGGGGGAAGGTTCAGCTGACCCAGCTGGAACCAGCTCTGTACCCCCTCTCGAAATCGTCCAACTCCCAACTGTCCAAACAACTGAAGTGCATGAGCCGGCTGCAGGATCAGGAGAAGGATCCTCGGCTCAGCACATTGAGGAGGTCACTCAATTTGTCGACCAAGAGGATAAGCCACTGCCACCGCAAAGGCCCGGGAAGGAGAAAGCTATTGAATCAACTCCTCCGCCTTCCCCGACGCCCAAATTCAAAACCAAAGCGGAGCAGGAGGCGTATGACATGCGTGTCGCTCAGCAGCTCCAGGATGAGCTTGATCAGGAGCGACAGCGTGAAGAAGAGGCTCTAAAGGGCAAAAAGAAGTAAAAACAGCCAAGTGTCAGAGCATCCAGGAGCCAAGCCAGAAAACTCCTGGAGGAACAAAACAAGAAAAAGGCTTAGGACGAGCAAGCAGCTTCTGATACTGATCTTCAGCCCCTGGATCAGAGGATGAAAAATCTGACTAAGCTTACTCCTGAGCAGGAAGCAGAAGATAGAGCCACCTGGGAGGCAACGTAGCAGGGACTGAATCTCCGGAGAGGAGACACTAGAGCTGCGGCCCTCAGAGAAAAGAAGAGACTAGAGGATTTGGCCAAGATCATTGAGATGACTGAGAAGATGGCCAATGAACCAGTTATCGACTGGAGAAAGCAGATACCCAGGTCTTCCAAGTACTACAGGCGAGGCACTCCTAGAGCTACTTATCAGAAGAAAACTCCTCACCGCCATGTAGACAAATGGATACCATGGAATCTGAACGAGGAGTGGGAGGAACTGAAGATCGAGTTCATCAAAGGATACTAGGTGTGGCAATGTTATCCGACTGAGATTCTGGCAAATCAACTCTTCGATGAATTCCTTCATCAATCAAATGCCAGACTCAGAGCACAAATTCATCTGATCCTTGCAAAGGAGAAGCTGCCACTTGTTGCTCCTGCTTACAGGAAATTATCTCCTCCCATGACCACTCGCGGTGTTCTATGCACCAAGGAGATTGAAGATGAGGTCGACTCAGCTACACGCCATCATGATCTTAGTTCTCAGCTGCCTAGTGATCTCGAGGAAATCCAATCACTCCGTGCCAGAATCTACAAATCCTACGGATTGGATCCTCCTGCTGACAAGTCTGCTGATTTCAAGAGCAAGACCAAGAAGTTCAGACGTTAGCAATAGTCTTCATATCTTGTATAGAAGTTAGGAACTATGTAATCCATTTCACAAATATATAACAGTTCCTTCATCTGGTCAGACAATCACTCATTGTCTTACGGCTTTGATTGTTTATCTTCATCACAACTGATCACTGAAGTGATCTGACGCACACTCACACATAACTGTTCTCTGATGTGCCTATCTTTCAGCTGCTGACTTCCTTGAGTTATTTGCTCAGCTTTACTGAAGTCTTCATTATGTCAATAGTTTGGGATTTATTTTTCCTTAGAATTTATAGAGGTTTTGGCATCATCAATTAGGGGGAAATTGTTGCGTTATGAGTCAGTAGATGATACTTAGCATCTTATTGGGTAAAACAGTATTGGGGGAAATCATAGTGTGTCATGCTATGGAATTGAAGATCCCAAAACACAGCTAGTATCAGTAGTGTAGTGTTGATAGGACTAGATGATGTAATAGGCTAGACTGATTTTGATTTCTTTATCTTTTGTGTCTAAGTCATGTACGGGGTAAATGTTGGATTGATCTTCAGTAGGAAGCTTACTTTCCAGAACCCCACGTCATCAGTGTAAGAGCTTATGTTCTTAAGTTATCATCTGATCTTCACTCAGTAGAAGACATTTTATCAGCTGATCGACATCAGTAAAAGAACCACTATTCAAAGCTCAGTACCTTCGGAGTCATCATCTGATCATTACTCAGTAGAATACTCATTGTCAGCCAACTCAGACGAAGAAGACAGAGACTGTGTCAAGTCTACTGTATCCGACAGGAAACGACCCAGCGTTTAACATCATTCGAAAGTCAGCAGAAGATCATACGAGGATGAGTGAGAGTCAACTCCGATGAAGACCGATGTCTGACATATCTCACCTACCACAAACCTCGACCAATGAGAAGTCGTCAACGCACTACCTACTCTGACCAACTAAAGCTACTCTCATGAACAGTAATCAACAACTCTGCTGCAATAATTCGAACATATGGCCGTTTTCTTTGGAAGCTTGTGACACGTGGCATCGTCCTCTCCAACGGGCAAATGCCTGGGTCATGACTATAAATAGAGAAGCAAATCCGAGCTCCACGCACGGGATATCAAGGGACAAAACGCTCAAGCATTCTAAACAACTCTTGCGCATTTAAAGAAAATCCAGCGAAGAACTTGCTTAGCAGAAAATCTTTAGTTCTTCTCTCTAGAGTTTCTTTCTTTAGATCCCTCTTCTCTATCTAAGCTCAACGTGTATATCTATAGCTTAGAAACTCGAAGGAGTTCACTTTTAGTGACTGTTCTTATTGTAAGAACTCCTTCCTAGTTGGAGAAAATCCCCTCCCCTTCAAACTTAGGTTTGATTTGTAAAAGTCGCTAAGGACTATAACTTAGAAGGGTCTCCGGTCCGAGATACACGCATACCTTGGCCGAGGCTTGCTCAGATTAATCAACAAGACCTCCTGTTCAGCAAGACCGTGGACGTAGGATCTTGCGTATCCGAACCACGTTAAAAATTGCTTGTGTTGTTTACTATTTTATTGCACTGCATATAAACATTTTACAAAGTCATATCTTGCATAAAACGTATTCAAAAGGTGCACTAGCCAAAATCTTTTAACTTGTGAAAATCACGTTTTTAACTGAGACGAATCTCCGGGCCCTACACACTTATCCGCACTAGTCAGCGACTGAGAATCAACAACTGACAAAAGTCAGTAGGAGAGACTCAGTAGTTGGCAAACTCTGACCCGCGATCAGAAGGTTACTATTTGGCACTGTTCATCAGTAGCAACCTACAGCTCAGTTGTCCTTCGCGTTTGAGAAAAAGAAACAGTACTCAGGTGTATTCACTCCCCCCCCCCCTCTACACCTGACTCTCGTCTCTGGACCAACAGCCTAGTATAAGAGCCTACTCGTATGTTGGGCATCTAATAGTCTCCTACAGGTTTAATCCAATTATTCTAATGAATAACTTTGCTACTTATCTAGCCTTGTTCCACGAGAAACAATGGAAGTACTAAGTTAGCTACAAACTACGCAACTTAGGGTGGTCAATCCTAAATTACTAGTTGGATTAAAAAAACCAAAATTAACCCAAAACCCTTTCAATTAATTATTCGAACCTAAGCCTCATGTATTGTTCACGTGTGTGTTTTACATTCTGCCGGACCACTAAATGTTTTAGCTACTCATGAAAACGTCCTGACTGCACAGGTGAGACACTTTGCATAACATAATTATAAACATTTGTAACCCTAATTCTAGCATGCACAGATATTAAAAATAGAATAGTAGACACGAACGAAATCTTAAAACAAAAACACGAACTGCAATTAAAAATAAAACGAAAGAAAAACGAGAGTACCGAATGAGTCGTCGATCTCTCTACACAAACGAACGGAAATTTAAAAACTATGAACTAACGAAACTAAAAATTAAACCTAGTGTTTGTTCCTTCTTCTCAAACTAACGGCTTGCATGAAACGGAAATAGAAACGGGATCTAATCTTCTTCTCCTCGGCGACGGCGGCGATGGAATCGGAACGGCGGCGGCGGTGGAATGATCGGACGGAAATGAGATGGATTCGTGTATGAGGAGGTGCTGAATTTCGTGCCTCTCCAACCCTTTTATATGGTTGCTCCTTGATCTAGAAGAATTAGGGTTCCTTTTCGGATAAGGAAAGGATTCTTTGAGATAAGGAAAATATCTTATTCTTCCTTATTTATCCACTTTCCTTCCCTTTCCCTAATTCCGGCCAAATCTGTTCATAATCACGACATTCCAGCTGGAAAACGCGTTGCCACATCATTTCCACGTCACGTGTCAAATCAGCCTAAATTCCTTCACAACTGCCAACAAAAGCGTCTCGCCTGCACAGTTAAGAGACTTTTCGGACAAAAAATAATTAGGTACGAAAACGACTCATCAAATCTCCTTACACTTGAACTATACTCGCCCTCGAGTATAAGAAGAACAAAAGATAAGTACCTAATTATTTCGGTCATCCCCAAGACTCAAGACTCAAAATAAAAGACAAGACTCAAACAAGAAAAAAACTCGACAAGGACAAGACTCAACAAGGACGAAAGAAAGAAAACAACGGACTCACAAAAGAAAACAAGAAGCCATACCAATCAATTCCAAAATTTCCACACCAATTCACTAGCCAAGCAATGTCAAACCATGCAATCATGATCTCATCCAACAAGTAGACAATGCAAATTTTGAAACTAAGCACATATATATCAACTTGATCAAAATCTAAACAATGTGGATCTCCTCAAGATTCACTCAACACTCAACTAGTCTAGGTCCGATTCAAGCCACTCAAAGGAAAACAATTCACGCAATCACGATAAAAGATCTTCACAATAGCAATATCAAGGAGGTCTTTCTCATTCGGTTGTAATGGGACTTAGGACTTAGAAAAATTGTTGTTGGTAAGGGTCCTAGGGGTACTAAGCTCCATTAAAATTCAGACTCATTGTTATGCATGTAAAACTCTCTCACTTGTGCACTCAAGATAGTCAAACTCCCACCACTTTAGAAAATTCACTTCAATGCTACAACATTAATACTAAGCACCCATACTCTTTCTTTTCTGCCACATTTCATATTCAGATTTTTTTCTTTTCCTTCTTTATTTTTCTTCTTTTTTCCCTTTTTTTTTCTTTTCGTGGCATATACTTTCTTTTTTTGCAAACTGGGCACAAACTGTCTCAACTGTACAGACAGGACAGTTTGAATTCTGCTTATATAGAGCAGTTTTTACACTTAGACTTTTTATCCAATCTGTTTTCTGCAGCATGTTTAGACTGGGCAGGTAGGAGACATATGTAATACACTTCAGATTTTAACTATCATGCACAAAAGAGTTCGTAAAACATGCAATAACATGGGTCAAGAGAAAGTTTAAAAGGCTTTGGCTAAAATTTTACTAACTCAAATCAAAGAAACGGTCAAGGCTCAAATTGGTTCACTAAGGGATAATGTAGGGTCAAAAATATTTTGTCGCGGCCGTGTGGCTAAAAATCCCTAGTGCCTCCTATCATTTATCACAAGTGACTCAAACATATTGCGACTTTGCGGATAAACACTCTCAAAAGAATAGTAGGAAGTTTCCTACTTTAAGGCTCAAATCTAATTTAAGTGAGTGGTTATATAATTTCGATCCAACAAAGTTTATTTTTCATCATCCCAAATTACATGCATATACGTGCCTAGATCTAGTCTTCACAAAGTCTACAAGCAAGCATATTGAAACATAAAAGCACAAATAAGACATGCTTGAGCATAGAAAACGGCACTTCAAAAATCAAAAATTTTGGCATGCTTCGACACAAAATACCCCCCTCCTTACACTTAAACCTTGCTCGCCCTCGAGCAAGAGAGAAAAGACAAAAACAAGAGAGAAGGCATGACAAAATAAACACAAAAACATCCTCCTTACACTTGATCCCTACCAAGTGTAAGAACAAACTAAAACTAAAGACAAAAGACAAAATAAAAAGAAACACCCCCCTCCTTACACTTGATCCCAATCAAGTGTAAGAACAAGAAAGACACACAAGAACAGACTCAAAATATAAAATAAAAAACACAAAAATGAAAAATAAAATTGGGGAAGAAAAGTCACCGGTCGCCTCGCCTGGGTAGGTGAGGCATTCTGCTCATAACTGTGCGGCGGAGGCGATCTACTCTGCGGCCAAGGGAATCCAGATCAGTCCTTAGAGTCTGCACCGTATCCTGATCTTTTCAAAAGAAGTGCTCTTTCCGGTCAATAGACAGAGGACGGCGGTGGAGTTGGTTCTCGGTCTATGAACGGAACTTATGGGAGAGAAACGGCCTCCCGAAGAGCAGCGGCGGCATTTCGGCGGAGCTGAGTCTCCGGATCCGCCTGGACGGCGGCGAACCAGTGGGCTACAGCGAGCAGTCCAGGTTTCTTCTTAGGAGCCATCGGCGACGTCTCACCTGGGCAGTTGGGAGACTTCGTGAAGAAGATTTGAAAAATTATATAGAGAGAGAGCAGGGGAGGAAGCGGCGTGTATAGAGAGGGAACAAGGTGTGAATAGTTGCAAGTGGTAAGGTTTTGGTCCCTTCTCTCCTTTTATAGAAGGAAATTTTGCAATTAGGTCCTCCCAACTGTGCAGTCAGGAGATCCGGTCCCTCCTTTGTTTTCCGAATCAGCCCCCATTTTTTTCTCAACTTCAATTGGCCCCAGAATTGTCCATTAATGCAATTAAGTCCCTTGGAAAATTTCTGTCACTCAATTGGGTCCTCAAAAGTTGTGAAATTTGCAATTTCGGCCCAAATTTCTCTTCTCTTCATTTTTGCTCCTCCAAAGGTCATCTCCTTACACTTAAATCCCAATTCCATACTTAGCCAAAATCTGAAAAAAAAAAAAAAGAAACAACACCAAGCATAAAATCAAACTAAAAACACGAAATCAAAGAATAAACGGAAAAAATATACGGGTTGCCTTCCGGAAGCGCCTCTCTTTAGAGTCTTCGGCTAGACCTCCTCTTCAAGAGTCAATGGGGTGATGGCATGAACAATGGAGTCCCATCCACTGCCTTGATCACCCGCTTTAATCTCTTCCCCCGGTCTTTATACCACTCAAATCTTCATAGGCCTTCTTCCGAAATTTGTCCTCACACTTGGTTAATGGTCTATGCCGTTGCAAGATGATGGTAGTCTGCTCCCTTGCTGCCCTTTTCTTGTCTCTTTCATGTTGGGGCTTTACTTCCACGGTTTTCAGCCATTCTGGTATAGAATCATCCTGACTGGGCAGCTGAGACACACTGCTGACAGTTGCCAATTCTGAAGTTGCGTATAAGGCCAAGATGCTTTCTCTGATCTCCTCATCCCTCATATCATCGAGTTCTAATTCGGTCAGCCCTTGAGTTAAGGTGACCTCCATCTTATCCTGCATCACATACGTCTCAAGATATTCTTGGACAAAGCTTTCAATGGAGTCAGTAGATAAAGCATTTTCATTTTCATGATCAAAAGACATCTTAAGTGCTTCAGCAATGTGATGAATATAGATTTCATTATGATATGCAACACTTATAGATCCTTCATCTACATTGATTATGGCCTTCACAGTTTTTAAGAACGGTCTACCCAATAAAACACCCGCAGTACCCTCAACTTTCCTATCATTTGTGTCTATGACATAGAAATCTGTTGGACAGACAAAGTTGTTAATTCTGACCAGGATGTTTTCAAGTAAACCTACCGGGGCAATGCATGACCTATCCGCTAATTGAATTATCACCTTAATGGATATTAATTCAGCTCCAATCAATTGATTATAAACGGATAAAGGCATAACATTTATGGATGCACCTAAATCACACATAGCCTGCTTAATCATAACATTTCTCAACAAGCACGGTAGTGTAAACATACATGGGTCCGCACACTTAGCGGGTAGCATCCTTTAAATGATTGCCGAAACAGAGTGGTCCGTATCCATTTTCCCGAACTTTAGGATTTTTCCAGCAATAAAATCCTTCACGAACTTCCCGAACTTTGGAATTTTGACGGCTTCAAGGAAAGGAATATTAATCTCCAATTTCTTGAACAACTTAAGGTAGTCCATGTACTCCTCGTTCGACATCTTTTTCCTTTTCAAAGCTTCGGGGAATGGTGGAGGAATCAGATTTTCAGGCTCTGACTGGCCAGTTAGGACGTCCTCCTCGTCCCGTTCTTGTTCTGGATCTTCAGCATACTGCTTCTTTAAGCTTTCTGGTGGTATGGGCTGATCTACAGCCTTCCTCGTCGCTGCTGACTTCTCTAGGTGTCTTGCCTGTACAGTTGGGACAGGCAATCCTTTTCCTCCAAGCAGTGTACTTTGGTTGCAGTTTTGGGCACTCGGATTGGGCTGTGTTTGAGCTTGTGAAGGTAAACGCCCTTGACCTCCCTTCAGATCTTGGAGTGAACTGGCCAGTTTGGACACTTGTTCGGACAGATTTTCCAAAGTAACTTGTTGATCCATCTTCAATTGTTGCATCTCTTCCTTCATGGCTTGGATCTCATTTTGATTTGAAATTATCTCCTTCGCCATCTGCCTTTGATATGTAATTGCTTCCTTTTGAGAAGCGATCATCTCGCCCATCAATTCTTCAAACGAAGAGGATTCTTGGTCTGCCTGGCCAGACGATTGACCTTGTTGCTGATATATTCGATGGTGCTGAGGCTTGTATGTTTGAGACGGTTGTTTAGCACAATTTGTACCATTAGTAGGTGTTTGGTACAAATTGTCATAGCGGTGGATGAGTTGTTGTACTTGACTTTCTGGAAATTCCACTCGCTTGTGCAGTCGGGCACCCTTCTCTCCATCAGTTTCCTTCTTACCACACATACTTATTTGACTTACATTAGCCATAGCATTCGGATTAGGCTGAGTCTGAGCTGGAAGTTGTCCTTGAGAATTCTTCATCTCTTGCATTGTAGAATTCAGCTTAGTCATCTGTTTGGCCAAATTATCCATAGTCATTTGTTGCTCTTTCTTTGTTTGATTCATCTCCCATTGGGTATTAATCATTTCCTTCTGCATTTGTTGTTGAAATGTAGTGGTGTCCTTCTGCGAAGAAACCATTTCGGCCAAAAGCTTTTCTAAAGAGCTCTGCTGCTCTAACTGGGCAGCGGGGCACTCTGCTGCTGAAACTGTCTTTGATGCGGGGGTATATACGTCTGCTGATAGCTATTCTGATTAGGAGGTTGGTATGGTTGCTGATAGCCTTGTTGCTGCTGGTATGGTTGCTGAAATTGGGATTGAGGCGGATTCCTCGGCTGAAAATGCTCCTCCGGTTGCTTCCAACGGAGGTTCGGATGAACCCATTGTTGTTCGCTCCAATTTCCAGCTGCATTTACATCTTCTCCCGGACATTGCAGCGATGTATGCCGTTTCTCTCCTCATGCTCCACATGCGTGATCGATATTTGATCGGCTCGAAGCAGGAGCGTTCTGCTTAAGTATTAAATCGAGCTTGTCTTGCAATAGGCAGAATTTTGCCTCCACCTTACTATCGATCTCATCCATGTAATCGGAATGAGACCAATTGACAGCTCTCCTTGTTGGTCTCGGCCCTTTGTATTGTGAGGTGGATTCCGCAAGTCCTTCAATAATGTTCCTTGCATCTTCGTAGAGGCTTGTGTGGAAATTCCCTCTCAGACCGATATCAACCATGGATTTTGCTTCGTCTGTCATCCCTTGCGAGTAGCCATGGTTCGGACAACTATCGACAAGTCGTCCAAATCTCTCCCAATATGCGCCGAAAGTCTCATCGATTTCTTGAGTGATCCCAGAAATTTGCTTCTTAAGTGCATTTGTCTTCGATTGCGGGAAATACTTCTTCAAGAAGACCGTACGCATCTGGGCCCACGTCGTGATTGTGTTCAGCTTTAGACTTGAGAACCACGCTTGTGCTCCATCTTACAGTGTGAATGGAAAAGCCTTGAGCTTGAATGCATCCAGATTGCCTTGCCGGTGCAAGTTGCAGACTTGGTTGAACGACGCCAAAAAAAAATTTGGGTTCTCGTTCGTCCTCCCATAAAACTTCGGCATGGCAGCGACCATGTTCAGCTTGACATCAATTTGTTCGGTAGTTGTGATTTGGATTAGACCGGGAAGGTCCGCTCCCATGTCAAGCGATCCGGTATTCATCCTCAAAGGTTGTGGATCGTGCACTTCTTCCATCTCTTCCTCCTCTGATTCTGAGCTAGTTATTGAAGTATTCTGCCTTGTTTTGTCGAACAAAACAGTCTCTGGTTCTGAGTCGCTGATCTGATCACCGGCGTTTGTTCTGTCTCCTGATTGGGCAGTTAAGACGTCTGCTGCCTTCGACAGATTCTGTTGCTTTTGCAGCTTTGTCCTCTTCCTATTCTTCTTTGCTGTTTTCTCGACCTCTAGATCAAATATGAGGTTAGGGTTGGAAGACCTGCTCATGCAACGCTTAAAAGAACAAAAAGATTAGTAGAAAAGTAATAAAACTAGATAACACCGTTCCCCGGCAACGGCGCCAATTTGGTGATCGCAGTATTGCACCAAATAATCCTGCAAAACTTGAGAATTATATCAGTATAGTTCACAGGGTATCGAACACAGGGAACGGAGGACTAGACAAATTATTTTTCTACTTATCTTGAGTTTGGTTAGCAACCACGCAAGTTTTAGGATTTTATCTAAACTAAGAACTTGTAAAAACTGAAAAAAATTGTAAAAACTGAAAACTGAAATAAAACTGTTTTAACTGGGCAGTTGAGAGATAAGTCCAGCAGAATATTCAGCACACACGTAATTCCAATCCTCGGCACTTAATATGAAGTAATCTTAAGAATCTACTAGTTATAGACCACCGTAACTTAAACTGCGTGATCCTCACTCCCACTTACTTAGTCGGTAACCGCCATGTTGGGCATCGAAACGGCTACTTCCCTAACCTAGCTACAACCTACGTTGTTGGGCAATCAATAAATTTAATAGCTAGACAGCTTTATCGAACTAAGGGAGCCTAGTATAAGAGCCTACTCGTATGTTGGGCATCTAATAGTCTCCTACCGGTTTAATCCAATTATTCTAATGAATAACTTTGCTACTTACCTAGCCTTGTTCCACGAGAAACGATGGAAGTACTAAGTTAGCTACAAACTACGCAACTTAGGGTGGCCAATCCTAAATTACTAGTTAGATTAAATAAACCAGAATTAACCCGAAACCCTTTCAATTAATTATTCGAACCTAAGCCTCATGTACTGTTCACGTGTGTGTTTTACATTCTGCCGGACCACTAAAAGTTTTAGCTACTCATGAAAACGTCCTGACTGCACAGGTGAGACACTTTGCAGAACAGAATTATAAACATTTGTAACCCTAATTCTAGCATACACGGATATTAAAAATAGAATAGTAGACACGAACGAAATCTTAAAACGAAAACACGAACTGCAATTAAAAATAAAACGAAAGCAAAACGACAGTACCGAATGAGTCGTCGATCTCTCTACACAAACGAACGGAAATTTAAAAACTACGAACTAACTAAACTGAAAATTAAACCTAGTGTTTGTTCCTTCTTCTCAAACTAACGGCTTGCACGAAACGGAAATAGAAACGGGATCTAATCTTCTTCTCCTCGGCGACGGCGGCAATGGAATCAGAACGGCGGCGGCGGTGGAATGATCGGACGGAAATGAGACGGATTCATGTATGAGGAGGTGCTGAATTTTGTGCCTCTCCAACCCTTCTATATGGCTGCTCCTTGATCTAGATGAATTAGGGTTCCTTTTCGAATAAGGAAAGGATTCTTTGAGATAAGGAAAATATCTTATCCTTCCTTATTTATCCACTTTCCTTCCCTTTCTCTAATTTCGACCAAATATGTTCATAATCACGCCATTCCAGCTGGAAAACGCGTTGCAACATCATTTCTACGTCACGTGCCAAATCAGCCTAAATTCCTTCACAACTGCCAACAAAAGCGTCTCACCTGCACAGTTAAGAGACTTTTCGGACAAAAAATAATTAGGTACGAAAATGACTCATCATTGGTCAATATTGATTTGGTAGTTAGATGTCTCTGATGACCGTCGACTTTGAATTATGCGCCTAGTACCTCGCACATCAATCACCTGATTAGGACAAAGTCAGATACTAATTGAAGATCGTGTCCTGACCTTAGTTTAGTCCAGCCTAACTGAAACTCGGCATACCTAATGTGAACTAAACCTAGCCTAATCTATATTAGTCTAATTCTACAAACTCAGAATGATGTCTAACCTAATTTTATACACATGTTGGTTCATCAATCAGTAAGGGGTTTGGGATCATTCAAAAATTATTATTTCCTAACAATTTTCCCCTTCTTGATGATGCCAAAACCCTACACTAACATGAAAATAGACTCAAGTAAATACTCCAAAGCAAGTTGGTCAAAAATAGAGCTTGTTGGGTATGAGATTCAATATGATAAGATTTGAAGATCCCAAAACCCCTAACTGAATGATGAACCTAATAATGTAATAGCTTAGTTGAGTTCAGCATGTTAGGAACTCAGTAGACTAGCTAGAGTTCAGTAGTTGATAGGTTCAGTAGAACATCTCTTGTCAGCCAGAAGGACTCAGCACTGAGTAATTCAGTTGGGTGTTTCAAAACCCACTGAATCAGTAAAGAAAATCGAGTCAAGTACTGAATCTCTCAGAAGAATGTCAACAGAAGACAACTCGGTAAAAGCGTCCGAGGAATTTGAGGAAGTCAACTCAGTACCCGCATTGGAGTCTGAACAAACCTCACCAACTCTCTAACCTCGACCAATGAGGAGCTGTCAGCGTTGTACCTACTCTAACACAAAGTTGCTCCTTAGATCGAAAGAAAGGAAATCTCTACAGTGATATTCAAAACTCAAGATGGTCATTTTCTTGTCGTTTTCGACACGTTTCTAGACCTTTTCCAACGGATCTATTCATGAGTCGAGATTATAAATAGAGAAGAATCTTTATGCAGAGAAGACGACCGGGAACCGAACACATTCAAGTATTCAAACGCTCTAGCGACCAAAAAGCTTACACAGCGAAGAACTCATACACAGAGAGATATAATTAATTCTTCACTCTAGAGATGTATTGTTCTCATTTTCTATTTTAAGCGATTCTTATAATATCTTATGCTTAGAAAATTCGAAGGAGTTCAGCTTATTGAATTGTTCTTATTGTAAGAACTCCTTCTTAGTTGGAGAAAATCAAACCTCGTGTTTGAAACTATAAAGTCACTAAGACTATAACTAGAGTATCTGTCCAGTATACAGATCGACTGAAACGTACTCAGTATAAGTAATCAAGAACTCCTACCTTGTTCATGATAGTGGACGTAGGAACCAGCGTATCCGAACCACTTTAAAAATTACTTGTGTTGATTTACTGTTTCATTAATTATCTGTTCATGCTGCATTCAATTGATTCTTAAAAATCACACTTAGCATAAAACGTATTTTCAAATCGAGACGAAAATTATTTGGGTCTACACTTCCGCACTTTATCTTATACTGAATTATTTTTCACTGACTGAAGTCAGTAAATAGGACTCAGTAAATAGATACCCTATGCCCACGTGATCGAGAAAGCTTATTTGGCTAACTGACTTGCTCAGTAGCATTATTCAGTAGATACTGACTTTCGCGTTTGAGTTGAAATTTGCACTCAGGTGTATTCACCCCCCCCCCCCCCCATCCCCACCCCCTCTATACCTAAAAGCTCATCTCTGGACCAACAGAACTGTAGTTCAAGATGTAAGTAGTCATTTGACATAGCTTATATATTTAGCTTATAAAACTTATGCATAAAATAAAAATAAACCTGGACAACAACAGTGATAGAAATCTTCATTAATGTTTCTGAAGATTACAATGACAGGATTTCTATGACTATTACAAAAACAAGCTGACAACAAACTCCAAAAACTACATTATCTCTGGCTTAGTACGATATTTCAAGATTTCTATGACTATTAATTGCAGCAGTGTTCCCTTGCGATGTGGTTGTATCTCAGTCTCTGCTTCATCGGCCACATCAATCTTCTTCTGTTCTGAGCTACTTTCCTTCTATCAGCTTCAATTGTTAATTTTTTTTTCAGCTTCAGTTTTCTTCTAAGCAACCTCTTGCTCCTTCATCAAACGTTTAGCTACTTTTGGCTAAGAACTTCATCATTTATCCTCTTCAATTTCGCTTCTTGAGCTTCTATCAGTTTAGCTTGATCCTATTTTTCCTTGGCTTTCTTATCAGATTCTTCTGCAGTCCTATTTGATTAATAGGACTCAGCCTCAAGGACATCATCGATCTCAGCCTCAATCTCCTTCAAACTAAGACTATTTGATTTCTCCTTCTCTTTATCCTGAGGGACATTAGGTCGAACCCCCTCAATTCGATCATCTCTTCTTGTCATCTGATAACCAAGTTGAGTTTGTTGTACTTCTCTAATTACCTCTTCTCCCTTTTTGTCATAATCAAATTTATCTTCCAGGGAGAGTAGGCGGGCTGAGAGACTCTTAAAGGCTTCATTTTTATTTTGAATAATAGCAGTTTGAGCCTCAATGTGTGTCTCCTCAGCTGCTAGCTGAGACTTCTGAGCTATGATAGTTTGGCCTGCCTCTGAAAACGCCTTAGAGATTGCCGCAGTGATAGCATCCTCAACTAACTTCTTTGTTTGCTCCAATAAATCTACGCTCACATTGACCGGTTCTTCAAATCCTTTGATCTCCTCAAATAAGCTCTTATTTTTCTCTTAATCAGATAAGTTAATTAGAGTAGCAGGGAACCGAATAATAGACTCAGTCAATCTTGAAGAATTTAATCTGGAATTTTCGTATTCTTCTGAACAACTGTTGTAACATCTATCAATCCATCAAAATATCCATGATGTAATTGTCCTAAGCAGGCGTTAGTTGTACATACATGTTTTTGCAACTAGGGAACTTCCAATCGTTTAACTCGCTTATGTGTTGAGTCTATCTGGTGTTGAGTAAGAGCAAACATGTTACTACACAGAGACTCAACTGACTTATCACCAGCTGCCTTTCGGCTCATCTTTATCAGCTCCTTCCTTATGATCCTGAGTTGATCCCTTCGGTAGCTTAAAAATATTGTCTTGCTTATTTCCAGAATCATCCTTCCCATCTTTGTCATCTCCATCACCATTACCACCAGAAAAGGATGTTGTCCTTTTCTTCTTGGTTTCTTCTTTTTCTTTGAGTCTCTGGACAGCCAGTCTGAACATTTCTTCGTTCTTCATATCATCCAGCATGGTGAACAATAGAATAACCTGAAGCAATCTTTCTTCTCTGACAAAGCAAGTTGGAGTATAGTCTCGATGGATCACAATCTATTCATCAGTCCACAAGGACCTAATGATAATCATCATTTGAGCTCTTGCAGCAATCTCATGGATGGCTGGATAGTTTGCTAATTCTGGAACCAAGGTCAGTGCTTAATCAAACACGGTTGACTGAGCCTTTTCCAGTAGGGTCATTGCCTTTGAAATAGCCGCAGCTTCAGAGTCTGATGGAATGTCTTCTTGGCTCCTCCATCATATCATCAACTAAGCTTAATAAGCACAAGTTTGTGTAGTTTGTTAAAGTTATGTGCTCCAAGGACTCTTTGGCCTTTCCTCTGTCAACAGACTCCATTGGTAATGCATGATCATCCTCTAAATCATCCTCAGAATCATCTTCTGATATGTGAATAATAGGCTCTTCATAGCTGTCGTCAAGCACCACTTTCTTCCCTTTCGCTTTCTCAGTCAACACTGCTTCTGAGCTTGTCATATCTCCTTCAGGTAATTAAAGAAATGGTGCATACAAAAACCAGTGCAGATAACTAAAAGACATATATGCATAATCTTACAAGTGCATGTGCAGTTAGAAATGGCTTGATTATAGCAAAAACTTATTTCACAGTGCAAAATGTATTCACACCACAAATTGACTAGAGCGCATACTTATAGGTGTAGAAAGTGCACAAGCTAGATACTAGATTTACTAACGCATATAAGCATTCAGTCATGCATCTATAACTTCCACAAATCCTATGATTTATAGAAAGACAAATATATATTAGATTAGAGACATGTGACCTGATTGTTGGGATTTTGTATACTGGAAGCAAATTTTATGCTTGCATACAATTATATTTGCACATGTTCAATCATTTATCTTGTATAAAAGCTAGATTGTGTAGTGTGTAGTAGATCACAGAAGACTACTCAATTGGTTGAACGAACAAGATATAAACAATTATCACAGCTGAGACAACTTTATGATAAGTTGTCGGTTTAAGCTGCATAATAGATGAGAAGTGGTTTGTCTTGACAGCTTGTCTATACTAGTACACTGAAGGTGGTGTATTGACGGATCTTAGTGAGATGTGTTCTCCTGACTGGTCTTACCGGAGAACCACTAGTGGAGAACCAAGATATCGGTGATTTAGCTAGTCCTAAGCTTGGTAAGACTTCAGCTGAGTGCATTTGGCTATCGATCACTTTGACCTACTATAGTGAACGTCATCGCGACCGGATCTACATAACTTGGGTGTTAGTAGTCATTTGTTGCTCAGGCTAGTTGTTAGTATCTTGCAATCGTATCCTTGTAAAATAGGTTGATGATATCTCCTGATGAATTCGTAAGGATTAGCACACTAAACTCGCCCGGTTGATTAAGTTTAGGTGTCTCAATAATGTCGAGTGATACTACTCATGAATATAATAAGATGTTAATTAATTTAAGCTGTCAGTGGGCTTAATTAATTAATAGATATTTCTATCTTAAATACAGGGATCAATTAAGTCTAAAATACAAGCTTGTGCTCAAATTGGGATAAAGTGGTAAGTCAGCACGAATTCTCTAGTGGAATGAATCTGTGTTTATTAATTAATTTTGATCTAGGTTGAGCATACATAATTAATTGATTTATTTCTTGTATTGGATCCTTGATCTGGCCCAATTAATTGCCTAGTTATTTATTGTCTCTCAGAAATCATTATTAATATATTAATGTATTTTGTATTATTTAATAATATTATTTATATTGAATTAATTGACTGAGCCAATTAATTTATAAATAAAAATAGCCCAATAGATTAATTTATTATATTATGGACCAATTGATATGGAAGCCCATTAGAAGTATAATTAAATTAATATGTTACAAATATTAATATAATATAAGTTTATGAAGCCTATATATACTAGTATCCCGTATCACATACGATCACAGATACATACATTCACAAACGCAAACGCGTGAGTGAGAGAGAGATATTATTTATTTTTCTTCAGTTCTCTGACCACGCGGAGGTAAAAGGGTTGGGACACAGATTAGAAGATCTGAACAAGAGCAATAATCAGAGCTACTACAACACACGAAGGAGACAGGTATAATTCATTCCTTCACTGATTTATATGCAGCTTATTTCCACAATCTTGCAACTTCAAGTTGATCTACAACACCTTCAAGGTCTCTAATATTGTGGTACCTAATTCATGAATGATAAATATTATAAGTGTAAAAATTAACAAAAGTGCGCATGAAGTTGACTATAGATATGCACACAGTACTTCCAGTAAAGCTTCCCAGATTCTAAATAGTTATGTGCACAAACTTTACTCTAAACGTGTACATATTTTAAGTGCATGAACCACACCTTGTGAACTTAAAAAACACGAATATAAATCAATAGAAATGTGCATGAATTCAACCAAACAGCAAGAATTAGTACCAAAAAATACAATATATGGTTATATAAAAAAAATAGCAGGATTCTGCCAACAATACCACAATTTCAGAAATTGGAACGTCGAATCCATCCAAGCATTGAACGACCTCGGAATTCAACGCGCAAAAAAAAAAAAAAAAAAAAAAAAGTGAACCCTAGAAACTCATTCGCAAGGCAATACATTATCCACAACATCTATGCCAAAATTACGCATTAAAAAGAACCTAATTACGCACACTCTCGATTGAATTTAAACCCTAAAAATCAATTCTCAAGTCAATAAATTACCCACTCTCTCAATTCGAAAATTAACTACTAAACACAACCATAATTATGCACATTCGATTCGGGAATCAAACACACAAATAGAATGGATCTTACACGTTTAGTGTTCTTGGCAGCGACTACAAAGACCCCCAAAATATGATTTTTCTTCAACTGGACTGAATCAACAACTCTTGTAGACCCCCGTTGCAGTCGCATTGCCTCGCATCAAAATTTGTAGGATATAGCGACTGCGTCACCTCGTGTAGCCTCGCTTGTGAATTTTCGAACGCGACTACTAGAGAAAAGTCACGTTTAAATGAGGAAAGAGAGAACAAAAAGCCCTAGTTCTTAAATTTCATCTCCCCTCCCAATTTTTGTTCTACAACATTATGCACTGTTCTAACCATAATGTCCTTTATGAAGCGAAAATGAGTTAAAAGAATGCAAAAAATAAATGAAATTGTGAAATGATCTCAACCTTCCATCTCTCTTAATCAAGGATGAGTGTATGTTCTTATTTCTCTCTATAAGGGGTGTTCTCAATTGAAACATCTCATATATATATATATATATATATATATATATATATATATATATATATAGGGGAAGGATCAAATGAGAACCAAACTCTATATGAGAACTAGGAACTAATATAAACCTTAGATTTATTCCAATCTATGGTTATTATTAAGCTATCATTTAATTCATGATATTTAATGTAAAATATCTTAAAAAGGTTAACAATGTAATTTACGTTGTTAAATTAAGTAACGTATCCTTTACATATTGAAATCTTACCTTTTTTTTGTTATGATCATTTATTAACTTTAATTTCCATATTTAACTAATCACCAAAACTAATCATTTATTAGGATCGATGCATAATTTATGTGATCTTATTTAACTAATCATTTATTATTTATTTACGATGCATATTTAATTTTCTTTAATTTCAATTTCAAAATTTATTTCAAATTGTACTGAACTAATTGATTAATTCGAATTAATTGAAGTATAATTTAGTATAAATTTATGCAATAATTACAATATGTTTATGCATTATTTCGCATATTTTGATACATAATTATAATAGCTATATGCATTATTTCCTATTTATTGATTCATCAATTAGAATACACAAATGCATACAATATGTTACTGTAATATTATGATGCCGATGTGTAGTATTATTATGCATATGAAATATTATGATGCATATGTATAATATTATGATGCATATGAAATATTATAATGCATATGATGCATATGTGTAATATTATGATGCATATGAAATATTATGATGCATATGATGCCTATGTGTAATATTATGATGCATATGAAATATTGTTGAAATGCATTAAATTGTAAGTTAATCTTAATGCATTTAAACTAACAAAGTTATGCATTAATAAAGGAGCATTTTTTTTAATCATAGTTATTACCTTTTTAATAATAATTAAAGTAAAAAAAATAGTAATTCTCTTCCTTCTAATTTTAATAATGACATCTAATTAAAATTTTTAATTAGTGTAATGCATTAATTTTGACTAATGTTTGATTGAAGTTACTACCCATCTTTCCTAATTTAAGTGTTTAATAATATAGAAAATAGTTGATTTTTACACAATCACCCTTACACAATTAAAGAAAATTAAAAATATCATAATTAATCTCTAGATCTGACCATTCATTCTTATAAGATCGGTGGTGCATAATGGTTCTTAATTCTCATATAGGGTTTGGTTCTCATGAGATCGGTGTGGATCCTATAAGAAGGGGTCTTAACATAAGAAGTAAGAAGAAATCTTAGCCTTATATTTAGTGTCATCAATGGATGTAATTAATTGATAAGTTTTAATTTTTTTAATTGCTGAAAATAAAAGAAGTGAATCATTAAGGGTAAGCTTGTAATTTTGGATCTTATGTGTGTGAATCCTAATTAACTTCCCTAATTTCGTCTAAATCTTCGCCACTTTCCCACATATTTCTTTCACTTTCCAGCAAAGAAAAAAGGTGGATCTTTCCATATTCATCAAACTCACATGATCTTTCCATCTTCATTTAACTTACACACTCTCCCTCTTTCATTAATGCATGCATACATCTAATATAATATATGCATATTCTTGTTTTTTTGTTTTACTTGATTTATGCATGTCAGTTTGATAAGTCGATGCATACATGAAATACATTATATGCATATCATAATATTTTAGTATACAACTTATTTATGCATATTTTTTTTCATTCTTTCTTTTTGAACGCTTTATGCACGTAATTCGGTATATGCATAGTATCGATATAATTTATGCATGTTTTATCATTCCTTATATTTTCAATATGCATAGGATTATAATACTTTATTTTATCATTATTTTTTGCATATTATCAACTAATAAGTACATTTTTTCTCATTCTTTCTTTTTGAACGTTTTATACAGGAAATCTGGTATGTGCATATCATAATATTAGTTCATGCATAGTATCGATATAATTTATACATATTTTATCATTCCTTATGTTTTCAATATGCATATGATTATAATACTTTATTTTATCATTATTTCTTGCATACTATCAACTAATCAATGCATATTTTTCTCATTCTCTCTTTTTAAACGCTTTATACAAGAAATGCGGTATATGTATATCACAATATTAGTTCATGCATATTATTGATATAATTTGTGCTTATTTTTATCATTCTTTATGCTTTCAATATGCATAGGGTCATAGTATTTTATTTTATCATTATTTTTTGCATACTAATAACTAATCAGTGCATATTTTACTCATTCTTTCTTTTTGAACGCTTTATATAGTATATGCATATCACAATATTAGTTCATGCATATTATTGATATAATTTGTGCTTATTTTTATCATTCTTTCTGCTTTCAATATGCATAGGGTCATAGTACTTTATTTTATCATTATTTTTTGAATACTAATAATTAATCAGTGCATATTTTACTCATTCTTTCTTTTTGAACGCTTTATATAGTATATGCATATCACAATATTAGTTCATGCATGATATCGATATGATTTATGCATATTTTATCATTCTTTATGTTTTCAATATGCATAAGATCAAAATACTTTATGCATAAAATTATGGATATCCATGCATTACCCAATCTTTACAGTCTGATTTCTAATGATGTTCAAGTGGTGGCTTATGGAAAAAGAAGATAATAGGATAACTCAAAAAACAAAAAACGGTACATAATGTCCAGATACAAAAAATGAAACTCAAACTTAGAAACCTAAATTTGATTTTCTATGAAAATTGATGTATGTGAATTTATGTGAAGAGAATGAAGGAAAAAAGAAGATGAACATTATGAATTCACGTAGATTGCGGTTACAAAAATAAAGGAAATAGATTGCGGTTAATAAAGGAAGTAGATTGCAGTTACAAAAATAAAGGAAATAAATTGACATAAATAACCTTAATGATATCTTAATCAATAATAAAGTATGAAGGAAATACATAAATTTAAAATAACAACAACCATAGATTAAACAAGATGGAGGGCTAGGATTCCTTCCTATTTCTTATTTTAAGTCTCCTTATTTTGAGATCTTAGATTCAAAAGAGATACGAGATCCGATCTCGTCCACCCATTTCGTTGATCTATGGCCATCATTTTTCATTAGGTAACATTTAAAAATAAATCAAAAAAGGAGAAAATCTCTCTCATTAAGGGTATTTTTGTAAACTTCTCTTTTTTAATTCAACTTCATATTTTCTCTCTACACCCATTTCGGTGCCATGTTTGACTTTTACACTTTTATGCACATGATGTTATGTGTTTATGTTGATCTTGTGAACTTTTCATGCATGTCCGAATCGGAATGGCAGAGTCGTTACAATCAAATGTTTCTTTTGACCCCGAATGTTTCTTTTCTTAGAATAAATCTGATGTGTACGCATAAAGATTGATTTTGGATGGGCGTTCATTGTCCTTGGGCAATTTTCCTCATTTCGTTTGTTTTATTCGATTTTTGTGTTTTCCTATTTTCTGATTATCTGTTTATGTATATTATATTCTAGGTGAATTTATGCAGATTTTTATAACGTTTCATGCATGACAGAACACAAATGGCCGAGTCGTTGGATGAATATAGTTCTTTTCATTATGTTGATTCTATTTTCGTCCCCGAATGCCCACATAAATCAAAACCATTAAGTTGGATGGAAGTCTCCAAGGCTTTCCATCACCTTTGAATGTCTCCTGCAAAACGAAAAAGAAAACTGAGATTCAATCATGACAATTTACAGTTTCATGCAAATCGTCACTCATTTTCATGCATAGTTACTCACAATTTCATGCATACCATCGAACAAATTTATGCATATTACTTCGAACTCAATATGAAACGCAGTCTGTCACATGCTTCACAATGCACTCATTTTCATGCATATATAACCTCTCATCCATGCATACCATTATAAAAATTCATGCATATTACTTCAAACACAATATGAAACACAGTCCGTCACATGCTTCACAATGCACTCATTATCATGCATATATAACATCTCGTCCATGCATACCATTCTACAAATTCATGCATATTACTTCGAATACAATATGAAACGCATTTCGTCATATGCTTCACAATGCATTCATTTTCATGCTTACGACTCAACAAATTCATGCATATTACTTTGAACCCTAAAAAGAAACGCAGTCCGTCACATCGAAATGCATTCATTTTCATGCATATATAATGTCTAATTCATGCATACCGGTGTAGGAGCACAGACTGGAGCAAAGGTTCCCAAAGACAAATCTGCCTTCACGCCGGAAGAGAAGAAACTGCACAATCTTGACTGAGTAGTGCGGAACGCAATCCTGACAACGCTCAGTGATTCTCACCTCGGGAGAGTACAAGATTGCAAGACAGCAAAGGAACTTTGGGACACCCTGATTGTACTGAGCCAAGGAACCCCGCAGATCAAGGAAAATAAGCTCGAGCTAGAGCTTCAAAAGTTCGACAACTTTGCTATGGAGCCCAGTGAAACCATTGACGAGCTTAGCGTCAGATTTACAAACCAGATCAATGTGATCAATGGGCTAGGGAGAACGTTCACTAACAAAGAGATGAACACCAAGATCTTAAAAGCGTTACCTCGACTGAAGTAGCTTCCTTTTGCTACTTATTTACGACATTCTGATCTTAATGCTTTAACTCCTGATGTTATCTTTTCAGAGCTAAAGACTGAGGAGTTCGAGCATAGTCTACCCCAACGGTGCGTTAGTGCTCCAGCTGACACTCAAATTGACCATGCTTTCAAAGCAACAATCAGCACTTCAGGAGCCAACCCCGTCTCTACTAGAAAGACAGTAGCGGCATCAGAAGTAAAATCCACGGAGACCCCTGCTACTGAGCGTCTTACGCTTATGGCTCTCAAATATCAAAGGGAGAAGGAGAGAGTCAGAAAGCTAAAGAAATATCACAGAGATTCTCCCTCAGGTAAGAAAGATAATCATAAAAGGGAAGAATCTAAATCTTCTCCTGATTGCAGGAACACTGAACCTGCTACGAGTCCATCCAACAGCTCAACTGGAAAAGGTGGCAGAGTTACTGTGTGCTACAACTGCAAAAAGGAAGGACATTTCCAGTACGTCTGTTCTGAGCTCTCAGCTGCCCAGCGAGCGGAACGGCAGGCCAGAAGAGAAAAATTTGCCCGAAGGAGGCAGGCCTACATTGCCGAAGAGCTATCCGACGACTCAATAGAGGAAGATACCTTCATGTATTCTTCTGAAGATGAAGATGCATTTATTGCTATTGAGGTCAGAGAAACAGATCCTGAAACGTCGACTGAATACTGCCTGATGGCTGGAGAAGAGGTTGAGGTAAATTCTAAACTTATTATAACCTCCTCTTCACAAAGCACACACGACACGTGCTCAGCTACAGGTGAAACTCTAGACATGATACAAGCGTATGACGACCTACTAGAGGAGCAGATTCTGTTGAGTAGAGAGAACTGTTCAGGAACTGGAACAGGTAAAGGCTGAAAATCAGAGACTTTCTTCTGATTTTCTGGTCTCTACTGAATCAGAGAATCTTGTTCCGAGACTGAAGGAAGAGATTGAATCTCTTATGACTAAGTTTCATCTTCAAGAAACTCAGATAAGTTCTGACTAAGGATAATTCTGAGAAAGATACTGAGATAGTCAGACTCAGTCAGAAGCTCGCAGAAGTTGAAAAGGATTATTAATCACTTAGGAAAAGTGATGAAGTTTGGCGAGGACTGGTGACTGAACAATACCTGGGAGCCAAGGAGAAGTTGGAGAGCATGCTTAGAGCACAAAGGCCAGTCTTCATGAAGGAAGGACTTAGCTATACACACGAAGCTTCAACCTCTACCTCTAAGGCTCAGAATTGCTGGCTGATAGGTTCGTCAGAGGAAAAGTTCAAATCACTGAACCTATAACTCGGGAGAAAAACAAACAGAAGATTATTGCACCTCAGCCGAGCAATAAGCAACTGACCAAGAGTTCTGGCCCCAGAACACCACGATCAAATCCAGGGGGAACTAAGAAGGTCAGATGGGCAGAGCAGTATGGCGAGCCACTGTATGAGCATCCAGCACAATACGGTTCATACTATTATGAGCCCAGGGTCAGGAAGAGCACAAAACCTCAGAAGAAGAAAGCTCCTGAACCTAAAGCTGCCAGAAAGTCAGTATCTCCGAGCTCAGTGGATAAGAAAACTGACAAAGTTCAGAAGAAGAAAGTGTCTGAGACTCCCAAGGTCGGCAGACAGATTTGGGTCGCGAAACCATCGACTAACGCTTAAGGACCCAAACTGAGCCAAAAGGGTACCTAAAATTGTTTCTGTTTTGCAGGTGCATAAGGACCCTTGGATCATGGACAGCGGCTTCTCGAGACATATGACCTATCAAAAGAGCTTGCTGACCAATTACGTACAAGAAGATGGCCCCAGAATTGAGTTTGGTGACAACTCGAAAAGCTATACAAGGGGATATGGAACACTGAACATTGGCACTGCTTCAGTTTCAAGAGTAACATATGTTGAAGGACTTCAACATAATCTCCTTTCTGTTAGCCAATTATGTGATAAACTTAACAGAGTTACCTTTGACGCTGGTTTATGTGATGTTATTGATAAATCTACAGGGAAAACAGTGTTATCAGGTTCGCGGAAGACGAACATCTACGTTGCAAATTGGAACACCGCTGAACCTGAGGCTTGCTTGGTTGCCCAGATGAAATCAAGTGATAAAACAGGATGGTTGTAGCATAAGAGGCTCAGTCACCTGAACTTCAAGGCAATAAACAAGCTAGCTAGGGACTCAAAAGTCAGAGGACTGCCCAATGAAGCTTTCATCAAAGATAAAAATTGTGAAGCTTGCTTGAAGGGAAAGCAGACAAAGAAAAGCAATCCACCAATTCTGTCATCTTCCACTGATGGAATCCTTCAACTGCTCCACATGGACTTGTTTGGGCCAGTCTCTCCAGTGACTATAAAAGGAAAGAAGTATGCCTTCATCGTTATTGACGATTATTCAAGATATACATGGGTTATCTTCTTAGCCAACAAATCTGATATCAAGACTGAGTTGCCTATACTGCTGAAGAAACTCAATGTGGAAAAAAACATCAAGATTCAGAGGATTCGCTCAGATAGAGGGACGAAATTTCTCAACTCAGTCATAAAAGAGTATTGCAATACCGAGGGGATTCAGCACGAGACTTCAGGAGCTCGCACCCCTAAGCAGAATGGTCTTGCTGAACGGAAGAACAAAACATTGAAAGAAGCAGCAAGAACGCTCCTAGCAGACTCTGGACTACCCTCAAAGTTCTGGGCTGATGCTACTGACACCGCCTGTTACACTCAGAACCGCTCACTACTTACAAAGCAACACATGAAGACACCATACGAATTATGAAAAGGGAGAATTCCTTCTATTTCTCATTTTCATATTTTTGGTTGTCCTTGCTTTATCCACAATAACGGAAAGGATAAGTTAAAGGTCTTTGATAGCAAATCTGATCAAGGAGTGTTCTTAGGATACTCTCGTGTCAGTAAAGCCTTCATGGTCTTTAACTACCGAACCCTTTGCGTGGAAGAATGCCCTCATATTATTTTTGATGAGTTTGTTACTGAGGACAGGAAACCTAAGAAGACAAATACTGAAGATGTCAGCAGCAAGCTACAGGATCTCACGCTGAATGACAAAACTGAGTAAGACAAATACTGAAGATGTAGCTGACCTGGTTGATTCTACTGAACAGAATCAACATCAGGTAACAATGGTCGATGAGGAAGCCCCAGTGGTAACTGAGACCTCTACTGAGAATATAAACTCAGGGGGAACGAATGATGTTCCTGAGCGAAATGCCCCTGAACTTGGAAACTCAGTAGATCATGACCTTCTTATTGAATTGCTTCAGTCACAGAATAGCACTACTGAAATGCCTAACACTCATGTTGATTGTACAGAAGTAATTTCAGAAGAAGAAGCCAAACACAGACGTTTATGGTTGGACGCTCACTCTTCTGATCTCATCATTGGAGATCCATCAGCAACAGTAAGGACACGATCCAGATTAAGTCAAGGAGAAAGCGCACTATACTCCTGCTTCTTGTCCACTGAAGAACCTCGGTCAATAGAGGACGCACTCAAAGATGTTGACTGGATTATTGCCATGCAAGAGGAGCTGAACCATTTTGTCCGAAACGAAGTTTGGAAGCCTGTTGATAGACCTAGACACCAACACGTAATAGGTACCAAGTGGGTCTTCAAGAACAAGCGAGATGAAAACAACGTCATACTAAGAAACAAAGCTCGACTTGTTGAGAAGGGATATTGTCAAGCAGAAGGAATAGATTTTGATGAAACGTTCGCTCCAATCGCCAGATTGGAAGCCATTCGTCTATTCCTAGCCTATGCAACACATCAAAGATTCAAAGTATATCAGATGGATGTTAAGTCAGTATTTCTGAACGGCGTACTGAAGGAAGAAGTCTATGCAGAACAACCGTCTGGCTTTCAGCAGGGACATCAGGTTTATAGACTCCGGAAAGCTCTATATAGGTTAAAACAAGCACCCAGGGCTTGGTATGATACCCATCAGACTTTCTTCTTCAGAAAGGTTTTCAGAAGGCGACAGTAGATCGCACTCTATTCAGCATTAAGTCAGGCGATGACATTCTACTAGTGTAGATCTACGTGGACGACATCATTTTTGGGTGCAGGAACGTGACTATATGTCAACAATTCGAGAAAATGATGAAGGAGAAGTTCGAGATGTCTATGATGGGAGAGATGAACTACTTCCTCGGTTTTCAAGTGAAGCAATCACCTGATGGAATATTCATCAACCAAGCCAAGTACACTCGAGACCTCCTGAAGAGATTTGGTTGCGACTCAAGCAAGCCAGTCAAGATCCCCATGAACACGAACTTTAAAATCGATCTAGACAAAGAGGGAGCTTCTGTTAACTCTACTAATTATAGAGCTATTATTGGTTCCTTATCATACTTAACAGCAAGCAGACCTGACATAACTTATGTTGTAGGTGTATGTGCAAGATTTCAGGCGAATCCCAAGCGAAGTCATCTAGACTCAGCAAAGAAGATTCTGCGATACCTGAAGGGAACACCTGATGTTGGGTTATGGTATCCTGGTGATGATAATCTTGTTCTAACTGGATATTCTGATGTTGATTATGCATGATGCAGGATAGATTGAAAGTCAACTTCTGGAACGTGTCAGTTCCTAGGCAGTAAGGTGATATCATGGTTTTCAAAGAACAGCATTCAGTAGCAACGTCCACTACTAAAGCTGAGTATATGGCTTCCGGAAGTTGCTATGCTCAAATCCTTTGGCTTCGACAACAACTGCGTGATCATGGTATCACTCAAGATGAAGTGCCCTCTACTGTGACTCCACCAGTGCAATTGCAATAACTCAAAACCCAGTTCTTCATACGAGATGCAAGCACGTGGACATCCGACACCACTTCATCTGAGACCATGTCGAAAAGAAGGATATCTGGATGGAGAAAATCCTTACTGATAAGCAAAGGGCAGACATACTGACCAAGCTGCTTGCTGAGAATAGGTTCAGAGAACTCTCAGTCGAGCTAGGTCTACTGGATCCTACTGACTCGAATCAGTAAGAAATTTCAGTACGACAAGTCAGAAAGTCACAATTCAGTACTTGATTCAGTAGGGTGAATCATACAATACAAAGTAAGGGGGAACGTGATAACTTCAGTATCACGAAGATTCTCCTGAGTTGATTTGGTAAACAGTTGACTGACAGGTTCAGTTGAAGAGGTTTGTGTATTATGTTTTGTATTTCATTCAGAAGCATACGTGCATTTATTATTTCAGTAGCTTGCATTAGTGGCATGAACTGCATTTATTTCCCCGCCATAAATTTTTAAGGATAAATTCAGCAGAAACCGTTTTCATTTAAAATGCATTATCCTTAGAACTGCCTGCAACGTATTTAATGCATGTCTTCTCACCTTACTCTAACTGTGCAAACCTTACGTGGGTCTAGTTTAGAGGCAGCTAAGTAATCATTCCTTTTATAATATTAAATCCTAACCGTCTAGAAAAAGCGAGATTTTATCCTGACCATCTGATCTTAAAATCCTTGATATTCAAATCTTATAAAATCTTTACCTTTTTTACTCTAAACGTACTTTTACGCCATTACTGCCTTAAGAGAGCTTCTTGATCAAATTCTGAACTGCATCCTTTTTCTCCTCAAGCACTCTTAATCTCGGTAATTTTTATTTCTCTTAAATCTGTATCTAACTTACTCTATTTTCGAGTGCTGACATGTTTCTTGCAGATTTCTGATTACAATGGAGTCTCTTGTGCCGACCCCGTCCAACATCGAGGAAATTATTCAGAACAGGGTTCAGTTCGAACCCACCATGGAGTTCCACCTTGCGGAGCTGCCTTTCATAGAGCCCATATTCTCCGCCCTGGAAGCCTCTGGGCTGAAGATGCTTCTCATGAAGAACCCCAAGGTGTACCTGCCTCGACAGCTGGTGGATTTCTTCTTCAACCTGCGTTCTGTTGAGGACACGGATGCAGAGGTGACCGTGATTCGATATATGAGGGAAGTTTCCCCTAAAAAATGGGAGGAGAGCCATGCGGACATCAGCGTCCTGGAAGGGCTGAAGTCGATATTCGAGCTCCCAGACAGCGGCATCTCCCCCATCGCCTATAAGGAGGCAGAGCTCAACGATTACATCCAACGCTTCTGCAGACACAACGACGTATCCTTCAAAGCCACATTCCCCAAGAACCAGCTTTTGCCAGAGTACAGAGGCCTAGCATATATCGTGATCCACATCCTCATGAGCGCTGCTGGTTCGTTCGACCAGTTGTCTAAGCCCAGACTCCAAATCATGATGGCGATAATAGATGGAGTCCAGGTGAATTGTGCACAGTTCTTCATGTCCGAGCTAAAAACTCAAGCTCAGAAGTTTGTTGCCACCGAGTCAGGATAGAGAATACTAATTAGTCTGGGCAAACTACTGTATGGGACGAAGGTCTCAATCCTAATAGAGGACTCAGTGACGAGCCATGCATCCTTTGGTGACATGAAGTATTTTGAGAAGAAGCAGATAAAGTTCAAGACTAAATCAGTAGCTGAGAAGTCAATCGAGCGTGGAGCCGAGCTGAATAGATCTTCTATTGATCTGCCTCCATGCACCGAACAGCCCAAGAAGAAGAAGCTATCCAAGCCAGAAGCTTCTAAGGCTGTCTCCCCGCCGCCCTCTCAGGTGGAAGACTTACAAGACGCTGACACATGCATTGAAGGTGCCACATTGAAGGACAAAGTTCAGCGCGTAAGTACAGAGGAAACTCAGCAGGACGAAGAAGATGAGCCTGCAACTGAAGTTTCTTCTTTGCAATCGTCTACAGTTTAGCTGACCCGACTCCGTGCAGCAGGAGAGGTCTCTGAACAGATTCCTGAGATCTCTCAGCATCAGGATCTCGTAGACGTGGCCATTCGTGCAAGGACCCGGATGCTGCTGAGGTTCCTGAACTGGGATATCCTCGCTGGCCTCGTTCAGCAGCATGCTGTGGATTCCCTCCTGGTAGAGGAGCAGCATATTCAGGCGGTGATCGGGTTTGGGAAACCCGCTGATATTTCCTCCTTCGAGGACATGCGTTCAACCATACTCTACCTCTTAGAGCTCAGGTCCTCCTCCTCGCCTGCTAGAGGACCCTCGCCGACAGATCACCAGGATGGTGATGGTGATGATACCATTCCCAAGGATGCAGAGAAGGGAGACTCTGCTAAGGGCAAGACTCCCAGCGAGAAGGGAGATTCACCACCTCCTCCTCCGAAATCCGGTGCTGCCCCTATTGCATCTTCTTCAAGACAGCAACAGCTCGCTGCCTCTGATCAGAGGATCAGTACCTCGTCCTATCAGATCAAACCGATAGGTACCGTATCCTCGAAGTCTGTCAACCGAGCAATCAGGAAGCAAGGAGACAAGAATCGTCTCCCGGCCAAAGATGTGCACCTAAAGTGGGCACAGTACACGAAAGCTCAGACACAGCAGGTTGACACTCTTTCTGGTGAAGTCAAGAAGATCTCAGATGCTACTCCTCCGAACTTTCAAGAGATCATTGAGACTGCGCTAGCAGCTCAGAAGGCAGACCTGGCCGCACAGTGTCAACGATTCTTTGGAAGCTCATCGAAGATATTCTCGAGCAAGCGCTGCGCAAGACTCGGCCAACGTCCGGGCATGATGGATGAGAGAGGAACAGGCTTGCCAGTTCAAGTGTCTCCTCAACAATTAAAACTCAAGCGGCAGCCCTGAAACTCATCCAGAAGGAGATGACAGACTCCCTGATGCATCGCTCTTGCAGCAGCGTAATCAGACAGATGCCTAAATCCGACAGATCAGGAAGGATCAGGAGGATGACTGGGTACATTACTGCGATGCGGTCGGGGAATTCAACACAACTTCCACGCAGATCAAATCGTCTGTCTACACCCTCCAGCAGGAAGTAGCAGCCATCAAAACTCTCCTAACCTCGGCAGATGATGCTAACAAGGGGGAAGGGAAAGGGAAGTCAGTGCTGAAGGAGTCAGCAAGAACAGAGAGGGAACAGCTCAAGGGGGAAGGTTCAGTACAAGTTGGAACCAGTTCTCTCCCCCTACCCTCTGTCCAAGGAGAGGCTCAGCCAGTTGCTTCAGCAGCAGCAGCAGAGTGTGCAGGCTAGAGGATCGGGAGAAGGATCCTCGGCTCAAGCACACATAGATCTTGTTGCTCAGTTTATCGAAGGCTCCAAAGAGGATGAGGAGCCCCTGCCATCCAAAAGGCCCGGAAAGGAGATTGTACTGAGAGCACCCCTCCTCCTTCTCCGTCGCCTAAGTTCAAAAGCAGAGAAGAGCAGGAAGAGCATGACAAACGAGTGGCACAGCAGCTGCAGGACAAACTTGACTATGAAGTCAGGATGGAGGAAGAGGCGAAGCTAAAGAGGAAACCGAAAGCTCCTAAGGCTAGGGCGTCGAAGAGACAAGCTCAGTTGATATTGGCTCAGCAGAAGAAGAAAGTTGCAAAAGAATCTGCTCCTGAGCCTACTGACGATTCTGATATCGACAACCTTCCTTTGTCTCAAAGGCTGAAAAACCTTCCGAAACTCACAACTGAGCAAGAAGCAGAGAAAAAAGCCACATGGGACGCTGTGCAGAAAGGCCTCAACCTCAGATCCAGAGATAGACGTGCTACTGAATTGAGAGAGAAGAAGAGACAGGCTGATCTGGCCAAGATCATAGAGCTGACTGAACAAGCAGCCAAAGAGCCTATCTTAGACTTCAGCAAGAAGATTCCGAGGACGTCCAAGTTCTTCAGGAGCGGTGCTCAGAAGCCTCACTTGAAGAAAACTCTGCATCGCCACGTCGACAAATGGATTCCTTGGAACCTGAACGAGGAGTGGGAAGAGCTCAAGGATGATTTCATCAAGGAATACTATGTGTGGCAGTGTTATCCATCAGAAGTCTCGGCGGTCGATCTATTTGATCAGTTCCTATACAATCACGACCCCAACTTCAGAGCTCAGATCAAGCTCCTGCTATTCAAAGAAAAACTGCCATTCACAGCCCCTGCCTATCGCCCACTGAATCCTCCTAAGACTGTTCAGGGCGTCGTCTGCACAAAGGAGATTGAAGAAGAGGTGGAGGCAACAGTTCGTCGCAACAATCTTGATATTCAGACGACTGATGATCTCGTTCCCATCCAGGCTCTGAGGGAAAGAATCTACAAATCTTCTGGGTTGGATGCTTCTGCTGCAAAGTCTATTGACTTCAAGGCCAAGATCAAGAAATTCAGGCGGTAGCAGCTTCAACCTTTTCTCTGCTTCCTTTGTAATAGATAGCATAGTTGATTGTACTTCTCATGCCATATCTTTAATAAATCAGTTTTTGTTGTTAGCCAGACAACTACTCATTGTCTTAAGGCTGTGTTATCTTTACTTTAACACTTTCTGATCACTGTAGTGATCTTACACACACTCACATATCCTGAATTCTTCTGATATGCCTATCTTTTATAAGTTGTTAACCTTGTTATCATTGATCAGTTGTTACTGAATCCTATAGGGTTAGTAGTTTAGTACTTAGTGGTTTTGGCATCATCAATTAGAGGGAAATTGTTGGGTTATGAGTCAGTGGTCATTTAGATCATTGCTATGGGGTACTTGGAACTGACATCAATAGTTCATGTATTTAGGACATATTGTTGGGTGAAGATTCAATCCTCAGCATGATCATACTTATGGGAAATGACTCTTATCTTCTATACTAGATCACGCTCAGTAGCCTCGTGCTCTGAACTATTGAGAAGATTTGAAGATCCCAAAACCCTATCTGATTGGTGAACCATTCCTTTGTATTTGTATTTGTCTCTGAGGTTTCAGACTCAGTAGATACTCTGCTCTGGTCAAGGCGCTCAGTAGCTTATTTGCCTCAGCACCAGTTCAGAAGACTCAGTGATACTGGACTCAGTAGGAGCAAGATATCGAGAGAGTCGGTCGAACCGAACTCGGCGGGAGTAGTTCACTTGGACTCGTAGCCGATCATCGATAGACTTATCTTCGGCGGCCTATCTATCGAATACGAGGTCGACTCAAGAACGGCGGATAGTCTTCGGGATCGTCGAAATCTTTTGAAAGAGAATCGGCATTGTCATGTACGAGGAAGAGAGAAGTCGGCTTCGATGCGTCTCGAAGTTTGTCTTTGTCTCAACCACTTCATTCACCTCAACGAATGACAAACATACACGTGTCTTCTCACCGCTAAAGCTGCAGATCAACCTTTTACCTAAAAAGGTGGGAAAGTACACCGTTAACCTACACCAAAAGAGCCGTTTGCTACCAAAAAGAGAGAGAGAGAAGAAGATCGTCTCCAACGGATCTATTTCAATCTCTGCTCTATAAATAGAGGGATCATTCAAGATTTAAATGAGAATGCGCGCCTAGAACACGAGAAAGCATTCAAACGAGCGAAATTAATGACTAAGTCCTTCAAAAGAAACAACCGAGTTATCTCCGGCGAAAGACTACATCCAACTCAAAAGGAACCAAGCTGAACCGACATAAGCTTCTAGCATCCAAGCGATTGACACGAACCTATAGCTAAATCCTCAGCTGTTCGTCGCTCTAGATAGCTACATTCTCGTTCCTTATCCCTCTAACCTTAAGCTCACTTGTTATATCCATAGCTTAGACGAAGGAGTTCACATCTGAACCCAATCCTTATTATATAAGGACTCCTTCACTGTTGGAGAAGTTTGTCAAACACTTTAAGTTTGATAGTGTTGTAAACTGAGACTTGGATCAGTATAAAAACCAAGACGCGGCTTTGCCCAAAGTGTAAGCCGACCGAGACTAACTCGGGATAATAAATAGCCTCCCGATCATTCGGGACAGTGGACGTAGGATTTGAGCGATATCCGAACCACTTTAAAAATCCCGTGTCTCTTATTGCTTTCTTAAGCGTTGCATTGATTTTACTATTCATACCGAACATCATATTTAAATCAATCAACCGTCTCAAAGATACCGAACTTTTAAATCTACCGAACCGAGACTTAAAACGTTTTCTCACAAAAACCGATTTGGGCCTACACAATTCCGCACACCGAACTCTCACCGAACGATACCGAATTCGACCTAGTCGGTTAGCGGATCTCGCGTGAGTCGGTACTCTTTTAGCCTTTTACTCGATTCGGAAACGGTTGTGCGGTCCGCCGAACTGCTTTGCATGCACACCATCCCGAATAGGACTGTTCAAGTTCGAAATTGAGAAATCGAGTCAGGTGTATTCACCCCCCCCCTCTACACCTGACCGTACACTCGGGACCAACAATTGGTATCAGAGCGGGAGTTCTTTGACTCTTGTTATCTTTGAGACTGGTCTATTCGAACGGATCCGAGGGAAAACGTTTTCACTGCATATCACTCTACATTCATATCTATATTCTTCATGGCTGATATGTCAGGAATAAGGATGGTACCCATGTTCTCGGTGGAGAATTATGGAGTATGGCGAGTCAAAATGGAAGCACATCTGACATCCCTCCATGACAGTATGACTGAAGTGCTTGAAGATGGACCTATCGTTCCTATGATTGATAGTGTCGTGACTCAGGACCAAGCTCAAGGAGGAGGAATGGTGACCGGGAAGAAGATTCCCAAAGACAGAAGTCTCTTCACTCCTGAGGAGAAGAAGCTTCACAACTTAGACCGTGTTGCCAGAAACGCCATACTGACCACTCTTAGTGATTCTTATCTTGGCGGGGTTCGGGAATGCAAGACTCGCTAAAGAACTCGGGACGCTCTTGCGCTACCGAGTCGAGGGACTCGAAGATTAAAGCCAACAAATTAGCTCGGAACTCCAAAAGCCGGAAAGCTTGTCTCTCATGCCCGGTGACAAAATCGAAGATCCGAACGTCGATTTACCAATCGATGAACTCTATCAATGGGCCGGGAAAGACATTCAAGAATCGAGAGATGAATCCGAAGATTCCGAGGGCACCGCTTGGGACGGACACTTGGACACCTTTTGCCACTCTATTGCGACATTCGACTTAGATGTTGTGTCTCCCGACCATATCTTTTCGTAATTACAGTGCGAGGAGTTTGAGTTCGACAGACCTCAAAGAAAGCAGAGAGTTGAAGGCGACACAAAAATCGACCATGCTTTCAAAGCATCACAAGACAAAGCATCTCCAAAGAACGAGCAAAACGACGAGTAAGACCGAATCTTCACTCAATGATCTACAAGAAGGAAGCCTCGCTCGAAGTATGCACTTTGCTCGTTGTAAAGTATCGAAGGAGAAGGAGCGACGCGAAAAGTGACTAAAGCTTATCGGGAAACGAAAGGTAAGTCAAATTATATGTCGAAACACACTCCTGACTCACAATCTTCTGAATGCAGAAAGAAAGATGACTCAGAACCATCAAAGAATAGCGAAAGCAAAGAAGAAAGAGTCATTGCTTGTTACAACCGCAAGAAGCCGGGACATTATCGCACGATTGTCCCGAGCTCGGTAGTGCTTGAACGCGCAAAGACGCAAAGCAAGGAGAGAGAAATTCGCCCAGAAGAGACAATCCTACATAGCTGGCGAAATCTCAGACGACTCAGAAGAGATCGACTCCTTTATGGATTCATCTGACGATGAAGCAGCTTTCATGGCCTTAGAGCATGAAGCAGATGAATCAGCTGAAAAGTGCATGATGGCAGGCGAAGAGGATGAGGTAAATTCTCATGAACCACTTAACTCCTCTTCACACTGCACACACGACACTATTTCAGGTGCAGATGAGAATATGGACATCGCAACCGCATACGAAGAACTGCTCGACGAACAAATTCAGATGAGTCTGCAACTCAGCAAGACGCTTCAGGAGTTGGATACCCTGAAAGTAGAGAATCAGAGACTTTCTCAGGAGAGTCGGGTTGCTCCGAGGCCGAAGGACTTGTGTTGAGACTCGGGGAGGAAATAAACTCTCCGATGGCCAAGTCTCGGCATCAAGAAGATCGGATTTCGGTTTTGACCAATGACTTGACTCGAAAGATATCGAACTAAGTCTGTCTGAAGCAAGAAATGTCAGGACTTCAGATCGAGCACGACACACTGAAGAAGAGTGATGATGTCTGGAGGAGCCTGATGACTGAGAGGTATATGGGTGCAGAGAAGAAATTAGAAGCTATGCTAGCAAGCAATAAGCCAAAGCACTGCAAGGAAGGACTTGGATTCAGCCAGGGAGCTTCCTCATCCGCCCCAATATACTCGAAGTACGGCTTGCGATAGGTTTGTTCAAGGGGAGACTATGAACGCAAATATAATGAACCCCCTAGCAAAGAACAAACGAGAAGATGAAAGCACCTCATCCCACACGTCGGCATTCCGACAAGAAGATCGGTGCCAAGAAACCCCAAAGACAGTCAAGGGGGGAACCAAAGAAATTAAACTTGGCGGATCGGTATGGACCTCCAAAGCCGACACATCCAGCCTCGGTATGGGTCATACTATTATGAACCTATAGTCGAGAGAGGCTCCAAATGTCGAAGAAGAGGAAAGCCACACGAAGGCTAAGGTCGGCAGTCCACCAACTCGAAGATCGGGCCTCCCCGAACCTCGGAAGCCTCGAAGTCACCTTTGACCAGTCCAAGGTGGTCGATATGTTGACTCTAGTGGAAAGAAAATGTCCGAAACCACCGGGGTTGTTAGACAGATTTGGGTTATGAAAACTAACATCTAAGGACCCAAAATCAAAAATAAAGGGTACCCGAATATAATTACGTTTTGCAGGTGCGTAAAGACCCATGGTATGTGGACAACGGATGCTCAAGACACATGACATACCAAAGGAGTCTCTTGAAGAATTATATCACCGAAGAAGGACCCGAAGTGAGTTTGGAGATAATGCCAAAGGCTACACGAGAGGATACGGCACACTCAAAGCATAGGAACGCCAAAGTTCCAAGAGTATCATATGTTGAAGGACTTCAAGCATAATCTTCTCTCTCGTTAGTCAATTTTGTGATAACTCAAATAGAGTGATATTTGACGCCGGTTTTACGTGATGTTATTGATAAATCCACAGGGGAAAACAGGTGTTATCGGGTTCGCGCAGAAAAAACATATATGTGGCTGACTGGAACTCAGCTGAACCTGAAGCTTGCTTATTGGCGAAGAATGACAACCGCACGGGGTGGCTATGGCACAGAAGACTCAGCCATCTCAACTTTAAGACGCTCAACAAGCTTGCAAGAAACACTCTAGCAAGGGGACTGCCGAATGAAGTATTCAGCAAAGACACTCAGTGTAAAGCATGTCTGAAGGGAAAGCAAACAAGGAATCAAAATCCTCCAGTTCCATTGCCTTCCACGGATGGAATCCTTCAGCTGCTACATATGGATTTGTTCGGTCCAGTCTCCCCAGTGACGATCAGAGGCAGAAAATATGCATTAGTGGTCATAGATGACTACTCGCGCTACACATGGGTCATATTCATTGCCAACAAGTCTGACGTCAAAACAGAGTTACCAACGCTTCTGAAAAAGCTCAGTGTCGAAAAGAACACCAAGATCAGAAAAATACGTTCAGACAGAGGAACTGAGTTCCTTAATTCCATGGTAAAGGAGTTCTCGCAGCGAAGGAATAGAGCATGAGACTTCACCGCACGCACACCTCGGCGAGAATGGAGTTGCTGAACGAAAGAACGAAACTCTAAAAGAGGCGGCAAAGAAGAACTCTACTCGCAGACTCGGGACTCCCAACCAAATTCCGGGACGTAAGCTACCGATACCGCATGTTATACTCGAGAATAGATCTCTACCGACAAAGCGAGCATAAGAAAACACCATATGAACTATGGAACGACAGGGAAGCCTTCTCTATCTTATTTCCATATTTTTGGTTGTTCATGCTTTATCCACAATAATGGGAAAGATCAGTCGAAGACTTTTGATAGCAAGTCGATCGGGGAGTATTCTTAGGATACTCTCGGGTCGAAGAAAAGCTTTCGAGTATTCAACTATCGGACTCTTTGCGTAGAGGAAAGCCCTCATGTTGTCTTTAACGAGTTTGCTATCGAAGACAGGAGCAATAACTCAAATTCTCGAATCGAGGACATCGAGTAAGCGGCTACGGGATCTAAGCTTAAAAGACAAATGCGAAAAGATCCAGCCTATGTTGGGATGATGATTCGGACGAAGAAATCGAAGACAAATCTACCGAATCTCAACCAGGTGAGCAAGTAGGCCGAGCGCATTGATTCTCCCGAACAGAATCAATCCCAGGTAACTCAGGTCGATGAGGAAACCGTAGAGGTAACTGAGACCAACACTACTGAGAATAACAACTCAAGGGGAACGTCTAGTAATGTTCCCGAGCCGAATGCCCCCGAACCTCGGTGACTCGAGTAGATCATACTCTTGTTCTTGAACTACTTCAATCTCGAGAATAGTACAACCGAAATGCCTAAATCACCTACTATCTCGTATTGAACAAATTTCGAGATGAAGAGTTAAAACATCGTAGATCGTGGCTAGATGCTCACACCGCCGATCTTATAATTGGAGATCCTTCAAAGACATGTCAAGACAAGATCCAGATTCTCGTCAAGGAGAAAGCGCATTATTTTCCCCGCTTCTTGTCTACCGAAGAACCTCGAATATTGAGGATGCACTTAAAGATGCTTGACCGGATTATTGCTATGCGGGAAGAGCTGAATCGGTTCACGAGAAACGAAGTATGGGAGCTTGTAGACGGACCCGGCATCAACATGTCATTGGAACCAAATGGGTCTTCAAAAACAAGCGAGATGAAAACAACGTTATAGTAAGGAACAAAGCAAGACTCGTGGCTAAAGGCTACCGTCAAGCCGAATGGATAGATTTCGATGAGACATTCGCTCCGGCTTGCAAGATTGGAGGCAATTAGACTATTCCTAGCCTACGCAACACATCAAAGATTCGAGTTTATCAAATGGATGTGAAGTCTGCGTTCTCGAATGGCGTGCTTGAAAGAAGAAGTCTATGTGGAACAACCGCCCGGCTTTCGCCAGGGACATCAAGTATATAGACTCGGAAAAGCTCAGTACGGGTTAAAACAAGCACCCGTGGGCTTGGTACGATACCCCGTCTCGAGTTTCTTCTTCGAAAGGTTTTCGAAAGGCACGAGACCGCACTCTATTCAAAGCATTCGACCGGAAGAAGACTTATTACTTGTGCAGATCTACGTGGATGACATTATCTTCGGTTCGAAGAATGTCATCATGTGTCAGCAATTTGAAAAGATGATGAAGGATAAGTTCGAGATGTCAATGATGGGAGAAATGAACTACTTCCTTGGTTTTCAAGTCAAGCAATCTGAGAAGGGAACATTCATCAACCAAGGCAAATACACTCGAGACCTCATCAAAAGATTCGACTGCACATCCGGTAAACCTATCAAGATCCCGATGAACACGAATATGAAGATAGATCTTGATAAAGAGGGAGTATCAGTAGACCAAACTGAATACCGTGCTATAATTGGTTCTTTATTATATCTAACGACTACTCGTCCCGACATAACTTATGCTTTGTAGGTGTACGTGCTCGATTTCGGGGCGAATCCCAAGCGAGTCATATGGACTCAAGAAAGAAGATTCTCCGCTATCTACGAGGAACACCCGACATGGGTTTATGGTATCCACTGATGATAATATTGAACTAACTGGTTATTCCGATGCCGACTATGCAGGATGTAGAATCGACCGAAAATCAACTTCCGGAACATGTCGGTTCCTTGGCAGGCAAGTTGATCTCATGGTTTTCAAAGAAACAAGCACTCGGTGGCCACGTCGACTACCGAAGCCGAATACATGGCTGCTTTGGAAGTTGTTGCGCCCGAATCCTTTGGGCCGAGACAACGGATGAGAGACTATGACGTCATTCGAATGAAGTGCCGATTTTCTCGCGACAAGATACCGGTGCTATTGCAATCACTCGAATCCTCGTTCTTCACACAAGATGCAAGCACGTGGACATCGGACATCACTTCATTCGTGACCATGTCGAAAAGAAGGATATCGAATGGAAAAGATCCATACCGACAAGCAAAGGGCCGATATACTGACTAAGCCTCTAGCCGAATCCGCATTCGAGAGAACTTTCGGTAGAGCTAGGTCTGCTTGGACCCTACCGACCCTAGTCGGTAATAAGGTTTCAAGAGAGGAACATTCCAGTGAGGGGGGAATGATCACTCTCGATCGAGTAAGTTCAAGACATAGAGATTCGAAAACCATCTACACGAGGTATCGGTGACTACTATGTTCAGTGACAGGGTTTGCGTATCTCTACTCAGTAGTAATTTAATACTACAGTACTTTGCATTTATGGCAAAGATTCAGCATGACATTAATATCTTTTGGTTTGTCTTTATTATTAACGACTCACATTTAATGCACGACATTCCATACATAAGCTTGCTGAACTCTGCACGCATTTAATGCATGTCTTTTCACAGTTACTACTTAGGCTATTTTACAACTGGCTTTGACTTGGGCGTCTTTTGTGATCATTGCCTATTTTTAACTTCTAATCTTAACCGTCCATATCATAAAGCAAGTTTACATTCAGCCTTCGATCGAAAACCGTTCACCTTCATAGTTTGATATATATATTCGATCATATCTTTGAACCGCCATTAGCATACTTCATAACCTTCAAATTCCGAAAAATCCGAGATCTGCATTCACAATCCTTTCTTGCAATTTCACTCTATCTTATCTCGAATTTTATCCATTGGTATGCTTATATCTGCTAAAATATTTGTTATATGGTTCAGTATCGCATTGCACAGCACTGTTCTATCCAAAAATAGTACTGACTCATTTCTTGTAACAGGTATAATGGCGGAAACCAATATCTCTATGATATCTCCAGCAGATATGCAGAATATTTTGGAGAAGGATCGCGTGTGGTGTGAACCCACCATGGACTTCTATTCATGCGATCTGGAGTACATGGACGATGTATTCTCGGCTGCGCGAGACAGAGGCCGGAGAAATTTCCGTCTATGAGGCCTTCGTTCTTCCTCCCGAGACAAGGGTTGCGAGAGATGTACTTGAATTCGGGACGCGGTGTGCGGAGACATAATGGCAAGATTCGTTGCACATTCTATCCAACACGCCACTACGGAGTCGAAGCGGGATGTCCATCAAGGATGCCTTGAAGCGGAGTTTTGATCTACCCTCCGAAGGGATAAGTACAGTCGGGTACAGAGACGACCAAGTTGATGAATACCTTACCGTCTTCTGTGGAAAGCCCACTACATTCAGAGCTGCCTTTCCGAAGAACGACGATGTTGCCTCAGTTCAGGGCACTTGCCTATATAGTGACGCAGCTACTGACAAGCCAAGCAGGGTCGTTTGACCAGGTGTCGAGGCCTAAGATTCAGATGATGATGGCCATATACGACCGAGCCCAGATAAATTGGACGGAGTTCTTTCTCCGAGAATTCATGGCTCAGGCTGCTAAGTTCGACAAAGCATCGAACAAGCTGAGCGCAAAGGGAAAATTGCTGTATGGACTCAAACTGTCCATCATGATCGAAGATTTATGTGGATCTAAGCCTATCACCTACAGTGACAAGAAGTACTTCAATGTGAAGAAGGTCAGATTTCACAACAAGACAGCAGCGCTTCAGCAGACAGGGTCAGGACCCTCAGCAGTCTCTCCGAAATCAAAGTCTCAGCAGGCTACGCCTATAAAGAAAAGAACTCCTCCCGCTAAAACTCCTAAGGCACCGGCAAAGAAAATGAAGAAAGCCACTGAGGTGCCGCCATGCGAGGAGGTTCCACAAGTGCCTGGCCGAACGGGCTCCCGAGAAGACTACTCGGCCCATGCACCGGTTGATGAGTCCGAGTCTTCTGAGAAGACTCAGTCAGTGGAAAAGATTGTTTCCACTGAAAGGGACCAAGGGGATGCTTCTGAAGCTCAGAGCGCAGATATTCAGCGCCTAGACAGCCCCCTTTCTGTCCCTCCACTCGGCTCGGTCCCTCCAACCGAAGAGCGAGACTTCACACATAGACTTGGAGTCTCGAGACCGCATCCGAAGGTGAATCAATCGGGATGGAAGCTTCAGTGATTATATCCGAGAGCATCCCGAGAAATTCTACAACTAGTTCCGAGCTTGCCGACTACTCGACTTGTTGCTCATCGCCAAAACAAGCAAGGCTCCACATGTTGCTTTGCGACATCGGGAGTGGCCTCGTCTACAACGCCTTGTCCTACACTACTCCTGTCAGCAGCTGCATGAAGAGGAATTGAAACTGAGAGAGGAGATAGGCTATTCAGAGCCTGAAGACCTCAGCTCAATGGACAATCTGAGGGCTGCAATGCTAGCCATGATTCATGATCGACAGCACGCCTCCGGCCCGAGACCCTCGGATGGGTCGACCATGACGACCCACCTGATGATTCGAGCCCAGGAAAGCCCGATGAGGGACATCCACAGGACAAGGATACCCATACCGAAACTGCTCCACCACTCGGTATCCTTGGTCCCGAGAAGTCCAAGGCCGGGTACTTCGTCCTCGGCGAGCCCGCTCAGCTCTTGCTGCAGTCGACCTTCGAAGCAGCGCCCAGCCAGACCGCAAAGAGATCTCGATCAGTGGCAAAAGCCTTAACTGCCCAAGGGATCAAGAATCGAGATCTTGCGAAGGCTATCCATAGGACATGGAAGCAGACTGCTCAAGCCACGTCTAAAGAACTTCAGGGGCTGAAGTCTTCTGTCTCTTCATCAGCCGCCCCTGATGTTTCCGCGCTTATTTCAGAAGCGTTGGCTCAGCAGCAAGTCAAATTCGAAGCTCAGCTAAAGATCTTTCAGGAGAGCCAAGCCAAGCTACTTGATGAATTTTTGGCTTCTAAATTGGCTCATACTGACGCTTTCACTGAACAATCCGAGGCCACTGAACAGAGACTTGAGAACATCCAACTGGCCTTGGAAGACAAGATCACTGAGAAGCTGAAAGACTTCAAGGAAGCAGATGACCTCTCTCACAAGCAAGATACAAGGAACACCTTACCATGGAGAGGAACGAGTTGCATGAGGCTCTGACTAAGCTCCACGATCGTCTCGATGAGCTGTCAACCTCCTACAAAAGTCTGAAGAAGTCAGTCCTAGTCCCTACCCCGGTGATCAGTGATGATGCCAAAAAGGGGGAAAGTGAAGGAAAAAGGGAAGGAAAGAAGAGTACTGGGAAGCTGACCCTCACCAAAAGTCCAAAGTCTAAGGGGGAAGCTACACTGAAGTCATCCCAGACTCAGTCTCGAAGGGTGAGGCCCGGGGTGTTTCAGTTGCGAGCACACCGAAACCGGCCCAAGTGGCTCAGGACCCAGCGAGACTACTCGGGCAACCCAAACTCCCAAAGATATCATTAAGGAGGTTGCTTGAGTACGCCGAACAAAGCGGTGGAGGACTCGAAGAAGAAGAGGCTCCTCTTCCACCACCGAGTTCAAGAAGGCAAGGGCAAACAAAAGCTTAACATTCCAACCCCTCCAAAGAAAGAGATTAAGATACATATCTGGCCGAGGAGGAAGCCCAAATAGGCTGCGGATGAGAAGGCGGCCGAGAGATTGCAGAGGCCGAAGCGGCCTAACAAGCCAAAGTCTAAGCCTCGCCAAAGGAAAGACTAAAGCCCCGGCCCGAGAGGAGGAAAGAGAACCGCTAGATCGCTTCTCGAGAAAGCTCATCATAACGTATGAAGAGGACAGAGAAAAAGAAAAGGAGCAAAGCAGCAGAAGAATACCGAAAGGCGGGGTACATCCAAATCTAGATCTAGTACCCCTGGCCGAATCGAACAAGCTCCTCGAAGCCTCAAGAGCGGGATGCGAAATTGAAGACATATTTGCTCGGATGGATAGATATCTCTACGAGAGGAGAGGAAGCTAGACGGATAGAGGCCGCCGACGAGAGGATACATTTGGCGGACCTTGAGGCACTCGGAAACGTCTTGAACAAGAGGCCAGGCCGAGAATTCCTTCGAAAGCCGACATTCCTTATCGATACGTAAGGTTCAAGAAGCCAAACGATCCGAAAACACATAGATGGCCAAGATCGAGACGAATGGATGCCTATTCGGTTCAATCGAGAGATGGGAATCGGCCAAGATAGAGTTTATCAAGAGAAATTATTTCCCGCAATTCGGCCCGAAATGTCTAAGGCCGATGCCTATGTCGAGTGGATGACCATCACCGAACCCGATCTTTACCCATATATGCACGGAGCAAGAATCGAAGGGGTAGTAGTCGAGTTCCTCGAAGCAAGGATCATTCCTCCACCCGTAAGATAAGACGACTCAAGACATCTCGGAATGATTGAACAAGAAGTGAAGAATGCTGCGTTGAACAGAGGACTAGAACAAGATGATCCAGCAGACTTCGCCGAATATCTGAAGCTGAGGAAGAACACGTTCAGAATGTATGGAGTTCCACTGCCTGAAGATAAATCCCAAGGTTTCATGAATAGGATTCAGCAGTTTAAGGGTTCTCCCTCTTAGTTCTTCTTTTAGCTTAGCAAGATTTGTAATGTATTGAACTGTGTATTATATATATACAAATCTTCTTTTGGCTCTGACAACTACTTGTTGTCTAAATAGCCGTGTTTGCTTTATGTTTAAACACTCAGAATCACTGAAGTGATTACTGACACACACGTTGATTATTTACTTGTCAGTTTTTGCTCGGTTAGATCTCTGATAGACTAGACTTTCGGAGAGTTATTATTTCTCTTAAAGGGAAATTGTTGCATGGGGGAATTATTGTAAAAGGGAAAATTGTTCTGCCCTGTCTCCCTCAGTAGTCTAGCACTTACCAGACAACTCCACTGAACCTACTTGTAACATTTGTAAGGAGCTCTGTTTCTGAGTAAGTTAGTGTTTAGCATAGTTGATAGGACATAGATGATAGGTTTTGGCATCATCAAATAGGGGGAAATTGTTGGGTGATGATTCAATCCTCAGCATGATCATACTTATGGGAAATGACTCTTATCTTCTATACTAGATCACGCCGCAGCCTCGTGCTCCGAACTATTGAGAAGATTTGAAGATCCCAAAACCCTATCCGATTGGTGAACCATTCCTTTGTATTTGTATTTGTCTCCGAGGTTTCGGACTCGGTAGACACTCTGCTCCGGTCAAGGCGCTCGCAGCTTATTTGCCTCGGCACCGGTTCGTAAGACTCGGTGATACTTGGACTCGGTAGGGAGCAAGATATCGAGAGAGTCGATCGAACCGAACTCGGCAGGAGTAGTTCACTGGACTCGGAGCCGATCATCGGTAGACTTATCTTCGCCAGCCTATCTACCGAATACGAGGTCGACTCAAGAACGGCGGATAGTCTTCGGGATCGTCGAATCTTTTGAAAGAGAATCGGCATTGTCATGTACGAGGAAGAGAGAAGTCGGCTTCGGTCCCGTCTCGAAGTTTGTCTTTGTCTCAACCACTTCATTCACCTCAACGAATGACAAACATACATGTGTCTTCTCACCGCTAAAGCCGCAGTCAACCTTTTACCTAAAAAGGTGGGAAAGTACACTCGTTACCTACACCAAAAGAGCCGTTTGCTACCAAAAAGAGAGAGAGAGAAGAAGATCGTCTCCAACGGATCTATTTCAATCTCTGCTCTATAAATAGAGGGATCATTCAAGATTTAAATGAGAATGCGTGCCTAGAACACGAGAAAGCATTCAAACGAGTGAAATTAACGACTAAGTCCTTCGCAAGAAACAACCGAGTTATCTCCGTGAAAGACTACATCCAACTCAAAAGGAACCAAGTCGAACCGACATAAGCTTCTAGCATCCAAGCGATTGACACGAACCTATAGCTAAATCCTCACTGTTCGTCGCTCTAGATAGCTACATTCTCGTTCCTTATCCCTCTAACCCTAAGCTCACTTGTTATATCCATAGCTTAGACGAAGGAGTTCACATCTCGAACCCAATCCTTATTGTATAAGGACTCCTTCACCGTTGGAGAAGTTTGTCAAACACTTTAAGTTTGATAGTGTTGTAAACGAGACTTGGATCGCATAAAAACCAAGACGCGGCTTTGCCCAGTGTGCAAGCCGACCGAGACTAACTCGGGATAATAAATAGCCTCCCGATCATTCGGGACAGTGGACGTAGGATTTGAGCGATATCCGAACCACTTTAAAAATCCCGTGTCTCTTATTGCTTTCTTAAGCGTTGCATTGATTTTACTATTCATACCGAACATCATATTTAAATCAATCAACTGTCTCAAAGATACCGAACTTTTAAATCTACTGAACTGAGACTTAAAACGTTTTCTCACAAAAACTGATTTGGGCCTACACAATTCCGCACACTGAACTCTCACTGAACGATACTGAATTCTGACCTAGTCAGTTAGCAGATCTCAGCTGAGTCAGTACTCTTTTAGCCTTTTACTCGATTCAGAACAGTTGTGCGGTTCCGCCGAATCAAGCTTTTGCATGGACACCATCCTCGAATAGGACTGTTCAAGTTCGAAATTGAGAAATCGAATCAGGTGTATTCACCCCCCCCCTCTACACCTGACCGTACACTCGGGACCAACACATATTGTAATATTCGGTATTGGTGGAAATTATAGTGATTTTCATTGCTATAGAATTGAAGATCCCAAAATCTGTCCTGAACCCGATGTGTGTTTTGAACATGATGATGTAATAGGCTAGACTTGCTCTTATCTTTATTGATTATTTTGTCTAAGTCCTGTAAGGGGTGTTGTTGGTCTGAACTTCAGTAGAGAAGTTAAATTCCAGAACCCCATGTCATTAGTTTGTAGAGCTCATGTCTTCAGGTTCTCCAGCTGTCTGTTCTCAACAGAAGAACTCTTTCGGCAGACCTCAGTTGAAGACTCAGTACGATTCTTTATCTACTGAATGAGAGAAGAGCTCAGCATCTTCAGAGTCACCAGCTGTCCATCCTCAGTAGAAGATTCTTATCAGCAGACTCAGATGAAGAAGTCAGTATGATAGGTCCAGATCTACAGAGCGTATGCAACTCAATTGCAGATCCGACAAGAAAACAACTGCCCGATTATTATCATTCGAATGTCAGCAGAGTTTATTATACGAGGTTGAGAGAGAGTCAACTCAGATGAAGACTGATGTCCGACAAGTCTCACCTACCACAAACCTCGGCCAATGAGAAGCAACCAAAGTCTTACCTGCTCTGACATTAAAGCTGCTCTCATGTACAGAAACCAACCACTCTACGACTCTCTTTCGAAAACTTATGGTCGTTTTCCTTAGAAGTTTGTGACACGTGGTATCGTCCTCTCCAACGGATACATGTCTGGGTCATGACTATAAATAGAGAAGAGTCTCCAAGCTCAACGCACGGGACATCAAGGGAATACAAGCTCATTGCATATAAGCTCTCTAGCGCATTAAAGTCGATCCAGCGAAGAACTTGCTTAGTTGAATATTTGTAGTTCTTCTCTCTAGAGATTCTTTAGTTCCCTCTTCTCTATCTGAGCTCCACTGTTATATCTATAGCTTAGAACCTTCGAAGGAGTTCACTTTTCTGTGAATTGTTCTAATTGTAAGAACTCCTTCATTGTTGGAGAAAATTCCCTCCCCTTCAAACTTCGGTTTGATTTGTAAAGTCGCTAAGGACTATAACTTAGAAGGGTCTGTCTAGCGTACAGATTCCTTGATGAGGCTTGCTCAGATTAATCTACAAGAACTCCTATTCAGCAGGACCGTGGACGTAGGATCTTACGTATCCGAACCACATTAAAAATTGCTTGTGTTGTTTACTGTTTTATTGCATTGTGATCAAACCGATTTACAAACTCATACTTTGCATAAAACGTATTAAAAAGTGCACCAGCCAAAACAACTTTGGTTTGCGAAAACATGTTTTCAAAAGAGACGAAGTCCCACGGGCCCCACACTTATCCGCACTAAAATTCTTCGAGTGAACTCTCTATACTAACAAAAATCAGTAGAACAGACTTAGTAGTTGATACACTCTGACCCGCGATCAGAAGGTTCTTATTTGGCACTGTTCATTCAGTCGCATTTCTCAACTCAGCTGACCTTCGCATTTGAGGCAAAACTTGTAATCAGGTGTATTTCCCCCCCCTCTACACATGATACTCGCCTCCGGACCAACAGTTACCCACATCAACTTTTAATTCGATCTTGTTTCAGAATTGGGAGTAAGGAAAACATATAAAAGTTGACCTAAATTGGGGATGATTTTTTGTTGATACTCTCTACTCAACAAGAAAGGCACCCCCAACCTTATTTTCTAATTTTTAAAACATAAAAGGAAAAAAGTCAAAATTGCCTTTTTATGATCAAATCTCACAAATGAGCTTAAGATCTAGTCTACAAATCTCTAAAATGAAGGATTGGGTGGTGTTCTTATTTCTCTCATTAAGGTCTTGTTCTCAAAAGATCTTATCCTATAAATATATATTGAAACCTACGGAAAGGAATACTCTATATAGTAGTAATAATCTTTTTTATAGTAATAAAAAACCGTAGTTCCATCTTGTGACCAATTATAATTAATAACAAACTATATTGTAATACTTTTATTTGTTAGGTGCATCCTAACAAATATTCAAAACTATATAACTATTTAACATAAACTCAAGATAACATGAAATATCTATCTAAATTTGTTTGTGAAAGTAACTTTTATTTTTTTTGTTCAACTGCATCCTCTAACTTGTGGGTATTCGTAGTAACTTTTCAGCAAAATCACATTATTTTTAGGGCTAAATACATTAAACCCCCTAGACTATGAAAACATACAATTTACCCCTGAACTATTAGATTTGTGCGTTTTGCCCCCTGAACTATGAAAATGTACAATTTATCCTTGAACAATCTAATTTGTTGTGGAAGAGTAAAACTCCGGCAAAGATATCCGATCGTACGTGCAAATTAAGGGAAGCCACACTTCTTTATTTTTTTTGTATTATTTACCCCCATGGATTATTAGTTTTGTGATAATCCAAGATGATATTACCACTAATTTTGCACATGCGTTAGGAAATTTTTGCCGATTTTTCTCTTCTACAACAAATTAGATAATTAGAGGGGCAAATTATATATTTTTATAGTTAAGCGGGCAAAGCGCACCAAATCAATAGTCTGGGGTGAAGTTCATATTTTCATAATTTAAGGGGCAAAGCGTCAAAAACTAATAGTTTAGGGGGTTAATGTATTTAACCCTTCTTTTAATTCATGTTGTATTAGAATATGAAAGGACTTTACTGCATGTACTTATAGATTTTAACATTACTTGTGTACCACAAAGATTTTAGTGTCACACTTCTATTACTCTCTTATATACCACATTCCATAAATGGTTGACATGTAGCACATATGACCCACCATAATTGATTATGATGTTGATATTTAATTATAAAAAAGTCACATGTCAAATATTTATGAATGTGACATAAAAGAGAGCATGAATGTGAAACACGAAAGTCTATCCGACAAAACAGAATCTTGAATATAACCCACGATAAAAAATAATAATAATAATATTAAATAACCGAATGTCGGCTTAGCAATTCAAAAGGATTAAAATGGAAAATATTACTAAGTCGGTCAATCGGATTGAAATTTTCACTGCCGTCATTAATTTTCACGTAAAATAATGAATTAGTTGATTCGTCACTCTCTCTGAGTTTAGTAAAAATAATAAATTCAATATACTTGATTTATTTATAATAATAATGTAAATTATTCTATGTAATTTGGAATATATTAATATATTTATTTATCTTTTTAAAAATGAGGACTAGAGGTCGGTTTGGTGAGAAAATAGAATGCACCCGTGATGTTGTAAACCTCGTCATCTACTGTAACTTCGTGTTCTATACGCCAACAGCATTTCGTTAGCTGCAAAACAAATACTATGAGCTGTTAAACAATCTTAGATTCCTTTTTTGTCGGTTTATATTCAAGATTTCGGCCTGCCGTTGGTTTTGTTTTTGTAGATTTAACTTTTAGTTGATAGATATCCACGTCGGCGATTGGCAAAATGCAGACGGAGGCGAGGGTCGGAGTGGTGGTGGAAGGAGAGGGGCTGAATGCGACGACTTCATCGGTGGTGGTGGAGCCGCCGCGACAGAGGCAAATCGGGACCGCCTCGCAGCTACTAGCCGGTGGCCTTGCTGGAGCAGTCAGCAAGACTTGCACGGCTCCTCTCGCTCGCCTCACCATTCTTTTTCAGGTTCTTCTCCTTCATTTACCATCCATGCCTTATCCATCAAATATATGGGCAGTTTTTTTGCTGTGATTGCAACTGCTTATTTCTCTTGTTGTGAAGGGAACATTCGTGAATTGCTTTGAATTGTGGTTGTTTATAGTGAAATAATCTCATAATCAAAAGGGTTAACTTTTCCCCCTTTTTTGGTCTTAGCTATGAGATGAATAAATGAAACTCCCATTAGTTCGAAGGATTAGGAGGTTGATATATATTTAACATTGAAATCATAAAATAAAATAAAAAATACATGATATTGGCAGGTCCAGGGAATGCACTCCAATGCGTCTACGTTAGAGAAGGTTAGTATATGGCGTGAAGCATCAAAGATTGTAAGAGAGGAAGGGGTGAGAGCGTTTTGGAAGGGAAATTTGGTGACAATCGTGCATCGTCTTCCCTATTCTTCCATCAGCTTCTATGCATTTGAGCGCTACAAGAATGTTGGTATAATAGTTCTGTAAAGAACTTCCATATCGAGCAACTCTATCTTTGTATGGTCATGTATAGCTGAATGAACTTCCGGTTTTCTCCTCTTAGTTATTACAAGAATATGTGGGCGTTGAAAGCCAAGGAGAGAATATCAGTGCAGATCTTTGCATACGACTTTTAGGTGGTGGTTTGGCTGGAGTGACTGCTGCTTCAGCTACCTATCCCTTGGATCTTGTGCGGACACGTCTTGCTGCGCAGGTAAATGAACGGATGGAATGTTCTTGTTGTGACGTTGAGTGGATATACACTTCTGTTCTGCAAGTACAGGCCGATTAAAACCCGTGTTAAATTATTCCAAAGGTCAAAATTTGATAATAAAAAAAAAAACTATTGGCTTCTTTGTCTTCCTTCAACTGGCACCTTGAGCTACCCAATTTCTATTAGTTATCTAGTAATCCTTCTCAATCATATTTCATATTCTTTCATTGTGTTCGAACAGACTTAATTGAATATTATCTTGATAACTTATCAATGATTCACTGGAGATGCAGAGAAACGTGGTTTACTATAGCGGCATATTCCATGCCTTGCGTACCATTTGCAAGGAAGAAGGTTTTATTGGCCTTTATAAAGGACTTGGTCCAACTTTACTGGTATATTTTCACTTTACTATTTGATCATACTTGACTCTGTTTGGTTACTTTCTGATCTTCTGTTGCTTATGCAGGGTGTTGGCCCGAATTTAGCCATTAGCTTTTCTGTCTATGATACTGCAAGATCTTATTGGCAGCTTCATAGGTTAGCCTTCAATATTCCATCATGTTGATGGGTTTGAAAAAGCTATCATTTAGTGAAGTTTGAAAAATGAGCTTCTATATGAATCGAAGTTAATGATTTTTTCTTTTGATCGGGGTCAGGCCTGAAGACTCAACTATTCTAGCAAGCCTTGCATGTGGGAGTCTTTCAGGAGTTGCATCATCAACAGGTGAGTCATGAGTGATTGGATCACATGTTTCCCATCTAAATGATGAAGTACTGCATCTAATTTGCAAATTCTAATGTATGAAATCCAAATCGAGCAGGAAATGAACCAATTCGTGTTTGGATTAATGAATTGGCTAAATGCTTCTTTCACGTCTTTTCTACATGAGTAGTTAAGAATAAGAGAACTAATTTAACCGATATTTGATACCACCTGTATGAGTGGTTCCTTAGGTTACCATCTCATGAATGTTGCTTCTCCATGTTTTTTTTTTCCTTCTTGCATGCTCTGTTCTGTGTTTCTTCTGGTGATTATGGTATTTAGAATGAAAATGTACCCCCTTTTTAATGTTTTGAGTCCTTTTAACATCATTATGAGCTCATAGACAAATGCGGAAATAATGTCCATTTCTTTGGTTTTTTTATGCCCTCTTATATTTACTAATGTCTATAAACTTGTTTTCTATCATCAAATATGACGGAACATCCAAGTCAAAAACTGGAAATTATCACAAGTAACTTCATTTTGTTTTTGCTAGTATAGAACATAAAATAGTGGAGGATCTGAATGCCTGTGGCTGTCTTCTATGCTTTTGCAGAGAAGCAGATTGAGGACGCAGGCTTCTCACTAAATATCTAACCAGATTGACCCCCTAGAGCTTGAGGTCCAGACATGATAATCTGGCAATATGAAAGTTTTTGTGAGAAGTTAATAAACATTATCTGCTTCATTGTTCTTCAGAACATGTTCCTATTTTAGGAATATTTCGAAAAAGTTTGATTTTGCTAAATTACTTGGCTCTCCAAATATGCAGTCGGCTCCACTATTAAGTGACTAATTTCAGGTGAACCAAGTTTCAAATTGTGAGGTGTCCTCTTTGAGGTACGCTTCTTAGTTAGGTTTTGCCAATTCCTGTCTGATTATATCTCAATGGTACATCATCCATCCTCACCCTCCCCTGGAACAAATGAGAAAATAGAACGCATTAAATTGATAGAAACGATATTTTATCAGGGAACAGTAAACCAACAAGAGTGGTACAACTATCAAGTCCAACTGATTCACATCTGCAATTTATACCTTCATACTTGAAAGTTTTGGCTGGCACTGATGGAGCAAAAATGTAGTTTGCATAAAATTTTCATTTGAAATGAAAGGAACAGATTATTTGATATAAAGCGTATGTTTGTCTGCATTTTATTATGTTAATTGGTGTTGCAATTTTGGGTCCGGGTGTTGATATTGCTTTTACTACCACTATGGATTGTATTATGTTAAGCTTTGTGTCCCTCTGAAGTCAATGAAGGGAAGTTGCAAGGGGCCAACTTAGAGTCTGTAGAATACGAAACTGTTTTGAGCTCTGATAATTATAATTCTGCAGTAGCATACCCTTTGGATCTTGTGAGGCGGCGAATGCAGCTGGAAGGAGCCGGTGGTAGAGCTCGGGTGTACAGAACAGGTCTGGTTGGTGCGTTCAGGGATATTATCAGAAAGGAAGGTTGGCTTGGGCTGTATCGCGGGATTCTGCCCGAATACTACAAGGTTGTGCCAAGCGTGGGAATCGTCTTCATGACATACGAAAAGTTGAAGCAGATACTCTCCAGCATCCCCGAAAGTTGATGAGTTTACTACTGGTTTTATATGAGATTCCAGTTTTCACTTCTGATAGTTGGTTACCTACCCGCATTACAGTATAAATGTATAACAGGGAATCATTTTGCTATAATTCAAGTGTATCCAACATATAGTTTGAATGTCATTTTTTACTCACTTCTTTTCAGTTGGAGCTCAGTTTTAACTCGAATTGTGTTTCAACTGTTGTTCATGCATCTATAGGGGCGGATTTAGAGAATGGGATGGTGGCTGCTGTACCCCTAAATCATACTCCCGCAGTCCAATAATTCTTGTTCTACTTTCTTTTTTAGTTGTCGCATTATTCTTGTCTTATTTCTTCAAATAGCAAATTATTACACACTTTATTAATAGGTTCTACATTTCTATATACAACCAACAACTCACCTAAATTACCGTGATGAAAAGAAAAGGCACAAGAATTAAATTACTAAGAAGTATAATCTTATATATTTTTTGAAATATAATTCTTTCATCTTCTTTAAAATTTCAGATTGTATGCCTTCATCTCTGTGCTCTGTGTGTTTAGTTTCAGATATACCAAACTAGACAAAAGCAATAAGACAGTCATTACACATTATAAAGTCAACAAGCAACGATTTTGATTACACAAATAAGTTTATATTACTGAGTAGTGTCATTATTACAATGGGCTCCCATGTTGTACTGATCTTGGATGGATTGTTATTGTTAACAGCACAAATTTGGAGCCCTATTTCTTCTTTGGTTGGTAATGGTGTTTGACCCTTTTGACTCTGAATTACTCTGGAAAAGTTCCTGTGTAGCGAATGTGGTCTAAGGTACGCCGTAACCCGTACTTACTAACTGCAGCCATGGCAGCTCTATATCCCCCACCGTAAGCCGGAGAAGCGTCGTGGACGATCTGATGCATGAAAAACTCCCCTAGCTTGTTCTCAACGATGGATTTACCACCTTTCTTAGAGGATGAGGAGGAGGAAGAGGATGAGGAGGAGGCCGTGTGTCTTGCACCGGGCACCACCTCCGACTCGAGCCACATGTGTGACATTACTTGACATATACCTTCCTCTACCTCCGGCCTTAAGTTTCTGAAATCTGCACCATGCAACGCATGAAAAACTCACCTATCAGTTTTAGGTAGTGTTTGGAACAATTTAAATAAGTTGCTTCTGGACTTTACAGTAGAAACACGTTTTTTAATGTTTGGAATGTAGGTTTTTGCTTTTTTGGAACTTTCAGAATAAATAGAAGTTTATAAACTAGTTAGGATGTACTTTTTTAAAGCAGAAGTCAAAAAAAATGAAAAGCAGTTTATAAGAGTGTTTGGTTACCGTTTTTTCTAAAATTAAGCTGTTTTTTTCTAATATTGTAAACACTAACAACTTTAAGTAATTTCTAGCATAACTAGTTAAAAACTGCTTATAAAAATTATTTCAAACACTACCTTAGAACAGTACTACTAGTTGAGAAAGGTATGCATTACCATTAAGACGTAACCATCCATGCATTAGCTCATGCGCGAGTATTGCTCCGGTCAGTAACCTGCACCAAGAACCGATTTAACAACAAACCCTCAAAGGAAGGGACTTCAAAATGACTAATATATCAGTTAGGCTGTTAGAAAACGGTTACCGTGGGAGGCCGTACAGCACAAGAATGGCCGTAACTTCGCACCTCCTAGTTAGCTTCTGTTGCTGTGTTTTGATACCTACTAGACCACGACGGTCCATCCTTGGCCTTTTCATGATCTGGAAGTTGGAAAGGATCAAGGTTTTAGATATCTATGATACTTTAAATAGTAAACAAGGCATAATCCAATGAAGTGATGCTGAAAATCTTACACTTGTAACTGTTTGCTCCTCAGATAGGCACAAACCTCTTGTTTCAGGCATGTGGTGGTAACCCTATAAAAAGTTAATAGCTCAGTCACTTTTCTACCATTATTTGAGAAAAGGTAAGAGAGGGAGAGAGAGAGAGAGAGAGAGAGAGAGAGAGAGAGAGTTATTTACGTGTTTCTCCCCTTCAATGGCCTCATTTAGAGCTTGCCTTGGAACAAGAAGCATTGGAATCTCCTGATCAATTCTCATATTCATTCCTTCATAGTAGTCTCTGATAGAATGGTATAACGGTTGACAGTCGCCAGTATCCATGATGGCTGATTCCATACACTCCAAACATAAACATCGCCCGTCTCCCAGCGATATATATCTCGTGCTCCGTGACTTGAAACAAATGGATACATTTCAATCAACCAATTTGGTAGAAGACAGCTTGAGTTCTAGAATGTTCATATCATACCTCCAAGCGTTCGCAACTGCAGCACCGAGGTGTATTGTCATGCTCATGAGAAGGACAATACTTCTGCGTCCAAAAAGGGTGGCATCGATACTCAATCAAGCCAGCATCATTGGTTGGGATCTGCAAAAGAGCTTGTTATTAATGGACGAACACTTATCATTTATGTATGCAAGAAAAAACTGAGGCTGCTTACAAATTGATGACAAACTTCACATTTAGGATGATTGAGCTCTTTGAAGCAGGATTTGTGGTACGTATCGCTCCCTGACAAAGAGAACTTGATTCAAAAATGAAAAGCATTAAGAACTTGATGAGGGAGTAAAGTATAGTAGAGTGAATCTTCAAATTCATAGCTGGAGAGCAAACAAATTACCTCATGTTCGGTAATAGGGTATTTACACGCATGACAACGGAAACATTCCGGATGGAAGAAGGCCCCCATGCATCCTAGATAGTTCCCATACCCGATTACACGTTTGCAACCAGCACACTCTCTGCAAGTCGTCGAAAAATAGCATTTTAGATCAGCCCTTTTGTCAACAAACAAACATTTTGATTCATGATGCAGAAGCCACAAGTAGATGAAATTTCTTTTAGTTTGTTTCATGATTGAGAAGATTCTGTATTGAGGATCAGTAAGTACCTCTGCCCCCTCGGATATTCTCTAGGGGGATAAGAAGGGTATGGTGCTGAGTTGAAACTATCATGACCTAACCTTGCTAGATCGTCGTCCCTGCCTGTTCGCCATCTGTATCCTGCACAATTAGATATATGTAGTTTCAGTAATAAAGTATCTGTGCTTTAGAGGAAAGCACAGGTAGTCTAGTACCGTTTGGCCTATTCATAACTTCGGATAGAGAGAGTGCAATTGCGCGATCTAGTTCCTCCTTTTCTCTATTCGTTCTAGATCGATCATCCTGAAAAGAAGTAACACATCTTTTTGTATTACAAATTTCCACCATCAAGAATTGTAGTCATGCGACACGTAAAGACAGCTTCAAAATTCTAACTATTGAAGTATTCCTTTTAAGAACTGTTGATAGAGACATTCCTCCTAAAAGTGGAAATTTTGGTTTTCTAATACTTATTTCAAGATATATGAACACTTTTATTCCAACTAATAACAGATCTATATGTATAGGTATATAAGGATGGCATGCATGCATAGTATAGCAATAATAAAAAATCCCTATCAAGTTCCTAAAAAGATACATACATGTGAATGCACATGGATAAACGAAAATATGCTTATCCGAGATGAACTTTATTCCAGGATTGGGAAGATAAGTATTCTTGTCATTTACAAGGGAAAAACAGAATGAAGATAGAGAGATATGAATACCGAAGATCTAAATGGAGCACGCCACACCATGTTTTCGTCCCCGAGAAACTGAGGTTGCCGTGAGCCACCGGTTGAAACTCCCCTGCTGGTAGCCCCGCCCTTGAAAAACTTACTTAGCCATTTCATAAACCGCGACTTTCTCTCTGCACATCCAGAAAAAACATGCCCTGCTTAAGTCCCCAATTAAGCTCATGCATGAACCATCCAATCTTTCAACTTGTAGAAATGATTGGACTTAATATTCTATGAGCGTAAAAAAGAAGTAGAGAACAAAAAAACCGACAATCCTCAAAAAAAATACAACTTTGAAGCAATCACAAAACCAGCCACTAAAATGCGGAGAACTCCATCCTTGCACATATATATAGACAACTAACAAGATATATAGAATATTGATACAAGTAATAATCTTCTTGTTGAAGCAAAAAACTATCACCGTTAAACAATGGAGGCATCAACTGAAATGTCAAAAGGGCATCATCTTTACACAAACAGGAACAAATCCACACATAAAACTGTAAAAGGGCATCACTCAAAGTCCAAAAAGACACAATTTTTGCCTAATAAACTCCAAATGCAACTTAAATCAGGATGAAAGTATAAATAGCAAATGTTTCAAAGTGAGGAAAAGGTGTAAAGCATACCATAAATACACGGTTGAGAAAGATGGTTGACATTTGAAGAAGACATTAGGGGGGGGTGGAAGAAGGAGGTGTTCTTGAGGATGGATGGTGAATGGAATAGGAGAGAGAAAAGAAGAGGAGAAGAATGGCATCATAAATGATAAAGCTAAGTTTTTCTAGAGAAAGAAAGGGGAGCAGGAAAAAGAAGGAATATCTGGGAGAGAAGATATTCTTGGCTTGTTGGAAAGAAATGAAAGAAAGCAAGAGAATCTGATGATAGAGATGGTGATGGAGGAAAGGGAAAAAGCACAAGTCTGCTGGGATGGATTGGACGGCTCAGAATTAGGAGTTTTATTTTGGAGTGAATGATACTGCAATCGGAGAAGAAAATAAAAGTTCAAATTCCATTTCTCCCTCTAAAATGGAAAAGTGGAACTATGTCAATGTCAAGAAACATGTTCCAATGAAAAGAAACACAAAAGTTGATCATCGGCTAATGTGAATTAACTGTAACTTGCTCTTCGGATTGGGTTTTGTTCTGTTTTAATTCAGCTACATTCAAGAATTGAAGATATCGTTTCAAATTTGTTCTCTCTAGAATATAAGCACGTGTATGATTTTTTTTATAAAAAAAAAAAAGAAAGAATCATCAATTTGAAAATTAAAAATTGAAATTCACATGTCTGCATGGAATTCAAAGCGAGATGGCATTTTTACAGTTAGATTTTAAAAAAGATTTATTTAAAAAATAAAAAAAGAGCCTACAAGAAAATGCCCTCGTTGAATAAAGTGGCCTACACATATTCCATAACCATGCAACTTGTTAAAGAAGGCAGATAAATTGGAGAGACGTGAATTTTCGTTTAATCATACTAATATTTAGCTAAGAGTCAGCTCAATCGGCAAACGTTACCCAAATTATTTAATTATATTTCGTTAAATAATAAAGAAAGTAAAAATAAGGAAATAGAGAAGCGAGGGTTTCATGACATGCAACTGGATGAACGTGGGGCACTAAGAATATGAAAAATAGGTGGGAGTTGAAAGTTGCCATAATTGAGCTTTACGCCTTCCGGTTTTCAATGTATGTTAATGTTAGGGTAAAAAGATGATCCTTCTTTATGGTTGTCAGCATGAAATTATTCCACAGATCGAAATAGAAAAAAAAAGGAAATATATAAAAATAGACGAATATTATGCTTTTTTATTTTAAACACCCATTTGTTGATCCAACATCAAAAGAAGCGAAAAAGGGACCAGCATATTCATTTTTATTTTATTTTTCCTGAGGAGGTCTACTCAAATATATATATATAGTATGTATACAAAGATTATATATATACCCACTAAGTAATTTGATAATTTCGGATCCATTTGTAACTAACTCAAACAAATAGAGATGTGAAATACACTAATTAAGCTATAAACATTGGTAAATGACATTGTGCCACATTCTACGATAAATTAGAAAATTCATGTAGTGTTGTTTAAATGTAGTCAATAGAGGCGGCACTTCAGACAACATTCACCATATTAATTTACTTGCTACAAAAAATTCTGAAAATTGTGTAATGCTACCAAAACAATTAAGGACAAGGTTCTTTTTTGTTTCGTCGGAAAAAAAACACTTATTTTCAAAAGAAAGGATTATTGTATTGGTATTCTAATTGATTGAAAATTTTGATCTAATATTTTTCTGAATTAAATATGCATGTATATTTTCACTCAACATATTTTAGGTTTTTTTTTATTACTTAGCGATATTATAAATTATTTAATCCATATATCTACACAAATCAGAATTTGAAAAATTATTATATAATAAAAAAATCTTTTTTTTTAATTTTTTTATCGAGCAATAATTAACAAAGCTAACTATAATACAATTTTTAACTATAAGTAGTCAAAGTGGGATGATATGAGGTTGTAACTTGTGGTTGAAAGTTGAGAATTCTATTACTCAACTTGTGTTGAAAGTTTAGAATAAAAGAAACCATGACCATTGATGCATTGTTGGCAAATATGGAATTGTTTGAATGAAAAATGAAGAGGATTTGAAGTCGGATGTTGAAGAAATTGAGTTTCGGAGCTCGTGTAATAAGGCAGTTGAAAAATCGCGTGGCAGGCGGATCTAACGATCTTAGAATCCGATATCCACTGTCCACATTATAGTTCTATGTGTTAGGAACATTGTGGCAAAGTTTCGTGGCGATCCAACGGTTATCGAAGGAGATATCGTGTTTTTCCCAAAACGCGACAGTGTAGAAAATTATGGCTCGGCCGAAGACGTCGGACCGCGGTCCGCACTGTTCTGACTCGAAAATTGAAAATTCCGTGGGGGTCGGACCGCGGTCCACGTCTATTTTTGCCCAAATTCGTCTTTTCTCGGCCCGAAACGTATATAAACTCTTCCGGACTTCTTTCTTTCGGACGGCACACCCTAATTTCGACCTTTTCCAGCCTCCAAAGTAGAGAAACACCCAAGGCATCCCTCCGTTGAAGATTCAAGGCGAATAACGAAGACTACAATCGAAGAACCAAGTGCAATGATCAATCTACGAGGTTCTAGGTTGTATAATTCTATCTTAGTTTTGTTTAGGGTTTTTGATACTTATTTTCCAATGATACTTTTTGCATATCTTGTGATTGTTTTCCTACGAATATGAGTGGCTAAATCCCCTTGTGTGGGGGTTTAGCAGGATCTATGTTTTTGATGAATTGATTCAAACCCTAGTTTTTCAATGAATGAATTGTTTTGTTTCTTAATTGTTGAGTTTGCTTTTGATTTCTCTATGATTCTTTAATGTGACTGACCATCATCTTAGATAATTATAGAGAATATAGGTAATAGATAATACGGCGCGTCATACCCGGTTATTTATTTAGACCTGCAATTAAGTGTCTAGATTGTCACCATTGGTTTGGGATAGTTTAGATGGTTCCTTAAATCCTTGAGCATGATACGATCTTTAGGTTCATGATATGATCACTTGATTGACCCTTAGGATTATAAATTAGAGATCTTCCGCCATCATACGGAATCCCTAGAGTTTGCGCCCCGAAAAAGTCCTTCCTTTTTTAAACCCATTCTAAAAGAATTCAAAAAACAAATTGCAAAATGTAAAAAGAAGTATTTTCGAGTTCTAATAGTTTTCAAAGAAAAAACAAAATTACTTCGAAAGGTTTCAAACGAAATCAAAAAATGGGTTATCGGAGGTGTTATTTTTATAAAAAAAAAATAATAAAAGAACTTGCAAAAGTAAATCCAATTCTATTATTTAGATTAAAAGAAGTATATAAATTGAGCGAAATTAAAGAAGAAAAAGATTCAATGATAAGCAATGAGATAATTCATGAATCATTTAGTCAAATTCCATTTCCGAGTTGGACAAATTCTCCATTGATGAAAAAAAAAACAAAGGATCTCGCCGATAGAACAAGTACAATTCGAAATCAAATAGAAAGAATTTCAAAAGAGAAAAAAAAAAGTAACTCTAAGAATAAATAATCTTAGTCTTAAAAAAAAAATTATAATGCTAAAAGATTCGAAAAATGGCAAAGATTAAAAAGAAGAAATGCATGAACCAACAAAAGCAATTCATAATTGCTAGCTAGAGAATGAGAATGAATCGATTATTTTAGTCATAGTGATTGTTAAACCTCCGCACTCTTCATCAATCTCGAAACCACACACATTAACCCACTTCGCTTTGCTCTTACTTGTTTTTTTCTACTTTCTTGCTATTTGAATTCCGTAGTTTAGAATAAACCAAACTCAGTTTAGGACCAAGTAGATATTGAAATAATTAAGATAATTAGAACTCAGTTGAGTCCTTGTGAGATCGATCTCGGGAGTTGCTAGATTAGGTACTATACCGATTCGTGCACTTGCGAGAATTATAATTTGTTCATCAAGAATGAAAATGGAGATGTTTTACTTTAAAAAATTATTAGGCCAAACGAAACAATTAGATACCTAAGATCGTAATGGAAATGGACTTGGCCATATTGGCATGTGTTAGATTCAAGTCATGTAAGATGACTAATAAACAATCATTGAAATAATTACTCAAACAAGTAGATTACAATTTTATTCTTCTATCATCATGCGCGTAGTTAAATACTCATATGAACGAATTCAAAATTAAAATTGGAGGATAAATGCAAGTTTAAACATGCAATACTCATATGAACGAATTCAAAATTAAAATTGGAGGGATAAATGCAAATTTAAGCATGCAAATCTCTAATTTATTGGACAAAATAAAAGGGTTTTAAAAATATAATAAAGAAAGTCATTATAAATTACATAATCCGAGTAGTTGGTCCAAAAACTTCAACTCATTAGGTTTAAATGGTAGTACTAGTACATGCTTAATTTATTTTATCATTGTAAATGTCATCTTTGTGCTTGCAAGTTGCAATTACTAGTAATTTATTTTATCATTGTAAATTGTCTGAAATTTGTTGTCATTTGACTCTTATAATCAATCAACTAATCAGTGCTATTTAAATAAGATTGTTTTCTTGAAATTTTTTTATGGATTGTCAAGTGTAGGAACTAACAGTTGATTTTTTATGTAAGAAGAAGAAATAGGACATTAAATTTCAATTCTTATATCTTTATGCAAAAGGGATCCAAAATTAAATAAGTAAGATGAAGGGTATTAGTTCTTAGGTTCTCATCATATCAATCTCCTAATTTAACATTCTTATACTTAAACAATCAAAACAAACAATCTGCGAAACATAGTTAGAGAAGTTGAGCTACTGAAAAACACCAAAACAAGAGCTAGAACGTGACATAAATTAGCCACCAAAATGATTACAAAAATTAGCTCAACAGTTTGCGTTAAAATATCAGCCACCAAAATGAATACAAAAGAGATATATATGCAGTATATCGCATTAGCTCAACAAAACATTTAGTTGAAAACACAGCTCAAAAACAGAATAAGTGATATTTGATAGTTTTTCTGCCTCCATAGGCTTGATATGGTCTAATTACCTCTATCCCACTATATTCAGTCACTAAGTTGTACTTCCTCGTATATTAAGATTTGTCTCTTTCCCGAGATATAAAGGTACTTACTGCAATGGGAAGTAGCAATCAAAATTCTCAAGACGAACGTTTAAATACCGAACTACGTAAGGAGTTTGCACAAGAAGTATATATAATGAGGTTTGTCAGAGTATATTTATGGTTCAATTGGTGACCATCTTTGCAAAGAAGCAATAATTTTTTTTATTGAATATTTGCAATGGTCATTTGTGAAATAGTTGATGATATATTCTTACTCTAAACTTGATCTGAGCATCTACATTCAAGTTAAACACAATGTTGTTGGACAATTCCGAATTAGCCTTATAAGGGGGAGGGCACTACGAAAAGCCGAGTCTTTTAGTTCACTCCCCGGTCGGCCTTCTCATTAGTCCGCCTTAGTATCCCTTTCTTATTCATTAGGATATGCTATTTGCAGAAAAGTACGACACAAGAACGTTGTGCGGTTCATAGGAGCATGCACAAGGCCTTCTAACTTGTGCATAGTGACAGGTAAGCATTGACTAAGTACTAGCAGGAATTTAAAGTCTTTCTCCTTTGATGTTACAGTGAATTATCCTTAACTTTTTTCCTTTTTATTGCGTAATACATGGCCGGAGGGAGTGTTTATGACTATTTGCACAAGCAAAAGGGTACTTTTAAGCTTCCATCTTTAATCAAAGTAGCTATTGATGTCTCAAAGGGCATGAACTATTTGCACAAGCAAAAGGGTACTTTTAATCAAAGTAGCTATTGATGTCTCAAAGGGCATGACAACAAGCCACATTATTAAACAAATTTCATTATTGTGCAACGTATTAAGCATTTTTGAACAAAGAATTAAGCATCACAAAAGTAGTAGGGTAACCTGGGAGAGAGAGGGGCTTCGGCGAGCTACGGGCGGCGAGCGGCGAGCGACGGGCGGCGAGCGGCGAGCGACGGCGGCGAGCGAGCGACGGGCGGCGAGCGAGCGGCGGCGAGCGGTGGCGGCGGCGCGGCGGCGGCGGCGACGACGGACGGCGGCTCCACTGGCGGCGGCGACGAGCGAGGGAAGAAGACCTGCGTTGTTCTGTTCTGTTCTGCTCCTCCGCCCGTAAATTAATCTAGGGTTTACCGACGGATTTACCGACGGAATCAATTTAAATTAAAAATTCATTTAAAATAAATCAAAATAAATTTACCGACGGAATATTCCGTCGGTAAACATTTTTTAATTTAAAAAATGATTTTCTCAAAAAATAAATTATAGTTTCGATTTAAATAAATCAAAATATATATTTTACCGACGGAATATTCCGTCGGTAAATTTAATTAATGATTTTCTCAAAAAATAAATTATAGTTTCGATTTAAATAAATCAAAATATATATTTTACCGACGGAAATATTCCGTCGGTAAAATATATATTTTGATTTATTTAAATCGAAAATATAATTTATTTTTTGAGAAAATCATTTTTTAAATTAAAAAATGTTTACCGACGGAATATTCCGTCGGTAAATTTAATTAATGATTTTCTCAAAAAATAAATTATAGTTTCGATTTAAATAAATCAAAACGATATATTTACCGACGGAATATTCCGTCGGTAATAAAATAAAAAAAAATAATTGGCAAAATTGAAATTTGGCGACGGAATATTCCGTCGGTAAAAATAGCGACGGCTTTTTTCCGTCGGTATTCCGTCGGTAAGTTTAACAATCATATTTCGTCGGTATTCCGTCGGTAAGCCGACCCGTGTTTCTGTTCCGTCGGTAAATCTGTCGGTAAATTTGATAATTTTTGTAGTGACTTGATATAGCATTGGCTTATTACTAATACTCTCCAAATTTATTTGGGCTAAAGAAATTAGCTAATGCTTAAATTAATTGGATGGATTTAGGTTGGCCTCTTTACTTGGACTAGTGTACTGGGGTTTTCTCAATACTCCCACAGATCAGCTAATTTACAACAGTTTTCCTCAATTTCAATTTATCAACTTTTCCTATTTTAAATGAAACTATGATGAATTATTGCTCTTTATAAAAATTCTTGAAACTGATTTGATTATTGACTTCCTTTTTAATGACTAAGCATTGATTTTACTTCTCCTTTCAACAATAAACATATGGGTTGAAAAGGTTCTTGATTGATGCTTATAGCATACTGTAGATAGTCTGGATCCACATCATCTTGCCTACGAGTGGGGATCTTCTACCCCACTTGGTGGACCACTACATGTCCCACCAATAAGATGAGGACATGTGTCGACTTATGATAACTTGGTGGCCCACAAATGCACACGTGGCAGCGCGTGATTGGTGGGCCACCAAGTGGTCCACCAATAAATGGGCAGGTGATCCCCTGCCCTTGCCTACTTGATGTTTTCTTAAGTCTCTATTCCTCATTTTGTGATAAAATTAATTAAAGTGGATTCTCACTATTTTCAAATTGCATATGTATTTTTACTCCTCCACTACTACTCAATGCTTTACTTGTTGACCATCTCAAAACTAATCTCTCTTGTTCATACATTTCTGCAGGGGTCTTTTTACTAACCATCCACCAAGGAAGAGAAATTTAAGAGTTCTTCACAAGTTATCTCATAAATTATCGCCTTTGTTGTAAAAAATAGGCCATTGGCCGATCTTGCCCACTGTTGAAGTCGTTTAAACCATCCACCATTGGCTTATACCAATTCTTTCTCCAAATCTATTTGGGCTAAAGAAATTACATATTTACATATCTAAACTATCTTGGACAGGTTGTCTTTTCATATAACATTATTATTTTTATTTTCTTCTCCTAATCAAACAAAGGCTAGACTAATTGTTATACGTTCATTTTTTCGATGTACACGATTTCGTATTTTTCTTGTTATTTAAATAAGTGGCATTTTGACATAAATAATTATTCTCAACAATGTTTTAATTACATCTAATAAACACGTTTTCACATTAACCAACACCATTCCCAATAGTGATGTGATCAAAATCTGAATTTGCCACCAAAAAACATGAAAAAGCAGCAACTAAACAAACATTAGAAATTTGAACTTCCCTCCTAATGAACACTACTTGTACATATAAATGAGAGCCTCAAAAACTCCCACAACCTGTCACTAACACTTTCAACACTCCTACATCCACAAAATGCCAAAACCACGTCCAAAAGACCTCACCACAGATGAGCGGAATCGAATTGCCCACCTGCTACTCGTACGCAACATGAATGGAAGGCCAAGTAGAGGTAAGATCCTTGAATTGTCCATACAGTTTGGGCGCTCAAGGCACACTATCAGACGAGTTTGGAAAGCTGCAAAAGCACAAATGGATGAAGGGCAGGTCATTAATCTTGTATCAGCCAAGAAAACAACAAAAAGAGCCAAAAAAGTGCAAACTGATCTACAATTAATTGAGTCTCTCTCGGTGTTGAAAAGAGGAACAATCCGGAGATTAGCTAATGGAATTGGAGCAGCGAAGAGCACAGTTGGTAGATGGTGCAGAGAAGGTCTAATCAAATCTCATACCAATGCTATCAAGCCTTCATTAACTGCCCAATGTAAGCTTATAAGGTTGCAGTTTTCACTAGAGGCTTTGGAGTTCGATAGAATACTTAACAGATTAAAGTTTAAGAACATGCACAACACAATTCACATAGATGAGAAATGGTTCTACATGACAAAGTCAAGCCAAATGATGTATCTCACACCTAGTGAAGTTGAATCACACCGAACATGCCAAAACAAGAAATTTATCACAAAAATAATGTTCATGTGCGTTGTGTGTTGCCCTCTGTTTTCAGAAGATGGTTCAGTTCTATTTGATGGGAAAATAGGCTTTTCTCATTCACAAGAGTAGTGGCAGCAATAAGGAACAGCAAGAACAGACAGGCTGGTACCCTTTTGACTAAGCCAATTGAATCTATAACTAAGGAAGTGATCAAAGAATGTTTGATCACAAAGGTATGTACTTAAGCTCAACTTAAAGTAGATTTAAGAATTTAAATTCGTCATTATTCTACTGCAATGATATCACATTAATGCATTATCTATCATATCATATCAAACTCTGTAGATTCTACCAGCAATTAGAGAGAAATGGCCAGAATATGCTAGCAAACAAATTTTCATACAACAAGGTAATGCAAGACCTCACATAAAAGACTGTGATCCTGATTTCAGAAGGGCTGCAACAGAGGGAGGGTTTGATATAAGACTAGTGCATCAACCACTCAATTCCCCGGACACTAATGTATTGGATCTTGGGTGGTTTCGAGCCATTCAAAGCATTCAAATCACAACGGATTCATACACAGTAGATCAGTTAGTGAATGTAGTGTGTGCTTCATATGAAGAATTGTCACCACATACACTAAATAAAGTGTTTGTGAGTTTGCAAGGCCGCATCATGGAAATAATGCAGGTAAAAGGCCAAAATTGCTACAGAATCCCTCATATGAACAAGGAATGACTAATCAGACAAAGACTTCTACCTTCTGGTTTGGAAGTTCCTTTGGAATTACTGAAGGAATGTTTGACTTACATGTTGGAAAATCGAATGATAGATGATGTAAACTTGCTGAGGCATAGATTGGGGTTTTAAAGTTTCAGTTTGGATGAACATGGACTTTTTGTTATTTAAGAAGGGCTATAAAGGTAAGAGTTGCTAACTAGTTTTTGTTATTAAGGTAAGGGCTGTAAAAGTAAGAGCTGCTAAGTAGTTTTTGTTATTAAGGGATGTAAGGAATACACTTGGTAAGTAGTTTTTGTTATTAAGGTAAGGGTTGTATTTAAGGCAGCACAAACACAACTAGCAAGAACATATATTTGTACATTAGCTTAACAACTCAGCATCTACTCATCATTGTTATTGATCCAGCAGTCACACAAGGCAGCCATCAAAGCATCAAAAGCATTTAAGGTTGCACAAAGGCAACTAACATGGACCAGAATTTGTACATTAGGGCAGTAACTCAATACTAATCATACTTATTGATCCAACAATCACAAAGAATACAGTGACAGAAGGCAGCAATCATACCATCAAATCATCAGAAGGCAGCACAAAGACAACTAACAAGAACATGTATTTATACATTAGCTCAACAACTCAGCATCTACTCATCATTGTTATTGATCCAGCAGTCACACAAGGTAGCCATCAAAGCATCAAAAGCATTTAAGGCAGCACAAGGCAACTAACATGGACCAGAGTTTGTACATTAGGGCAGTAACTCAATACTCATCATACTTATTGATCCAGCAGTCACACAAGGCAGCCATCAAAGCATCAAAAGCATTTAAGGCAGCACAAAGGCAACTAACATGGACCAGAGTTTGTACATTAGGGCAGTAACTCAATACTCATCATACTTATTGATCCAGCAGTCACACAAGGCAGTCATCAAAGCATCAAAAGCAGTTAAGGTAGCACAAAGGCAACTAACATGGACCAGAGTTTGTACATTAGGGCAGTAACTCAATACTCATCATACTTATTGATCCAGCAATCACACAAGGCAGCCATCAAAGCATCAAAAGCATTTAAGGTAGCACAAAGGCAACTAACATGGACCAGAGTTTGTACATTAGGGCAGTTGATATGAGAGGCCAATCAATACGACCGATTTTATCATCTTAGAACCTAATTTCCCATCACCAAATACATGCTCCAGCATAATTTACAACAATATTAAGTAGCCGTAGAAAGTTAAAGGAAAGATCTCACCATCGATATAATGCAGGGACCAAGATCCGAAGAGAAAAAATCGATTTTGGTCCTGTAATGTTGCCCCAAATCGAAATTGGTCCTGTAATGATACCTCAATCGATTTTGGTCCTGTAATTTTACTTTATCTCCGTTTTTGGTCCTGTTGCCGGAAGGTGATGCTCACACGCCTAACTCCGTCGCCGGACATTTTTCCAGTCACTCACCCGTTGTCATTTTTAGTCCTGTAATGTAGCTTGCAACCAATTGTGGTCCTGTAATATAGTCTTCAATCAATTTTGGTCTTGTAATGTATTCTTCAATCAATTTTGGTCTTGTAATGTAGTATTCAAATAATTTCGGTCCTGTAATAAAGAATGTAATAGATTTTGGTCCTATAAATATAATATATATATATATATATATATATATATATATATATAGTAATGCAAAATTATCATAGTTCTAATAATAAAAAAATACTACATTATTATATTCATCATATTTTGTTTACTATTTACCTTCTTGATATATATTATGTAAATTATATAATGTCTCGTAGGTAATACAAAAAATATGAAATTCTTTGGTTTTCTCTCTATTTATTTATTCTCTCTATGATGGAACCAATAATTTAGTTATATCACAACTAGTTCTTTAAACTTTTATGAGTCTTCTTTTCGCACATGGAGTTTGTGTTATTTAGATATTGAGCCCGTGGAGTTTAATTGATTGTTCTACAATTTATTTAAGTTGACAATTTTCTTTTTTATTATACAAATAAATTATAATGGTACAATTTATGTAAGAAAACCAAAGACATTTCATAATTTTTGTATTACTTATGAGACATTACATAATTTACATAATATATATCAAGAAGGTAAATATTAAACAAAATATGATGAATATTATAATATAGTATTTTTTTTATTATTGGAACTATGATAATTTTGCATTACTATAAACAAATAAATATATATCATATTTATAGGACCAAAATCGATTACATTATTTATTACAGGATTGAAATTAATTGAATATTATATTAGAGGATCAAAATTGATTGAAGACTACATTACAAGACCAAAATCGATTGACAGTTAAATTACAGGACCAAAATCGATTTAGAACTAAATTACAGGACCAAAACTGGTTGCAAGCTACATTACAGGACTAAAAATGAAAACATGTGACTGACCGAAAAAATATCATGCGACGGAGTTAGGCGTGTGAGCATTACCTTCCGACAACAGGACCAAAAACGGAGACAATGTGAAATTACATGACCAAAATCGATTGAGGCATCATTACAAGACCAATTTTGATTTGAGGCAACATTACAGGACCAAAATCAATTTTTTCTCAAGATCCGAAGCATATGATCAATGGATTTTTCCGATTCGCTCATTCGCATCCACCGCTGAACCCAAGAATCAGGAGAGATGTCAATAGGGGGGCTGGAATACGAAAGCTATTCCCGATCACGGACCCCTCCCCGATCTGGCCTTCTCCACCGTAGTCGTCGCTCAGTCTCCGCCTTTTCGGCAAGCCGACAACGCTAGGTGTAGTATCTGTTCGAGATTTCCGTTTGGGCACGGCTTCATCGCCATTTTGGGTAGCTGGAATCGTCATCGCGACTTGTGACTCGGTGAGAGACCTCCCGTCGTTAGTACTTTTAAATCGAGGCTTCTTCACTTCGATCCAACCCGCATCTGTCGGATTAGGGCTAGATTTCACTTCGTTGTGGAAAAAATCGGACGTAGTTAGGGTGTCCCAAGGCTCGATTTCATCATATACGAGAAGGGAGGGCTAGATGAATTGGGGGGCGTGAGAAGGATAGAGAAGAAAGCAAACAGATCTCGTTGTTCTAGCGGAAGATTCAAGAGCAGTGGCGCTCTTCGAGTGAGAGAAAGATTGTATTTTAGATCTAGGGTTTGAAGGTAATGTGAGAGAACGTGTAGATGTTGATGAGTAGGTAGGTAAAATAATTAATTAGGTAGGTTGTTTAATTAGTCTTTATTATGTTTAGTTAAGTTAATAGAAGTGTTAATTGAATTTTTATAAGATTTAAAACTTCCTAAAATAGAAACGTTGCAAGATTGGTGGGACGGCCCGAAAAGGAAATGTTGCAAGATTGGTGGTACGGAGGGAGTATAAGATATCATTAGGTGTTGTATGTCACATACGCATATTGTAATTTAATATTATTATGTAGCTTGCAAGGTATTGTAGAACTTACTTAATAAGCTCATCTAGTGATAACAAATATGATTTTCCTTAAAGAAAAAGATAAAACCTTAATAACAAAGTTGTAGAGATTGAAAAACAAATTCTTCAGTAACAAAAGAAAAAGGGATAAAACCTTATGGTTTCAACAAGTGGTCAATTTTATTTTAATACAAATAAATTATAAATCATAAATTATAATCTACTCGTTAAATCCAAAATGAGACTCGTGATATTCTTAAGAATTCAAAATATCAGTACCAAACAGACATCATATAATATAATCTCCCAATGTGATACAAGGTCAAGTCTGCTGGGCTTACGGATCATGGCCTTCCAATTGCTAAGTTCTAATGTCTCAAGATTGTTATAAAGCCTATAAGCCCATTTGAGGTGTACGTATAAAATCTATAATCATATTAATTAATTATCATGTTTTAGACTTTATTTTTCGACTAATAGAAAAATTGGAAATAAATCACAACATATTTTATATAAAAATATATGAAACACACACACTAAAACTTCCAACCTATATCAAATGTTCAATTTCCGCCCAAATCTATTAAAATTAAAGAAATACACTCTCAATCTTTGTTACTACTTGCAGTTAGCTTTTCGTCCATTCAACTTTAAATTAGGGGCTAACCATACAATTCCTTTATACTTTTGTGCTACTATGCCTCAATATATGCGAAAACGAATACTTCATCCGTCCTCGTATTATTGTTTGTTTTTTTATTTATGTTTAATTGGTGAGGACTTACTAGTTTCTAGCTCGGGAATCGAGAAATGTGAGATGAGTTGAACGTGAAATGTGGGGTTGTTGAGAGAAAACAAACATTATTGAGCGCCACAAAAAAAAATGATAAGTATATTTCCATTTTTGAAACAAGACAGAAATATCGAGACACCCCGATTGAGATAATATGACTATAATAGCGAGACGGAATTATAAAGAATAAAAGCACAAAATGCTTCAACTAAAAGCAAATTATAGCACCAAAAGTCGTGTGGGATTAGGCTGGGCTGCAATCTTTGTGGGCTGAGGCGAAATTTGTGGATGATAGTTTTATTTGCAAGCTTCAATGGCAGATATATTTCGATGTTGCAATTCTGTGTATAAAAATAAAATCATAAGGGGTTTACATTTGAATCCTTATAATCTTTATCAAAATCAAGCTTTTCCACCCAAATTAGTTGCTATACGGATTTACGAGGGGATATCACAATTTGTACCCAAGAAACGTCCCCAACCTCCCTTCTCCAAAGGAGTCCGCTTTTGAACTTGTATATGGAATTGTACGACGGTCAGAGAGAGTATATGAGGAGGGTAACTTTAACACCCTTAGAGGGAATAAGCAATTCAATAAGAGAGTTCGGATCGAATCGGTATTGATATACCGACCTGCGGTCCTGCACCCACCTCCTAATATATGCTTCAACAACACACTTACTTACAGGGAGGTAACAATAAAGGTAGGGAGTGTATTTCTTTAATTTAATAGGTTAGGAGAAATCAAATATTTGACATAGGTTGGGGTTTAGTGTGTATTTTCCAAAATAGTAGTATATTACTATTACCTCATATCTTTTCACTCTTATGCATAGGGATGGCAAAATGGCGGTTCGGGTCCGGGTATCATACTACCCGGACTCGCCCCGCGCAACAGACCCGCGGACCCGCCCCGCCCCGTGGACCCGTACGGGTCTCTTCTTTTGGCCCCGGAACCGGACCCGTACGGGGTGGGTCCTACCCGCCCCGTCCCGCAGTTTTTTTTTTTTCGACAACACGGGTCTATACCGGTCTACACGGGTCTACACGAATTTACACGGTCTACACGGGCGGCTCTACACAGGTCTACACGGATCTATACGGGTCTACACGGGTCTACACGGATCTACACGGGTCTACATGGACGGGTCTAAACGGGGCGGGGCGGGGCGGATCCGCGGCAGGAACCGGAACCGCCCCGGACCCGTTACGGGTCGGGTCCGGAACCGCCCCAAACTCGTACGGGGCGGGTATTACCCGCTCCATTACGGGTCCAGGTCGGGTCCGGTTCCTTTTACCATCCCTACTTATGCATTGGGATTCATCATCAGAATTCAGAAGTTGCAAATTTTATATAACCGGAATAATGATTTCGAACTCCAGTAACAACATAGAATTTGAAATTCATAATCAAATTTGTGTTCACAAACAAAGGCACCCTCCCTCGTTTTAATCCCAAAGGAGTATATTTTTCAAATTTCCCTTGCTCCACTTGTACAAAGCCCCCAAACCACCAATTTCACCCACACCGGTGTCACTGAATTATGAATTTGCCGGAATCGGGAAAGCTCCTGTTGGCGGCCAGCGGCGGAGACACCGTTAAGCTCTTCGACATCTCAGTTGAGCCTCAAAACCCCTGTGTTCCCACCCACTCTCCATCTCCAGGCACAGTCAGATGGAATCACAACAGTTAGTGCTTAATCACTTCATCTTTTTCGTACATCTGTTATGCTTCCTCAGTGTAGTTCAATGGATTTTTTTTCCTTTTCATATTTGCTTGTTGACTGGATGATACCTGCACTTTTTTGGAGGATAATTGTGTTCTTAATTTCTCGATTTGTTAGATTTGGTTTTGGCGAGCGCCGGCGAAGATGGTAAGATATCACTATGGAGGAAGAACGGGCAAAGCCGGCTAAGAATGCCAGGGGGGAAACAGTCGAGGTACATTGTCTAAATTAACAGTGTTGTTAACATTTTCTAGAGTTAGTGGGATTGTAGCTGAAGTTCCAACTAATATTTTGGAGTTGCACGGTTTCTTTCGATTGCTTTATTTTTTTTTTATGTTCTTCAGTGACTAGATAAGAGCTCAACCAGAGATTATATTTCAGCGGATGCTTCCATAAAATTAAAAGTGTGCTACCTTTCGGAGAGTGCTAGGTTAGAGTGAATAGAGTTAAGACAATTAACTAAACTAGATGAACTTAATATCTATTACAGCAGTAATTTGGTTTCTTCTAAGTAACAAATTTATGCTTAATGTTTAACATTGTGCATTGGATCTGAAACAAAACCTCATGTTTTAGTCTCATAATTGTTCTTACATATATAAGCCTTCAGAGTCTGTATCAACCATCAGCTTCAGCAATAAAGGATCTCGATATCTTTGCTCTGGTGGAACTGGTCAAGTTGTGCGGATATGGGATCTGCAGAACAAACGATGTGTCAAATGGTTAAAAGGCCATACTGATACAATAACTGGTGCAATGTACAACTGCAAAGATGAGCATATAGCTTCTGTAAGTCGTAAAGGAGATATCATACTTCACAACCTTGTTTCTGCACAAAAGCTGCTGAACTCAGGGACCCTAATGGACAGGTTGCCTATATTGTTCTAAGGGCTCATTTTACTGTAAATCTTCTTTTTTTGCAAATGATAATGACTGATCCCAGGTTCTCTATGCACTTGATTATTCTCGTATAAGCAGGCACCTCTTGGTTACAGCTGGTGATGATGGGTCTGTTCATATGTGGGATACAACTAGTCGTAGTCCAAAGGTTAGCTTTCAACAATGTGTCAGGCATTTAGGAGGATTATTTATTCAAATAATTTACATCATGTACGGTTTGGATTTGTGTTACAGAAAAATATTGAAATTTTGCCACTCATTGCACTTTTGCAGGAAATACATGAAAATGTTATTTTCTCTTTTCACTCCTTAAATCAACAGATCTAAAATCTTTTGGCCTTTCTGTTTGTTGATAATTTAATATGACATATTTTGCGAATCTTTTTGATTTTTCTTATCAGAATTTTTTTTTTTAACAAAAAGAAGACACTGAAGCTTACAGATTTCTTTTCGTCATTGGCTATTAATCAAACTGCGTAGAGCATCCAACCACCATGTTTTTGAAACAATGCATATTGGTGATATAATTTTGTGATATGACGCGTGTGTTATAAAGATGCTAGTACTAAATGAAGATTTAAATGCTACTGTAAGATGAGATCTATTTAGGTCAATTTGTATTTCCTTCAGATTGGTGATTCATACTTCACTCTACAAGCAAACTATACTTTGTCTACCAGCCTTTTCAGTTTTTGTCTCTTGTTTATATTTCACTTATGAGCTGGCGCTCTCCTACATCTCCAACTTCATTGATATTCACTAGTTCCTATTGTAATTCATTTGATTTTATTGTATTACTCTTTGCTGTATCAGTTAAGGATTAATGCGTACAAAGCATCCTACTGTCAATGCTTTTGATCCTTCTTTATCTGCTGAACATAGTGGCACCAATTTATGTCATGTAGACTCTTAACTTTTGAGGAAATCCAAAACCCTTGAATGGTTATTCACGATGTGTGCAGTTGCTTATTTTCTCCTTACAAGATCTAGTCTTGAGTTCTGCCCCTGCCCCTAAGTTTTCAGATGGAATGTCTCGAGCTTTGTTTTAGGTTCCTAGACATGCTTTTTGCAATCATTATAAGATATTTATCTATGATGATAAGACTATGCTTTAACTTTTTATTATTGTGCTGTACCGATAAGAGGCTCTGTTTCTCTTTCTTTTCTTTTTTATTCTGCAACTAGTTGCCAATTAAGCATTATAAGTACTTTAGACTGGGTCTATTTTTTGTTTACCCCCCTTTTGTCATATAAGGAATTATATATATCACGAACTGTGCAATCTCTATTTTTATTATGTACCAGATGTCCTTGCTTATGCATTTTGAACATATACTGAATTTATTTGCTAAGTTTTTCTGCCCTTACTGCATTTTTGTATCTGTTGGGGGCTGTTCCTTAATCCTTCTACTATTTAACGGACACTCTTTTGCGTTTTTCAGGCTTCCTGGTTAAAGCAGCATTCAGCACCTACCTCTGCCGTTAGTTTTTCACCATCCAATGACAAGGTCTGTTGTTATCTGTTTTAAGTCCATTTATTATGTCCTTCTAGAGAATGTGTATTCACTGAAACAAAACTGTTGTGTTACTGATAAACCATATAGTAATGTTATTGTTTTCTTGTGTATTTGGTAGGTTATTGCTAGTGTTAGTCTGGATATGAAATTATACACATTCGACTCTGGATCAAAGAAGCCAACTGCTTGTATTCCGTATGAGGCTCCTTTTTCTTCACTCGCCTTCACTGATGATGGATTAACCTTGGCAGCTGGTACAAGCTCCGGTCAGGTTGTATTCTATGACATTCGTGGGAAACCACAACCAATCACAGTTCTTCGTGTGTATGGTAATTCTGAGGTGATTCTCACATTCCAAGAATTGTTTGAACTTCCTTGTTTTGAAATTTGATTGTATTAGTGATTTCTGCCATGCAATCAGCAAGCACTAGCAGTACAAGTGTACCATGATCTTTTGTAATTCTTCTAGAATGTTTCAATCCTTGTAAGAATGCCCTAGTTTTGAACCTTTCTTCATTACTAAATTAATACCTGATCGGAGGTTCACTTCCAGTCTCCCCTATGAAACAACTACTTAGGATGAGCAGAATGTTACATAGAAGAACAGGCAATGTTTAAGTCATTGTTTTTCTGTGTTTATATTCTGCATCAAAATTACTCGGCAGCTTCATTGTGGTCACAAAGCTTGGTTTGATCTTATCAGGCTATCACAAATCTTTGCTGGCAAAGATCAAAACCGGTAGCAGTTAATGAGAATAATTGCTCAGAGGAAACTGTTCTTTTGGCTGGTGATGTAGGGGATTATGTTCTTATGCCTGATCCACTCCCTTCTCGGGTATCATCAATGCCTTCAATGGTGTCTGGATCTAGACCTGCCCGATCTGGGTCTGGTGATTTATTTTCTTTTCCTGCTGGATCTTCATCAAATACTCTTAACTTACCTGCTTCAGAGGAAACACCTCTTCGAAGCAGCTTATTAACTGGTGGAGCTCTGACAAGATTGCATGCACATCGAAGCTATAATTTCAAGGATGATATGGTTCAAAGAGAGACCTGGATAAAAAATCTTCTCTTCTGTTTCCTTCTAGGAGATTCGATCTTTTGGAAGAAACCGCTAACGATAACCATCCAGTTTTTGACTGGAAATCTAACTCTTCATCCAAGCAGGTACTTCTTGCTAGTCTCTGTGGTCTCTTTTCAGTTTTTTCTTTTATATTTAGTGGATTTTGCTTATACTGCAGGATGTAGTATAAATGAGCATGATCACATCGCTAATAATCGTATCTTTCAAAGTTTCTTATCCTGCCTGAAGGTGATAAACAGTTTTATCGGTATTCTCAATACGACGACAACACCCATGAGTTTTGAAAACTAAAACAAAGAAAAATACATTTCATGTGCATTTTATTCAAGAATGTTGAAAGGGGTCCGTAAATCAACTGAAGTCTGACTGCTTCATTCTGCATCTGAAGAGATGACATACAAGGAATGTGAAAGTGTCATTGGAGGAGGTTGTTTGTATAAGATGCATACTACAAATAATTCTTGGAAAATATCTAGTTTAAACTGTTTCTTACCTTTAATTCATTTTATTGTTCGTAATGGAATAGTAGCATTGTTGTAGTAGATGGATGGTTGGACTTGTTAGTTAGAGTTGTGTGTACTCCGGAGAAACTAATTGTCACTCCAGGTCTTTGGTCTCTATTTGAACCCAGTGATCCAATTTCTAGAGTTGCGTGTACTCCGGAGAAACTAAACTCAGGTTTATTAACAGAATGTATCTTATTAGTTATTAGGTGGATGATAAATAAAGTGGTTTGAATTGAAATTCCTCTGCTGGATTTCCCCAAAATTTTACATAATACCGTACTTGTAAAACTGCTTTCTGTAAAACATTGGTCTGGTTTCTTCTCTTTAGACCGTCGGTTTCAAGTATAATTGAACTAATTTTGTGGCCATTACATTTAAAGACTGTTTGGAACATGTCCTCTTGCAAATCAAATTTTGATATAGTTGGAGCCCGTGCAGGATGATACCACTTCTACCTACGCACAGTTGGCACCTATACCTGCAAGTACAGACGATACTTCCTCCATTACTCCACCGGAAGCTTGGGGTGGTGAGAGATTAACAGATAAATTCAGTCATCATCGCCAATCCATCAACCTGCCTTCTCGTTTTACATCATTGACATCAACTAGTTCATCATCGGGATTAATATTTTCTGGATTACAAGATATTGGCCCCACAAGTCAAAGTACAACCAGTTTAGCATCAAGCCTGAGCCTGACTGGTTTACGATTCAGAGAAACCCTCAATCATGAAGGATCTCTGGAAGTTTAATTGGACAGGCTAACCACGATAATCTTGGTCCGGCTCTGTCTCTTCCTAGGAGATTCTCTAGCTATGCTGAGAGAATAGGTGCCGCACCACCATTAAATGATGCTTCGCCTTTTCCCGTGGGTTCTCCAATATCAAAGAAAACAGGAGCAGAAACTAGGGAAGAGCTTCTCAGCAGCTTGTTATCAAGGTCCGAAATGCCATCAGCCTCAGGAACCAGTGCCCTTACAACTATCAATGTAAGGAACAATTACTGCTGCAGTCCCTGTTTTGTTTTCTAAGTTTATGCAGTCATTTTTCTTTCTTGTAATCTTTCATACAAAACACACACACAAAAATGAAATTTCCTGTTCATCAAATCCAGTGCAGTGGATGCATGATCACATCATTACAAATGCCCAATTCTTATTTCCTATGCATTGCTTGATCTATCTTGTGTTAATTATGTGATAGGGTGGAACAACACATTTTCCAAAAGCTCCCTGACATTCTGATTCACAGCAGGGGAGTTCTTTTACCCTCCAACTTTTCCAGCTCACACTCAAAGAAACTCTTGGTTCGTTTCAGAAATCTATCCATGATGACATGCGCAATCTTCACTTGGATATATTGAGGCAATTCCATATGCAGGAGGTATAAATCTGGTATATTGCATGTTTGCTCTTTTTACTTTGGTTCCCTAATATTTGCAACTAATGGGCAGATGGAGATGTCAAATGCCATGGGAGTGATATTGGAAAATCAGGCAGAGATTAAGAAAGAACTTCAATCACTTCGGAAGGAAACACAACAGCTCCGTCACATGCTTTGAATATAAAAGGTTCTTACTTTTAGGCGTTTGTTTTTATTAGTCACTTTTTGAGTATCTGTACAAAAAATAGATGATGTTCTTCTGGCATTCTATATTTTTTGGTTTTATTTTGAAAATGGTGAGAGGTTGTTTGTGTGAGAGAGTGAGAAAGAGACAGATACAAGCTCTGCTCTGGACATCTTCGTTTTTAACTGTTAGCGGTTTTAGGATGGTTGGTTTGATAGAAGATGATTTTGAATAAGTTTAGGCATATGTTTGTACGGGTTGTATTGTGTGGTTACTTTTAGGAAGTTAAAAGAATAACTCATCAGGAAAATTATGAGATTGATCCCGTAACTTTTACTTACTTGCAATTTTGATCTCGTAATTTTCAATACGCACTGCAACTTTAATTCCATGATTTTAATTTATATGCAGTTAGATAATAGTTAGATAATATTAATGTTAATATTAATATTAATATTAATATTAATATATAAATAAAAAAAGACTGGAGATAAAAACTTATCAAAGAAACATTCAAAATGCAATTAATACATGTTGAAACTTAGCGATTTTAAGTTGTTTATTGTCTTAGTTTGAATTTTTGTGATGTTTATTTGTATACGACTTTGAATTTTAATATTTATTTGTACATAAATTTATAATATGATCTATTTAATTTGTTTAATTACTTCATAATTTAAACTTTATTTAACATTAACATATTTATTGTAAATTATACATATTAATTTTATTTTTATACAATAAATATATAATTAAAAAATATTTAAAAAAAGTGGGTCGGGTTGAGCTTTATATATCACGGCCCGCTAAATACCGAACGGACTCGGTCGAGCCCAAAAATTGAATTGGTCCGATAGGCCCGTGGATGGGCTGGCCCGCCCGCCCATTTTGCCACCTCTAATAGGAAGGGTTACATTTATGTTTTAAACGTGTTCACTTTTTTTTCATTACAGTTATCCAATATTTTTTTTTTGACTGTCTTATTTCACTTGTCCAGTTTCTAAATAAAGAAATGAGTCTTATATCTTTACCGATTCAAATGAACTTCAAATAATTAAACAATTATATGAGTCTCATATCTTTACTGCACAAATCAATTCTAAACAATTAATTAATTGTATGGGTCCCATTTTTTTTACTCCATCCGTCCTGCTATTACTGTCCCATTTGGTTTCGGCATGGAGATTAAGAAACTTTGTTTAAGTGTGTATTTTATGAGTTTTAATTATATTAAGAAATGAACACAATTTTCGAGTAGTGGTTGGTGGAAGAAATGTGAGTTTATCCAAATTTCTGCAAGCATAGTTGTGACAATCGATTTTTTTTTTTGTTTTTTTAATATAGTATTTTAAGAAAAAATCTTAAGTTTTCAAAAAGTTAAAATTCATAAATTCTCAAGTATGGAGTGGAACGAAAATCGTGTGAGAGATAGATTTTTGGAGAGAGAGAGTATGATAATGTGAGGATGAGTATTAAGTAAGAGGGCCTATTTCATTTTTTGTTTAAGAGTAGTTTTTGCTATTTTAGGAAATAGGGCAATAATAGCTAGGGGTGTAACGGTTCGGTTCGGTTCGATTTTTTATGTATTTTAGGAACCGAACCAAACACATAGAAATGGTTCAGTTTGGTTCAGTTTGATGTATTTTTAAATATCGGAACCGAACCGAACCGAACCGCTTATAAATGGTTTGGTTCGGTTTGGTTCATCGGTTCACCTTTTTATTTTTTTATTTATTTTTAAATCCTAAATAATGCAAGAATAATAGTTTATAGGATGTCACTCGTTCCGAACTCATAAGTATAGAGTTGTTACTCATTTCTCTTCCTTTGTATAAATTAGAATTGATCTTAACTTAAATCTAATATTTAAATCCAACAATATTCTCATACAAGAAAGATAAATGTTAAATAAAAAAATTAAAAAATAGGGTATTGGTTCGGTTCGAACCGTTCAAAAACTCTTGAAACCGCGAACTGAACCGAATGTAAACGGTTCCTAAAAAAAAACCGAACCAAACCGCGAAGCCGAACCGAACCATATTTTTCGGTTTGGTTCGGTTCGGTCCGATAGGTTTCGCGGTTCGGAGCGGAACCACTTACACCCCTAATAATAGCGGGACAACCCGATTAGAAAAGTATGACAGTAATAGCGGGACGAATGGAGTATTATATAAAATTAACCGACCTAAATAACCGCGACGAAAAGAAAGTGAAGAAGTGAGATTTGACGGAGGGAATACAATTTTCTCATGCCATGTGAATTTCAGATTTTTTAGAAGTTTTATTCTCTCTTTTGGTGACGAATTTATGAGTTAATTCTTTAAAATAAAATTACAAAATACGTATAGGCTCATTTCCTTTATACACTTAATATCTCCATTTGGCACCGTTGTCGATCGAGGCATATCTTAGCATATGCTATCTGATATTTTGTATTTCCTTTTCTTTATTCTTCATAATCACTATGTGCGATTCACGTAGCTAGGGGTGTGCACCGTACTAGTTAACCGACTGAACCAAACCAAACAAAAATATTCAATTTAGTATTTGGTTTCGATTTTTTTTTATTTTCGGTTTTCGATTTGGTTTTCGGATTAGCCCTCGGGTAAACGAACCAAACAAAATCGAGATATTTTAATTTTTTAATCTTAATTAGTATTGTATAAATATTATATTTTTAAAAAATAAATTTAACTTTGACTAGCTTGAAATACAATCTTCCGTATTTTATTTTATACAAATAATTGGATCAAACCTCAAATTATCCTCTAATCTAATACAGGGTCAAAAGAATTTGTATTGAGTTCTTAACTTCTTAACGTGAGCCATTATTGAACTTTATCGGCTCAATTACGGTGGTTTGTTTCCATTTATTATCGTTGATCTTTGATTTTTGGAATGACATAGTGTAATGCATTTTACATATTAATTATTCACTTATCTATATTTTTTTTCCTTACTTGGAATTTTGGTTAAAACCGAAACCGAACCAATCCAAACAGAAAAATTTGGGTTGAAAACCGAACCAAAGTTTTTTGGTTTGATATTTAGTTTTGTAAAATAGAGAACCGAATTTTTGGTTTGATTTGGTTTGATTTAACCGAACTTGCACTCATACACATAACAATCAAGTTTTAAGTGAGAACCAATATTTTATATATTTTCATAATTCTTAGATATATCCTTATATTTTCATATATTAGGAAATTTTATTTAACATCTTCAATCTAAATCGTTTAATTTTTATCTAAATCATCTAATAAGTAAAATGAAGGATGCAGAATAATTTTTAATTTTCGATTCATTTCCACCACTACCATATCTTTAAATTTTTAACACACAAATCATTTCACATTAACATGATCAGAACACGACATACATCTACTGATCTACATGATCAAATAAATTATTATTATAAAAATAGGTAAGTTTCCAACCACACCAGAGAAATGCATGTGAATCATATGGATTCATAAAAAGGCGAGAAATAATAGGAATTATTCCGGAGAAAAGTACGACCGACTTTACGCACATAAATCTACGTTGCATTACGAATTAGAGTTTGTTACCAAAACTTGAGGAATATACCAAATAATACTTCTTCAGAAACCAAATCTTGAAAAGTTCAAGATTTAAACATAACTTTAGTACATCTAATAACAAGGAACTCTTGAAAAACACAAAATTAGGAATTTGGTTGTGTGGTTTAGAAAAAGATATAAACAAATTATTCTCGAATTAAAAACCACACCTAGTGTGTCCTTACTAAGGAAAAATTCTACCCTAGACCGGGTTTACAACTTAAGTTGTAGACCTTGTGGTGTAAAATAATGTCACCTCACTTGTTTTTCAAAACAAGAAACATTTATAAAATTCGAAATATGATTTAACATTGCTCCACACCACAAGGTCTACAAGACCTAGTCTAGGTAGAAATTTTCCTTAAGCGTTTTTATTGATCCTCACAAAGAAGACAAAAATGCGGCAGAAGGAGAAGGAGATTAATCTCACGGAAAATCTTCCGGTTTTTGATTTTATGTGCAGGTGTATCATAAATCCGTATCAATAATTTATGTGTGTGGGGCCCATTTGGAAAAACCTATAAAATGGGAGCAGCGGTCACGGGTCTCCTCGTCCTCACTTTTCACCTGCTATGCACAAGGTGTTCAATCTAATTCTGCATTGTCTCACACCCAAACACTGACTTTCTCACTCTTAACGTAACAACAATGGAGGTCTGTGAGGCGCGATCATTCCTCAAAGATGTTAGACGCATCGTCATCAAGGTGATAAGTTTCGCTTCATTTCGATCATGTTGCCATTTTAGCTTCATTAGAGGTTAATTTTGTGTTTTGTTGTTCTATAGTGAGTTTTCGTTTCGCGGATGTGTGATCTGTTGTTTATGCTATTCAGACGGAGGTTCATTATGTTTATGTATTTGTGTGTGAATTGCTAAGAGAAAGGAAGCATGTCTAACGATCTGATCTGAAGACGATATTGCGTTTTAGCCTTCTTCATTAACAGCATTTAAACGCTACACGTTTATACATTCTTTTCTTTCTTCATTTACTTCTTCATATCAGACATTTGATTTGCCATTCAACTTAACTGATTATTCATCTTTAAAATCTAAGGTCGGAACTGCAGTCCTCACGCGACCTGACGGAAGGCTAGCTCTTGGAAGAGTAGGCTCACTTTGCGAGCAGGTACTCAAGGATTGTAAGATTCTTAAAAGTTTTTTCAATTGCTAAGACAACCGCAAGCATTCTCTGATTCTTACAATTTTATGTTGCAAATCAAGTGCAGATCCACGAACTAAACACTCAGGGATATGAGGTTATTTTGGTCACATCAGGCGCCGTTGGTGTTGGCCGCCAACGCCTTCGATACAGGAGATTAGTCCACAGCAGGTATTTTAACTAGGTCTCCTTAACATTCCAAGAATTTGTCTTCATAGTTTTTCTTCAATGCTCCATGATCAGTGTAATAGATAGAAAGCATATGAAGTTTTGTTTCTAATAAATGTACCTGAGAACATTATGAACCTCTCAATTTCATCATGTTAATTTAAGACCTTTTCTCGGCAGCTTTGCGGATCTCCAGAAGCCACAAGTGGAATTAGACGGGAAAGGTTGTGCAGCTGTTGGGCAAAATGGTCTTATGGCTCTCTATGACACTTTGTTCAGCCAGGTAAGACTTCAAGTTTGTATCTCTTGAAAGATATGCTAATTATACACATCTAACTTAATTTTGGATTCTCCTCTCGTACAGTTGGATGTGACCTCAGCACAAATGCTAGTAACCGACAATGATTTCAGGGATCCTGATTTTAGGAGGCAACTCAATGACACTGTTAAGTCTTTGCTTTCTCTGAAGGTGGTCCCAATATTCAATGAAAATGATGCAATCAGTACCAGGAAAGCTCCCTATGAGGTGGATATTAACTTTATTCCTTGCTTAATATGCTGCTACTGCATGTCTACCACAAGCTCTTAATTACTCAAGAAAGGAAATTATTGTAATCACGTGCTTTAGTGTTCAATTTACAAATCCGTGTTTTGCTTGTGTTTTTTTGGGGTCTAGTGTGTGCAAGTACTGGGTTATCTTTCATTAATTTCATTATCATTCCCTCATTCCGAGGGAATGCTTATCAGGGAACAAATTATAGTTTGACTACCTCATGTGGGAGGCAGGTATATAAACTGTATGGCTTGATACATTTCTAATGTTGTTTAGATTAAAACATCTTCAGTAAATTGGAGGACATGGTCACATCCTATGGTTCGATTTTGTAGGATGCTTCTGGAATATTTTGGGACAATGACAGTCTAGCAGCTCTCCTGGCACTGGAGTTAAAAGCTGATCTCCTTGTTCTGTTGAGTGACGTGGACGGTCTCTATAGTGGCCCACCAAGTGATCCACATTCTGAACTAATTCATATGTACATTAAAGAAATTCATGAGGGACTTATAACTTTTGGAGACAAATCACGAGTCGGAAGAGGGGGAATGACGGCTAAAGTAAAAGCTGCTGTTTATGCTGCTTATGCTGGCATTCCTGTTGTTATAACCAGGTACTCTGCTAACTTCCAAATAAATTTCCTGTCTTGAATTTTCATATGTAACAAGCATAAGATTTAATTGCCTCAATCTTGCGTCTCCTTGCTTTTCTTCAACATTTTCAAATAATGTCTTCTAGTTTCAGTGGGCTTTGCTCATATCAAAACGAAACTTAGTAATGCAATACATTGCTTCTGGTTTGGCAATATTACATTTCACTAAAGAACTTATTTCAAGGTAGTTCCCCATTGCCAGGATTAGCATCTTTCTATTGAGTTTTGAGTGTTTGATTTACCATTTTCCCTTTTTATTTTGCATAACTGCTCAGTTATGTTGGAGGGTAAACACAACCTAATGGAATAAATTCAACAAACTGAATGTTCCACTAACAAACAAATTGGAATATGGCCTTAGGAACAATTCACATCATGTGTCGCTTCTGTTTTGTTATACTCCCCTTCCCATAAAAAGTCTCCTTTCTATGGGGCACGGAGATTAAGAAACTTGTATTGTGCGGTGTATGTTGTTTGACTTTTGGTTGTTAATTTTGGTCCACATATTCTTTGTTTTTTTAGAAACAAGACACTTTCTATGGGACAGTCCAAAAAGGAAAACAAAACATTTTCTATGGGACGGAGGGAGTATTAAACATCTGATGGTCAAATTTAAATGTGTCTTTTGGATGCTTCTTTTTGGGTGATCTGTAAGTTAAAAAAAAACTAACCTTGAAAACCAGAAATTAGTCAAGACCTGTTAGTAGGTCCATGCTTGATGATAAGACGCAGGGCTATCAGAAGTATGTAAACCTCCATCCAGAAAGTCTAAACTAGCTTATGATCCAATTAGTCTACTTGTGAAGGTTTTCCAGATGCATCATACTATATATCCAAATCGGGAATTAGCACCAAGATAGGCAGTAGAAAAGACTTTTCTGTTACCTATACATTTATGTAAATCCTGATGTATTATTGAAAATGTGTATATATTCAGCATCATGCAGATTCCTGTCTTTGGCAGCAATACTTGTTCAGTTCACTATGCACTGAGAGAAACAATTCCAATCTGGTAGTTATGTTGCTTGGGTTTTAGGATATTGCCTCTTACTTTTCATCTCTACTCCTGCCTCTGTGTCTCTCTGGACATAGTGGTTTTTCAGGTGGAAGTATTTTAAAAGTTCTAAGTGGACAACGTATTGGCACGTTATTCCATCAGGATGCAAGCAAATGGGCCCCACTAGGAGAAGTTGGAGCGCGCAAGATGGCCGTGGCCGCTAGAGAAAGTTCGCGGAAACTGCAGGTTATCATTATTGAATAACTTTCAATTTGCTAGAATGAAATAATAAGCATGTTGCAATTGTATGTTGCAGGCTATGTCTTCTCATGACAGGAGTAAGATTTTGTTGGACATGGCTGACGCACTAGAAGCTAATGAGAAACTAGTGACTGCTGAAAATGATGCTGATGTTGCTGAAGCACTGGAGACGGGGTATGAAAAACATTTAGTTTCAAGGCTTGCTTTGAAACCTGGCAAGGTAAGATGATTCGGAAAAGCATATATGACCTTTTGACTGAAGTTTTGCCACATAACTCTCTTTCTCAGACTCTTTTATGATTTTTAGGTTTCAAGTCTTGCAAATTCTATTCGTCTGCTGGCAAACATGGAAGAGCCAATTGGTCGAGTTCTGAAGAGAAAGGAGGTAAGTAGATGGACTGCTTTCCCTTAGCACATCAATGTTGTAGTATTTCTAGGAGATTATGATAATAAGGAGTTATAGTGACTTCCTGGTACTTTGTTTCTGGAATACTGTTTGCGTTTGATAAATTGACAAACAAGATGTTCTCAACTCGTAGCTTCTAGTTAAGGCTTAAAATTTTGAACCTTATTTGGAAATTGCCACTTAATGTTTCAGCTTCTGCAAAAGAAAGAGTAGCAATATGTTGTTTTTTATATAAACAGACCTGAAACAGTATCTTGATTTGTGCGAATCAGCTTAAGCAAACTATAATGAGCACTAGTATCATGTGTAAGATATCCAACTCTCGACATAATTAATGGACTATGAAAAATAAAATCCTTGTACATTTTTCTTATAGTTTGAGAGCTCAAGCTTTAGATTTGTTAAATTCTTATTGAAAAACTCGATGTTTATTATGCTCCAAGATGTTTGCTGTTAAGAAATGCTAAACTTATGCTATTTAACATTATGCCTAGGATGAAGTTCGCAAACTCTGCTTGGCTTGCTACTTAATTTGCAATTTGGACATTTGAATAGATTTGTGCAACAAATAATGTATGTTAAATATGTACCTCATTAGTAGATAAGTTTGTGATTTTCCAATGATTATTTCTGCAGCTTTCAGAAGGATTCGTCCTGGAGAAACTGTCATCTCCCTTGGGTGTTCTTTTGATCATTTTTGAGTCTCGACCTGATGCACTAGTGCAGGTACATATAGCTCGAAACCTCATATGCAGCTCTTCTGCATGCAAAATTGACACTGCGCTTCATTAGAATTAATGCTACTGAATTTGAGAATCACTCACATTGTTAAAGCATGTTATTTTTCTTCTTCTCTTATTTTGACTTGTCAACAGTGACTTCTACCCATATTTCTTTTAAAAAAGAAGTTCGACAGAGGTTTTTTTTTAGCCATTTAGTAACTTAAGAGACTTTTATTTATACGTTGTATCATCTTTCGTATTCATAAAGGTGCCTTCCAAAATTCAGTATTTTTTATGGAGGCCTTATATGAATCTGTTAACTGTCTCTCCAGTAATTTTTCTTCACCTTCAAGTTCTCTCTCCCTCCTCCCATCTAAAGACCTTTATTCTTTTTTGCCCCCAAAGGCCACTATTTTTTCAAAATACAATCCTTTGAGCTGTTAAAATAGCCATGTTATGTGCCGCAAGTTTTGGATACTGCAGGAAATACTAGTCTGATGTCTTTTGTATAATGTCATGGTATCCTCAGGGCTTCTCTTTTTCCTTTCAATAATATCAGCGAAAGGTCAGATAAATTATCTTTTATCTTAGTTTGGACAAAACTAATGGCTTTTGTTTTGCCTCTAAACAGATAGCTTCATTAGCGATTCGAAGTGGGAATGGACTCCTCTTAAAGGGGGGCAAGGAAGCGAGAAGGTCAAATGCAATCCTCCACAAGGTTACATAATGCGAAACATGAAGCTTTTACATATTGCATTATTATTCATGTTGGAACTTATGAAATCATCCCTCTAATTTCAGATAATTACTTCAGCAATCCCAAAAAGTGTGGGGGAAGGCCTTATTGGGCTGGTTACTTCTAGACAAGAAATCCCCGAGTTACTCAAGGTGGTAATTATATAGTGCTCCATTATACATACATTTTTGTTCGTTGGTAATAATTCACAATATAAGAATTGGAACTGAAGTTTAATATCTGTGGCAAAGCTGCATGATGTAATTGACCTTGTGATTCCACGGGGTAGCAATAGGCTTGTTTCTCAAATTAAGGCATCAACAAGGATTCCTGTTCTCGGACATGCTGGTAGAATATGCATCCTACTTTTGTTCACTATTTACCAACTCCGTTCTTTATTGGTCAAGCACTCATAAAATTGTGATGTGTTCTTCTTTGCAGATGGAATCTGTCATGTATACGTAGATAAGTCTGCTGATATTGACATGGCTAAACAAATCGTTTTGGATGCAAAAACAGATTATCCAGCTTCCTGCAATGCGATGGTATGTTTTGTTCTTTATTCTTTTTAGTAGGGAGCAGGGGAATTGCTGATTAAACCCCGGCCACTCACTGAGCTACAAAGCTAGTGGTATAGTAATTTCCATAATCTCTCTTTTTCTTTGAAGGAAACACTGCTTGTTCACAAGGACCTGGTTCAGAGTGGAATCCTGAATGAGCTTATTGTGGAACTTCAAACCAAAGGTAGTGCATCTCTTTAATATGAACACTACAATCGTTATATAATATATATAACCCTCAAATGAATACTCTATTTACAATACTAGTATAATTATATGTGTATTTTAGGAGTACAAATATTTGGTGGATCTCAAGCAAGCTCTTTACTGAAAATTCCTGAGGCACATTCATTACACCATGAATATAGTTCTCTTGCTTGTTCTGTCGAGATTGTGGATGATGTAAATGCTGCCATTGAACATATCCATCAATACGGAAGGCATGTTTTTACTTGCTTTCGTACTACTGTTACTTCACATTATTGAGATAATAGCATCTAAAGCAGTGCAGCTAATTGCAGTGCACATACAGACTGCATTGTGACCGAAGATCGTGAGGTTGCTGAAGTCTTTCTGCATCATGTTGACAGGTACGTCTCTGTCAATTAGATAGCATTCAGCAATCCGATGAAATTAATAACACGAGCTGTGGACATTGCAGTGCTGCTGTGTTTCACAATGCAAGTACAAGATTCAGCGATGGCTTCCGTTTTGGATTAGGTGCAGAGGTATGGTATCTAAAGTTCGTGTATCGCCTTAAAAATCACAACGCTTATCTAATATATTCTTCTAAAAGGTCGGCATTAGTACAAGTCGGATTCATGCTCGTGGACCTGTAGGTGTTGAAGGATTGCTCACAACAAGATGGTATGTTTCTCCGTCCGTATTTTTTTCATTCAAAACGAGCAATCATAGTAAAATCTGATGATCCGCGAATATAGGCTTGCAAGAGGAAGTGGGCACGTCGTAAATGGTGATAAAGATATCGTGTATACTCACAAGGACCTGAGCCTACAAGCAGGAGTTTAAGTAATATCTGGATCTGGTAATTGGTATGATATCATTTCAAGTCTCGGAGCTCTACTTCAGTTCAGAGGGGCTTATTTGTGTATCAAACGATGATTTCAAATTATTAGTTATATCTCATATTTGATGACAATAAAGTACTGATTTAGCCAATGAGTTATGTATTTAGTGATTCCCTACTTCGTCAGCGTTGGTGGAAGATGAGACTATCGTCGATGCAGATGTATATTTTCGTCCCTATTTGATTCAATGGAAAGCTCAAAGTTTATTAAATACTTGCTTGAGGTCTGTCATTTGGCACTCGAGGCAAGTGTTTTCAAGTCGGGAGAATGAATTGTAATTAAGACTTCATTTGGGAAAATTAAGTGTTTATGCAAGCACAAGCTGATACTGTAAACTTATGAGTCTAAATGCGCATATAGAGAACTTATAAGCTATTTCTATAATAAACACTTATTTTAATATAAACTCAAATAAATTATTAACAAGCTCCTCTTCCAAATGAAGCCTAAGAAGTACTAACTCCCATTTCTACACCCCTTAAGTCTGTAGAAACTTGTGGACTTTCTTCAGCCATTCAAGGTATTCTCTAGTGTCCTTGTTAATCATATACTCGTGCAAGTAATTCGTCGTGCTCGCCTTGATCCCTCTAATCTCCAGATACCTATGTAAACCCTTCTGCAAATTCTCATCCAAATCCCTAAGCAACAACAACAATCATACGAGTCTCACTCACCAACCAACCGGAAAACTTCAAAAACAAATGTTACAGATAAAAACCTTACCCAAAGTCGGGTCCTTCATAAGCGAGTTGCTCCTCAGACTTCTCTGGATCTTTCACTGATAAGCTGTTAATTGTGATCTCATCAGGATACGCAGTGCAGACAAACTCAAGATAGGGTCCATTTTTCTTGGAGGTTTTCACGACCAACGACATACTAGATTGACCTCCGCTTGCATCTCCTTCCTCATAACCAGTAACAAGGACAGGCATGTGGACTTCGACACTTATGGTTTCACCTTGATACTCTCTAGTTAGTATTACTATCTCCGTTCCAGGATTGTCTCCGATTTTGAAGGGGAAACCCTCCGGTACCTCCTCAACCTAATGGAAGTAAGGAAAAACGTATAGTTTTCAAACAAAGAGAACATAATAGAACCAAAGCTAACCAAATATTGACATCTAAAATTGACATCACCACCAATAATGAAACCATCATAGTCCAATACTCCCTCTGTCCCATTGATCTTGCATTCGGTGTCCCACTTATCTTGTACCGTTTCTTAAAATGAAATGAAATGATTGACCCCATTATTTTATACTTTTACATCTTTGCATCCATTATCTTAAACTCCGTGTCGAAACCAATCGTGCAAGATCAATGGGATATAGGAGTACTACTTTACAAGAAAAGTTGAAATTCCGACATATGGCAAAAACTAGAGGGTAAATATTTTCAATAGACTTAACTCTTACCTTAAGCCTGGTTGATCCCCATTCTGTGAAAAAAAATAAAATTTGAAATGCAGATAAGCAGAACCCTAGAAGAGGCGAACTAATACCAAGAGGAAATATTTGATCATCTTCTTGAAAGTCATAGGAAATCAAGATACTTGCCACCATTAATCAGAACACACATATTCGTAAGCCGTGATTTCATAAATAAGTAGAAAACAAACTCATTAGGCAATCGAGTTCAAATAACGATGATAATTCTTTAGACCTAAACCTTTACAAGCAGAAGCAAGCATAAATTTAAAAATCAGTGTAACAATAAACCTCATCGCCGACTTGAGAAGTGACGGTGCAGTCAATCTCGGTCTTCAAGTCGTGGAGTAGCGAATCAGCGGAAGTGGAGTTTGTGGAGTACTGGTGGAGGAAAGACGTGAATGAGCTCTGTAACAGACCTCGTGAGACAATGGAGTAGAAGGCTTGTCGTGTTCCGGCGGAAGCCCGGATAGCCAAAGGTACAACTCTTGAAGCAGTCCGAATAAGGGGTGTCGGTCGGTACGGGATCGGGATTCCGATCCCGAAATTTCGGGATCCCGATTCCAAAATTAGGTAAAATCCGATCCCAATACTAATTCCATAGCAGTATTGGGATATCGGTATTTGGGACGGTAAAATTGAGATCGGGATTCGGGATTACCGAAAATCTCGAATATTGATTTCCTTTAAAAAAAAAACTGTGAATCATAACCTTTAAAAAACTGTGATTTCCTTTAAAAAAAACTCTGTGTGGACAAAATCAATTGATTAATTCTGGTAGTTGACTAAATTTTACTAATATCAAAATTATTTACAGTGAATCATATAATTCCAAACCATTACCTTCAAGCTCGACAACTACAACTCCTCAAGCTCTTCAAGAGGACAGGCAGCTGAGCAGTTCTTCGCAATTTCTCATTCTCGCGGCGCCCAAATCATTTAATAGTGAGAGAGTCAGAGAGAGACATAGTTAATACTAGTTTGACCTAATTAATCTAATTAATATTTAATATTATTATTTCATATTAATTTATTATTAGTTAATATAATAGTTATAAATTATAATTATATTTATAAGTGTATAAATCATAAATGTATCAATTATTTCATAAAAAAATTGGTATTTCGGTAATCCCGAGTTTGGTATCGGTTATCCCGAATCCCGATTACTTTACGAAAATGAATCCCGATACCATCCCGTATCCCAAAAAATAGTATTTCGGTATCCCAATCCCGTCGATTTCGGTACGGGATTGGGATAATCCCGAATCCCAATACCATTTAGACACCCCTACGAATAATGTTGTTGAGCGCCATTTTAGGAATCAGAGGGGCTAGGGGTTTTGCAAGGTTTAGGAAGGCCAATTCTTAAGTGAATCGTTTGGCCATGTGGGTAGTAAAAAGTGAGTGTACGTAAGAGTTTTTGTCTACTTCTTGTCTCTAATTAATTTTGGGTTCTAATGACATATTCCAAAAGTGAGTGTACTGTATACGTACATGACATACACACCCCTACCTTACAGTCATTAGATTGTAACTTATACCAAAGTTATATACTCATTAGTGTGATTAGGTTCCAATGCTTTATAAAATTAGAGCAAATTACCTCCATTCAAAAGGGTGCCACAAATCTTGTACTCATCCAACAAATCTTAACCTTATTCATATATATTTCTTAAAGAGTTTAGGTCATTCCAAAACAGGTTTCATACCAAAATAATAGGTCATTTAAGAGATATATAATGCAATTGGTAAACAGGGTTCCCACTAGGACAGTTTTGATAGACTGCTCTTAGGCCATTAGTTTAAGACCTTAATCTACTCTAAAAATTATGATACTTTATACATGAATAGGGGACAAGTAGAGGAACTTTATATCAAAACTTCACTTAAGTTGAACCAGTAATGACCTCTAAAATTACAGGGCAATCTCAACATAAAACAGAGTTACAAAATTCATGTTTTTGTGATAAAACAGAGTTATAGAATTCATGTTTTTGTCGATCGGCTAGGTTTATGGTAAAACTGCTTTCTTACGAGCATGGAAAAAATACAAGATGAACGTTTTTTAGAAGCTCTATATGTCTAGAGTAAGTAGAAAAAAGAATTGGGAGTAAAGCTGAAGGAACGAATTATATCTGCCTTCTTCGTGCGTTGTAGTAGCTCGTTCAGATTTTCTGATCTGTGTCCCGACCATTTTCTTCCTCTGCGTGGTCAGAGAACTAAAGAAAAATAAATATTATCTCTTTCTGTCTCTCTCACTTGCGCGTTTGCGTTTGTGAATGTATGTATGTGTGTTCGTATGTGAGACGGAATACTAATATATATAGGCTTCAAAAACTTATATTATATTAATATTTATTGCTCATTAATTTAATTATACTTCTAAATGGCTTCCACATCAATTGAACCATAATATAATAAATTAATCTACTTGACTACTTTTATTTATTAATTAATTGCCTTAGCCAATAAATTCTAGATAAGTAAAATTATTAAAAAATGTAAAATACATTATAAATAACTAGGCAACTAACTGAGCCAGATTAGTGATCCAATATAAGAAATAAAGACGGGCCTCAAATCAATTAATTATTTATGCTCAGCCTAGAGCAAAACTAATTACAAATACAGATTCATTCCACTAGAGAATTCGTGTTGACTTACCCTTTTATCCTAATTTGAGTATGGACTTGTATTTTAGACTTAATCAATCTCTGTATTTAAGATATAAATATTTATTAACTAATTAAGACTACTGACAACTTAAATTAATTAACATCTTATTTATATTCATGAGTAGTACCACTCGACCTTATTAACACATCTGAACTTAATCAATCTGTCGGGTTTAGTGTACTAATCCTTACGAGTTTATTAGGGGATATTATCAATCCATTTTAAAAGAATACGGTTGCAAGATACAGACAACTAGTTTGAGCAACAAATGACTACTAACACCCAAGATATGTAGATCCGGTCGCAATGACGTTTACCATAGTAGGTCAAAGTGATAGATATCCAAATGCACTCAGCTGAAGTCTTACAAAGCTTAGGACCAGCTAAGTCACCAAGATTTTGCTCTCCACTAGTAGTTCTCTACTAAGGTCAGTTAGGAGAGCACATCTCATTTGTGATCCGTAAATACACCACCTTAGTGTACCAGTATAGATAAACAGCCAAGACAAACCACTTCTTATCTAAACTGCAGCTTAAACCGGCAATTTATCCTAAAGTTGTTTTAGATGTGATAACTATTTATATCTTGTTAGTTCAACCAACTGAGTAGTCTTCTGTGATCTACAACACACTACACAATCTAACTTTTATACAAGATAAATGATTGAACATGTACAAATATATATATATATATATATATATATATATATATATATAGGAGAATAAAATAGTGAAACGAAAAACACATTATGTGGAGTGAGATACGTTCGCTAGACTCTACTCATAGAGCACCGGTTTTAGACGATGAAAAAGTAAAAATCGTTTAAAAATATAAAGATTGCTTGAAGAATTACCAAAATTTTCAGAGAACGCAAAGAGATCCTAAATTTGACTTTCACTATTTTTCTTAAATTTTTTAAGTACCACAATGTCATATCTTTGATGAGGAAGATCACGACAGATCAGGGGATCTGCAGAACATATTCTGCCAAATATCACCCAAATCGAGCTATGAAATCGTTCTAATAAACCTATAGACTCCTACTTGGAACAAATATTGAACATATGATATTATAGTGTGGGTAAAAGTCTTTGCATGCAACATGCATCAATTCAATTTGGTGGTTGAACAAGCAAAAGAAGAGAAGAAGATAAATAGCTCAAAATTCATTTTCTACTTGTGGATCTACACATGCACAACATTTCCTACCTAAAGAGCATTAGATCTGACTCATGCATGTACTCTTCTAGCTCAGATCATCCATGCAAACACTTCCCCATAAAACTCTTGACAATCAAACATGCAACCAAAAAGAAGAAAGCAAAAGAGATAGAAGAAAGCAAAAGAGATAGAAGAAAACAAAAGAGATTGAATTCACTTCTTGGCCAAACATTAACACATGCAACCCTTCATCAATCCATTTCCTCCCCTTTAATTGCACCCTAGCTTCTATTAGTGGTCAAACATTAGGAGATTACACTATGTAGGGGCCGAGAGATAAAGAGTTAGGGATAAATGATTTCTTACTTGATTTATGCACCCTTTGCACCTTAATGAAGAGGACCAAAGCTCAACTGCTGCACTGGCGTGGTTGTAGAGCTACAAAGCTGTTGATGGAACTGATTAAGAATGTTGAGGGAGTGTTGGATTCTTTGGGTGGGAGTTAATGAAAGTGGAGGACTGAATAGGGAGGAGGTATACTCTCTCGCTGATGAAGGAACACATAAGTGGAATTGGTAAAGTGTGACTAAAAGTCTTGCGTATGGCTTTTATATTTATCTATCAGTTGATGGATGTCTAGACCTATTAGCTATATCTCTTGCATGTATGACACATATTAGCTAGATCGGATAGATTATCACTCCACTAACTCTACACTAATATCATGTTATAAATTGAATCAAGGAAGAGAGTTGAGCTCAACAAATTCCCATGTAGGAGCTCATGTGGCAATCTCTCTCTCCTAAGTTTATTAGGTCATTTCCTTAGGAGTATCTCTACTTGAGAAATTTAAGAACTAATTTCCTAAAGTATTAGATTGAATATATGTACATGTATCTTATAATCTAATGCATGATACGCTACCTTATAGTGGTATAATAAATGCGACGAGTAATTTCAAAGCTAATGAGATTCCCCAATATTTGGAAATCTAATTAGATTCGTTCTTAAATATTAAATAAAATTCTCATTGAAGTCTTTCTAGGTTTCACAAGATGTGAATTTTCTAAATCTTGTTCTTAACGACTAATATTCCAACTCTCTATTTTAAATATCCTTCGGTAGTGTAGATAATAAGGTTACGGTTTATACAGTCGGATTACATATTCCATGCTAAAAATGGAGGAAAGGTGAGGAAATTCGAAACAAAAAGGAAGAAGCATGAAATTTGGGCTTTGGTGAGCCTTCTGCCTAAAGTTGGAGAAAATGGATTGCAAAGACGCAATCTGGGATTGAGTCGCATTGGTCCAGAAACAAGAAATGAAGAAGGAAGCTTAAAGCCCAATAATATGGCCCACCTCTTCTACTGCTGACTTTGGCGCGAAAGGTGAAATCTTGCAAGGACATAAGGTACATTCTAGTAAGCAGGGTCCATCGGTTACTGCCATTATCCAGCGGCCCTAGCCGCTATTGGAGCAGTTTACCAGCCTAGGCAGAAAGAGAAAAGCACGTGAGAAATGACAAGATTACAAGAAGGGGGAGGAGAAGATATTTTATAACTATCACTTTCACTTTCTACTCCATAGATTTCGAGCTTTCTCCCCCTTAGTAGTGTAACCATGGAACAATGAATTTGCAGTTCTGTCTAATTAGCTGTTTTATATTCTGCCTAGGGTAAATTCGAAGCTCTCTTGGACGGAGAAGACTGTTATTTCAAAAAAAGTTGGTTAGTTTAATTTTTATCTTTAATGCAAGTTATTTCTACCTCTTTAATGCTCATTCATTTATTCCTCTTAAGTTTACATGTGAACTCTTACCTTTTTGCCTGGAATATCTATGAAGAAGACTTTGTTGTACTTTTGTGCTTTTAAACCTTCAAGCTTTAGATCTACATGCTTTTGAGTTTGTACATTGTTATTCTCCTATTTTAAGAAGTTTGTTTATGCTCCTTCCTTACTACTTCAAGAAAGTTAATTGTTCTGTCTCTTTAGTCTACATCCCTACTATATTATGCTTTTGAAAGTTAGTATTAGATTATTTTGTAAGTATAAGTAGCTAAGTACGAGATCTGACTGAGGTAATGAGGCACCACTCCTAGAACCCGTGAGATATGTTAATATGCTAAAAAACTGGTTAGGCTAAGGTCTTAATCAGACTCTGTGTAAGTTAGTGATGAACTGCTTATATCTGATTAGTCTGGGTAGACGTAGATTAACTACGCTTCCACTTTGTATGCTCAATATCGGTAGAAGCCTTGTCTTGGTTCCCTTGTTCTTAATGCTCCCTAGTAGTAACCTAATCATTGCTCAACAAGGTAGGTTATCTGCTTGGGTAGGTGACTGTTTCTATGCCCAATATGACAGTCACAGTTCATGTAGAAGGATTGGATACACATGTGCTCAGCGCAGCGTCCTGGCTTGGTAGATTTAGCTGAACCAATTCATCTAGCAATCTAGAATTGAAAAGGGAGTGGTGTGGAATTACATCAGCTGGATTGTCTTTATTATTTGTTCTTATCTCTGTTTATTTCTTGCATGTTATTGTCCTGCCTTGGTTTATAAATCCAAAATTTAATGGTGGCTGCTAGCCAAACCTTAGGTCAGTAGTGAATGTCTATTTATATCACCTGTTCCCTGTGGATCAACTCTGCTTACGCTATTACTATTTGCTTAGTTTAGTGCTCTGTGTAGGAGAATTGCAAGTTTATTTAGTCCGTCGATTCTCGCGACAGAATCGTGCTCGGTCAGACGCCTCAATTCATCTACCGCACGAAGCCCTCAACATGTTCTTACATTGAGTAAAAACTATAAAGTGTTGGATTTTTTAAAGCTATTATCCACAAACGACGACACACAAAAAATCAAAATCTGTATTCCTTCTACAGACCTTAAGATATATGTTCGTTTGGAAGATCCATAGCCGAATTTCCAAATTCATGGGTACATCAGATACGCTTTTGTTTAAGATTCGTTCTCAGTTTATCAACATAGAGATATTTTGTTTAGGGTATAATTGAATAATTTGTATATGCCCTAATTCTAATGGAAATAATTCATAATTCTAATATATCTGTGGCTGTTCGGAAGAGATAATGCCGACAACTTCATCAACAGGTTCGACAACGGCAACCGGAATGGCGGCCAGCGGGTTTTCTATGGCAGGTGGGGCGGACTCGGGAAGTTCATGGTCATCGGCGGCGACAACGACGGTGGTGCGTTTGTTTTTTTTTTTTTTTTTGCTAAGGACACAACCCCACCTTTTCCCTTCTATTGTTGCATATCAATAAATTAGGAAATAGGAGAGGCAGGACGACGATTTAGCTGTTCAGACGACTGTGGAGCGACCACAATCGATACTCAAGAATAGATTAGTTAGGTGGAGGTGTAAAAGTAATGACTTCTTATACAATAAAAATCTGAATTTGGTCATTTGGCTTCCGTCCAATTTTTTTCCTTTATTTTGAATTATGTCTTATATTAGTATTCAAACTAATAAATGTATTCAATTTCGGTTCTCCAACAGAGAGTGTAGTTCACACGCTTTTTTCCGGCGGACACTCTCTAGCAGAGGACCAAAATCAGAAGGACTGAAATCGGACATGGCCATAATAAATTACCAAAATCAAAGGAAGCCATGACTAAATTCGATTTTTTCTCTAATTTTTTTATATTTACTAAACCTGTATAATTGAATAATTAGTATATGCCCTAATTCTAATGGAAATAATTCATAATTCTAATATATATGTGGCTGTTCGGAAGAGATAATGCCGACAACTTCATCAACAGGTTCGACAACGGCAACCGAAATGGCGGTGAGCGGGTTTTCTATGGCAGATGGGGCGGACTCGGGAAGTTCATGGTCATCGGCGGCGACAACGACGGTGGTGCGTTTGTTTTTTTTGTTTTTTTCTTGCTAAGGACACAACCCCACCTTTTCCCTTCTATTGTTGCATATCAATAAATTAGGAAATGGGAGAGGCAGGACGACGATTTAGCTGTTCAGACAATTGTGGAGCGCCCACAATCGATACTCGAGAATAGATTAGTTAGGTGGAGGTGTAAAAGTAATGACTTCTTATACAATAAAAATCTGAATTTGGTCATTTGGCTTCCGTCCAATTTTTGTCCTTTATTTTGAATTATGTCTTATATTAGTATTCAAACTAATAAATGTATTCAATTTTGGTTCTCCAACAGAGAGTGTAGTTCACACGCTTTTTTCCGACGGACACTCTCTAGCAGAGGACCAAAATTAGACAATTTTACAAGTTAAAGGACTGAAATTGGACATGGCCATAATAAATTACCAAAATCAAAGGAAGCCATGACTAAATTCGATTTTTTCTCTAATTTTTTTATATTTACTAAACCTGTATAATTGAATAATTAGTATATGCCCTAATTCTAATGGAAATAATTCATAATTCTAATATATATGTGGCTGTTCGGAAGAGATAATGCCGACAACTTCATCAACAGGTTCGACAACGGCAACCGAAATGGCGGTGAGCGGGTTTTCTATGGCAGGTGGGGCGGACTCGGGAAGTTCATAGTCATCGGCGGCGACAACGATGGTGGTGCGTTTGTTTTTTTTTGTTTTTTGTTTTTGTTTTTTTCTTGCTAAGGACACAACCCCACCTTTTCCCTTCTATTGTTGCATATCCATAAATTAGGAAATGGGAGAGGCAGGACGATGATTTAGCTGTTCAGACGACTGTGGAGCGACCACAATCGATACTCGAGAATAGATTAGTTAGGTGGAGGTGTAAAAGTAATGACTTCTTATACAATAAAAATCTGAATTTGGTCATTTGGCTTCCGTCCAATTTTTGTCCTTTATTTTGAATTATGTCCTATATTAGTATTCAAACTAATAAATGTATTCAATTTTGGTTCTCCAACAGAGAGTGTAGTTCACACGCTTTTTTCGGACGGACACTCTCTAGCAGAGGACCAAAATCAGACAATTTTACAAGTTAAAGGACTGAAATCGGACATGGCCATAATAAATTACCAAAATCAAAGGAAGCCATGACTAAATTCGATTTTTTCTCTAATTTTTTTATACTTACTAAACGTAACTTCTATTGTAGCTTTTTAAAAATTAAACGGTCAAGCTACTTAAAGCTAGAATTAATAGATTTAGTTGGTGTTTAGAGTAACTGAAACTTATTGATAAGTGATGAAAGCGGTTGATTTGAGAATTTGTAGGTGTGTGTAAATAAGTGCTGAAAGTAGGGAAAATAATGTTTGGAAAATTGCTGATATTAGTAGCTTATTTTAAATTTTTAAATAAAATATCAGTTTTACTTTCAATGTTATTAAATAATTATAATTTATAATACTTAAATAAATATTAAAATAAATTAATTTTTATATTATATAAATTTATAATATATCATATTAGCATAAACATATCATACTATTATATTTTAAATATTATTTATTTGCTTAAATTAATAATAATAATAATATTTTTATATAATTTTAATAATTACGTAGCTAAGAAATAATTATCATTAAATGAAAATAGAAAAAAATATTAATTCAAAAATTTCATAACCCACTATTTTAATTAATTTATATTTAATTTTAATAGTAATTATTTTATTAAACTTGAAGAATTTATAAATAATAAATATGAAATATTTTTCATCAAATTACGAACTAATATATTAAAATATAATTACAATTAAATTTATAACTAAGAAAATATTAATTTTTAAATTAATAATTTTTTGAGAATTATAGAAATATTTAAAGGATAAAATAGTCAAATAAATTAGATAAACTGTAAGCTGGTCATAGCAGCTTAAGCAACTTTTCTATCTTGACTATATTTGGTAGGTGATTTCTGCTGAAAGCTGGGTTTTACAAACGTTTCAACCGCAGCTGAATGTTATAAGCTACAACTGAAAGTTGTTTCAAACACAACCTTAGGCTTATAACACTGTATTTTCTAGACTTAGAAAATTTTTTATTTTTTAGAATTGTACCAAGAATTTAATTTTTACCTTTAAAAGCTTTTTAAAAAAAAAAAAACTTTAAACAATCATATAAGTAACAATATGTTTCCATTTGTTACAAAAGAAAAAGGGCCAATTGACAAATAAGGTTTTCAAAATTTCCGTTTTTGGTGTGTTTAGTCCCCAATTGTTTTTTAGTTTTTGTCTCTCAAATTGTTTTTTTTTTTCGATTTTGTACCTGCGTTAAAATTTTCGTTAAAATGCCCGTTAATCAAAATTCTATTAAAAAGATAAACAATCAAAAAGGCAAAATTGGAAGATTAAATATAAGGACGTAACTGTCAGTGGAAAAACTTTTGGGAACCTATTTAGCAAAATTGTGTACTCTCTTAAAAAAGAAAATATATAAATAAATAATACCTTATGTATTGGGCATTTAGTTTTGCTTATTAGTTAAAATTGTCAAGAAAATAGATAAATCGAGATCTTATTTAATAGGGAGTCGTTTCTGGTGTGAGTTTTGAGGATCATATTTATCGAATTTGCCAATGAAAAAGCATAATTCTGAACATTCCTATTTAAAAATATGAAAATGTGGAGTTAAATTGAAAAATAAAATTAAAATAAAATGAAGATGTCGATATTAGTGTGGTTAAAATAAATGAAATTTTTGGCATATTTAATCTCTTCTCCTTTAATAGAAAGTAAAAAATAACAGCCACAAACATTCACCTTTGATCATTTTCTGTCTCTGTCTTCTTTTCAGTTGGTGAGATTGGTCAAGGATCAAAGTAGATTATTCCGGTAATCAGATTCAGATAAAAACCAGCCATTCTTCTTCGGCGATCACTCTTTTCAACCTTTCGCGCATTAAATATTCCTGAATCAGAGTGGATGAGGAGCTGAATTTGTAGATTGTTGTTGAAAAGGCGCAGATATTGATGGTTTGTTCAAAAGGGTCAGCAGAAGGGTTTTATTTTCTTGATTTTTCATTCTCGCGGAGGAATGTTTTGAGTGAATCCCACTTTCCCATCTGCCTTGGGGATTTAAGACATCTTGTAAAGATTCAATCTTTATCATTGAAAAGCACGTATGATACATATTGTGCCGCAGTTATACATAATTATATCTATATATATATATATATATATATATATATATATAGAGAGAGAGAGAGAGAGAGAGAGAGAGAGATGAAGGAGCTGTTTGGGAGTCCAGGGAGAAAAAGTGGGCTAATACTAAGGATCGCACAGTGTGCATCTGCAGCTGTTTCAATTGGGGTGATGGCCTCTGCTTCTGGCTTCTCTACTACTACCGCCTTTTGGTAATTGTTTTTATTTTTTTCTCCCATTTACACTAAAGAATGTTTCTTCCAGCTGTTTTCTGTTTGTGGCTTCTTGTTAAAATTGGGAAAGTCAATAGTGTTTGCATATGTTTTGTTCAATCTTTATTACACTTGTACTAGATGGTGTGGTGACACATTCATAACAGTGGAGTTCCAAATCTAGAAATTATTGTCTTTGCCAACTTGTTAAATATAGTATTTAAGGGAGATTAGTTTGAGTTGTTATTTAAAAGGTTGTCTAGTTTTATCAAAGTCCTTGATGGAGAAAGTGCTTTTGATTTGTTGCTGGTGCTTTCGGTAGCTAATTAAGTGGAAGTGGTGCTATTTTAGTTTCTGAAATTGAAGTGTTCCTTTCCTTATTACGGATGGCTGAAATAATATTTGTTTTGTCAGCTACTTAATTGCATCAATGGGGCTTCAGGTTTTGTGGAGCTTTGGACTGATGTGCGTAGACATACATGCTTTGAGATTCAACAAGGACCTGCATACTAACATCATCATCAGCCTCTTTGTCGTCGGTGATTGGGTAACTACGAAATCCTTGAGATTCGATATTCGTTTACTTTCACATGTTCACTTGCATTCATCCAGAATGGAACAGAAAAATCACCAAGTCTGCCTCACAAGTTGCTGAATTATGCTATCCAGTCATATTAAGTTATTAGTCGATTCCTTTATGTGAATGTCAACTTTTATTTTCTTCTTCTTTCTGAATGGACAACTGAAACCAAGTTGTCCCCAAGCTTTAGTAAGTAAACAAGGTAATTAAAATTCTATCAAATTAGCTTATTATTGTTAAGTCCTCAATTTAAGCTATAGAGAAACTGGTTTGTCATACTTGGATGCTATTTATTGCCTTTGTTTGAACAGCTGGGGTAATTTAGCATGCAATTTTTTCTTTGAAATAACAAATCCAGCTTTACATGGCTAAACCCTATGTAAATTCAAATTTTCTTTTAAAACACATAACAGAATAAGATATATATGTAAGTCTGGACGGCCAGCGGCGATCAGGCAGTGGCTAGAAATTCTGGAGAGAAGGAGAAGAAGAGGCATTGTGTTTTTTTGTTTTTCTAATAAAATGATTAGTACTTTCAATTTTTAGGGTTTTACTTATCACATTTTCCATTTTATGGTTTTTATGGTTAATTTCAGAATTAGGCTATTAATTTTATTAAAGCCCATTGGTCAATTAATCAAATAACTGCTCATTAAAAGCTAAAAATTCAGCCAACTTTCACTAGACGCCTCACTTAACTCCTGTGCTGTAACTCGGCACGAGGCACTCCTTTGAGGTGTTTTTCTGGCGCATCGAGGCGTACGCCCCACGCGATTTTGAAAACTATATCTTCGTTAGTGTATCCGTACCCAAAATGTATCAGATACGGATACGACAACCCCTTAGCTTATCAGTACTACATGTGCTGTAACATTTGTGTTTCAAAGAAGGATTCAGAGCTTATTTCTGTCATAAAGCAGAGTGTATTTTCTTATGTTTGACTGTAAATAATATTGGAGAAAACCATGGGAGTAACTATACATTCCAGTAGAATGCAAATGTTGAATGAAAAGCTAGACAACCTCTATTAACTTAGGCATAACTAATAACTTGGAACAAGATCTTGCGGTGCCACATTTAGCCACTGCTTGGCTTATCTATGAATGAAGTTAGTTGTACTTCATTCTTTAGCATAAAATTGTAGGTTGTCTCTGTATTTTCATTGAACATAACTTGTCCACATTTACTTACGTTGAACCAATCCATGCAACAGCAACTGGTTGATCAATTTGATCACATATTTCTGAAGTAACCAGCTTCTGGTAGACTATCCTTCATCTACCATAACGAATATACATCACGGGGGTGCATAAATAACTGCTTGGATGGTAAAATTGGGGACTCCTCTCGTAAGTAGCTCAGTGCATTTTCAAAAGAAAGTAAAGCATAATTCTTAGAGAACAGGGAACCTATACTGTATTAAGACGAAAATTGTATTGAAGTCAAAACTCTTACCATAAAATATTAAAATTTAGCTTGATCTCAATTTCTCTGTTAGGATGTATTCCTCAAATTCAGACATACACCCTGTGGGCAATTTGTGTTATCGGAAGAAACACATATTCTCTAAATACGTGTCTATTATTGTTTGTATTTTTATCTATTCCCTTCTCTATATGTGCGTGTAAGAGTGAATTGGTAGGAAGAAACGTTAAGTTATGTTCGACTTTGCAGGTGACTGCTACTCTATCTCTTGCAGCCGCATGCTCCTCCGCCGGTGTTATGGTGCTCTTCAGTAGAGATACCAATATCTGCAAGGTAGATGCAAACTTGTCATGTCATATGTTTCAGATATCGATAGCATTTGCCTTTGCTTCTTGGTTTCTTCTTGCCATATCTGCTTATATCATGTTTTGGCTTGTCGCATCAATCTACTTTTGACGCCCATATTTGAGTGCTAGTAGGTCCCAATGTACATATCATCAAATTTTGAATGAGTTTTTGTAAGAAACATTTATATTCTGCTTACCAATTGATATTGCAGGACATTGCTTAACTTATAATGTAAGAGAATGAATTCATAACTTATTTTTTACGCACATCAGAGGCCATCATTTGGCAGCGATGAACTTTTACAATTACAAGCTCAAAACTGAACACTGCAAAGGAGAAGACTAACAAAAACACACTCATACAATAGGACTAAAAATTACTAACCACTGTTGTTACATCACTATCTCTGGCTTCAAGATGCTAGACTTGATCTCCTTGTGAGGCAGAACAACTCCTCCGTTGCTGTAGATTTCGTCCCCTACATGAACGTCTTCTCCGAGAATGGTCATGTTCTCGACACGGGCCCACTGACCAACGGTCGAGTGCCAGCCGATGATGCTCGAGGATATGCAGGCGTGTTTCTTGACGCGGACCCCACGCATAACTGTGCAGCGAGAAAGCCTCACGCCCGACTCAACAACGCACCCGGGGCCGATCGCAACATCGGGGCCAATCAAGCATCCCTCCCCAATCTTGGCACTTTCATCCACCAACACATTTCCAATGATGTGAGCTCCAGAGGCCAGTTTTGGAGAAGATTTCTTCCTCAACGAGTCGAGGTAGAGTCTTAGACCAGTGACGTAATCCCTCGGCTGACCGATGTCCATCCAGAAACCGGGTAAGACCATGGCGTAGAGTTTTGCCTCTGCAGCAATTTGTGGGAACACCTCTTTCTCTATTGATGTAGGGCGTAGCTCGATACGATCAAGAACAGAAAGATTCAGAAGGTAAATGCCAGCGTTGATCTTGTTACCCACGAATAACTTTGGCTTCTCGACAAACCTCTCGACCTTGCCAGTAGATTCTTCCATGACAACCACACCATATTTTGAAGGCTCATCCACCTATATACACAGATGAAAACTACTTCACTATCATTTATGTTCAATTCGCTATATTTTGTCCCAACTCAACAATGGTGGTACCTTGGTAACCATAATAGAAGCTTCACCTCCATGGGATTTATGGAACTTGACCATTTCTTTCAGTGGATACTCACTGATAACATCGCTATTAAGAACGAAAAATGGCTCACCAGATTTATCTATTAGCTTGTCTCTAGCCAAGGCGAGGGGACCGGCTGTTCCAAGAGGTTCCGTCTCTTGCGAACATGTAATCTTAATCTCAAGATTCGCCTCAAAATCTTTCAAGAAGTTCAGCATCACCTGGAACAGAAAGCAGTCTGTTGTTGAAGCACAAAAAATGTAAGGATTTTTTAATGTGAATTCGCAGATAAAAAAAGGATCCAGCAGATAAGCCTACCTCTGGCTGATAATTGATAGCAAGAACCACTTCAGTTACTCCAATAGCCTTGAGGGCTTCTATCTGATACAGTGACAAGTAGAATTGTTACAACTTATTTGCAGTATCTGGGCTAATGGTGTGACCTTTCTTATTAAAAAAAAATTACCTGGTGCAAAATCATGGGCTTGTTAGCAAACTCAACTAGCGGCTTAGGCACGCTCAGGGTCAGCGGCCTCAATCTGGTGCCAAACCCTCCAACAAGAATTAGAGCCTTCATCCTTGGCTGTAGAGGACTTCAACAGATAAACTTGATAACCTGAAACATATATTCGCCCCACTCTTCATTTTATGCATGCAAGAGGAAGAAGAGTAAAGCTATGAATCACTACAATGACATCTGTACTTGTGTACGGCGATTCATGTCGTGCTCTAATTAATGTTATCGGTGTCTTGTACTAAAATGGACACGAATGCAAGGAGGAGCAAAGAAGTCCATAACCCCAAGTTGGAAATAGAAATAACCAAACAATTAAAGCTGTAGTTGAGGAAATTTCCAGTAATTTGTACACACTTATCATAACAACAATCAAGTCCCATTCCAGCTATACACTAACAGCAAAAAGCTTATCAATAGCTCAGCAATGAACTCATTCACCTCTTATAATGTCTTACTCTGTTGCAGTAACTAGAAAATCCTAAATATGAGTTCATATATAATAATAATAATAATAATAATAATAAGCACTAAACCAAAAAAGTAGAACTTAATTGCATCGAACCACAAATAAACCAGAGGATACCATTACACGTAGGAGGGAAACAAAGAGAAAAGGGAAAACAAGCACAGCACAGGCCGCACAGCGTCACAGGAAGGGATTGAATATAGTTGAAGGCTCAACTTTGGATGCCACGGAGTGAAAGGAGCCATTCTGAAACCTTATAGCCAAAAGTATGAACGGAAAAAGAAATTGTAAAGAAGCGATGAGTACAACCCTAATAGTCTCAAATATGATAAATCACTTACGACGGGTGTAGTTGCAGGAAAAAGAGTGGTTACACTGATAACATGTGTAGGGAGTCATCAATTATTTTATGAATAAGACTATATTTTTGTTTAGCTGCAGAAGATCTGAATATTACAAAAACAAAACTATCCATATTCATGAAATATTTCCTGCCTAATATCATAGATCCACAAGAGTTAGAAGCCAACATTTCTATACTAGATTGCTAGATAGACTGATCAATCTGAAAGCTTATAATCTTAAACCATCTGCTAATCTTGCGATTACGAGAAGAAAGAAGGACTGAAAAGAGAATAATAAAACATGGTTTTCCATTTCCAACACCAATGGGAAGCCCAATTCTGTTATATTCTTTCTTGGCTTAAATATTTTCTCCTTTTATCTATACATCTTTATATACCTCCACTATTAATAACATTACCCTTCTCCCCAGCGCTACCACCCTCAAACCGCCTAATAATCATAAATCATCTCCCCTGCTAATGAAGAAAAAACGGAACGGGGATGAGGCAATTCCAACTCGGCGTCTCTATTTTGTGGATGAACCGCTAGAGCGATAGCTGATTCCCCAAACAGCATTGCATTCAACAACTAATAAAAATAAAAAATAAAAACTCAAGTTTCATCTTCTGAAACTCCATTAGACAATTCGTCGAACCAAAACGAAGCTAATCAACATAAACCACAACAAAATACCAAATTACACAAACATCGTAACAGCATTCCACATTTTTTTAATCCATCGTCATAGAAAAAAGGGACAGATCCAGAAACGACAAAAAAAAATGAGAAATGAAAATGTTGAAAGTTCCAATAGAAATATACTGCGCAAAAGCCAGCGCAACTGATGATTCAGCACAGAAATTATACCTTTTCTTGTTTTACAGCAGATCTAGGCCGAGTGAAGAAGCAAGTCGAATCGAAGCCCGCGTCAACAAATGTTGTATAAGACTCAGTTTACCACAAATCGCAACGATTTGTGGCTACCTCCAGGGTCTCTCTCTTCTTTCTCTATCGGTGTCGGTAATGGTGTTTGTGGGACAAGAAAAGAAAGCTTGGGAAGGATAAATATATATAGATACAATACAGCTGTATCTATATATAACGAACTGCTGACATTAGACGACTTCCTTTTTACCGATTCAAGAAACCGAGTTTTACGTACATTTTAATGTAAATTTTAGTCAATCAAAAGGCTGAAATTGTAGTATTCATTAATTCAATAATCTCCGATTATAAATATTATTTAAAATATTATCGGCCAAACCATATAAATGATGAGAATAATGTGGCTTCAGGTTAGTAATCACTCGTCACAAATAGAGAAAATAAATTGCCTTAAAAACAAATAAATAATGCACGAAGTTCATAATTATTTGATGATATTATCAACATTTTGACGCAAATAAGTATTAATGCTATATTTGGGTCCTCCCACTTGTATTAAACTCACACATATAAAATAACCATAAATACATTAGCATCATTTTTATTTCTTGTCATACATTAATGGTGTGACAGCCCAGTCCTGTGTTGATGACTATTTCTGTATTTTTTATACCTTGTTTTCTAGGTATGTTGCATTTTAAAGGGGTGGTCTTAAATAAATTTCCTTGTTTATCTATTTTATTAGTCGATTTAATTTTATCAAATTTGTTTCAATAATTATGATTGCAGTTCAATTTTTATGTACTTTTTAATGAGATTTTCCAAATAAGGTAGATTATGGTTACCTATAGAGATGTCAAAATCATAGGGTTGCGTTAATCTGACTTAATCCAGCTAACTATCCATAAAATTGAGCAAGGTTGCCTCAATTCATAGATTGATCGGGTTTATGAAATGGCAACCCAACCTTTCATGCGCCTTCACGCTATCGGACTAAACTGACCTATAAAATAAATTATAAATTATTTTTACTATTTAGTTTTAAAGTTAAATATTACAAAATGGATTGAAGGCATAACTTTTGTCTGAAGGACCTACTAGTATTCTATGCTGCAGTAACACAAATATTTCAAATTTCTAAAAGTTACTAATAAATTATAAAAATAAAATAGTAGACGAGTTTAGTCCATAATTCATGAATTTTTGAAGTTGGGTTGGTCCGTCGGGCTATTTGGGCGGAGAAACTAGGTCCTTTTTTTTCTTTTTTTTTTTTTAAATCTGAAAATCTGCCCAAGCAACTTAAAGTATGAGTTGGTCGTATCGTCACACCATTTTAAATTAATTTTGACACACTAGTCACATATTAGTGTAATCCAACTTAAGAAGCAGAATTTTAACTTGTGATTTTCTTTATTATTATTTTCTGATATTGTTTCAAGAATTTAACTTTTCATGATATACATATTGTTGGTCCGGAGACGATAGTCAGATGTAGAAGGGGGGGGGGGGTTGAATACACCTGATCACAGTTTCTTTTTCTCAAACGCGAAGGACAATGGTCGTAGGCCAGCAACCGATGAACAAGGCCAAATAGTAACCTTCGATCGCAGGTCAGAAGTGTGCCAACTACTGAGTTCTCCTACTGACTTTTGTCAGTACTTGAAACTCAGTCGGAGACGTTGTGCGGATAAGAGTGTGGAGCCCGGAGATTCGTCTCAGTTTGAAAACGTGATTTCACAAGTTTAAGTATTTGGCTAGTGCGCTTTGAAAAATACGTTTTATGCAAAGATATGATTTTTAATCAGTTTGTAAAACAGTAAATAACACAAGCAATTTTTAACGTGGTTCGGATACGCAAGATCCTACGTCCACGGCCCTACCGAACAGGAGTTCTTGTTGATTTATCTGAGCAAGTCTCAGCAAGGAATCTGTGCACTGTACATACCCTTCTAAGTTATAGTCCTTAGCGACTTTACAAATCAAACCGAGGTTTGAAAGGGAGGGGATAATCTCCAACTAGGAAGGAGTTCTTACAATAAGAACAATTCACAGAAAGTGAACTCCTTCGAGTTTCTAAGCTATAAATTTGGCAATGAGCTTAGCTAGAGAAGAGGGATCTAAAGACCTCTAGAGAGAAGAACTAATGATATTCTATTGGGCAAGTTCTTCGCTGGATTGATCTTGAATGCGCTAGAGTTGTTCGAAAGCTTGAGCGTTTTTCCCTTGATATCCCGTGCGTGAAGCTCGGATTTCTTCTCTATTTATAGTTGTGAGCAGGCATATGTCCGTTGGAGAAGACGATGCCACGTGTCACAAGCTTCCAAAGAAAACGGCCATAAATTTGAATTGTTGCAGCAGAGTTGTTGGTCACTGTACATGAGAGCAACTTTATTTGGTCAGAGCAGATAAAGCGTTGTCGGCTTCTCATTGGTCGAGGTTTGTGGTAGGTGAGATTGTGTCAGACATCGGAGTTGACTCTCTCTAATCCTCGTATGTCTTCTGCTGACTTTTGAAATGACTTTAGCGGCTGAGTCGTTTTCTGTCGGATACAGTAGACTTTAAGCAGTCTCTGTCTTCTTCGTCTGAGTCGGCTGGCAAGAGATATTCTCTTGAGTATGGTCAGCTGATGACTGCGAAGGTACTGAGCTTGCATAGAGTTCTTCTGCTGATGTCTGTCAGCTGATGAGATGTCTTCTACTGAGGCGAAGATCAGCTGATGATTTAAGAACGCAAGCAATTACACTGATGACGTATGGTTTTGGAAGGTAACTTCGACAGAAGATCAATCCAACATTTTACCCCGTACAGGACTTAGACACAAAGATAAATACATAAAAACAGTCTGTACTATACATCATCTAGTCCTATCAAGACACTACACTACTGATATCAGCTGGGTTTTGGGATCTTCAATTTCATAGTACTACTATGATTTCCCCCAATATTATTTTAACCACTAACAGCTGAATACCGTCTACTGACTCATAACCCAACACATATTTGGAGTTAAACTTCCCTAATACTATGCGGCGTTTAGACGTGGCATAAAATACCTACATCAAATTTAATTATTTTACAATCAGTGGGTTTAGTCGTAAGCAGCCCACGGTATGCGAACAAAATTTTGGAAATTAAAAAATATTCCTTCTGTCTATCTTACTTGTCTCATTTCTTTTGGACGTGGTAATTTAAAAGAGTTGTTAGTTGTGTGTAAGAATATAGAATATTTAAATAAAGTATTTGCAATAAATTGTTATTTTATGAAAAGAGATAAGAATAATAGGATGGTTCAAAAAGGAAAATGATACAAGAATGGTGAGACGGAAAGAGTACAAAAGTATTAAGTAATAATTTAATTACTTTTATGATTTGATATTGAAGAAAATCTAACTTTAAGCCCATGACTTTTAGTTTTTAAGCAATTCATTCATGTATATAATAAACGTGTACGATTTGAATTATCAATATGAATGTGTATATCTTGTGTTGTGTGCAGATAAATTTAGAGAAATAAAATAGAGTAGTATGGATGAACTTACGTGGATAAAAGACACGCATACTAGTTAAGTTATAGATTCACGAGTTACTAAGGGGTGTTTTAGAGTAGTTGAAGCTTATTGATTAGTGTTGAAAGCTGCTTATTTGAAAATCAGTTAGTGTTTGAAAAAAGTGCTGAAAGCAGTTGAAAGTGGGAAAAATAGTGTTTGAAATACTGCTGATAGAAGTAGGTTATTGTTATTTTTTAGAAGAAATCTCTATTTTGCCCTTAGTATTATTAATTTATAATAAATAAGTAAAATTCAAAAAATGTTCTTATTCTATATTTAATTTTTGCTTTATAATTTTAATCTAATATTATAAAATACTCCCTCCGTCCCATTGGAAGCGTCTTGTTTCCAATGGGCACGGATGTTAAGAAAATGATAATGTGTGGTGTATATTGTTTGACTTTTGGATAGTTAAATCTTGTCCACATATTCTTGCCTTTTTTAGAAACAAGACGCTTCCAATGGGACGCCCAAAATGGAAAACAAGACGCTTCCAATGGGACGGAGGGAGTATTAAATTAATATATATATATATATATATATATATATATATATATAATACTATAATTGATAGAGAGAGAGGAAGAGACACGACTATTATATTGAAAAAAAGTTCTAATAAATATTTAGGGTTAGAGATATTTTTGAAATTAAATAAATTTTTTAAGTGTAATTTAGTTTGAAAAAATCATAAGCAATAAGCTGAAGCTAAAAGTTGGGGTGGAGCACCTTCAACTGCTTCTCTATTTTGACTAAATTTTAGAGAATCTCAGTTTTAAGCTGGGTGTCCCAAACACTTCTGCATCAACTTAAAGTTGAAAGCAGTTTTCAATAAGTTGTTCCATACACCCACTAAATAGAGGCTAAATCCACTTTTGGACTCTTAATTTTTATGTAGAGGGATAATCATGAGTATGTTACTTGGCAAGTCCATTCTGTTGGAAAAATCATCCGGATATTACATATTTGTAGCCAAATTCTTTATGAGATTTAGTAGGATTTTTTCTAGGCAAAAACTTGCGTGCACCATGTTGCACTTGCATGCAATAGGATTTGTGTGGCCCAATTGCGGCCCAATTGTCCGACTCGGACCCGCCCGCCATAAGGTAAGTATAAACTCTGTTGACTTGTTAACAAATATAGAGCATAACTTAGTAGTAACTTACTACTAGTAAGTGTAAGTCACTCTTCAGTCCAACAAAAAGATCTTGGTTTCGAGACCCTCTTGATTACATTTTTATTTTATTTTTTTATTTTCGTTTTTTTAAATTAATTTATTTTTCATTTTTCTTATTATATTACTCCCTCCGTCCCATATAAAGTATCTCTCTTTCCTTTTCGGGGTGTCCCATAGAAAGTGTATCATTTTCTAAAAATGAAATGGGCCCTACACCTTTACCAACTCAAATCAATTCAACACAATTAATTAATTACATGGAGTCCACCTCTCTACCTCACAACCAATTCAAAATAATTTATTAATCATATGAGTCTCACATCTTTACCAACTAAAATTAACTCCCCTAAAACTCCGTGCCCCATAAAAAGGAGACACTTTCTATGGGACGGAGGTAGTATTATTCATTTTTTTCAATTTTTTTCCTTTTTCCCTTTTTTCTCCATTTTTTCCCCTATTGTAAGGACGGACGTGTCAATCTTTGTGAACAAAAGTGTCATTTGTTCGAAACAATTTTTTTTATTTTTTCTGACTTTTTTAATAAGGGAAGGCGTGTTATTGTAATGAATAAATGTGTCATTTGTTATTTATCTCAAAGTATCAATCGTAATAAACACAAATGTCATTAGTATCATTTATTGACTATCAATTATTTTTGAAAAAAATATTATTTATTTTGAAAAAAAAATGTCATTGTTTATAAAAAGAGTGTCAGTTGTCGTGAACAAATGTGATATTTATCTCAAAGTGTAAATCACACTGAAGTATAGTATCATTCGTAATAAATAAAAATGTCAATTATCTCGAAGAAGAGTGTCACATTCTTATAATGTGTCAATTGCAACTAACAAAAAATGTCATTTATCTCAGAGTGTCAATCACAGTGAACTAAAGTGTCAATTATAATTAAGAAACGTGTCATTTTAATCCAGTAATCATACGAAGTAACATTTATTCACGAAAAAGTGTCAATTGTTTTGAATAAAAGTGTCATTTTAAAAAAAATATGAGTTGTTTTAAACAAATGACACAATCGTTCAGAACAAATAACTCTTTATGTTACAAGAAATGACATTTCAATAAATTAGCAAACCAATAAACACATTGCAAATGCAAGTGTTGGTCCCGAGAGCACGTTCAGGTGTAGGGGGGGGGGGTGAATACACTTGAAACCGATTTCTCAACTTGAAACACGAACAAACCTATTCAGGATGGTGTCGTACTGAATGAATTCAGTAGACCAGACAGCTGTTCTGAATCGTGTTAGGCAAAGAGGTACTGACTCTACTGAGACCTGCTAACTGACTGAGTCAGAATTCAGTATCTTCAGTTGGAGTTCAGTGGTGCGGAAATGTGTAGGCCCAAAACAGTTGAGTGGAAAACGTTTTATCAAAACAGTTTCAGTTCAGAAGAATAAGCAGTTAAGATTGCTGAAACTTAGTTGAATGATTTTAAAGGATAATTTTCAGTATGAACAGTTAAAATCAATGCAACAGTAAATAAGAGAGCAAGCGAGAGACACAGAGATTTTTAAAGTGGTTCGGATACACATGATCCTACATCCACTGTCCCGAAAGATCAGGAGGCTATTTATTATACTGAGTTAGTCTCAGTCAGCTTGTACACAGGACAAAGCCGCGTCTTGAAATTTATACTGAGCAAGTCTCAGTTTACAAAGGTATCAAACTGAAGCGTTTGACTAACTCTCCAACTATGAAGGAGTCCTTTTACAATAAGGATCATATTCAAGGATGAACTCCTTCGTCTAAGCTATGGATATAATCGGTTGAGCTTAGGGTTAGAGGGATAGGGAACGAGAGTGTTGCTTCTAGAACGACGAACAGCTGAGTTAAGCTTTAAGTTCGTGTAACGTCGTTTGGATACTAGAGGCTTTATATATCGGTTTAGCTTGGTTCCCTAAGAGCTAGATTGTAGTCTTTCACCGGAGAAGTGTTCTTCGAGTTCTTGCGGAACACTTAGGGCTTTTCTGTTTTGCTCGTTTGAATGCTCGTGTGTTCTCCTTTTTTTGTTCTCGTCTTTTTGTTGTGAGCTTCAAATCTTGAATCATCCCTCTATTTATAGAGAAGAGATTAGGAAAGATCCGCTGGAGACGATGATCCCTTTATCTCACTCTTTTGGTAGCTAACGGCTCTTTTGAAGTAGAGTGACAGTGTCCTTTCCCTCCTTTTCTGGAAAGTTGTTGACTTGCAGCTTTAGTAGGTATAGGATAGGTGTCTGCTTGTCATTCGTCGAGGTTTACAAAGCAGTTGAGACAGAACAAACTTCGAGGCATACTGAAGTTGACTTCTCTCTTCCTCGTATTTGACTATGCTGATTGTCATTCAAAAGATCCGACGAGTTCGTAAGACTGTCGGCCATTGCTTGAGTCCGATCTTCGATTCGTAGCAAATATCCTTGAGATGGCTTTATCGAAGATCAGCTCGAGTGCGGTGAACTACTCCCGCCGAGTTCGGTTCTGCGACTCTATTCGCATATCTTGCTCCCGCCGAGTCCAAGATCTACTGAGTCTTCTACATCTGGTGCTGAGGCTGATAATCTGCTGAACGCCTGAACCAGAGCAGAGTGTCTACTGAGTCTGAACCCTCAGAGACATACAATTACAATGAAATGGTTCACCAATCAAGATAGGGTTTTGGGATCTTCAAATCTTCATGATTCACTCAGAGCATAAGCCTATTGAGCGCGTATCAGTACGGAAGATAGAATCATTTCCCACTAAGTATTACAGTGCTGAGGATAGAATCATCACCCAATAATTTCCCCCTATTTGATGATGCCAAAACCTAACACCATCTATACTAACTAACACTAAACTACTTAGAAACAGAGCTCCTTACAATTTTACAAGTAGGTTCAGCGGAGTTGTTCTTCAAGTTCTAGACTACTGAAGGGAGCAGAGCAGGGAGTCAGAATATAGAGACTAAGCATATCCCTGTCTTAACAATTTCCCTTATTACAATAACTAGTCTATCAGAATCTCAGCAGCTACTGACAAAGAATATACACAGTGAGTGTGTGAGTCAGTAATCACTTCAGTGATTCTGAGTGTTAAGTATAAAACATAACATGGCTTATATAGACAGTAAGATATTGTCGAAGCCAAAAGAGAGATATATATATAATGTGAGAAAATTTAGTACATTACATCTCTTTCTAAGCTAGGAAAGTTAAAGAAGAATCTAAGATCTAGGAGCGCTTGTACTGCTTGATCCTATCCTTGAAATCTTGCGATTGAGTCTCGGGAAGGGGCAATCCATACATCCTGTAGGTAAACTTCCTCAGCTTCAGAAATTCAGCAAAGTCTGCTGGCTCGTCTTCTTCGAGAGATCCGCTCGGCAAGCATCCTTTACTTCTTTTTCAATCACACCATAGTGAATAGAATCATCAAGTCTTCTCGATGGTGGCGAATGCAGGTTCGGGGACTCGGACTTCAATATTCTCTTTCACAGCATTCTGCATGTAGACATACAAGTCAGGTTCAGTCATCATCATCCATTCAACATAGGCATCAGCCTTTGCCTTGTCTGACCAGAATCTCCAGAAATAATTCCTCTTGATGAACTCTATCTTCAGTGACTCCCATCTCTGAGTGTACTGAGCTGGCATCCACTCATCAGTCCTTGGCCATCTATGTATCTTCAGATCTGTTGGTTTCCTGAACTTCCTGTATTTGTATGGAATGTCAGCTTTGGAAGGAACCCTCAGTCTGGCTTCTTGTTCAGTTCGGACTCTGAGTGCTTCTAAGTCTGCCATATGGATTCTCTCTCTAGCAGCTTCAATCTGTCTCGCCTCTTCTCCTCTGTATAGGTACCGATCCATCTGAGCAAAGATGGCTTCCATCTCAGCATCGTGTTCTTTTGAAGTTGTGTAGGAGGGCTTGTGAGGCGACTGATCTTCTGAGTCAGCAAGGGTACTTGATTTTTCTTTGGACGTACCCTGCTTCTCAGTGTCCTTCTGCTGTTGTTGTTGCTCCCTATCATCATCATCTTGAAGTGTCAGCTGTCTGGGAGGCAACCTAGTCGTTGACTTCTTTCCGCCGCGAGCTGGAGCCTTTGTCTTTCCTTTTACAGTTTTCGCTTTAGGCTTGTTGGCTGCTTCAGCTTCGGCTATCTCCCTAGCCAACCTTTCATCGGCTGCTATCTGAGCCTCCTCCGCCTTACTGATATACCTCTTAGTCTTCTTGGAGGGAGGGGTAGGGAGTTTTAAGATCTTCTTACCTTTTCCTTCAACTGGAAGTGGGAGAGGTGCCTCTTCCTCTTCAGAATCCTCCTCCTCAGCATACTCAGCAACCTCTTTGATTATGTTTAGAGGAGTTTGGGTTACCTGAGTTGCTTGTTCCCTGGATCCTGAGCCACTTGGGCCAGTCCCTGCTGAGATTCCAGTTGAGACACCCTGGGCCTCACCAGTCGGTTCAGTAGGAGCAGTTGTCTGAACTGAGCTTACTCCTTCTACTGACCTTGTCTTCAGTACCTGCTCCTTGGTCTTTTGAGTTTTCTCATCCCCCTTAGATTTATCCTCCTGGGATTTCTTAGGTACAGTTGTCTGGGACTTCTTCCCCCTTTTTGGCATCAGCAATTCCAACCGGGGTAGGAGCTAGTACCTTGGTGTTCAGGCTTTTGTACGAGGCTGACAGCTCATTAAGTCTGGAGTGGATTTTAGTCAGCGCCTCGTGCAGCTCATTCTTCTCGTAATCGTTCATCCTTGTATAATTTGTGAGAATGGTCAGCGCGGCCTTGAACTCGTTCGGCTTGGCCTCAACCTTATCTTCCAAGGCCGTCCCGGATAGAGTTGAGTCCGAGCTCATGGGCACCGGGATATGGTTGTGATAGATTCAAGATGAGAGTTTTGGGTGGCCTTGAATTTGTCAAATAGTTAATTCGGCCTTTCCGAATCTGTCTTAGCCGAACCTCGAGTCCGGTTCTGCCGCTTAGCCGGCGCTTCGATATAATGGTGGAGATATCAGGGGCGGCTGATGATGTCACTGAGGTCCTCAGCCCCTGAATCTCTGCGCTAGTGGCGTGGGCAGTCTCTTTCCACACTTTGTGGACTGCTTTGGCAAGGGCACGGTTCTGTGTCCCTTGGCTTCTAAGAGCCTTCGCCATTGCCTTGGATCGTCGGCCTTTGGGGCTGGGCGCTACTTCGAACTTAGATTTAAGCAAGAGTTGTTCAGAAGTACCAGCCGCCGACTTCTCAGGAGCAAGGATTGTGAGAGGAAGCTCAGTCTGAGTAGAGGTATCCTTGTCCTGGCTAGTTCCCTCATCAGGCTTCTCAAGGCCTGAATCACGGGGTGGGTCCTGATCATCAGGGTCAGACCCATTTGAAGGAGCTGAGCCAGCGACCTGCTGGCGGTCATTCAGCAGGGCCAGCATTGCTGCCCTTAGGTCCTCCAGAGTGCCAAGGTCAGCAGGCTGTGAGTAGCCTATCTGCTGCCTTATGATCAGCTCCTCTTCATGCAGTTGCTCGCAGGTGTAGTGAAGAATGAGGCGTAGCTGATTGGGCCACTCCTGGAACCTCAGAAGCATATGGAGTCTGGCTTGTTTGGCAATAGTCACCAGATCAGGGTGGCCAGAAATCTCCGATATATGCTCAGTAATCTCCCGGAATGCTTGAGATAGGATAGCTGAAGCTTCCATTCCGACAGATTCCTGTTCAGACGCCGTCTCCGAATCTTCAATATATATCAGAGACGTCTGTTTCTCAGTAGAAGGCAGACTGCTGAGTGGTGGAACGTCAAGGGGGCTGTCCAGGGTTTCTAGGTCACCACTCTGGACTGCTTCAGTTGGAACCCCTTGGTCCACTTCTACTGCCTGTTCAGTGGAGACGGCCCTCTCCACTGACTGAGTCTTTTCTGAGGACTCTGTCTCATCAACCAGCTGCATTGGCTATCAAGTCTGTTCAGCAGTGGCCTCTGGGACTTCAGCAGTGGCCTCCGGTACTGCCCCTATTTCAGTAGGCACGACGGGAATAGATTTCCGCAGTCGCTTCGCTGGTGCCTTAGGAATTTTGCCTTGAGGAGACCGCTTCTTAGTTGGCGTGGTCTTCTGAGGCGTCGTCTGCTGAGCTGAGGGCCCCGTCCCTATCTGCCGGAGGGCCGCCGCCTGTTTTGGAACCCGACCTTCTTCACGTTAAAATAAGCCTTGTCGCTGTACGTGATTTGGTCATCTCCGCAGAAGTCCTCAATCATTACTGACAGCTTCAGACCATACAGAAGCTTGCCTTTCGCGCTCAGTCTGTAGGAGGCTTTGTCAAATTTTGCAGCCTGGACCATGAATTCACGGAGAAAGAATTCAGTCCAGTTGATCTTGACTTGGTCATAAATTGCCATCATCAGCTGTATCTTAGGCCTCGAGACTTGATCGAATGAGCCAGATTGGCTCGTCAGCGGCTGCGTAACAATGTACGCTAGAGCGCGGTACTGAGGCAACATTACCTTCTTAGGGAAGGCAGCTCTGAACGCAGTGGGCTTCCCGCAGAATATCGATAGGTAGTCGTCCACCATATCATTGTTGTACCCAACGGTGCTGACACCTTCAGACGGTAGGTTGAAGCTTATCTTCAGAGCTTCTTTAACTGACATCTGCTTTATCTGCAAAGCAGCTTCGCCGATTGTATGGACAGTGAATCTCCCAATGACGTCGCCAGCTACTGAGTCGGAGTTTAGGTAGATCTCAGCAACTTGTCTGGGAAGGAAGAACGTCGGCTTCTTGGAGAGAAATTGTTGGTCCCGAGTGTACGGTCAGGTGTAGAGGGGGGGGGGGTGAATACACCTGATTCTGATTTTCTCAACTTCGAACACGAATAGTCCTGTTCAGGAAAGTGCCGTACTGAAATAATTCAGCAGACCAAATAGCTATTCTGAATCGTGTGTGGCAAAGAGTCTGACTCTAGTGAGATCTGCTAGCTGACTGAGTCAGAATTCAGTATCGAAACAGGTAGAGTTCAGCGGTGCGGAAAAGTGTAGGCCCAAATCAGTTGAGTGGAAAAACCGTTTTAGCAAGTCTCAGTTCAGCAAGTAGACAATTCAATATGCAGAGACAGTTGAATGATTTTAAGAAGATTTTCAGTATGAACAGTAAAATCAATGCAACAGTAAACAGGAAGCAATAACAAGACACAGATTTTTAAAGTGGTTCGGATATCACACAATCCTACGTCCACTGTCCCGAAAAGTTCAGGAGGCTATTTATTATACTGAGTTAGTCTCAGTCAGCTTGTACACAGGACAAAGCCGTGGCTTGGGGATTATACTGAGCAAGTCCCAGTTTACAAAGGCATCAAACTAAAGTGTTTGACAAACTTCTCCAACTATGAAGGAGTCCTTTTACAATAAGGATTGGGTTCAAATATGAACTCCTTCGTCTAAGCTATAAATATATTCTGTTGAGCTTAGGGTTAGAGGGATAGGGAATGAGAGTGTGGCTTCTAGATCGACGAACAACTGAAATAAGCTTTAGGTTCGTGTATCGTCGAATTGGATACTAGAGGCTCTTTTAACAGTTTAGCTTGGTTCCCTATGAGCTGAGAATGTAGTCTTTCGCCGGAGATAGATCTTCAAATTCTTGCGGAAGACTTAGGGTTTTCTGGTTCTAGCTCGTTTGAATGCTTGTGTATGATTTCGTCGTTAAGCTTATGTGCATTCTTCTTTCTCTTGTGCTCTCTCCTTTTCAAGGCTTGAAATATCCCTCTATTTATAGAGCAGAGATTGGAAAAGATCCGTTGGAGACGATCTTCCTTTCTCTCTCTCTTTTGGTAGCAAACGGCTCTTTTGAAGTAGGTAACAATGTACTTTCCCACCTTTTTAGGTAAAGGGTTGACTGCAGCTTTAGCAGGTGAGAAGACACGTGTGTTCTTGTCATTCGTCGAGGTGGATAGAGTGGTTGAGACAAAGACGAGACTTCAAGGCAAACTGAAGCTGACTTCTCTCTTCCTCGTATATGACAATGCTGAATGTCTTTCAAAAGTATTTGACAGTTCTGACTGTCTGCCGATGCTGAGTCTGATTCCGTATTCAGTAGGTAGATAGCTGAGGAAAGTCTACTGAAGATCAGCTCTGAGTTCGATGAATCGCTCCTCGCCGAGTCCAGTTCCATCGACTCTTTCGCATATCTTGCTCTCGCTGAGTCCAAGATCACCGAGTCTTCTACTTCTGGTGTTAAGGCAGATAATCTACTGAGCGCCTTGATCAGAGCAGAGTGTCTACTGAGTCTGAAACCTCAGAGACAAATAGCGATTACAACGGAATGGTTCACCAATCAGATAGGGTTTTGGGATCTTCAAATTTTCTCAACAATCAGAGCACTAGGCTATTGAGCATGGTTCAGTATAGAAGATAGAATCATTTCCCACTAAGTAAGACTATGCTGAGGATAGAATCATCACCCAACAATTTTCCCCTATTTGATGATGCCAAAACCTATCATCTATGCTAACACTAAACAACAGAAACAGAGCCCCTTACAATATTACAGGTAAGATCAGTGGAGTTGTTTCAACAGTTCTAGACTACTGATAAAACAGGGCAAAACACAGTTTCCCCCATTACATAGAAACTAGACTAGCAGAATCTAACAAAGTAATAAACTGACAGGAAAGTAAATAGTGAGTGTGTGAGTCAGTAATCACTTCAGTGATTCTGAGTGTTAAAGCATAATACAAACACAGCTGTATAGACAACAAGTGGTTGTCAGAGCTAAAATCAAATTTGTATATATGAGTTATTCAGATCAGTACAATTACAAATTTGCTAAGCTAGGAAGATCAGAACTAAGCCTAGGAGCCCTTAAACTGCTTGATCCTGTCCATGAATCCTTGAGGGTACTCTCAGCCTGGCCTCTTCCTCAGTCCTTTTCCTTAGTGATTCAAGGTCTGCCTCCCAGATTCTGTCTCTGGCAGCCTGAACTTGTCTAGCCTCTTCGCCTCTGTATATGTATCTGTTCATTTGGTCAAATATGGCCTCAATCTCATCATCTTGGGCTTCAGTGGCTTTCTGAGGAATGTCTTCAGATTCAGTAGGGGTACTTGATTTTTCTTTTGATGTACCCTGCTTCTCAGTGCTTTGCTGCTTTTGCGGCTTAGACTTTGGTTTATTAGACTTTGGTAAATGATCAAAATTTGAATATCATTTCAAAGTAAATTGAAAATTTAGCATTTTCATAATGTTATCTTTAACTAATTTATTAGATGAGAAAAGAGATGAACAACTCAGATGAGGACAATATGACCATACATTTAGATGGTGCAGCTCTGCAGGTATTGTTGTCAATTGTACTTTTCAATTAATTTATTTTTTATACATGTGAAGTAAAATCTATTTTGTTGAATATGTGTAGGAACAAAGGGAAAATGCAAAAAAGAAAACCTCGAGAAAGAGAAAATGAAGTTGAATGTCTTCATGTTGCATTTAATATTTATATATTTAATGTTAGATTTTGAATTTATCGCAGGCCTTTACATTTGATGTATATGTTTTTAATGATTGATAGACTTCTTTTGTTTGAGTGATATATATTATGTTGATTTTTATCAATTCATTAATGTGGCGTTATTTATTAATAGAAACATAATTTCACTTAATTAAATACTTTCAAATGACGCAAAATTTGTTAGATAATAATAATGTGATGCAAAAGGTATTGTAATTTTTGCGACATTAATTTTTTTTTTACAACATATATATTATGTTGGAATACTATGCAACACTTTTAACTACGATGCCACACATGTCCCAGACAACTACATCATATTAATTATAATGTCACAAACTAGGATATGTCATTTCAATTAATGTCGTAGAAGTGATGCAAGATTTACGACAAAATAATAATGCGATGCAAAAAGTATTGTAAATTTTGCAACACTTAACATAAGTTTTTGTAACAAATGTTATTGTCGCAATTATATGCGGCACTTGAAATATAATGCTACAACAACAATTAAATTCTGCTTCACATTATTTCAATGTCACAACCTAGTGTCGTAAATTATGATGCATCATTTCAAGAAATGTCACGTAAAGTGTCGCAAATGAACATGCATCACTAAAACTAATGACCAGTAGTGTGTGGCGAATAGTATGCGACAATTAGTTAAGTGAAGCATAAAGTGTCGTATATGTTGCGTCATTAAAGAAAATTAATGTCGTAAATTTACATCATCACTTTTTGCGACAAAATCCAACATGACGTAGAAAATGTCGCAAATTAGCTTTTGCGACATAAAAAAAGATTTTACGACATTTTTTACATGTCGCAAAATGTCTGTTTTCTTGTAGTGAATTTGAGCCTCCTCCTCAGCTGAAATGTATCTCTTCGTTTTCTTGGCTGGAGGGGTTGGGAGAATCAGCACTTTCTTGCCTTTTCCCTGAACAGGTGGAGGGAGAGGAGCCTCTTCCTCTTCTGACTCTTCCTGCTCAGCATACTCTGCAACTTCCTTGATAATATCAGTCGGAGTCTGGGTTGCATGAGTAGCTTGGGTTCCTGAGCTACTTGGGCCAGTCTCAGCTGTGCTCGCAGCCAAGACACCCTGGGCCTTACCCTCTGTCTGAGTCTGAGTCTGAGTCCTGCTTATCTCAGTCACGGACTTGGTCTTTTTCTCAGACCTCAGTGAAGCTGTCCCCTTAAGTAATTCAGCAGTTTTGGTAGGGGTCGGCTTCTCGGTTTCTTCTCTTTTCCTTCAAGATTTCTTCTCTTTTCCTTCCCCCTTTTTGGCATCATCAATTACAGCCGGGGTAGGGACGAGTACCTTATTGTCTAGGCGTTTGTAGACAGCGGACAGTTCGTCCAGTCTGTCATGGATCTTTGTCAGCGCCAGTGCAGCTCATTCCTCTCATTAGTAAGTTCCTCCGAGTATTGCTTATGGGAGAGGTCAGCTGTTGCCTTGAATTCTGTCAGCTTCTCAGAAATCTTATCCTCCACGACCAGTTGAATGTTGTCAAGACGGATTTCCGTGGCATGGGCTTGTTCAGTGAAGGACTCAGTATGAGTGGACATTGAAGCCTGGAATGCTTCGAGAAGTTTGGCTTGTCCTTCCTGAATGATTCTGAGCTGATCATCAAACTGCTTCTGCTGCTTAGCCAAAGCTTCGGATACAATTGCAGAGACAACAGGGGCGGCTGATTGTGATACTGATGTTTTCAGCCCCTGTAGCTCAGTGGTTGTGGCTAGCGCAGTCTGTTTCCACACCTTGTGGATGGCCTTCGCAAGAGCTCGATTTTGGATTCCCTGAGCGGTGAGAGCTTTCGCTACGGATCGAGATCTCTTGGCAGTTGGGCTGGGCGCTGCTTCGTAAGTTGACTCCAGCAAGAGCTGAGCGGGCTCTGCTGAGGACGAAGCACCAGCCGTGGACTTCGCAGGTCCAAGGATACGGAGTGGAGGTTGAGCTTGTTCAGTAGCATGTGTATCCTTGTCCTGGGTATTTCCCTCATCAGGCTTTCCAGGCCCTGAATCACTGGGTGGATCTTGACCATCGTGGTGTGATCCATCTGAGGGTGCTGGGCCGGTTGCTAGCTGCCTGTCATGTATCATTGCAAGCATAGCAGCCTTCAGGTTCTCCATGGTGCTGAGGTCAGCAGGCTCAGAGTAGCCTATTTGCTCCCTCAACTTCAATTCTTCTTCATGAAGCTGCTGGCAGGAGTAGTGGAGTACTAGACGTTGTAGAAGGGGCCACTCCTGAAATCGCAGCAACATGTGGAGCCTTGCTGATTTTGCAATGAGCAACAAATCAGAGTAGTCAGCAAGCTCTGGAATCTGTTGAAGAATCTCTCGGGATGCTCTGGATACGATCACTGAAGCTTCCATCACAATTGTCTCTTCTTCAGATGTTGTCTCAGACTCCAAGTCTATGGGAGACGTCTGAGTCTCAGCAGGAGGCACACTGCTGAGTGGTGGAACTGAGAGGGGGCTGTCAAGAAGCTGAATCTCTTCACTATATGCTTCTATAGCATCCCCTTGTTCCTCTTCTACGGGTTCTTCAGTGGAGACGGCCTTCTCCACTGATTGAGTCTTCTCAGATGATTCTGACTCGTCTATCAGCCGCTGAGACTGAATAGGTTGCTGAGTAGCCTGATCAGCAGGAACTTCAGGAGAGACCTCAGGTTCAGTGGGCACGTCCGGAATGGCTTTCCTCAGTTTCTTAGCTGGTGCCTTTGGAGTTTTTGCAGGAGGTGTTCTCTTCTTCGATGGTGTAGCCTGCTGAGGCTTAGTCTGCTGAGTTACGGCTGAGGGACCTGACCCGATCTGCTGAAGAGCAGCAGTCTTGTTGTGGAATCTGACCTTCTTCACATTGAAATACTCCTTGTCACTGTAGGTTATTGGTTCAGATCCGCAGACATCCTCTATCATTATGGACAGCTTCAGTCCATAAAGGAGCTTGCCCTTTGCACTCAGCGTGCAAGAGGCCTTGTCGAATTTGGCCGCCTGCGCCATGAATTCACGGATAAAGAACTCCGTCCAATTGATCTGAGCTCTATCATATATGGCCATCATGAGCTGGATCTTGAGCCTCGATACTTGATCGAATGAGCACGCTTGGGGTCGGGCAGTAGGCTGCGTCACAATATAAGCCAAAGCTCAGATCGAGGCAAGCATGTTGGTTTTAGGAAAAGCAGCTCTGAAGGTCGTGGGCTTTCCACAGAATATTATCAAGTAGTCATCTACAAGATCATCATTGTACCCCACAGTACTGGCTCCTTCAGAAGGCAGATCAAAACTTCTCTTTAGCGCCTCCTTGATTGATATTTGCTTCAGTATCGGAAAAGCACTCTTGATCTCGTGAACGGCGAATCTTTCGATTATGTCCCCGCCTACTGAGTTAGAGTTAAGATAAACTTCGGCCACCTGCCTCGGGAGGAAGTATGTCGGCTTCCTTGAAAGAAAACTTTCAAGCCCTGACTCTCTAAGAGCTGAGAAGATCTCGTCCATATATTCGAGATCACAGGCGTCAAACTCCATGGTTGGCTCGAACCAAACACGGTCCTTATCCAGGATTTCTTGCATGTTAGCTGGAGCAGACACCGAAATATTTATACTCACCATTGTGCCTGTTACACTTGCATTTATCAGTATCGATTTAAATAAAACAGTTTATATAGCGATTCTGAAAAAGAAAATTAATTCGTGTAGCAGTTGTAATAAGCATACCGAAAGAGAGATTGAGATTCTGAAAGGATATGCAAGAGGGGATTTGCAAGAAATGATCTCAGAATTTTTGGATGCAGAGGATTTTAAGTGCTGAAATGGTGGTTTCTAAGATATGATCGAAAATATATATCTAACGTGAAGGTGAACAGTTTTCGATCAAAGGCTGAGTTTAAACTTGCTTTATGAGATGGACGGTCAAGATTAAAAGATATACTAAGTAATGATCACATATGCCGCCTAAGTCAAAGCCATTTGTAAATATGCCTAAGTAGTAACTATGAGATGACATGCATTAAATGCGTGCAGAGTTCAGCAAACTTATGTATGGAATGTCGTGCAATAAATATAAGCCGTTAATAATAAATGACAAACTCAGGATATTTAATAGCATGCTGAATCTTCATCATAAATGCATTACTATTTTATTCGTTACTACTGAGTAGAGATACGCAAACCTGTCAGCTGATACCTCGTGTAGATGGTTTTCTGTCTCTACGTACTGAATTTACTCAGTATTGAGAGTGATCATTCCCCCTTAGTGAATGATCTTCTCTTGGAACCTTCTTACTGACTGGGGTCAGTAGGATCCAACAGACCTAGCTCTACTGAAAGTTCTTTGAATCTGGATTCAGCTAGAGGCTTGGTCGAATATCGACCCTTTGTTTGTCGAGTATGGATCTTTTCCATCCCGATATCCTTCTTTTCGACATGGTCACGAATGAAGTGATGCCTAATGTCCACGTGCTTGCATCTCGTGTGTAGTACAGGGGTTCCGAGTGATTGCAATCGCACCGGGTACTCGTCGCAGAATATCGGCACTTCATTCCGAATGACGTCATAGTCTCTTAGCCGTTGTCTCGGCCCAAAGGATTTGGGCGCAACAACTTCCGGCAGCCATGTATTCAGCTTCAGTAGTTGACGTGGCTACTGAGTGCTGCTTCTTTGAAAACCATGAGATCAGCTTACTGCCTAGGAACTGACAAGTTCCTGAAGTTGATTTTCGGTCAATTCTACATCCCGCATAGTCGGCATCGAGATAGCCGCTTAGTTCAATATTATCATCAGCTGGATACCATAAACCTATGTCAGGTGTGCCTCTGAGGTAGCGGAGAATCTTCTTTGCTGAGTCCATGTGGCTCTGCTTAGGATTCGCCTGATATCGAGCGCAGACACCTACAGCATAAGTCATGTCAGGACGAGTAGCTGTTAGATATAATAATGAACCAATTATTGCACGAAATTCAGTTTGGTCTACTGATACTCCCTCTTTATCAAGATCGATTTTCATATTCATGTTCATCGGGATCTTGATAGGTTTGCCGGATGTGCAACCGAATCTTTTGATGAGGTCTCGAGTGTATTTGCCTTGGTTAATGAACATTCCCTTTTCAGATTGTTTGACTTGAAAGCCGAGGAAATAGTTCATTTCACCCATCATTGACATCTCGAACTTGTCCTTCATCATTTTCTCAAACTGCTGACACATGACGACGTTCTTTGATCCGAAGATAATGTCGTCTACATAGATCTGCACGAGTAATAAGTCATCTTCCAGTCGAATGCTGAACAACGTGCGATCTACTGTGCCTTTCTGAAAACCTTTCTGAAGAAGAAACTCTGACAGGGTATCGTACCAAGCCCTGGGTGCTTGTTTTAACCCATATAGAGCCTTTCTGAGTCTATAAACCTGATGTCCCTGCTGAAAGCCGGGCGGTTGTTCTACATAGACTTCTTCTTTCAGTACGCCGTTCAGGAACGCAGACTTCACATCCATTTGATAGACTCTGAATCTTTGATGTGTTGCGTAGGCTAGGAATAGTCTGATTACCTCCAATCTTGCAACTGGAGCGAATGTCTCATTGAAATCTATTCCCTCAGCTTGACAGTAGCCTTTCGCCACGAGCCTTGCTTTGTTCCTTACTATAACGTTGTTTTCATCTCGCTTGTTCTTGAAGACCAATTTTGTTCCAATGACGTGTTGATGCCGGGGTCTGTCAACAAGCTCCCAAACTTTGTTTCTCGTGAACTGATTTAGCTCCTCCTGCATCGCTTTGATCCAGTCAGCATCTTTAAGTGCATCCTCAATCGTCTGAGGCTCTTCAGTAGACAAGAAGCAGGAATATAATGCGCTTTCTCCTTGACAGAATCTGGATCTTGTCTTGACTTTTGCTGAAGGATCTCCAATGATTAGATCAGGAGTGTGAGCATCTAGCCACGATCTACGATGTTTCAGCTCTTCATCTGAAATTTGATCAACACAGATAGTAGGTGAGTTAAGCATTTCAGTTGTACTATTCTGAGATTGAAGCAATTCAGTAATGAGAGTGTGATCTACTGAGTTTCCAGGTTCAGGGGCATTCAGCTCAGGAACATTAATAGATGTTCCCCCTGAGTTGTTACTCTCAGTAGTGGTCTCAGTTACCTCTAAGGTTTCTTCATCGACCTGAGTTACCTGGGATTAACTGTGTTCAGGAGAGTCAATCTGTTCAGCTACTTGCTCTGCTGGTTGAGATTCAGTAGACTTGTCTTCAGTTTCTTCGTCTGAATCATCATCCCGACATAGCTGGATCTTTTCAGGTTTGTCTTTTAGGTTCAGATCCTGTAGCTGCGTACTGATGTCCTCAGATTCAGAGTTAGAGTTATTGCTCCTGTCTTCAGTAGCAAACTCATTAAAAACAACATGAGGGCTTTCCTCCACGCAAAGAGTCCGATAGTTGAATACTCTGAAAGCTTTGCTGACCCGAGAGTATCCTAAGAAAACTCCCTGATCTGACTTGCTATCAAAAGTCTTCAGCTGATCTTTCCCATTATTGTGGATAAAGCATGAACAACCAAAGATATGGAAATAAGATAAAGAAGGCTTCCTGCCGTTCCATAGTTCATATGGTGTTCTCTTATCTTTGCTTTGTCGGTAGAGATCGGTTCCGAGTATAACATGCGGTGTCGGTTTACGCCCGAAATTTGGTTGGGAGTCCCGAGTCTGCGAGTAGAGTTCTTGCTGCTTCTTTGAGTGTGCGATTCTTTCGTTCAGGAACCCCGTTCTGTTGAGGAGTGCGCACAGCAGATGTCTCATGCTCTATTCCTTCGGTTTTGCAGAACTCCTCTACCATGGAATTAAGGAACTCAGTTCCTCTGTCAGAACGAATTTTGATTATCTTGGTGTTCTTCTCGACACCGAGCTTTTTCGAAGCGTTGGTAACTCTGTTTGACGTCGACTTGTTGGCAATGAATATGACCCATGTGTAGCGCGAGTAGTCATCGATGACCACTAAAGCATACTTCTTGCCTCCGATCGTCACCGGAGAGACTGGACCGAACAAATCCATATGTAGCAATGAAGGATTCCATCGGTGGAAGGAGATGGAATAGGTGGATTTTGATTCCTTGTTTGCTTTCCCTTCGGACATGCTTCACACTAAGTGTCTTTGCTTTGAATACTTCATTCGGCCAGTCCTCTTGCTAGAGTGTTTCTTGCTAGCTTGTTGAGCGTCTTAAAGTTGAGGTGGCCGAGTCTCCTATGCCAAAGCCATCCCGTACGGTTGTCGTTTTTCACCAACGGACAAGCTTCGGGTTCTCGCTGAGTTCCGATCGGCTACATATATATTCTTTTTACGCGAACCCGATAACACTTGTTTTCCCTCGTGGATTTATCAATGACATCACGAAAACCGGTGTCAAAAATCACTCTATTCGAGTTATCACGAATTGACTAACGAGAGAAGATTATGCTTTGAAGTCCTTCAACATATGATACTCTAGGAACGTGGCGCGTTCCAATGCTGAGTGCTCCATATCCTCTTGTACAGCCTTTTGCATTGTCTCCAAACTCGATTCTGGGTCCTTCTTCAGCTATATAATTCTTCAGTAGATTCCTTTGGTACGTCATATGTCTTGAGCATCCACTATCCACATACCAAGGATCTTTGTGCACCTGCAAAACAGAATTATATTCAGGTACCCTTTATTTTGCTTTTGGGTCCTTAGATGTTAGTTTTAGTAACCCAAATCTGTCTAACAACCCTAGTGGTTTCAGACAGTTTCTTTCCACTTGAGTCAACATACTTGACCACTGGACTGGTCAAAGCTGACTTCTTAGGCTGTTCAGGTTCAGGAGTCCGGATCTTCTGAGTTGGTGGACTGCTGACCTTTGCCTTTTGTGCGTTTTTCTTCTTTTTCTGACTCTTGGAACCTCTTCTGACTATAGGATCATAGTAATATGACCCATACTGAGCTGGATGTGTCAACTGAGGTGGTCCATACTGATCAGCCCACTTAACTCTGCTAGTTCCCCCTTGACTGAACTGGGGTGTCTTGGTACTGATCTTCTGGTCAGAATACTGATGCGTAGGATGAGGTGCTTTCATCTTTTGTTTGTTCTTTGCTGAGGGGTTCAGAACATTTGCATTAATTATTTCTCCTCGAACAAACCTATCAGTTAGACGCACTTCTGAGTGTACGGGGGCAGATGAGGAAGCTTCCTGGTTGAAACCAAGTCCTTCCTTACAGTGCTTGGGCTTGTTGCTTGCAAGCATGGCCTCCAGCTTCTTTTCAGCGCCCATGTAACGCTCAGTCATCAGGCTCTTCCAGACATCATCACTCTTTTTCAGTATGTCGTGCTTGGTCTGAAGTCCTGATAGTTCTTGCTTCAGTAGACTCAGTTCAGTATCTTTCTGAGTCAAGTCATTTGTCAAAATTGAAATCCGATCTTCTTGATGCTGAGACTTGGCCATCAGAGAGTTCATCTCCTCCCTGAGTCTCAACACAAGTCCTTCGGCTTCAGTAGCGGCCTGACTCTCCTGAGAAAGTCTCTGATTCTCCACTTTCAGGGTATCCAATTCCTGAAGAGTCTTACTGAGCTGCAGACTCATTTGAATTTGTTCATCTAATAATTCTTCATAGGCGGTCATGATGTCCAAATTCCCATCTGCACCTGAAACAGTGTCGTGTGTGCAATGTGAAGAGGAATTAAGTGGTTCATAAGAGTTTACCTCATCCTCTTCTCCTGCCATTAGGCACTTTTCAGTTGTTTCTTCAGCTTCAAGCTCTAAGGCCATAAAAGCTGCTTCATCATCCGATGAATCCATGAAGGAGTCGACTTCTTCTGAGTCGTCTGAGATTTCGCCGGCTATGTATGATTGTCTTTTCTAGGCGAATTTCTCTCTCCTTGCCTTACGTGCTGCGCGTTCAGCACTACTGAGCTCAGGACAATCTTATTGATAGTGTCCTGGCTTTTTGCAGTTGTAGCAAGTGATGACTCTTTCTTCTTTGCTTTCACTATCCTTTGATGGTGCTGAGTCATCCTTCTTTCTGCATTCAGAAGATTGTGAGTCAGGAGTGCGTTTTGGCGTATAATCTGACTTACCTTTTGTGTCTCGGTATGCTTTAGTCAGTTTTCTGCGCCTCTCCTTCTCCTTCTGATACTTCACAGCGAGCAACGCGTACTTCTGAGCGAGACTTCCTTCTTGTAGATCATTGAGTGAAGGTTCAGTCTTACTCGTTGTCTTGCTCGTCGCTGGAGATGCTGTGCTGACTGATGCTTTGAAGGCATGGTCAATTTTATTGTCAGCTTCAACTCTTTGCTTTCGTTGAGGTCTGTCGAACTCAAATTCTTCTGCCTGAAGTTCTGAAAAGATATGGTCAGGAGAGACAACATCTAAATCAGAATGTCGCAATAAAGTGGCAAAAGGTGTCCAGTGTCCGTCCGGCAGTGCCCTCAGTATCTTGAAATTCATTTCTCGATTGCTGAATATCTTTCCCAGCCCGTTGATGGAGTTCATCAGATTCGTAAATCTGACGTTCAGATCTTCTATTTTGTCACCAGGCATGAGAGACAAGCTTTCCAGCTTTTGGAGTTCCAGCGCCAGTTTGTTAGCTTTTATCTTCTGAGTTCCACGACTCAGTAGCGCTAGAGCGTCCTAGAGTTCCTTTGCCATTTTGCATTCCTGAACCCTGCCAAGATAAGAATCACTAAGAGTGGTCAGTATGGCATTTCTGGCGACTCGGTCTAAGTTGTGAAGCTTCTTCTCTTCAGGAGTGAAGAGACTTCTGTCTTTAGGGATATTCTTCCCAGTCACCATTCCTCCTCCTTCAGCTGGGGCCTGAGTCACGACACTATCGATCATGGGAACAATAGGTCCATCTTCAAGCACTTCAGTCATACTATCATGGAGGGATGTCAGATGTGCTTCCATTCTGACTCGCCATACTCCATAATTCTCTACCGAGAACATGGGTACCATTCTTATTCCTGACATATCAGCCATATAAAAGTAATGATATGAATGTAGAGTGATATGTAGTGAAAATGATTTTCCGGATCCGTTCAAGTAGACCAGTTTCAAGATAACAAGAGTCTTAAAGAACTCCTGCTCTGATACCAATTGTTGGTCCCGAGTGTACGGTCAGGTGTAGAGGGGGGGGTGAATACACCTGATTCCGATTTTCTCAACTTCGAACACGAACAGTCATGTTCAGGAAAGTGCCGTACTGAAATAATTCAGCAGACCAAATAGCTATTCTGAATCGTGTGTAGCAAAGAGTCTGACTCTACTGAGATCTGCTAGCTGACTGGGTCAGAATTCAGTATCAAAACAGGTAGAGTTCAGCGGTGTGGAAAAGTGTAGGCCCAACTCAGTTGAGTGGAAAAACCGTTTTAGCAAGTCTCAGTTCAGCAAGTAGACAGTTTAATATGCTGAGACAGTTGAATGATTTTAAGAAGATTTTTAGTATGAACAGTAAAATCAATGCAACAGTAAACAGGAAGCAGTAACAAGACACAGATTTTTAAAGTGGTTCGGATATCACACAATCCTACGTCCACTGTCCCGAAAAGTTCAGGAGGCTATTTATTATACTGAGTTAGTCTCAGTCAGCTTGTACACAGGACAAAGCCGTGGCTTGGGGATTATACTGAGCAAGTCCCAGTTTACAAAGGCATCAAACTAAAGTGTTTGACAAACTTCTCCAACTATGAAGGAGTCCTTTTACAATAAGGATTGAGTTCAAATATGAACTCCTTCGTCTAAGCTATAAATATATTCTGTTGAGCTTAGGGTTAGAGGGATAGGGAATGAGAGTGTGGCTTCTAGATCGACGAACAACTGAAATAAGCTTTAGGTTCGTGTATCGTCGAATTGGATACTAGAGGCTCTTTTAACAGTTTAGCTTGGTTCCCTATGAGCTGAGAATGTAGTCTTTCGCCGGAGATAGATCTTCAAATTCTTGCGGAAGACTTAGGGTTTTTTGGTTCTAGCTCGTTTGAATGCTTGTGTTTGATTTCGTCGTTAAGCTTATTTGCATTCTTCTTTCTCTTGTGCTCTCTCCTTTTCAAGGCTTGAAATATCCCTCTATTTATAGAGCAGAGATTGGAAAAGATCCGTTGGAGACGATCTTCCTTTCTCTCTCTCTTTTGGTAGCAAACGGCTCTTTTGAAGTAGGTAACAGTGTACTTTCCCACCTTTTTAGGTAAAGGGTTGACTGCAGCTTTAGCAGGTGAGAAGACATGTGTGTTCTTATCATTCGTCGAGGTGGATAGAGTGGTTGAGACAACACAGACTTCAAGGCAAACTGAAGCTGACTTCTCTCTTCCTCGTATATGACAATGCTGATTGTCTTTCAAAAGTATTTGACAGTTCTGACTGTCTGCCGATGCTGAGTCTGATTCCGTATTCAGTAGGTAGATAGCTGAGGAAAGTCTACTAAAGATCAGCTCTGAGTTTAGTGAATCGCTCTCGCCGAGTCCAGGTTCCCACCGACTCTTTCAAGATATCTTGCTCTTCTTGAGTCCAAGATCACTAAGTCTTCTACTTCTGGTGTTAAGGCAGATAATCTACTGAGCGCCTTGATCAGAGCAGAGTGTCTACTGAGTCTGAAACCTCAGAGACAAATAGTGATTACAACGGAATGGTTGACCAATCAGATAGGGTTTTGGGATCTTCAAATCTTCTCAACAATCAGAGCACTAGGGTGTTAAGCATGGTTCAGTATAGAAGATAGATTCATTTCCCACTAAGTAAGACTATGTTGAGGATAGAATCATCACCCAACAGAAATCCCTCCAGTCCAGATGCTCGAAGAGCGTCGAAGATCTCTTCCATGCAGTCCAGATCACACGCACCGAACTCCATGACTGGTTCGCACCAGACACGGTCTTTTTCAAGAATCTCCTTCATGTTTGAGGGATCGGTTAGTGAGACGTTTGAACCGCCATTATATCTCTCACAAGAAGAATTTATCAGTATCGAGTTTAATAAAACAGTTAGTATACCGATGCTAAAAAAAAGGTTATCGTGACAGATCTAATAATCATACCAATGAAAAAACTGAGCGTTTAAGAAATGTGCAATTAGGGTTTGGTAGAAAGATCTCAGATTTGTCAGAGTAAAGTATGCTAATGGCGGTTTCTAAGATATGATCGAAAATATATATCTACGTGAAGATGAAGAGTTATCGATCAATGGCCGAGTTTAAACTTGCTTTAAGAGATGAACGGTCAAGATTAAATAGCATATTATAGGTAATGATCACAAAGCCGCCTAAGTCAAAAGCCAGTTGTAACTTGCCTAAGTAGTAACTATGATACGACATGCATTAAATGCGTGACAGAGTTCAGCATACTTATGCATGGAATGTCGTGCATTAAATGTAAGTCGTTAATATTAAATGACAATCCATGAGATATTAAATACGATGCTGATTCTGAGCAATAAATGCATATTACAGTTCTATTAGTTACTACTGAGTAGAGATACGCAAACCTGTCAGTTGAACATCGTAGTCAGCTGATACCTCGTGTAGATGGTTGCTGAGTCTCTACGTACTGAATTTACTCAGTACTGAGAGTGAACATTCCCCCTTACTGAATGCTCCTCTCCTGAAACCTCTTCCTGACTGGAGTCAGTAGGGTCCAGCAGACCTAGCTCTACTGAAAGTTCTCTGAATCTGGATTCAGCTAGAGGCTTGGTCAGTATATCAGCCCTTTGTCTGTCAGTATGGATCTTTTCCATCTCGATATCCTTCTTTTCGACATGGTCATGAATGAAGTGATGTCTGATGTCCACGTGCTTGCATCTTGTGTGAAGTACAGGGTTCTGAGTGATTGCAATGGCACTGGTACTGTCGCAGAAGATTGGCACTTCATTCTGAATGACGTCATAGTCTCGTAGCTGCTGTCTCAGCCAAAGGATTTGGGCGCAGCAACTTCCGGCAACCATGTATTCAGCTTCAGTAGTTGACGTGGCTACTGAGTGCTGTTTCTTTTAAAACCATGAGATCAGCTTACTGCCAAGGAACTGACACGTTCCTGAAGTTGATTTTCGGTCAATTCTACACCCTGCATAGTCAGCATCAGAGTAACCTGTTAGTTCTATATTATCATCAGTTGGATACCATAAACCCATGTCAGGTGTTCCTCTGAGATAGCGGAGAATCTTCTTTGCTGAGTCCATGTGACTCTGCTTTGGATTCGCCTGAAATCGAGCACAGACACCTACATCATAAGTTATGTTAGGACGAGTAGCTGTTAAATATAATAAAGAACCAATTATAGCACGAAATTCAGTTTGGTCTACTGATACTCCCTCCTTATCAAGATCAATTTTCATGTTTGTGTTCATCGGGATCTTGATAGGTTTGTCGGATGTGCAACCGAATCTTTTGATGAGGTCTCGAGTGTATTTGCCTTGATTAATAAACGTCCCTTTTTCAGATTGTTTGACTTGGAAACCGAGGAAGTAGTTCATTTCTCCCATCATTGACATCTCGAATTTGTCCTTCATCATCTTTTGAAATTGTTGGCACATGATGACATTCTTAGATCCAAATATAATGTCATCTACATAGATCTGCACAAGTAGTAGATCGTCTTCCGGTCCGAATCTTTGAATAGAGTGCGGTCTCATCGTGCCTTTTACGAAAACCTTTCTGAAGAAGAAACTCAGATAGGGTATCGTACCAAGCCCTGGGTGCTTGTTTTAACCCATACAAAGTCTTTCTGAGTCTATAAACCTGATGTCCCTGCTGAAAGTCGGGCGGTTGTTCCACGTAGACTTCTTCTTTTAGTACGCCGTTCAGGAACGCAGACTTCACATCCATTTGATAGACTCTGAATCTTTGATGTGTTGCATAGGCCAGGAATAGTCTAATTGCCTCCAATCTTGCAACTGGAGCGAAGGTCTCATCGAAATCTGTTCCCTCAGTTTGACAGTAGCCTTTTGCCACAAGTCTTGCTTTGTTCCTCACTATGACGTTGTTTTCATCCCGCTTGTTCTTGAAGACCCATTTTGTTCCAATAACATGTTGATGCCGGGGTCTATCAACAAGCTCCCAAACGTCATTTCTCGTGAACTGATTTAGCTCCTCCTGCATAGCTATGATCCAGTCAGCATCTTCCAGTGCATCCTCAATCGTCTGAGGTTCGTCAGTAGACAAGAAGCAGGAATATAAGACACTTTCTCCTTGACAGAATCTGGATCTTGTCTTTACTCTTGCTGAGGGATCTCCAATAATCAGATCAGCAGTGTGAGCGTCCAGCCACGATCTACGATGTTTCAGTTCTTCATCTGAAATTTGCTCAACACAGATAGTAGTCGAGTTAGGCATTTCAGTTGTATTATTCTGAGATTGAAGCATTTCAGTAATGAGAGTGTGATATACTGAGTCACCAGGTTCAGGGGCATTCAGCTCAGGAACATTAATAGATGTTCCCCCTGAGTTATTATTCTCAGTAGTGGTCTCAGTTACCTCTGGGGTTTCTTCATCGACTCGAGTTACACGGGATTGATTACTGTCGGGAGAATCAATCGGCTCAGCTACATTTACTGTTGATTGAGATTCAGTAGATTTGTCTTCAGTTTCCTCATCTGAATCATCATCCCAACAAAGCTGGATCTTTTTGACTTTGTCTTTTAGGCTTAGATCCCGTGTGGCCGCTTCGATGTCCTCGGATTCGAGAATTAGAGTTATTGCTCCTGTCTTCGTAGCAAACTCATTAAAAACAACATGAGGGCTTTCCTCCACGCAAAGGGTTCGATAGTTGAATACTCCGAAAGCTTTTTGCGACCCGAGAGTATCCTAAGAATACTCCCTGATCTGACTTGCTATCAAAAGTTTTCAGCTGATCTTTCCCATTATTGTGTATAAAGCACGAGCACCCAAAAATATGGAAATAGGATAGAGAAGGTTTCCTGCCGTTCCATAGTTCATATGGTGTTCTCTTATGTTACTTTGTCAGTAGAGATCGGTTCTGAGTGTAGCAAGCAGTATCAGTGGCTTCTGCCCAGAATTTGGCTGGGAGTCCTGAGTCTGCGAGTAGAGTTCTAGCTGCTTCTTTGAGAGTTCTGTTCTTTCGTTCAGCAGCTCCATTTTGCTGAGGTGTGCGAGCAGCCGATGTCTCATGCTCTATTCCTTCTGCTTTGCAGAACTCCTCCATCATAGAATCAAGGAACTCAGTTCCTCTGTCAGAACGGATTTTGACAATTTTGGTGTTCTTCTCGACACTGAGCCTTTTCAGAAGCCTTGGTAACCCTGTTTTGACGTCAGACTTGTTGGCAATGAATATGACCCCAGTATAGCGTGAGTAGTCATCGATGACCACTAAAGCATATTTCTTACCTCTGATCGTCACTAGAGAGACTGGACCGAACAAATCCATATGTAGCTGCTGAAGGATTCCATCAGTGGAAGGAGATAGAACATGTGGATTTTGATTCCTTATTTGCTTTCCCTTCAGACATGCTTCACACTGAGTGTCTTTGCTGAATACTTCATTTGGCAGTTCTCTTGCTAGAGTGTTTCTTGCTAGTTTGTTGAGCGTCTTGAAGTTGAGATGGCTGAGTCTCCTGTGCCACAGCCACCCCGTTCGGTTGTCGTTCTTCGCTAACAAACAAGCTTCAGGTTCAGCTGAGTTCCAGTCAGCTACATAGATATTCTTCTTGCGCGAACCTGATAACACTGTTTTCCCTGTGGATTTATCAATGACATCACACAAACCAGCGTCAAATATCACTCTATTCGAGTTATCACAAAATTGACTAACAGAGAGAAGGTTGTGCTGAAGTCCTTCAACATATGATACTCTTGGAACTTTGGCAGTTCCAATGCTGAGTGTTCCAAATCCTCTTGTGTAGCCTTTAGCAACCTGACTCTCCGGAGAAAGTCTCTGATTCTCCACTTTCAGGGTATCCAACTCCAGAAGAGTCTTACTGAGCTGCAAACTCATCTGAATCTGTTCGTCTAGAAGTTCTTCATATCTTTGTCTGCGACGTCCGTATTCTCGTCTGCTCCTGAAATAGTGTCGTGTGTGCAGTGTGAAGGAGAGTTAAATAGTTCATGAGAGTTTACCTCATCCTCTTCTCCTGCCATTAGACACTTTTCAGCAGTTTCTTCAGCTACAAGCTCTAGGGCCATGAAAGCTGCTTCATCATCGGATGAATCCATGAAGGAGTTGACTTCTTCTGAGTCGTCTGAGAGTTCACCAGCTATGTATGCTTGTCTCTTCTTGGCGAATTTCTCTCTCCTTGCTTTTCGTGCTGCTCGTTCAGCACTACTGAGCTCAGGACAGTCATACTGATAGTGTCCTGGCTTCTTGTAGTTGTAGCAGGCAATGACTCTTTCTTCTTTGCTTTATTTGTCTTTTGATGGAGCCGAGTCATCCCTCTTTTACGCATTCGAAGTATGCGAGTCAGGAGTGCGTTTAGGCGTGTATTCAGACTTACCTTTCGATTCTCGATAGGCTTTAGTCACTTTTCTGCGCCGCTCCTTTTCCTTCTGATATTTTACGGCAAGCAGTGCGTACTTCTGAGCGAGACTTCCTTCTTGTATGTCGTTGAGTGAAGGTTCAGTCTTACTCGACGCAGGAGACGCTGTGCTGACTGATGCTTTGAAGGCATGGTCAATTTTGGTGTCCGCTTCAGCTCGCTGCTTTCGTTGAGGTCTGTCAAACTCGAATTCCTCTGCTTGAAGTTCTGAAAAGATATGGTCAGGAGTAACAATATCTAAGTCAGAATGTCGTAATAATGTAGCAAAAGGAGTCCAATGACCGTCTGGCAGTGCCCTTCGTATTTTGAGATTCATTTCTCGGTTGGAGAATGTCTTTCCCAGCCTGTTGATGGAGTTCATCAGATTCGTGAATCTGACGTTGAGATCTTCTATGGTGTCTCCGGGCATGAGAGACAAACTCTCCAGCTTTTGGAGTTCCAGCGCAAGTTTGTTGGCTTTGATCTTCTGAGTCCCCCGACTCAGTAGCGCTAGAGCATCCCAGAGTTCCTTAGCTGTCTTGCATTCCTGAACCCTGCCGAGATAAGAATCACTTAAGGTGGTTAGTATGGCATTCCTGGCGACTCGGTCTAAGTTATGAAGTTTCTTCTCCTCCGGGGTGAAGAGACTTCTGTCCTTGGGAATCTTCTTTCCGGTCACCATTCCTCCTCCAGCTGTTTGATCCTGAGTTACGACACTATCAATCATAGGAACGATAGGTCCTTCCTCAAGTACTTCGGTCATGCTGTCGTGAAGGGAGGTCAGATGAGCCTCCATTCTGACCCGCCATACACCATAGTTCTCTACTGAGAACATGGGTACCATCCTTATACCTGACATATCAGTCATGATGAATAATGATATGAGTGTAGAATGATATGCAGTGAAAACGTTTTTCCAGATCCGTTCAAGTAGACCAGTTTCAAGATAACAAGAGTCTTATAGAACTCCTGCTCTAATACCAATTGTTGGTCCCGAGAGCACGTTCAGGTGTAGAGGGGGGGGGGTGAATATACCTGAAACCGATTTCTCAACTTGAAACACGAACAGTCCTATTCAGGATGGTGTCGTACTGAATGAATTCAGCAGACCAGACAGTTGTTCTGAATCATGTTAGGCAAAGGTATCAAACCGAAGCGTTTGACTAACTCTCCAACTATGAAGGAGTCCTTTTACAATAAGGATCAGGTTCAAGGATGAACTCCTTCGTCTAAGCTATGGATATAATCGGTTGAGCTTAGGGTTAGAGGGATAGGGAACGAGAGTGTTGCTTCTAGAACGACGAACAACTGAGTTAAGCTTTAAGTTCGTGTAACGTCGTTTGGATACTAGAGGCTTTGTATATAGGTTTAGCTTGGTTCCCTAAGAGCTAGATTGTAGTCTTTCGCCGGAGAAGTGTTCTTCGAGTTCTTGCGGAAGACTTAGGGCTTTTCGGTTTTGCTCGTTTGAATGCTCGTGTGTTCTCCTTTTTTTGTTCTCATCTTTTCGTTGTGAGCTTCAAATCTTGAATCATCCCTCTATTTATAGAGAAGAGATTAGGAAAGATCCGTTGGAGACGATGATCCCTTTATCTCACTCTTTTGGTAGCTAATGGCTCTTTTGAAGTAGAGTGACAGTGTCCTTTCCCTCCTTTTCTGGAAAGTTGTTGACTTGCAGCTTTAGTAGGTATAGGACAGGTGTCTGCTTGTCATTCGTCGAGGTTTACAAAGCAGTTGAGATAGAACAAACTTCGAGGCATACTGAGGTTGACTTCTCTCTTCCTCGTATTTGACTATGCTGATTGTCATTCAAAAGATCTGGCAGTTCAGAAGACTGTCTGGCCGTTGCTGAGTCTGATCTTCGATTCAGTAGCAAATATGCTAAGATGGCTTTACTGAAGATCAGCTCTGAGTACAGTGAACTACTCTGCCGAGTTCGGTTCTGCGACTCTATTCGATATCTTGCTCTGCTGAGTCCGAAGATCTCACTGAGTCTTCTACATCTGGTGCTGAGGCTGATAATCTACTGAATGCCTGAACCAGAGCAGAGTGTCTACTGAGTCTGAACCCTCAGAGACATACAATTACAATGAAATGGTTCACCAATCAAGATAGGGTTTTGGGATCTTCAAATCTTCATAGATTCACTCAGAGCATAAGCCTACTGAGCGCGTATCAGTACGGGAGATAGAATCATTTCCCACTAAGTATCACAGTGCTGAGGATAGAATCATCACCCAACAGCAAGGATCTCAATACTCCAAATAAAATCAAATTAAACTTCAACGGAAACCAAAACGACTCAGAACATCGACTTACAACAACTGAAAAATTAAATTTCCATACATCTGAAAAGAGACAACTCAAATCACCATTTCCAATCTCAAAATACTCGATAAAATCAAAGAAGAGAAACAAAGAAAAACTACACCAATCAAAACTAGAGAATAGGTAAATCATACTTTCATTCTTGTCCGAATACTTCCTTTTCCCTCCATAAAAAAAAACGCACAATATCAGCTCGATGAACTACAAGAAAGGAAGAACAAGCAACACTTCCCCCCTCAACCTTTCTCTCATCACCGTCTCTCTCTTCGACATCGCCTTACTCACCAAAGGCATATCTGCCATAGCCCAACTCACTCCCACTAGGCCTCAAATCCAGATTCTTCAAAAGGAGAGAGGAGAGAAAGCGCGCATCGAAATCTCGAGTCGTGGCGGAGGCGGAGAGAACGGAGGCAGATCTAGAGAATCGCACGGAGGTGGATCTGGCTACCGGAGCGATGGTGATGGAGGCGGAGACGGAGAGGAGCAACAGAGACGGAGGCAGAGACTGAGAGGACGGTGGGAGAGAGAGAGAGGGGAGTGGAGAGAGAGAGAGAGAGAGAGAGAGAGAGAGAGAGAGAGAGAGAGAGAGAGAGAGAGGAGTTACTGAGAGAGAAAGAAGGGAGAGGGAGAGGGGCAGTGGAAGAGGAGGCGTGAGAGGGGGGATGATTTTGTCTTTTAGTTAGTTAGATTATTTGAGTTTTATATATTGAGCATATAATTATTAAGTTGTCTCGGTGAAATGTGTATTTTCCATGACATTAAGAATGTTTTTATGAATTATAAATTTTATTATTTCAAATTTGAGTAGGAAATTTCATTTTGTGTAACCAAATTATTTTTATCTATGTGAGGCCAAAAATATTTTATTTATCCAAACCCGAAGTGAACTTATGATTCAGCCGTTCTATTTTAGGCCCATATAAAATCTTAGCCGAAGTTTTCAACGTGCAAGTACGAAGGCTAAACCTTGTTCCCTTTCCACTGAATTGAAGTAACCTCCTGCGCTCAGAACTAATTCTGAGATTGCGAACTAGGTAATTCATTGTCCATCTATACAAGACTTTCTTATTAACCTTTTCTGGTTAGTAATCAAGCATTGTGTGTGCTGCTATGTCTTCATCAAGTGACATAGCTTCTTTCAGTGGTAAATTGGATTTCAATCTCTGGAAGAAGAGAATGAAAGTCATTCTAGTTGAAAAGCATGTTTCTTGTGTTATTTATCATTCTTATGATGCAAATGAAACTGAAAAGAAGAACTCTGAATTTACTTTGACTGTGTGCTTAGAAAAGTTGAACATCTTACTTCCACTAAAGAAACATGAGATAAATTGACTGAGTTATATGTAGAAACTTCTTTACTCTCTAAGATGTACATGTTGCAGAGTTTCTTTATGTTTAAATTGGATTGGATATATCTAAAGATATTGATGAGAACCTAGATGAGTTTAACAAGTTGCTTCAATTATTAAACAAACTAGAGATACCACTATAGACAACTATGCCCCCATTGCTCTCTTAAATACCATTCCCGATTCCTATATTGATGTCCAGCCTACTATGAAGTAGGTACGGATAAGATTGATCTTGACGTTGTGGTTTCTGTCAGAAAATCATGTGTAAAAGGAAAATTGAATTAGCATTTATTATTAAGGTTGACTTTTTGTGTGCAGTTAGCTTTGACCATGAATTCGAACATTTAAACGAATCCGATTTTTGAAATAAAAAATATAGCGTCGAACTACGTCCCGAGGAGATGATCGTAGTGTGTTTAATTTCTCGATTCCTATTTTTGGTTAGTGAGAAATAGTGGCTCGAAATTTGTGGGACAAAACTAAATTATTAGTTAATGTCCGTGTAACTTACCATATTCGGGTTTTTGAAATAATGATTAATTAGGTGCATTAATCAATGTCCTACATTGATTAATGCATGTAGTTTTATGTGTTATTTAAGTCTCTACCACATACTAGGAGATAACAAAGTGATATATGGTGGGCTTGCGCCACACATGCTCATGCACGCGAGCCTTTTTGGCGACCGCCTCACACGTGGCGTGCTGCGCCACACCGCGCCCGGCCCCAGTTCCTAGATCCGAGTTCCACGTCCATGGACTTGGACTTGGATCTTGACAATTGGTCCTTTGGGTAGTCCGTGGGCCTGTCAGTCAATTCATGCAATCTCCGACTGTTGGTGCTCTTCAATATTTAACAATTACTCATCCGGATATCTCTTTTGCTAGGAGCCTTGTCAGTCAATTCACGCAATCTCTTACTGTTGATCATTTTTTGGTTGTCAATCGCATTCTTCGATACATCAAAGGCACTTTGCATTTTGGGTTAACCTATAGTCGTACCACTGGATCCTCTCTTATTGGCTACTCCGATGCTGATTGGGCTCGATGTGTCGAAACTCGTCGCTCCACTTACGGTTATTCTATTTTCTTTTGTGGCAATTTAATTTCATGGAGTGCTAAAAAGCAGCCTATTGTCTCTCGTTCTAGTTGTGAATCTGAGTATAGGGCTATGACCAATGCTGCTACTGAAATTGTTTGGGTTACGCACTTGTTGCGCGAATTAGATGCTCTTCCTCCCGAGCGCCATATTCTCTCTTGTGACAATACCAGTGCCATTTTTCTAAGTCATAATCCTATTGCTCACAAACGTGCTAAGCATATCGATATTGATTATCATTTTGTTCCTGAGCTTGTCAATAGTGGGAAACTCTCTACTCAATCTGTGTCCTTGTTGGGTTATGTGTAACGCCCGAAATTTTCAATATAAAATGCATTGCATATTTATTCATGCATGTTATCAAGTGTTTTAGTTCTGTAAGTCGCGCCTTAGAAATTTAAATGAAAATTAAAGTATTTATCTTATTTGTTGTTAAATCATTTTTGTTATGGAAATTTATTTTGAACTTTGAATGTGTTTATTTATATTATATTATGTTTATATTGTTTATTGATGAGATAAAAATAATGTTAGAATTATGAGGTAAGAATAATATTTATATAGTTTGGATATATGTGTACATCTCCCACTGAGTAGTCGTACTCATCCCTATCATTTTAACATTTTTCAGGAAATGGCTCGGCCGATGCGTAGAGGTGTTGGTGGTGATGGTCACACGAGGAAAGATTTATGAAACTTATTATTGCATTAAACTAGTTTTATCATGAACTATGCATTTTATTTTCGAAAAATAGTAGTCGCATGTGCTTTTATTTTTTAAGTCTTCCGCTGAGTAGTAAAATAAAATTGAGTTTTTTTTCAATGATTCTTTTCCATGCAAATGTTTCGAAAGAATTGAAATAAGCATGTTAAGTATGAAGTAACGTCCCTAGTTAAGTTTTGAAAATTGGGGCGTTACATTATGAGTCAGTGGTTGATCTTAATAAACCACTTAGAGGGTACTTAGTATTACTTTATCAGTAGTTCTTGTAATAGGACTTTCTGTTTATCGGTAATGGGGGGAAATCATAGTAATTTGATGATATGGAATTGAAGATCCCAAAACTCGTCATGTATCCTCTGTGTAGTGTCGTTAAGACTAGATGATGTAGTAGCTAGACTGTTTGTATTTTTCATTATCGTTTTTGTCTAAGTCCTGTAAGGGGTAAGTGTTGGTCTGATCTTCAGTAGGAAGTTACTTTTCAGAACCCCACGTCATCATTGTAAGAGCTTGTGTTCACAGATCATCAACTGACTCCACTCAGTAGAAGATCTCTCATCAGCTGACCCACATCAGAAGACGAACACAGAATCAAAGCTCAGTACCTTCAGAGTCATCAGCTGACTTCACTCAGTAGAAGATCCGTTATCAGCAGACTCAGACGAAGAAGACAGAGATCGTATCAGGTCTACTGTATCCGACAGGAAACGACCCGAGTCTTAACATCATTCGAAAGTCAGCAGAGGATCATACGAGGATGAGTGAGAGTCAACTCAGATGAAGACTGATGTCTGACAAGTCTCACCTACCACAAACCTCGACCAATGAGAAGCAGTCTAAGCTCTACCTGCTCTGACCAACTAAAGCTGCTCTCATGCACAGTGACCAACTACTCTGCGACAACATTTCGAACATATGACCGTTTTCTTTGGACGCTTGTGACACGTGGCATCGTCCCCTCCAACGGACAAATGCCTGGGTCACAACTATAAATAGAGAAGTCTTTCCGAGCTCCACGCACGGGATATCAAAGGGATTATACGCTCAAGCTTTCGAAACACTCTAGCGCTTTTCACGAAGATCCAGCGAAGAAATTGCTCATTAGAATATTTCTAGTTCTTCTCTCTAGAGTTTCTTTCTTTAGACCCCTCTTCTCTATCTAAGCTCAATTGTTTATATCCATAGCTTAGAACCTTCGAAGGAGTTCACATTTCGTGACTGTTCTTATTGTAAGAACTCCTTCATAGTTGGAGAACATCTCCTCCCCTTCAAACCTCAGTTTGGATTGTAAAGTCGCTAAGGACTATAACATATACCTTGCTGAGGCTTGCTCAGATTAATCAACAAGACCTCCTGTTCAGCGGGATCGTGGACGTAGGATCTTGCGTATCCGAACCACGTTAAAAATCGCTTGTGTCATTTACTGTTTTATTGCATTGCATTCAAACTATTTTACAACTCATACTTTGCATAAAACGTATTTGAAAGTGCACTAGCCAAAATTATTTGGTTTGCGAAAAACACGTTTTCAAATCGAGACGAAGTCTATCAGGCCCCACACACTTATCCGCACTAACTCTCCGACTGAGAATCAAATACTGACAGAAGTCAGTAGGAGAAACTCAGTAGTTGACTCACTCTTACCCGCGATCAGAAGGTTACTATTTTGCACTGTTCATCAGTTGCAACCTACAGCTCAACTGTCCTTCGCGTTTGAGAAAAAGAACTTGTACATAGGTGTATTCTCCCCCCCCTCTACACCTGACCTCGTCTCCGGACCAACAATCCTCGAATCTCCAAATTGTTGATGTTCCCAAATCATAAGATATATTTATTTCCTTGTTTATTGATATTCATTGTATCTTATATCTTGTATTCTTTAGTGTATAAATACGTGAATAAACCATCACACCAATTAAGGTATTTTTCCAAAACATCTTTCAGATTCTCTAGTGGAATGAATCTGTGTTTATTAATTAATTTTGCTCTGGGCTAAGCATAGATAATTAATTAATTTGAGGCCCGACTTTATTTATTGTAATGGATCCCTGGTCTGGCCAAATTAAATGCCCAATCATTTATTGTCTCTCGAGAATTATTATTAATAAATTAATGTATTAATTCATTATTTAATAATATGAGAATTGTTTATCTGAAATTAATTAGTTAGGCCAATTAATTGATAAATATATGTAGTCCGGCCAGTTAATTAATTAATCGTATTATTGGCCTATTGTAACAGAAGCCTATTAGAATTATAATTAATTAATGGGCTACTTTTTCAAGAATAAACATCACGTTTTAACATGATTATTTATTCAGTCTTCCCACTTACACACGTTTACAATCATAGAGAGAATTTTATATTTTTCTTAAGTTCTTTGTCTACACGGATAAAGAAAAGGCTGAGACACAGATCAAAAGATCTGATCGGGAGCAGTAATCAGACCTACAACAACATACGAAGTAGGCAGACATAATAATATTCCTTCATAAGCATCATAAAGTTTCATTTCCAGTTTTTTATTCTCCTATTAAGATTGTTACCTGTGATATCCTTGAGTATGTGCATGCTGATGTATGTGGTCCTTCTAGTACTCTTATTTACAGTGGATGTAGGTATTATCTGTTTTTGATTGATGAATTTTCTAGAAACATCTGGATGTTTTTGTTGAACCACAAATCTGAGGTTTTTGAGATGTTTGCTACTTGGAAAATTCGAATGGAGAATCAAACTGGTAAGAAAATTAAAGCTCTTAGGACTCATAATGATCTAGAATTCTATAATGCTCAACTTGATGACCTTTGTGATAATTGTGGGAGCAAGACACATAGGATTGTACCTTATACTCCTCAATAGGATGGGGGCAGTGAAGAGGATGAATAGGACCCTCTTAGACAAAGTTAGATGTATGCTTGATTCAGCAGGCTTGTTTAAGAAATTTTGGGGGGTCACTGCTCTTACTATCACCTATCTTATCAATTGGTCTCCTTCCACACACCTGAAGGGTAAATGTCCTAAGTCTATTTTTACTGGGAAACCTCTTTATCTGTCCAATCTGCGTGTGTTTGGTTGTGCTACTTTTGTGCATAAAAAAGGGGATAAACTTGATCATAGGGGAAATAAATGTGCTTTCTTAGATTATCCTGAGGAAGTTAAGGGATATAGGTTGTGGGATAAGAGTCAACCTGGTTTGAAAGTCATAATCAGTAGGGATGTTGTGTTTAATGAATCTGATTTCCCTTGCCTTATTGCCTCATTATCTTTCTGTGAGAGTGATTCTGATAATGGTGTTTAGTCTGAGGTGGAGCAACCACCTGAAGATGTGCATGATTCTAAGATTGATGATACTGAATCTGATAATGTGTCTGCTTTTGAATCGAAAATATGTATGAATCTGAAAATGAACATGACTCTGAGACTTATATGTCTGCTGATGTTTTAAATGGTGATAATGTGCCTAATACTGTTTCTTCCTTGCATGATTATGCACTTGATATGGATAGAACTAGGAGAGACACTAAACAACCATTCAAATATGATAACTTTGTGATGTCCATGTATGCTTTTAATGTTTATGAGTCATTAGATTATTAACTTATTACCTATCATGAAGCTATAAAATCTATTAATTCTGATAAGTAGTTAACTGTTATGCAATCTGAGATGAATTCCCTTCATGGTAATAAGACTTGGGTTCTTATGCACAAGCTTGAAAACTGTTCTATGGTGGACTATAAGTGGTTGTTTAAGGTCAATAATGAAATTAAGTCTGTTATGTTTAAGATTAGGTTAGTGGCTAAGGGATTTATTCTAAAGGAAGGGCTAGATTACAATGAAATCTTTGCTCCTGTTGTGAAATTTACCACTGTGCACGTTATGCTTGCTTTTGTTGCTCATTTTAATTGTGATTTGTAATAGATGGGTTTTACTACTAATTTTTTGCATGGTGATTTAGACAAGAACATTTACATGAGACAGCTTGAGGATTTTATTGACTCTGTTAAGCCCAATCATTTGTGTCTACTTAAAACTCCTTTGTATGGCTTGAAATAGTCTCCTAGATAGTGGAACATTAGAGGTTTGAGCATTGTATGCAATCTTTGAACTTTAAAAGAAGTTATTTTGATGTGGCCTTCATTTTAAATAAACCTCTTCTATTCCTGTCTTCTTGCTCATTCATGTGGATGATATGTTGATTGTTGGCCCTTGTATGAAATCCATCAAGCATGTGCAAAAACATCTTAGTGAGAATTGTGAGATGAAATATCTTGGCGATGCTAAAAAAATTCTTGGTATGAAAATTAAGAGAGATGGGAAGAATTTTACTCTTGTCTTAAATCAAATTTCGTACGTTGAAAATGTTTTGTGTAAATTTTCTATGTCGGTTGTAAAATCTGTGAATATTCCTCTTGCTTTTCATTTTGTGCTAAGTAAGGATCAGTCTCCCAAGACCGAACTTGAAATTAATGCTATGAAAAAGTTATCTTATTCCAATGTCATAGGATTTGTTATGTATTTAATGATTACCAGCCTACCAGGCCTGACATTGTCTATGATATGAGTTGTTTGAGCATATACTTGAAGTCTACTATGAATGTTGGTTTGAGATTTTCTAAGTGTTCTCATTATATTAAACTTGCTGGTTATGTGGATTCCAATTGTGCTAATGAAAGAGACAATAGAAAGTCAACTACATCCTATGTGTTTACTCTTTGAGGCCCATACATAAATTGGAAATCTCCGCTTCAACCCATTGTTGTCTTGTCTACTACTGAATCTTTGAATACTAAGCATGCAATCAGAAGGATTCAAACAAACAGAAGGATATGTTGCTTTGTTGTTGAGACTTAGTATTTTATTTATTAGATTACTAAGTTGTTGCTTTGTTGTTGCACACTTGGGAGAGAGCTGTCCCTAGTTGTTGTCGGAGTTGCTTGAAAAATAGCATCAGGTATTAGGTAATAAAAGGAGTGGCAGCAACATCGGGCTGCATTTGGCAGAAGCTGTGGATCTTATTCGTCTCCAGCAGCGGGGAATGCTCCATTACTGTGTAGAAGATATAGTGAGAAGGCAGACTCTAATACTATGAAGATTTACTTAGAAGCCTCTGTTGTGAAACATGGCTATTTCTGTTTTTTTTACTCCCTCCGTCCCATTCTGCAATATTAACTCTAGGCATAAAATTTAAAACGAAATGTTAATTAGTTTTTTCTATGGTCCCCATTTGTTACGAAGTGTTTGCAAATGCTTATTTTAAGCACTTAACTGCTTATTGACAGCATAAGCAGTTTTTTGTGTTTGGTAAATCTGCTTACTACAGCAGCTTCTCTAAAATTAAGCAATTAAACTGTTTAATTAAGCAGTTTTTTAAGCATCTATTGAGATGCTTTTGGGTAGTTAAAGCACCATAATTTCTGAAACTACCAAATATATCTGTTTTTTATTATTGATACAAAAAACTATCTGTTTTTCCTTAAAAGCAATTATTTTTAACTTTTGCAAACACCCACTGTGGTCCCCATTTGTTATTCAAAAAGGTAGTTTTCTCTCTCCTCTACTAATCATTTCTATTTATTTTTATCTTTCATTTTGACTTAAACCAAAATATCATATAATTTTGGTACAACTATTCTTTTTGATTTCCAGTTCCTTCTTTAATTTGGTTTATTTGTCGTAATTTAAACAAGAATGAAATCGTATAGATATAAAATCATAATTTAATGAAATCCTACAAATAATCTGGATAAAAACAACATCAAAAAGGAGTTTGCCACCAAAAAACATAAAAAACAACACTTACTCGACTAATCAAATTTCACTTTCGCTCCTAATCACATCTATTTATACAACAAACACTATTTTCAAATGCAGATTGCAGTCCATTTTCCTACACCAACAAAATGCTAAAGCCCGTTAAAAAATCTCATCACTGAAGAGTGAAATCGAATAGTCCATCTTCTTCTCGAAGGCAGCAGCAACGACAGGCCAATTATTGGTAAGATGATTCAATTAGTGACGGAGTTCGAGCAATCAAAGAACACAATCAGACGCCTTTAGCAAGCTGCACAAGAACAAAAGAATCAAGGGCAAGTAATCCATCTTAAACTAGGAAAAAAAACAACAATAAGACCAAAGAGAGTACAAATTGATCTCCAATTAATTGAGTCTCTCGGTGCTGAAACGAAGAACAATTCGGAGATTAGCAAATGGAATAGGAGCAAGCAAGAGCACATTTTGGCAATGGGTGTGATAGAGACAAGGTGTACCGGAGAAGAGCAAGGAAGGATAGAGAGACGCATGAGGGTTCGGTCACGTCGGCTTCATGAAAAAGTTATGTATGCATGCATGGTTAGGGCTCCGGCTGGCATGGCGTCAACAAGGGAGAGGAAGAGGAAGAGGAAGCTTTTCATAAGTTATTTCCTATTTCAATAAAGCCCATATATAGGGTGGCCGAATAGGCTTATGTTTTTAATTCCTTTTATGTTTTTAGTTCCTTAGTATAAATAATCATAGTTGGATAGAGATAAACTATCTAGGGTTTGGAGACTTCTACGATCAATAGCGGCGTGTGATACGCTTGGGACGAGGACTTGTCTTCGTTAGGACTCGGTTTTGAGTTTATTCTTGCTTTTCAGTTATTAATTCAATTCTTCGTAAGTATATTTGAGCGCGGATCTCTTTACTCTAACAGGGTGAGAGAAGGTCTAATCAAATCTCACTGTAATGCTATCAATCCCTCACTAACTACCCAATGTAAGCTCCTAAGATTGCACTTTTCACTATAGGCTTTGGAGTTTGACATAATACTAAACTAATTGAAGTTCAAGAGCATGCACAACACAATTCATATAGATGGGAAATGGTTCTACATGATGAAGTTAAGTCACGGGATGTATCTCACACCTAGTGAAGTTGAACCACAAAATATGTCAAAACAAGAAGTTCATCACAAAAATTATGTTAATATGCGCTATGTGCCGCCCTTTATTTGCATCAGATGGTACAGTTCTATTTTATATGAAAATAAGCATTATCTCGTTCACAAGAGTTGAAGCAACAATGAGGAACAACAAGAACAGAAGGGTTGGAACCCTTCTAACTAAGCCAATTAAATCAATAACTAAGGAAGTGAACAAAGATTCCTTGATCACAAAGGTATGTAATTAATCTGCACTTATAGTAGAATTCATAATTTTATTTCATCATGATTCTACTGCACTTATATCATATTAATGCACTTGTAGTTCCTTTGAGGAATTATCACATCATACACTAAATAAAGTATTTTTGAGCTTGCAATCATGCATTATGAAAATCATGCGGGTAAAAGGACAAAATAGCTACAGAATCCCACATATAAACAAAGAAAGACTAATCAAACAAGGACTGCTACCTACTGATTTGGAAGTTCCTATGGAATTAGTAAAGAAATGTTTTAATTATATCATGGAAAATGGAATGATAGAGAATGTAAATTTGCTAAGGTCTAGATAGGAGTTTTAATGTACAAGTTGTCGGCTTATTAGTTTTTGTTATTTAGGTAGGGGCTGTAAAGTTGTAAGTTGGTAATTAGTTTTTGTTAATTTGGTAAGGGGCTGTAAATCATAGTATGTTAATTAGTTTTGCTAAATGACCATCAAATAGCACGGACAAGACAGACAAGTAATTCATCAAATAGCATCACACACAAGGTAGCCATCAAATAGCATCAGTCATTTAAGGTAGCACATGATAACAAGACGCCCCTAACGTAGTTATTGATCCAGCATTCACAAAAGAAACAATAGTCAATAAAGAGAACAAATAGGCATGGACAAGAATAGCAGTAACATATAAACAATACAATATAATAGCTCAACAACTCAGCACAAGATCATCATAATTATTGATCCAACATTCACAAACGAAACACTGCCCAATATAAGTATAAGGTAGCCATCATCATAGTCATAGAAAGAATTCATGAAATAACATCACAGTCGTTCAAGGCAGCCCAATGTAAACCAACTACAACTCAAAACTCATCATCATAGTTATCATACAAACAGCAAGGCAGGTAGGAATTCATGCAACAAAGCACCAAGGCTCGATCTTCATCACGGCGTTGGGGGGAGGCACAGATGGGGGGTGTCACTTCAGTTGAGAGAGAAGAAAGCAAAGGCGCGGTGTTGTTCGAACGAGAGAGAGAAGAGGACCGGCGTTGTAAGAGCGAGAGAGAAAGAGGCAATTTGGAGTTTAGATTTATGGTTCCAGATAGAGAGAGAGTTAATTTAGTTTTAGTTATGTAATTAGGACTCCTGATTTATTTTTTAAAAGTTAAAAACTTTTCGAAAAATGCAACTTGCAAGATAAGTTAGACAGTACGAAAATAAAATGTTGCAAGATCAATGGGAGGGAAGGAGGAAACACTCTGATTCTTGACAATGAAACTCGGTGTTTAGTCGGCTCTTTCTGGTAATTAATTCTTCACTCATGGTGTGGTTACTCTATCCTACACCGGAATATTGAATACTGTACGAAGCATGCCCATCACAACGTAAATATATCTTTTTGTCATCTCTAATTGCTTTCAATCGTAACAAAATATTAATCGTGCATTAGAAAAGCAACATATTGATTTTCCTTGACAAAATGAGCATACCTACCGCCCATGATTTTTCTTTGAAGATGACTGGCACAATAGATAATATAGTAGTTGTAAGGTATAACCAGCCACCCAAAGAACTAGCTAATACAAGGTCGTGTTCATAAGCAAATATAGACTCATTCATTAGAAATGCTTTTTTCTGTTTTGGTCTTAGATCTAGCCCTCCTCACCTGCTGCTGTTGCTGCTGCTTCTGACTTGTTGATGCATGCTTAGATCCATTACTTTCAATCTGATGCTGCTTTTGACTTGTAGACGCATGCTTAGAACCATTAGTTTCCCCAGTTTGACGTTTATACATAACTTGGTTATGAGCCTTGGGCTGTGTTTGCAAGGGCGGCTGCTTTCTCTCTGGGCGAGTCTTAAAGCCATTTCTGCTAACAGGAGTTCCTGATGAAGATTGCCTAGTTGTTGAAGATGATACGGTTGTTCTTGTCCCTAGCCATGATAGATGTGGCCCCACCAGAACAGAAACGAGAGAAGCTTGGTTTTGATATGGAGAGGTGAGCGTTTGACGAGTCACTTGAATTGCTTCCGCTATCTTTATTAACTGGTCGCTGCTCACAGTTCTAGCTATATTAGCTGGCTGCTCAAAGGGGTCTTCAACCTAAAGCAACGATGAAAAGAAAAGAAAAGGGATGAGCTTGATACCGCATTAACTTTTGACCCAGCTGCCAAAAAATATGCATCTGTGAGAAAGAGGGGGAGAGAGATTACAAATAATGTATAGGTTTTCGGCAGCCATCTCATGTTGGTGTCGATATCCTCCACTTGTCCCATAAAAGGATTGATACCTTGTGTAGAAGCTCTTGAACAAATGTCAGAAAACTGAAAGTGTTAAAAGGGATGAAGCCTTGTCAATACAACTGCACTAACTTTTATGCTTAAGAAATGTGAGAAAGTTCAATTTGCTCACTTTAAGATGTTAAAAATGAGTTGGGATTTTAACCAAGTACCGAAATAGTTCTTTAGTACTTAAATAACCTTTGCAAGGAAGGAAATGAAGAGCTCAGACAAAGAGCTCGAGTTGACTGGTCTCGACTGATCTGACTTAATTCTTTTTATATTCACATCACAAATATCTTCAATATACTTTTCTGCAACAGTTCGCTCACCTTCAGGAGAAAGTAAGTTACAACAATGAGTGCCATTCATAGTGTAACAAGTTAATGACACAACAAATTCAAAGCAATAGCTGTACAAAGGAATATTTCAAGTTGGGAATTCTACTGCCCAACAATAAGCAGGGTGCTCGTATTTCAAGATCAAGTGTGTGGTGAAGAACATTTCATAAACAAAACTCTATGGAGTGCTTACCTGTAAGGTTGTCACTCATATTCCCTGGATATATTTCTTTAAGAGGAGGTAATATTGCAGGTGCCAAAGTCTGCATTTTAATAGAAAATGGATCAGATAAAAAGATAAGAATGCCATGATAAACAATTGTTTATGTTCAGAATTAAACAACGCAAATTATTGTAATATATAAATTCTAGCAGTTGAACAATATCGTGGACAACAGGAACTTAGGATTCATGCCACCAGGCTGTAAAAAGGGAAAATAATAAGTACTCCTAGAAGCCCACTTCGTTTGTTTTTCAGTAATCTGAAGCATGCCAAAGACTTGAGTGATTATGCAGCCCAAGATTTCTGGATGTTATTGCTTCTATAAGTTTTAACTTTCAATTAATGTCTCTTTCATGTGGTTTTAATCATTTCCCTTAATAAATCAATGTCTGCCAATCTCTCAACTTCCAATTGTTTTCATATTAATGATCTCAGAAACCCTAGATGATCCCTTTATCTATATTAAACTCATTGAAGTTTGGTATAAAAGTTACCTGCAAATGAAAAATTACAAGCATACTTAGACAATATGAGTTTAAAGTTCCAGATTTTGAATCATTGATATGGTGAGCTTTGGCCCATTCTTTGACCTGCACAAAAGAGAGAGAAAGAGATTCTGTGATTTTTTTACATTGATTTATATGATTCACATTCATCACTATGTTGTAGAAACTTGCCAGCAGAATGAGATCACGGAAGCGTCGATCAATCCCACTACTGATCCAGAATAATATTTTTGACTTCATTTGCCCACTTAAGTTGTTGACTGAGATGTCACATGAGATGTTGAAGCTCCCCTCAAACTTCACAATTGGTACCCTTGCATTGGGGATAAACTGCAGCCTACGAAATCCACCTACAAAATAAGCAAAATTTGATGGATCAGAGAGCTAAATATAGACTTCTGTTTTCAAACATAATCACATAATAGTGGGTGGAAAATAGATGTGCATCCAAAAAACTTTTCTCTAGTTTATTTGAAATATTCTGTTGAAACATATTGGTGCTAGTTTCCCTATTTTACTTGAACAACCCAACATACAGATTCAAAAGCTGCATTTCCAGTTTCTTTTGTTCAACATCATAATACATTGGTGTTTGTTTGGGAACTTAAGAATGCAACCTCAAAACCCCAGTATGGATCCGTTTATTTGAATATTCTGGAAACCTAATCTCCTAATTTGAAATCTACAATTAATTTTGCCTTGCGCTTTCTAAAACAAATACTCACTAATTTTTAATCACATAAAATTTCTCCCAGCAACTTTTCCAGACATGATTGAAATCTACGGAAAAAGTTCTCTCCCCCAAAGTCGCAAACAACCATGAACTTTAACAGTCAACTCTCCCAATTCTTCAAAAGTTTCAAACAAACACCCTGTTAAGAATTTAAGCTCAGCCAATTGCCTAATCTCCAAAGCAGAGTGTAGCATTTAACTATAAATAAAGTAAGTATATGCTGAGCAGAAAAAGCAAGAAAAAATATAACTACAAAGATAGTAGCATGATTTGTAATTTCAACTTGTACTAATAGCAGATTACCTACATCCCCCAGTAAGTGTTGTTTGTACTTCTTTCCAGGAGATGAAACATACGAACCATTTATCAACTCAATCTCAATGGATATATCTAAATCTCCCCATTTTGTAAAGAGGTTGGATACAAAAGATCCAAATGGTTCTACACTTGCACCTGTTTCAACAATTTTGAACATATGTCATCAAATGTTGTCAACCCGACCCTTCCATATTTCAGAAACAAATTTCTTTGTTCTACGTATCTATAAAAAGTGAGTGCTATTATAATATTTGATATATAGCAAGTAATGATTTTGCAGTTTTACGCTATAACTCTCAGGAGCAGCTGTTGATTCTTAGCAAATGGCACCACATAATTAGTTTGAACTTTGAATTGAAGCAAGATATTTTCTGGGAAAAAGGTAGTTTTTCTTTCTAAATTTTGAGCCATTGTAAGAATATGACGAATAAGACACAGAAGTAATAAATTTGATTTGCAGGGAATACTGCGTTTGAGTACTTCTGATATGTCCTTTTAATTGTTTGCAGGTGAGGTTCAATATGATGCTTCACTTTCCCCCACTAATTGGATTATGAGGAATGTGTATTCCATATGCATATTTATTATTTCTATGAACAACTCCCTGCTAATATATGGAGTTCATGTTAAGCATCAGTAGTTCCTTTTTGCTTTATCATGATTTTTGCATGAATTCATATCCAAGCAGTGTGGCTAATTAAACAATGAAGCGTAGTAATTAAAGGATGAACCTCACAAGGCAGTCATGCCCCAGGATAAAACACCCGAGTTATGTTTTCCTATTTACTTGGAAAGCTTCCTTGAGAAAATGAAGCGAGCCTTTTTCGTTTTCAAACAGCATTTTCAAAAAAATGAGAAAATCTATTTACAGTTTCAACATAAAAAAGTTACTGATCAGAATATCTCCTAGATCTCCTTTCAATTGCCTTCAGTTCTTGGCATTTTAAACATGGAGATACTAATGTGTGATGAACAAAAATCACAGCCTCCACAAAGGGGCTAAATAAGTAAAACATTTTTTGGATTTTTGCAAGCCGAAGATTCTCATTATTTCTCAGCACAACGAAGATCAAAGACAATAACAAAAACATAGATCTACAAGGGCACTATAAGATGTACGTCAAGGTACTTATAAGAACTAAGAAGAGGAAGATCACGTATCTCTTCTAGTTTACAGCTTCAATCAGAGTATACTTCCCAAAGATCAATTTTTTCCATTCCGTTCTTAATTGAGTAAGAGACAATATAAACAACCTGAATTCATACTTCATTTTTCATCCAATAATAGCACACTTTTGGAACTGAACAAGGAAATAGATTTTGCAACTGTATAATATCTGGATTAATGCAATGTATGTTTGGGTAGTTAATAGCATCAGCCATCAGTTCTTGATTCTTTTTCTTTTGACCACTTGACTCTTCAGAGCATTTAACACTTCTAACGATGCAAAAGAGATAGTGATACAATCATGTAAACTCAGGATAAAAGTTTTATTTTCTACAGTCTAGTACATAAAAAACTCGTTGTTGTTCATAGTTCAATACTTCAATTATCAGGGGAGCATAGCAGAAGCTACAAATAGAAGGGGTTCCATAGAAATTCAAGCTTCATCGTGAATGGAGGAAATTTCTAGAAGTGCTTGATCCAATTGACTCATATTCCACTCTTGCTGATGTAAACTAAAGTCTATCCTCTTAGCAGATATAAATTTCGATATTATCATTTATTGGATTTCTTTCATTCAATTTTATTTACAAAAGATGTAAGAATAGTAATATGTCAGAGGTGATAAATAGCACAAAGTAGCAAGATAGTGAAGGATTACATACCACTCAGACTTTCTATGGATCCAACAACGTCAGTGACTTCATTTATAACATGAAACCTGGCTAACCAATCTTCATTTGAGGGATTAATTGCACGAAGAATATTGTTCAGAGTGGGCTCAACATGATTATAGCCATTCATTTTAGTTGTGGCTGTAAGCTGGCATCCCCTGCGTGTAGATTAATACAACTCGTGAATAGCATAAGAGGTGAAGCAAGCACATATTTGCTGCTCCTCCCTTTACCAACCAAAAATGGGATTAAAACATTTGTAAGAATAATTACATTACGAGATACAAAGTAACAAAGAGACGGTGCAGGGCGTGCATTTACTTGAACCACATTATAACAACTCAGGCGGAACCATATACTGTTTCTAAATCATTCCCCGCTGTGTTACGACTTAGATAACCTATTGCAACATCCCAACTTCGTAGATTTTGTGGATAGAACTATAAGTTAAGTAATTCCATATATACAATTTCAAGGGTTGCGTTTCACATGTTGTTTCTTCAATGTCAGCACTCAGCAAGACGGTAACGCACATTGCCATTAATAGAGACATAGAGACACAAAATTGATCGCAGCAACAAATAAATTTTTATCTTTTTCGAGCTCTGTAATAGAACTTCATTCGCTACAAGCAGAAAAGGAAAAATGAATTGAATCTGCGTATACATACACAAAAAAGAAATATCTGCAAAGATTACGGACCTTAAAAATTAGGTCTTCATTATAATTTGATTGAAACGAGCGTGGAATCCATGGGAGTGATAGCAATTGGGGTTTGCTTAATGGAAGGGTTTGTGTTTGTGTGTGTCAGAGCGGAGAGAAGACAGAAGAGTGTTAAATTGTTTTTTGTTTTCTGTGTTGTTTGGTCTCGCATCTATTCACCAATCATGACCTGAATTACAAATTTAAAAATTTTCCCCCTTTTTCTTTTTAAGGCGGAAAATTCTTTGTTATTAAATCATGAATAATAAGTTTTAAAATGTTAGATTTCTATTTAAAAACATAAAATACTTTAAATAAAAATAGAAACCTTTAAAAAAAAATACTCCATTTGTCCAATAGAAATTGTCATATTTTCGTGTTCCATATAAAGTGTTATGTTCCTAAAAAATGAAGTGGATCTCATACTTTTACCAACTCAAATCAATTCAAAACCATTAATTAATTGTACGTGTCTCACATCTTTACCTCATAAATCAATTCTAAATAATTAATTAATTTCATGGGTTACACATTTTTAACAATTAAATCAACTTTCCTAAAACTCTGTGTCCCATAAAAACAAGACACTTTTTTATGGGACGGAGGGAGTATCTTTTTTTTTTAAAGGAAATTTTTATTAAAGATCGTCCCTAACGGGAATCGAATCCAAGACCTTATAAGATCAACCACTTATGCAGAAGTGGGAATACCAACTAGACTAATATCAATAAAAACTGAGTTTTCTCATTGAATAGGACGAAAATGAATTAGAGCTGAAAAAAAATGTAAAATTAAAAAGGACAAAAATGAATATACAAATTCAGATTTACATCGTATTGAAATACAATTCTGGATGAAGAAATTGAGGAAAGGAAATATTTATCGTATTGATATTATTATTGAAAAGGAAAAGAAATTTACAAAATACCGCATGACATTGAAAAAGGAAAAGTACTTGAGAAATAATATTTTGAAAAGTAATATTTTAGAAATTCGCTTCATTTTCTCTTTAGAAAATAATCATAACATTTTTATTAAGATATAAATAACTAAGCATCATTGTGATCTAGGTTGTATGAATACGAGACACGTGACACGACTCAATACATACACGATATTTTTAAAAAAAGTTAGGACACAACACGTGCGCTAACTTATTTAAAATATAAAATCAAGTGTAAAATAAACTAATTTTGTATATTTTTATTAGAATTAGATAGTATGTGAATATAAATCTATTGAACTAATTGAAGTGTCGTGTCGTGTCCGAGTGTCTGACACGTGTCCAACACGATACAATACGTTGATGTGTTTCAAGTGTCCGTACAACATATATTGTGATCACATCGATTAATTAATAAAACCAAAAATAAAACACCTACAGGCTACAAAGGAATAGCCTTAACCCGTATCCAATATCATCTTTTTCACCAAATCCCCCAAAATTATAGTAAAAGGCACAAAGATTTTCGAAAGTACAAGTAACTTAGATAATGAAATGAAAATTCTACTTGAAGATGGTAAAGGGATTAATGGAACAACGGTTTTAGTAAAGACTAGATATCGCGGGGAAATGCGTTGACAGTCACTCCTCCATCTACGCAAATGATTTGGCCAGTAATGTAAGAAGCAGCAGGGAGACAAAGGAAAGCAACTAACGACGACACTTCTTCTGCTTCTCCGGGGCGTTTCAGAGGCGTCCGGGATGCAACTTCATCCAAGAATTCTTTGTTCTCTAGCAACTGAATCACACAAGTAGGTGGAGTCAATAAAAACTACAATGGTATTTAAGACTACAAATTGATGTTTTAAAAGTGAAATTCAATGTGTTTCTACAGGAACATCACCTTCCACAAGACAATGGCTTAGACAATAGAAAAACTATCATAATGAATAAAAAACAACCAAATTTTCAAGATTTTGCATGTTATCACTAGTAAATAAGGTAAACTGATAGAAATTATGCCATCCAACCAGTTTTTCCATCTACAAAGAGTTGTTTCCACCTATGAAGAACTGCAACAAACTCTTGCATTTTCAACATTGTTTCCTGCTTCCTACTAGTACAGATTGCTTCAATACATATTAAGTATAAGATAAGGTGGAAAGTAGACGTGATGCACAACAAGTAACAATTAAAGCAATCCAATGCCACATAATAAAAATTACTATACTATGTAATGATGCTATTTTTTTTTTTTGGAAGTGAGGCCTGGAAAACTTAGTAGTAAAATTTGAAGCTGTCTACCTAATTCATTAGTGCATCAAATACATTTAACACAAGAAAAATACTATCTTCCGCTTTTTATGCAAAAGAATCAAGTTGGGTAAAGTTCTTCAGGAGTGGCTTTTATACAAGTACCTAAAATAGTAGCAGTTCAAATAAATATGAAATTGATATATTCTAGAAATGAAGGAAAGGTGAAACTTACTTGTTTGACAAGAGAGGTCTTGATATACCATGGAGCGACAGAGTTCACCCGAATGTTATCTTTTGCCCACTCACATGCCAAATTTTTTGCAAGCTGATTCATTGCTCCTGTAAGTAAAAAATATAAAGATTCACAACTTCATCTGTTTAATTCATTGGAGAGAAGAGTCTTAGTTTTCTGTAAGATAACATGCCTTTAGTAGCTCCATAGATAGATCCAGAAAACAAATGCACCAAACCAGCTACAGAAGAAATAAACACAATGCTGCCTTTTCCACTGGCTTTAAGTAGAGGATGAGCCAGTTGACACAGGTGGTACGAAGACTCTAAGTTCGTACTCATGATACTAGAATATTCTTCAGCAGTGTAATCAACAGTTGGCTTCCTGACGTTAGTCCCTACATTGTTTATCTACAACATGAAAATTGCAGATATCAGTCTCTAAGTCTTTCCAAATGGTTCAAAAGAATGCAAAACTATTACTCCTCCAACTGATACATACTCAGGTATGCAAGTGCAACTGCCATAACTAAGAACCTGAAGACATATAGAAATTCAGGAAATTCCAGGTGCAAATACTTAGCCTTTGGTTCTACAAAAGTCAACTAATAAAATCTCTAAAAATGATGTACATACTTCAACTTTATCCACTTCCTCTTAATAGAATTTTAACCTGATTTTCATATGATACTGGCAATGAGAAACAACATATATCTATTCAAGAGATTGGTTTTCTATAGTTGAGAACACATATGGAGGGTGCCACACCAACACCTTTTTGAGCCTTAAAGATGGATCTGATTGAGATATCATCAATGTATCCAAGTATAATGTATTAAGGTTATAATGAAAGTCTTACCATTGGGCCTTTTGCTCTGAACTTGAAACTCAAGGTAGACAAGTTAACTAACAGTTCGTTCAGTTCTCTAAGCAGATTTAAACAAAACAAATCTTTAGTTCCTTTATACTTATGGTATATTCATCAACTCCATCTTGCATATACTGACAAATACCATGGAGGAGTATCACAGCAATGCAGACAGGGCCATTGTTTCATCAAATCCATTGACTATACTGACACAACATCACAAGAGAGAAACAACAAAACTTCAAACCTGATTTTCTAGCCAAAAATAAAAAAGGATTCCCAGCATAACAAATGCAGTCTAAAGCATGGTTGTGACTCATGAACAAACACCCTTTTTGAATCACTCACAAGAATGTTAAGCTTGCCACTGAAAACAGAGGAAACTTTATCCATAAGCTGCGATCTTTGTTCTCTTGAAGACGCATCACAAGCAGAACCAACGACATTATAGCCCTTAGATCTCCATTCCTGCAACCGCTGATTGAGTTCCTCCTCATTTCTCGAACATGTATAAACTGTCGCACCCAATTCTGCCAGCTCTTGCACAGTAGCATACCTGATGGACAAATAATCACAAAGAAGCAATGCTGATCGATAACATATGAATTCGGAACCAAGCAACGCAGGCAGATGATTTTGACGCGACTTAAGATAATCAGATTGAAGTAGGTTCTAACACGCGAATTCTAGAAATATTTCTTCAATAAAAGGATTAAATCGATAGATAGCAGTATCAGTTCATCAGTTTAACTTTTGAATTGAATTGTCACACCAGATAGCACGGAATAATACGAAATGAAGAGGCGATAACAGAAGATGGAGAAAGAAAGAGAGAAGGTAACCCAATTCCACGAGTGCCGCCGGTAACAAGAGCTGTCATTCCGGCCAGCGACCACCTCGAATTGCTGCTTCCTGCCATTGAATTGTGTTAATTTTTCGCCCAAATTCTTATTGAAGTGCCGTTTCCAAGTGAGTTGGATTGATATTCACATGACGAGTACTACCATTTTGCCTTTTTAGTAGTATTAAAAACGATAATTTAAGAAAAAAATAATAATGACTTGCCTAATTTGTTTGTGAACAATTATGTTGTACATCTACTGTACTCCCTCCATGGAGGAGGACGGAGATTAAAAATTTTGTATTGTATGATGTGTATTGTTTAATTTTTGAGTTGTTAATTTTAATTTATAAATTTTAATGTTTTTTAAAAATATGATATTTTTTATGGACAATCCAAAAAAAATAAGACATTTTTTATTAGACGGAAGGAGTAAGAAAATGACATATCATATTTGTATATGCGATAGAGATGGGAGTTTAACTCGAAGCAAAGAAGGTAGATAGGAACAAGAGAAGGAGAATTTCATTAATATTTTTAAAAATAAATAAAATTATATTATTTTATGTTTCAAAGGTTTATAAAGTTTAGCGTAGAATTTTCCTAACCAACTCTGCAGTGTAATATGATTACGAGGAAAATAATTTAGGGAAGTAAAGTTGTTAGAAGATGTGATTATGTGGAATTTGATTAATAGATTATTTAGATTGTGTTTAGCAAATAAAAGGAAATTGTATGGATATTTTAATACTAAAAAAAATATTTATAACCAAAAAAGTTTAAATTTGCTTCGCTCAATTACTTGCATACACCATGGAGGATAATTTATTACTCCTATTACCTATATCCAAATTAGTAAAAAACTCAACCAGCGTAAATATACATTATAAACCAATTTAAAACTCCAGAAAATTTCCAAATCGAGCCAATTTCAACCCTAATTTTATGTTAATTCCCGTTTAGCTTATAACTGAAGCTCGGTGGTTCGGACTTCTTCATGTCCGTTGGATTTTGGACCATAAAATTAGTTTGTATGAACATAGGACTAAGCCTCAATTATCTCTTTATTAGAGTAATCGTGAGAAGTAAGTATTAGCTGACGAACAAAATTCATGTTCATACTTTTAATGTGTGAATATGAATTTTTAAAGATAGGGACCAAAAATATGCTCCCCTCAGCCGGCTATAATCATTCTACTTTTCGAATTGAATCGTTCCTTTATTATTGTTATATTTCTAAATGGAAAGAAACTATTACTTTAAAATGACTTTTAAAAAGTGAACACCATCACTTTAACATAATTCCATCAATTTTATTAATCTTCATGTCTAACAATAATATGACAACAATGGAACAAATAGAGTACTTTTTAGTTGTTTTTTAGTTGTTTTTTTTAATGTTATTGTCATTTCTTGCACATAAAATTAATGTGTAAATAGTGAGAGCAAAGCTGCTTAGAAGACATATTTACATAGGAAATAAAATGTATGTATAATTCTGATTTTTTTATTTATATAATCTTATTTTTTTAATATATAAAACATATAAGAATATTTGAGCGTATATTTAGTCAAAGTCATCCAATAAGTAAGATGAAAGATGCATATTGTTTCTTATTTTCTATTTAAAGGTCGTTATATGATTCATTCTCGATAATGTGTTACTGAATGTATACACGTGGAGAGAGAGAGAGAGAGATTTATATGGAGGTTTTATTTTAGTTTGGACGAATTAACGTGATGGATGGAAGACTTGAAAGATTTTTAAGACATTCACTAGACTCACAAAGATGATGGTATATATTAGGGGTCGAGTGGAGTGCCTGCAAATATATAGCTAGAAACTCTTGTTTTAAACCCAATAATTGATAATTGATTCGTTGGTTGATCGATTGGGCCTATCAAGTCGCCCTCACCCCCTTAACATTGGAATGTACTAACCCATCCTTCACTTCAACACTTCATCCATTAAACAACAAATTAAAACAAAACAGTCATTGTCCCCTTGGGATGACATAGCGGTGAAGGTGGGTGGCCCGGGACCGATAGGTCATGGGTTCAATTCCCACTGGACACGCTATGTGTGAGCCTGTTGCCCTGTCACATTAATGGTGATTTAACTCTTCTGTGTGGTTTGCAGGCTATTGCACAGGAGCGAGGTTTACCCTGTGCGCACACTTTATATTTTGTCTTTGTTATTATATGTGTAATCTATATATGTTTGGTCAATTAAAACATGAGATTAAGCACTGCATTCCTTTGTCTTTTTTTGTACTAGACTTATCATTATATGGAAAAATAAACATTTTATCCATAACTCGTAATGGAGTTTAATTTTTGGTTTGCACATATAATAATATATAATAACTCGAACTACTAACTCAATAATTCAATCTAAAGAACATCTCAAAAGCCTGAAAGGATGAAAAAAATGTAAGCTACTTTGATAACAAAAAAATTAAAATAGCCACTTTCTTTCATAATAATAATAGAAATGAGTAAAATGTACTAATTTTTACATATTTTTAACTGTTTTTTATACTCCATAAAAGTAATTTTTTAAGAGATTAGAAGTTTTGGTCACGAAGTCTTAGCCATACATCAAAAATCTCAATCACAAAGTCACGATTGACAAAAATCTAGGGCATGATCCCTATCGGATTGCAGTGGAATTAGACTTAATTAACCAGTCTACGAAAAATTAAAAATTTAGAGTATTTTAATTATATTTAACTAAACTGTGAATGTTGTATTTCTTATTTATCCAAAAAAAACAATTTTTAAATATTACCACTAATAATTCTCATTCAACTTTGGGCGTCGGAAAGAGCCTAAAATTTAAGTCTATAAAATGTAAGTTCAAACAACCATTATATTTTAAACAAAGCATTACTAAATCAATTTTTGTTCTTATAAGAACGAATCCAACAAAGAAAGGGCCAAATGAGAAGCACCAACTTGAATTTTCTCAACAGCATGTTTTCCTATTCTCCTAGATTTTTTTTTTGCACCTCTCAATTCATAAATAACACCCTTCTCCCCAACAAACACAACATGAATACATAATTAATCATTATTTTTATTTATCAGTTTCAGACAAATCAATGGAACATCATCATAGGCATTATCTCACATGGAAACTCCAATATCCCTCCACGAATTCCTTCCAAGAGTCCTTCGTATGGCCCCCGCGGTCCTACTCTTGCAGCTTCTGTCGGCGGGAGTTCCGGTCGGCGCAAGCTCTCGGCGGCCACATGAACACCCACCGCCGCGATAGAGCCAGCCTGAAGCAATCTCCGCCGCCCCTACGAGGCGAAGCAAGAAATGGGCTTTCTGCTGCAGACCAAATGATCTTTACTACTCCGAATGATGAAGAGAGTAGAAGAAGATCAGCGAAACATGCAGCTCACGAATGTGAGTATGAAGATGATTTCGTGGAAACTAATGTTGTCTGTAAGAGACATAAACTGTGTTCGAGTGAGAGGTGTTCTCCATGGAGGAGATCGATCTTGAACTCAGGTTAGGGGCTCCGGCTGTCAAAATAGCCCAGATTTCTTAGCTGTTTTTCTATAATTTGTTTATTTTAGTTAAGTTTGATTATTTTAACTCATCTTTTTATATATACTTCTAAGTGAACTTATTTAATTAGTAGATATACGAATTAACGTTCCTTAAACCGTTTAATAATTACTATATAAAAGTTGCATTATTATTATTATTATTATTATTATTATTATTATTATTATTATTATTATTATTATTATTATTATTATTATTATTATTATTATTACAACCATATCTAATATCTAATATAACTTTATAATTCAGTGAAGCAATTAACTTTCTTAACATTCAATGACGTATAATTTCTACAATGTCAGCGCCCTGGACATGCAGCAAAAGATTTAGACAAATTCTTCGAGTAAATGATATACTATTAATTTGACATTTGATGCATTCAAATTTGAAAATGTGAGAAATATGATAAAATATGTATTTATGCACATTTTCACACGTTATATCTCCCGTTTTCTCCTTCCAACAACTGCCCCATAATTAAAATAATTAATGAGTTATATAGCATTCTAGAATATGGATTAATCTTAGTAAAAAAAATATAACTAATTAATCTCCACCCATTGCAGAGGAATTACATATTTCATCCAAACCACATTGTTTGCTTGTGGTGGCAGGATTCGTATGAATACGAAAAAGAAAAAAGTAATTCAAGTTAAGAGTATAGAAGCTTATAGTGTGGATCCTTTGTTTTTGTATGTATAATCGTTGTGTCGCCATAAAATATCTTGTTCTTCCAATTCCAAATTCGACTGAAAAAAACGCAATGCGGTTCGATGCTTAGATTAGGGTTGATGACATTCAACTAATCACATGACTATCACAAACCTATATGACTATCATAAACTCATAACTTCTCAAGCCCTAGCCCCATTCTAGCATGCAACAAGTAATTTTTTTATCCAAAGTTAAGTTGTTGCTCAAAATTGCTATATTCTTTAAATGGGATTTTATAAATAGAACATGGCTATTGATTGACTTCTATCATTCATCAGAAATCTTGTATCTCCTTAAAAGCACACCCCAATTCCCACTGTAGCCGGCATCCCATCAAGCTACAGTCCATTTATTTAATTTGTTTAATTCGTCTTTTTATTTTATTTTATTTTATTTATTTATTTAATTCGCTTTCTATTTTTATGTAATTTTGATGATTCACGCAACAAGAAGGAACCGAACCGAACACGCTATCTCCATACCCTCGTCGGCTATCTCTAGGCGATACCCGTCTACCCCCCGTTTTCCGGATGACTTTCGTGATTTCGTCTTCGGCAAGTTTGCTATAATCAATACAACGAGTTTTTGGCTGCAATTTATTTTCTCTTATTGCGGAAGTTTCCACCTCTACTTTTCGTCTCCAAGCCCTCCGAATTTACTGACTTGGTCCGCCGTTCTGGTAAATGTTCTCGTCCTTTTTGTTTGTTCTTGTGCCTATTTGTGTGTGAAGTGTGCAGTTTCGGGTGGGTGTTATTCAATTTTGGGTTGTGGTGCAGGAATTGATAACCTAATTTCTCTTTGCAGGATATTTTCTCAATTCGTAACCTAATGTTTCTTTTTAATTTATTTCATTTCTTCTTTGGTATAAGGGGAACAGAATGAGGGCCCGTATTCTTCCGCTGGTAAATTTTATTGTTGATTTCTTCTATTGATATGTTCCGATTTTGTCAAGTTCGTATTTTCTGATTATAATATGATTTCTTCAGGATGGAAGACAAGGAGAGAGTTTTGAGAATTATAGTTTGTAGGATCAATGAAGGGAGTCTTGGGAGATAGTATTATTTAACTGGTGGTTTGTAATTTTACTATCTTTTTTTTTAATTTCTTTTCAGGGTGTTTTTTGAATTCATGGCCTAATGTTTGTTTTTTATTTTTTTCGTTTCTTCTGTAGGAGAAGGGGAGCAAAATCGGTTCTATGTCTTATGTCTTTATTTAATTGAGAATGAAATATCTGGTATTGTTTCTCCAGTGACACGCTCGTTTTCCTCTGTTTGTTCTTTATTTTGTGATTTTCAGGGTGTTCATTGTTTGAGAAGATGTTGGTTGAGACTTATCGATGGTGGTTTTCTGTCTTTATCTCTTCTATTAGATTTGATTCTTGGTTTAGGCTTTGTGCATGATGTTTTTATTTTGGTTGTGATACTTTTTCCATATTTATATGTTCTGTAAATTGATTTCTTCTATTTATATGTTCGGATTTTGTCAATTTCGTATTTTCTGATTATAATGTGGTTTCTTCAGGGTGGAAGCCAGGGAAAGAGTTTTGTGAATTATAGTTGGTAGGTTCAATGAATGGAGTCTTGGGAGATATTGTTTAACTGGTGGCTACTAATTTTACTATCTTTTTTTTTTTTCATTTCTTTGCAGGGTGTTTTCTGAATTCATGGCCTAATGTTTCTTTTTTATTTTTTTCGTTTCTTCTTTAGGAGAAGGGGCGCAAAATCAGTTTTTATGTCTTATGTCTTTATTTAATTGAGAAGGAAATGTCTGGTGTTGTTTCTCCAGTGACTCGCTCGTTTTCCTCTGCTTGTTCTTTATTTTGTGATTTTCAGGGTGTTCATTCTTTGAGAAGATGCTGGTTGAGTCTTATCGATGGAGGTTTTGTGTCTTTATCTCTTCTATTAGATTCTTGTTTTAGGCTTTGTGCATGGTGTTCTTATTTTGGTTGTACTACAAGAAAAATGGCCTTCAACAACACTTAATAGACAACGTTTTTGATGAATAACCGTTGTCGTAACTTCAAAAAACGTTGTCGTAAATAAAAACGTTGTCGTAAGTTAAAAAGTGCGCTCATAGACAATAGTTTTTTTGCGCCGTTGTCGTTTACCTGTTGAAGAAAGACCAAAAGTGCGCTCATAGACAACAGTGTATGTAACCGTTGTCGTTTATTTGTTGTCTTAGTTAAAAACGCGCTTATAGACAACGGTTTTAATAACCGTTGTTGTTTCGCCGTTGTTGTATTTAACTTTCTAATATTTTGACAACGGTTTTGATTGTTGTTGTCGTTTCTCCGTTGTTGTATTCAATTTTTAAATATTTTGACAACGGTTCGACTAGTGTTGTCCGATCTCCGTTGTCGTTAACTGATTTACTTAATTATTAATTTATACTTTGTGACTAGATTCTCCCAATACATACGGTCTATTTTTTCGTTAATAATTTGGGTTATCTTAACTAATTAAAAACTAAATTAATTATCACTTAATTAATTATTAAACTACTTAATCTTAACTAATTAAGAATTAAATTAATTATTACATAATTAATTATTAAATAAACTTCTTAATCTATATTACTTAGGTTTTTTTTCCCTTTTCACTATTTTAACTCTCCGTCTCCCTCCTCTCAACTCTCGCACAACTCTCGCACCTACTCTCAACTCTCCCTCCTCTCAACTCTCGCACAAAGTTTCAGCGTCTACTCTCCGTCTCCCTCCTCTCAACTCTCGCACAACTCATCTCCGTCCTCTCAACTCCATCGCCGACTCCACCTCCCTCCTCCTGAACTCCATCTCCGGCACAATTCACCGGCCAGCGCAAATACTACAGGTACGACCGGTCTCTTCGTCTCTCCCTCCCCTCTCAGCGCAAATCTACTTATCTCTCTTAATCTAATGGTTATTATCGATTAATTTATCTGTTTCCTGATTATTTTGCGCTTCCTTCATCGAATTAGTTGTTTCTGTGTTTTTTTATTTTTTTTGTAGATTGGGGGATTATGATTATTAGAAGGGGGAGGCTAGAGTTTAGTTTAAAGCTTTCCGTCTTAGGATTGATTAAGTATCAACTATGAAAAATCTTTTGCTTGTGTTGGAGTAATGAATGTTGAATAATTGAAAACCCTCGTATTATTTAAATGTGCACGATCTACTAAACAATCAGAAACTAACATGGTTTTTCCTTCAAGTCTTCCTGCAAATGGAAATAAAAATGGAGTATATTTGTTTAGTCTACTGATCCAGCCTAGTCAACGGATTAAATTAGCTAGTAGCAGGTTGCTCAAACAAAAAAAATAATGAGTTAAATCCAATTTATCAGTTGACTAGGAGGGCTAGTTATGTTGTTCTTGATTTCCAGTTTTCTGTCGCCTTGAAGCTCATAAGCTATCCTAGTTTCTTAACTTGTCTTGCTGAGCATTTAAGATTTGAACCCTTCTGCTATAATGTGGTCATGTTCTTTAGCTTCTTTGTGTTTATTTCTCTTGGCTTGTAACTGTGTGGATCATGCAACTTCTTCTTCCTCTACAACTTCGTCAATAGCCCCTGAATCGAGCCCCACTATCAGTGCTAACGAATTATACCCCACTCTTTCTTTCGTCACATCTTATTACACAAGTTGAATCTCTCTTTCAGTTAATGCAACGCGAAAATATGAATAAAGTTTTGGATTTTTATACCTTTCTTCCCTTTTAATAGCGCAAATAAATTTCTGGAAATTAGGAGTTTTTGAAAGTTACGGAAAAAGAAATGAGAAGCAATGGTCAGGACAAGAGGACGATGAATCTTATCTACCAGTAAGAATATTACTGGTTTTCATCTCCCTTCAAAAGATCTTAATGTCGTAGTTGGAATGATGAAATGCAACTTTTCTTGAAAAATCAAAGAAAGTATAATTAGAGTGAAAGGTAAAAATTAGAGTGGAAAATAGGAGAGATTCTATTTTGCTTGCTGAGTTAATATTAACTACCATAGCAGAAAGAAGTGAAATTCATACATAACATAACAAAAGCCATAACAAGATAAATTCGCATTAATTAATATTCACATTAATTCTATTAATTATATCTTTGTGAATTTCAGTTAAGGCATGGGCTGCTAACACAAGCCTTAAACATAAGTTTCTTCTCTGGATGAATAAACAAGTGTAGGAAGTAGGAACAATAAAATACTATCAGTTTGTTTGAAAAGTAATTTCAATAAGGGACTGCAATAAAATATGGATCTTGATAGCTGGGACTGTATATACATATATATATATGTTGTTGCAATGTCAAACAAAACAGCTTGAACTTTGAAATCAAAAGTATTATTTGATCTCTATGTTTAAAATCTGATTTACAGCTTGAACTAATATAATACTTTTTGTTTGGATGGTGTTATTCTCTATGTTTAAAATCTGATTTACCTCAATTAACTAAATGATTGTTTGTATTCTTCTTAATTAAAATTTGAGAATGTCAATAGAAATATTATGTCTTAATTGATTGATCTATCATTCTGAAGCTCGATTTTTTTCTTTTTTTGAAGTTTTTTCATCTAGGGTATGTGGTTGTTGTGTCAATAGACATATTATGTCCGTACAATGTAGAGATCAATTGATGTTGAATCTATGGACCATGACTATAGTCTGTAGTAATCCTTCTGCTTTGCTAGCGCACCTTTTTTTTTCTCCTGCTGAATTCATATCCTTTGCTTGATTTGTTATTTGTTGTTCATAGTTGTTTTAGAATTTCAAGATCAAATAACCATGAATCAATGACTAATGTAATACTTTTGTTTGACTAAAACAGCTTTTCTACATTGTAAGAACAAATTAACTTACATAAAACACATTCTAGGACACCTTGAACTTTGAAATCAATTCATAAACTAGTAACAGGGCGAATATGACATACATTTTGGATTGTACATGATTAAGTCTTATGTTTAATGATCCATACACATCTCAAATATCTCGTTGGTTTAGGATCGTGATGGACAAATCATGGATGCCAAAGGATAGGTTATCAGAGGAATATAAGAGTGGAGTAGAGTCTTTTATTTAAGCTTACTGAAAATAAGTGGTAGTTATATAGTTGTCTATTAATTATGTGTGTTGTTTTTTAACAGTTCGAAAGGAAAAAATATTCGTTGAAGGACATTGAGCTAGTCCAGAAAGGTAATTATGATATAAATAAATACTTTATTAGTATGTCTGTGTGTATTAGATGTTTCCTATCTTTATAAAATTATGATCGACTTGCAGCTTCAAGTGTTATCTTTCATGTAATTGAGGACAATTGCTTTAGAGCAAGCTTCTTTATGGTATATTTATTTATTGGATTGACATTTTCGTATGTTCTGTTGATTTTTAGCATGTTATAATTCCACGAGTGTAGCTATACTTAAGAGAGTTGTGCATTTTCTTGGATCTATGATTTTTAGAATTAGTATAATATTTGTATCATATGTTTGCTATGAATGATTATATTCTACTTGTGTGCAGTTTCACAGGATTGGACATTTATGGCTGTGGTAACCCGAATTGATTTAGGAAGCAATTGGAAGTGTACAGACCAACAAGTAATTCTTTTGAATCAGTCATTGAAGCCTCCGTCTATGTTTTTTTTGTTGGTGCATACACATTGAAACCTTGTTCAGGATTTTGTACATACTTCATAAAACAATAGTTTGTTAATTTCTAGTTTGGTTTTTGTAGCACTTTTTCTGGACACAGATGTGATTTTATTTTTTAGAATATTTATGAATTAAAACCGTTGTGGTTAATATTTATTACAACGTTTAAAAACGTTGTCTTTACTTAATAAGTGTTTTCGTAAATTTATATGACAACGGTAATCAACTACAGTGTAGTACATTAAAACTGTTGATGTAGATCTAAAACTGTTGTTGTTAGTATGTATAACAACAGCTAGAAAACGTTGTGTATTTAAATAAGCGTTGTCATAAGCGTCTACAACAAGAGTTATTCACCGTTGTCTATGTATCTAAACCGTTGTTGTAGGTAGTTACGACAACGGTTATTAGCTGTTGTCTATGAGCGTCTATCTACGACAACGGGACCTTCCGCAACAGTTGAGAATGCTCATAGACAACGATTAAAAATCGTTATTATAAGTCAGTACGACAACGATTATTAACCGTTGTCTATGAGCGCCTATCTACGACAACGGGACCTTCCGCAACAGTTGAGAATGCTCATAGACAACGGTTAAAAACCGTTACTGTAAGTCGGTACGACAACGGTTAATAACCGTTGTCTATGAGCACCTATCTACGACAACGGGACCTTCCGCAACAATTGAGAAAACTCATAGACAACGGTTAAAAACCGTTATTGTAAGTCGGTACGACAACGGTTAATAACCGTTGTCTATGAGCGCCTATCTACGACAACGGGACCTTCCGCAACAGTGAAAATATACAACGACAACGGTTAATAACCGTTGTCTATGGGCTCTTTTGTAGTACTTTTTCCCTATTTATAATAAACTGTTGTTATGTTTTTTCCATATGTGATACTTTTTCCATATTTATAATAAACTTTTGTCTATGTGATACTTTTTCCATATTTATAATAAACTTTTCTATGTGATACTTTTTCCATATTTATAATAAACTGTTGTTATGTTTTTTCCCTGATTTGTTTTGTAGGTGTTGTGTAACGCCCCAATTTTCAAAACATAACTAGGGACGCTACTTCATACTTAACATGTATATTTCAACTCTTTCAAAACATTTTCATTCAATAGAAACGTTGCAAACTTGGGTCATTTCCATACTCAGCGGAAGTCTTAAATAAAAATAACTGTGGCTACTAATTCTCGAAAACAAAATGCAAAGTTCATGATAAAAACTAGTTTAATGCAATAATAAGTTTCATAAATCTTTCCTCGTGTGACCATCACCACCAACACCTCTACGCATCGGCCGAGCCATTTTCCTGAAAAAAAATATTAAAATAATAGGGATGAGTACGACTACTCAGTGGGGAATACACTTATCCAAACTATATAATATACCAATATATTATGGAAAATTAGAACATGTAAGAATTGCTTAGTCACACAGACCACCGAGTCAACTTCGACTCAAACATTTAAAACGGATCAACTTCGATCCCGGTCAACTTCGACCATAAACATGTGTACCGATCAACTTCAATCACGGATCAACTTCGATCCCGATCAACTTCGACCGTAAACTTTTATACCGATCAACTTCGATCGCTCCTTATCATGCCTGATATTAACTCATAAATATCGAGCATAAAATATAATAAGGATAAATGTAGTGTAAGAATACTTCCCCACCTTAACCTTGATTTTGAATGAAAAACTATGGATATCAAATGATTAAATCATGCGCGCCAATCCTAACATGAAAATGAAATCTTAATAATTTAAGTTTTTTTTTTCCCACATAACACATAAGTAACAAAAGCATGCATAATTTCATATTTTAAACTCAATCTTGATCACAGCAAATAACAATTCAAAACCACAAACAAAGAACTCAAAGCAACATGAAGAAAAACTTGTGCATTTTGAAAACACCTTATAGTACTTTTACTAAATCTATTATCTACCATAATGGCTATTGTGAAAACATGATATTTGTTTCTCGCCAACTTAAAATTATATTTAATTATGAACTTCTTACTTCTATTAATTGATTAAGCAATTCATATAATTTGAATCAAAAAGTATTTTTCTAAAAGGGATTTATTATTATTTTTTTTCTTCCCGTAAACTGGTTTTTAGGTAATAATCTCAAATAGGAATATTAAACTAATTAGGCCAATTAATGCGTAAGAGTTATATAACTAAGCCACAAACCGAATTTACGAATTTAAATTAAATTTGAAATATGTTACCATCCAACTTATAATCCATAATGAACAAGTCAGATTTGCTTATAAATCCTAAAATTCTCACCTCCGATAACATAATGAGGGAAATAATTAACATCAACCTCCGTACCATAAAAATAAAAATGAATAAAATTCCTCCTATGAACTTTTAAAATTCACGGTGATTAGAAATAAAGAAATAAATTATAATCCCTATTATCTTAATTGCATTTTGAATGAATGTAACCAAGTATATTCATAATTAAACACATTGCTCTCATATATGAAAGACCTTTAATTTCCATGCAATTTCACGAATCACAATTTTAGAACTAAAAACGTGCTAATTCACATACTTTTACGGCAAGTTATTTAATTCTAATTCTTGGATTCATGCATGATTCTTGGTAGTCCCTCGGAGCTGCAATGGGTGTGCGCGATTCACATTCGAATGTTTATGTGGTCAACCGGTATGATTTGACTTTTCGATAATAATTATCGTAACTTTTTTACATCTAACTAAACCCAACACAAACTCTTTAAAACAAAGCATCTAAACAAGAGAATTGAAATATCAGACGATCAATTCTTTAAAAATTCTACATAGATTGAAAACAACAATTATAAGGTACTGATGTTCCTTGATAAAAAAAAAACCACCAAAAGATCGTTCGATGTAACAACATGTAGCAACATAGTTCCTACCACCTTACTCCTCTTCATCAACGGTTTTTTTATTCAATGAAGGCAGTTCGGTCTTCAAACATTCGTTGACACCAAAAATCTTAACAAAAATATGCGTATCAGATTTTGGAGCAAACGTCAAAAAGTTGTGCAACGTCATGTCATTTCACGCAGGAAATGATGCCAACCACGTTTAAGAAACCAAGTAGTATCCGCCGTTACCTCCAGCTCGCACTCCCATTTCCCAAAGAACATTTCTAAGATGATAGTTCGATCCTGGATTGATTGAAAAAACGGTCCAAATGGAGATGGAAAAACCTAGACACATTGTCAAAAAGAATAATCATCATCTGCACACTTGGCATGATTACGTGAGTCATATTATGAAAAATATTAATAGAAACTGAGCAATATAATCGAAGAAATAAATTTATAGATAACCAAATTCGGTTTACTTACATATTTGTCATCGAATCCATCTTTCAAAAGCTCGCAAAATCCCGCATAAAACAGTGCACGAGAATTTCGGACAGTTGACATTATATAACTGGGATAGAATAGCGAACAACACAAATAACACAATTAAAAATTGGTTAAAACAAAGACGTTTGCATAACAGTATCCAAAAAAATCACATTATACACCATTCACAACCATATATATACATGTACAGAACCCTATGTAAAACTTATACAAACAACTACTGCCAATACATGTCTTAAATCTATTTCTCTAATTAGTCACAATGCAAAATAAAATATTTCAAATTCCCAGTAACACCAGATTAATTTTTTTATGCTTTATGTTAGATTCCTAAAATTAAATAGAGGGACAATCACAATCAATGAATAAACGTATGCATAATCATCAAAAATCACTACAACTGAGGCTTGTTAATTTATTTTATATCAATACTGTAATACGATTTCTACCAGTTTCCCAAATTCAAACAAGAAAAATTTCAGTTTCGTAATTTATTTACAGAACTATTGCCAATCTGAACAATCAAATGCGATCTATTAAAACTGCATCCTGTAGAAAATTTAGCACAATCACAGCAAGATTGATGTTTAATATCCGAAATCGTCTAGTCTATAATACCAAAATGAACCGAATATTACGGCAATTGTTCAATTCACGTATTAATAGAACAACAATAAACCAAGTAACGACAGCGCGGAGTGGGAATGATCGACTCGGTAGGAAGATATCGATGGCAAGAAATAAACCTAGCCCCTTTCTCGTGTCTTTTGGTGTTCAAAAGGAACAAATGGTATTATATATAAAAAAAAATAATAACAGAAACGAGCTTAATTAGAAAAATAATTGTGTAAGACTTGTTTGTAGATCTGTATTATTGGATCTGAAAGTGAGCCCACTTAATATGTATGATTCTACTTCAATTTACTAAGAAGATATTTTATAACATCTGCGTCTTAAATTTTTAAAATATAATTTTTTTTAATAATTACTTGATGATTTTATATGTTAAGAATAATTTAAACTGCATAGTATAATCTAATATAAATGTTATTGTTTTTATTAGTGAAGGTCTGTGTATGAAATTTTATTTTAATTAACTGTTTTTCGTGATTTGTTTTGTCCAATTTCGCGTCCCTTCTTGTTGAATATTTTTTTTATGGTCTTCCCTTTCTCAATTTCTCAAAACCTTCGACGACGATGAATTGATTTATGAGACTGTGGCATGAATACGAATCATTTAAAAGTAGTGTTTGCTAAGTTTGCAATATTTTCCTTTTCTAACTATGTAAACATGAAGATGATTCAAAACTTTACCAATATCAATGCATTCATCTATTGAGTAAGAATACATTTTAGATGATAAATTTTGTATTTTAGATTTGTTTGTGAATGTGGTGTTATTTTTAGTTAACTTTAGAAATTTACAAAATATTGAACTTTTTTTATTATAATATTTGCATATTTATTTACTATTTTATTTACTTCTATTCATTTTGTTCCGGTAAGTAAAAAAAAAATTAAATATAATTTTAATATTAGAATATATTTGTAATATCAATTTTCATCTCTTTATATTATAAATGTTCATCTTTAATCTATTACGTTTAAAAAGGCTCTAAAAATGAGGTTAATTATTTTTCTTGATACGTATTTGATGGACACGCAGTTCCGTCGCTGTTAGAACCGCGCGGACCAAATAAATTTATAAGTGAGAACACCTGCACATAAACTATACTGGACAAGTATAGTGACAAGCAAGAGGCCGATCCTTAGGGAACGGGTGATTAAGCAATAAATTCTACTGACCTAAAGGGTTTGGCTAGCAGCCACCATAAATTTTGGGTGTTCTAGAATTAGGCAGAAAGATAACATAAAATAATCAACAATCAAATAACAAGTTATAAAAGCAATCCAGCCAAGATAATTTCACACCACCCCCTGTCCGATCCTAGATTACTATGTGAATCAGTTTTAGTTAAGGTTATCTGGCTAGGACGTTGTGTTGAGCACAGGGGCGTCCATTCCTTCTACTACGCTGGAACTGCCATGTTGAACATAGGTGACTACCCTACCTTGTTTAGCAATGACTAGGAAGGCACTAAGGAGCATTAAGAACAAAGGAACCAAATCAATGCATCTACCGATGTTTAGCATTCAAAGCAGAAAACCCAGCTAGACTACGCCTGCCCAGAAAGATGTGTACCTGCCCAGGTTGATCAGATCTAAGCAGTTCTCAACTATCTCAAACAGAGTTCAACTAAAACCTTTACTCAACCAATTATCAAGCACGTTTTCACATCTCACGGATTCTTGGGGGTGGTGTCTCATTACCTCGGCCAGATCTGGGAAATTAGCTACACATATTGACTAAGGACATAAAACTAGGCATGTAAAAATAAAGCATGAAGCAGATCTGAAACTTAAGGTTGAAACAACAAACTTTCGTAAAACAGCAAAGAACTAGCATGAACATTTAACTAAAAATAACAAGAGACGACATCGTACGAAAGCAAAGGCATATATATGTAACGACGTAATATGGACAGAAAGCATGCAATAAATTAACTTAGCTGTGAATAGTAGAGGAACTTAACAACGAACATGAAAGAGTAAATGTAAGCATTAAAGACTGAATTTAAGAACTGTAAATAAAGCTGACCGATAACATTCACAAAAGGAAGTCTTCTCCTTGGAGAGCTTCAAGCTATTCTAGGCAGAAAAGTAAAGATGTTTTTGGAACTACATTAATGGTGGAAATTTTAGAGAGTTTTCTAGAGAGAGGAATGAGCTACATCCATGGAAAATGTAAGTATGAAAAGTTTTTTCTATCAGCTTCGTTCCCTCCCTTTTAGTCTTCACAAAATATCTGGATTTGGTAGGTGGGAAGAACTGTTGCAGGTATGGGTTGCTGGTCAAAGTAAGGCCATGTTGTAGCTTCTAGCTCACTAGTTCCCGCCATAAGCTTGCCAGAATGATGTGGGCCGGCTTAGTGGTCTTGCTTCAGCATTTTTCTTCCCAATTTTCGGCCCAATGGATTCTGCATTAATTCTGGCCTGTTTTCAGGCCATTTCTCATGTTTTCTGGGCAGTTCCATCAATCTCAGCCAGAAGACTTCTAGATCCAGCAGCACCATCTTTTCTCCATATTTTCTCTAAATCCAGGCTACTTATCTGCAATTGCATAACTTAAAGCGCACAAATTAAATGGATAAATGAGCTACAAATCTAGGCTCATCAACCTCCTCACACTTAAGCAATACTTGCCCTCAAGTATGAAGAGAATTTCAAAGCTTAGATTGTAGCCCAAGACAGACTCCTCCAGACACACAAACAGACACTTAAATGAAAAGACAGAAAAACATTCATCCAGTCAAACTGCCCAAGGTTTGCAATATGCCTAGACTCAAAAACAGATGAAGCACACATAGCGATTCTCGATTTGTAGATCACATATCATGAATTCAAAACAAAGGAACATTATTATCAAACGGTCAAAAACCAGGCAGTTAATAAGGTCTTCCTCACGATTCACTCATCACTCCCCTATACTAGTCCAGGACAGCCGCTCAACTATACTATGTTCACTCAGCTGCCATATTGTGTCAATCACAAACGCTACATCAAGGAGGTCTTCTTTTTCAGGTTGTAATGGGGCCAGGGACCATGAACAGATTTTTCAAAGGTGGAATTGTCCTCATTGGTCCTAGGCTTCTTCAATTAAGCACAATCGTTGTGTATGCATGCATTGTAAACAATAGGCAATAGAACTGTAATGTGCAGACAGAAGCATGTAAAAGCATAATGGGTGTGCAATTTTGTACAAGGCAACAAACTAGGGAGGTAATCATGTATTAAGATTTATTCCTCTTCTTCTCCCTTTCTTCTTTATTTCAGATATATATATATATATATATATATATATATATATATATATATATATCTGAAATAAAGAAGAAAGGGAGAAGAAGAGGAATATATATATATATATATATATATATATATATTTTAAAGACTTTATTTGCTGCTGCAACTTTTCTCTTTTTTGCACAACACCCAAATTTGAAATTTTCTGCCTGGATAATTTTTCCTAAAGTTCACAAACAAGCATACACAACTAGGTGAAAGGAAGGTCAGAAAGGCTTGGCTAAAAATTTTGTGAGTTAATGAAACAACACGCCAAGACACAATCTTGGTTCACTAGGGGATCTCTTCTTTGGTAGGATTTGAAAGAATTTAGGCTCAAATGAGATTCCCTAATGCCTCCTATCATATGATGCATGTGATATGACAATATAGCAGCTTTGCGAACCTATTACGCTCATGAAGGAAAGAGTTGAGGCTGCTCAACTTTAAGCTCAAATCTGACTGCCTAGGGGTTATGTTAAGACCTATTCTTGCCCTTATTCATCTTCCTGTTTTCATCTAATAAGTTCCTAGGAATTGAATCTACATTTTCTCATGCTGAACAAAGAGATTTCGCTAAGTTTTTTTTTTTTTGAAAAGTTTTCGCAAGAGTAGGGCAGATGAGAAGATTGGGCAGAAAGAATATAGGCTGACATGCTCAGACACAAACACCTGCATAAAATAAATGCATCCCCCCTCCTCACACTTTGAGCCTTGCTTGATTTCAAGCAAGACAAGATCAAGGATTCAGGGGGAAGAAAACCTCCTCACACTTTAGAGCTCTGCTCTAAAGTGGGAGGAAGTGAATACAAACAAACAGAAAAAATAAAAGAAACAAAAAACAAAATGAAAAAACAAAAATGAAACCCCCCTCCTCACACTTTGAGTCTTGCTTGTCCTCAAGAAAGACAAGTTAAAGGAGAATAGAGGGGAACAAACAAACACAGAAAGAAAGAAAGAAAGAAAGAAAGAAAGAAAGAAAGAAACAAACAAACAGACTCACAAGACAAAGTAAAAATAAAATAATAAAAAAAAAACTGGGAGAGGAGCTGATCCACTTTCTTGGCACGCGGCTTTGCCGCGCGGTGCGTCTTTTTGCTTGTCTTGTGAGCGGCGGATGACTTCCTTTTCTTGGACTTGGTGGTTGAACTGGAGCCGTCCCCTCCACTTCTCCATTCATGCATGTTGTAGAATCTGAGTTTATTCCTGGCATCAGGGTGAGGGGAGGGGCTCTGCTTCTTGGATGGAGGAGCACTGGACGGAGGAGTGGCTGCCACAGGGCTGCTCTTATCTTCTACAGGGGACGCCTGCTCGATCAGCGCGAGGGCACTCGATCTGCTTGCTTCACCGGAGCTTTGGTTAGCTACCACAGTGGTGGCTGCGTTGCGGGCGAACAGCGGTACTCGCTTGGGAAGACTCCTTCTGAGGCTCAGTAGTGGACGGGAAGTCGGCCGCAGGCTCAGCATTGGTTGGGTTTTGTAGTTCGGGCTGAGTGTTATTGTGAGAGTTCTCATCCGGTTCAACACTTGACACAGTGGTGTCCTTAAGCTGAACTTCTTGCTGCGCGTCCTGCTCCACTCCATCATTCTGAGTGTGTTCCTCGTGTTCAGGCTGGCTTTCCTGCTCAGCCCTATCATCTTCAGCGGGGGCATTGGTTTCTGTTTCAACTGGGGTACCAGGTTGGGGTAATCTGACTTCACCAGGTTCAAGTTCACTCTCTTCTGATTCTATTGCGGCAGACACTCTGATTTCCCCTGGCTCTAGGTCACTTTCCTCTTGTGACCCTACCTGTTCACCTTTGAACTCTCCTGGTTCAAATTCTGACTCAGTATGGCCGTTAGAGGCCTGGGACTCAGAGTCAGTATCTTCCTCGGTTGGAAGATCACTCTCCTGCGGGCTGTCCTCTGGGGTTCCGCCTTCATTGTGTTGATCACTACTTTCGGTAGGTGGTTCTAGCTGTTCTACTTCTACGAAATTTTTATCTGTGGGGGTCTCTTCGGATTCTTCTGCAATTTCCTTCCCTTTAGTCAACTCGGTGAGCTTTCTTTGCAGTTTATTGAGCTTTGCTTGCAGGCGGCAGACTTGACTTTGCAATTGAGTATTTATCTCTCTTAAGCGTTGCACCTCAGAAGGTCCTGCCTTAGAAGGAGAGACACCTGCAGCTATGGTGTGGCTCGGGAGTTTGACTCCCGGCTCAATAAACTTGTAAGAATTGTTAGCTCTACGAAAGACTACTTTAGCGCAGATAAGATGATGAATGCTAAACGGCTTTGGGGGAGGAATGACTTTCAGCCGACGTGTACTTTGCAGCAAGAAATACTTTTGGAAAAATTCCCCCATAAAATGACAAAGAGTGAAATGGCGAGTAGGTCACAATGAAATCTCATCAAACCCCTTGGCTATCCAATATCCTAAGTCAATTTTATAACCCTCCCTCATGCACCACATGAAAAATAATTCCTGGTAAGACACTTTAGAGTAAGTAGTGCAACGACCAGAAAGGTTATAAGTGAGGAAGAGATGACAAACTATAAGGACTTGGTCTTGGACAGGGTATATCTCAGACTGTGAGGACCGAGACTTACCAGCCCAGGGGCAAACTGTGACCACACCAATTGGGGTTTCTTATAGCAGGGGAATTCATTAGGTGAACCTCGCAATGCATTCAAGTAAGGTTCATGCAGACTGACAGCAGATGGGATAATTCCAAGACAGAAATTCCACTGGGCTAGACTCAACTTATACCAAACATTTAAAATACGGAAGGTTATGCATGGACCATTCACAAACTCGAACCTTTCTATTCTAAAGGAAGAGCAGAACTCATGCACCAATTCTTCGTACATTTCAGCATGCGGAAACACGTTATTAATATTCAACAACCATGACCAGCCTATGGTCTCAAACTTCTCTATGAACTCATCATGAATGCCCAAACCTTGTAAAACAGTAGGGTCAAAGTATCTACCTGAGGAGAAGGCTTTATGTCGGCTTCCTCCCTGGCGCATTTTCTTGTTCGAGAACTGCTTCAACGCCTTCACTTCTGCGCTGGAGTTGAACTCAACTATCTGCCGTCCTTCTACTGAGAAGAGTTGCGGATTCTGGAAGTAGAAGGTAGGCTCTGTTCCGTGCTTATGTAGGTTAAACTCCTCTATTCCAGGGTAGGAGCGTAGAGGTTGCAGGTCGACAGGGGACATCTCCTCTGTTGGAGGAGGGTCTGAGATTTCAACTGGTGACCGAGGCGGCGTACGTACTGACGACGCATGGAGTGTAGAGAGTGGTGGTTCATCAGTTTCAGTGGCGCTGGGCTGCGGTGGCTCCAAAATAGCATCGTCTGGTTGTTTAGTGGTGATCAGTGTTTCGTCAGCGGCTGGCTGCTCGAGAGTGGTAACGTCTGGGGCAGCGGTAGGTTCTTCAGTGGCGGCAGGGGTCAACTCGGGAATAGATGTACGTTCCGAAGTGGACGGGATGACAGTGATAGTGGGTTGCCTTCGCGAACGGCGGCGAGCGAGCTTTGCTAAGCGGCGCTTCTTGAGACGGCGTTCCGAGAACTCGTCGGAATGAGAGCGGCGACGCTTCTTCCCTTTACGGTGATGTTCGTCTGTGAACGATGGTGACTATGCGCCGACGTTAGAGGAAGGGTTCTGTTGTTCTGTCGCTGGTTCACTGACCGAAGCGGATGAAGATTCTCCCTTGGGTAGCCGCGACTTCTTTTTGCTCTTCATGGTGTGATCTGTGGCCATGGTGTGATCTGTGGCCATGGTGTGATTGTAGTAGAATGTGTTTTTGTTGTGGAGTTTGAGAGATTGAATGAAAGAAAGGGTTTCTCGGTAGTTGTAATGGAGAAAGAGCGGGATTTGAAGGGGTGCGTCTGTGTTGATGTGACGTTATGAACAATAGCAGATGTCTCCCTTCGCTTGGTTAGGTCGAAATAAGATTATTTTAATCTTATCCGATATTTGCAAATGGCCCCTCCGCCTTTCTACAGTATTCAACTCTCCGGCATTTGCAATCAAGTCCCTCACATCTTTGTCTTTGCTCTGCTACCCCTCTGCAATATCCACCAAAAAGAAAAATGAAAAACAGAATAGGAAAATAAAGAATTGAAAATAAACAATAAAATAGTGATAAAAATCCCCTACTGGCAGGCTTTTGAGGGGAATGCCCTCCAGCGCCAGAGTTCATCGTCCTCGGCTGGACGTTCTTTTGAGTAATCAGAGGAAAGGTGGGCATTGGAGGACCATGCAGTCCGTCTCCTCCAATTGACTATGATCGTGGTGAGCTTTCAAGCGGTTTCCATTAACGGTGAATGGATGGGCTGTTGACGATCCTGCGATCTCCACGGCTCCACTAGGCCAGACACGAGTGACCTTGAACAGTCCTATCCATCTGGACCTCAACTTCCCAGGCATAAGCCTGAGCTTCGATTGAAATAACAACACGAGTTTTCCGACTTGAAAACTCTTCCCTCGAATGTTCTTATCATGCCAAATCTTGGCTCTATCTTTGTACCAACTGGCTACATCATAGGCTTCCAGTCTCAGTTCTTCTAATTCCTGCAGTTGATACTTCCTTTCTTGCACACATTGAGTGTGTTGCATGTTCATCTGCTTGACAGCCCAGAAGGCTTTATGCTCTATCTCCACCGGCAGATGGCACATCTTTCCAAAAATTAACTTGTAGGGAGACATCCCAAGAGGTGTCTTATAAGCAGTTCGGTATGCCCACAAGGCATCATCGAGCCGAAGGCTCCAATCTTTGCGAGTTGGGTTGACTATTTTCTCCAGAATCTGCTTAACTTCCCTATTAGAAACTTCTGCTTGGCCATTTGATTGTGGGTGATATGGTGTGGACAAGCGGTGTTGGACTCCATACTTCTTCATTAGAGCCTCAATGGTCCGATTGCAGAAGTGTGTCCCTTGATCGCTGATGACTGCTCTGGGTACTCCGAAGCGGCTGAAGATGTGAGATCGTAAAAAGCTTGAGACAACCTTGGCGTCATCGGTTCTGGTTGCCTTGGCTTCTACCCACTTGGAAACGTAGTCCACAGCCAGCAGAATGTAGAAATTCCCGAATGAATTGGGGAATGGTCCCATAAAATCCATTCCCCAGACATCAGAAATTTCGCAGAACCGCATGGGCTGCTGATGCATCTCATCTCTCCTGGAAATGTTGCCTGTCATTTGGCATCTGTGGCAACTCTTGCAGAATTCATAGGAGTCTTTCTGTAGAGATGGCCAGAAAAATCCACTGTCTAGGATTTTCCTGGCTGTTCTTTTCGCTCCAAAATGACCTCCACATGCAAGGGTGTGACAGTGCTCCAAGATACTCTTCTGCTCAGACTCAGGGGCACATCTGCGTATAATTTGATCGGCCCCGATCTTCCATAAGTATGGCTCATCCCAAAAGTAGTATTTACTATCACTCTTAAGTTTAAGGCGCTCTTCTCGAGTGAAGTGGGATGGAGTTTGCTTTGAGGTAAGAAAATTGAAAATGGAAGCGTACCAGGGGAGTCTGCCCATTCGGCTAACTGCGGCGCAGTACGTCACTTTTGGGCAGAAGGGCGGACTTGCTATGCTCAAGCTGTAGACTTCCTTGATCTCATATAGGTGTTCTTCTGGAAAGGTCTCTCGAATTGGGACACCATCTGTAGGTTGGATCAGTCTGCTTAGGTGGTCAACAACTCTATTTCTGTCCCTTTCCTGTCTTTAACCTCCCAGTCAAATTCCTGAAGTAGTAGTATCCATCGGATTAGCCTTGGCTTGGATTCTGCCTTTGACAACAGATACTTCAAAGCAGAATGGTCCGTGTGGACAATGATTTTGGATCCTAACAAATAGGATCTGAATTTTTCAAAGGCGAAAACAACCGCCAATAGTTCTTTCTTTGTGGTTGTGTAGTTGCATTGGGCAGGATTCAGAGTTTTCGAAGCATAGTATATGACATGATTCTCCTTGCCCAACTTCTGGCCTAAGACTGCACCGACTGCATAATCGCTGGCATCGCACATCAGTTCGAATGGTAGGTCCCAATCAGGAGCTTGCATGATTGGGGCAGAGATGAGCTTATTCTTGAGAGTGTTGAAAGCTTTCTTGCAACTATCACTGATCTCAAAAGGCACATCAAGTTGAAGAAGTTTGGTCAGGGGTTGAGCTATTTTAGCAAAATCTTTGATGAATCTGCGATAGAACCCTGCATGGCCAAGGAACCCACGGACTTCCTTGACATTGGTAGGGTATGACAATTGAGAAATGATGTCTACCTTCGCTTTATCAATAGCTATCCCCTTTTCTGATATTATATGGCTCAGCACGATGCCTTCTTTCACCATGAAGTGGCACTTCTCGTTGTTGAGCACAAGGTTCTTCTCAACGCATCTGGCTAGAACCTTATCTAGGCTATCCAGACAGTTATCAAATGAACTCCCATAGACAGTAAAATCATCCATGAAAATTTCTATACATTTCTCGATCATGTCTGAGAAAATGCTCATCATGCATCTTTGAAATGTACCTGGTGCATTGCATAGCCCAAATGGCATTCTTCTGTATGCGTAGGTGCCAAAGGGGCAGGTGAAGGTTGTCTTTTCTTAGTCATCGTGGCTCACATGTATCTGAAAATAACCGCAGTAGCCGTCCAAGAAGCAAATATATGCTTGCCCTGCCAACCTCTCGAGCATCTGGTCAATGATTGGCAGGGGTAAGTGATCTTTTCTAGTGGCATTGTTGAGCTTGCGATAGTCTATACACATGCGTCATCCAATGACTGGGCGCGTAGGGACAAGTTCCTCCTTCTCATTTTTCACTAGTTGAATTCCTCCTTTCTTGGGCACCACGTGTACCGGGCTGACCCACTTACTGTCTGAGATTGGGTAGATGGTCCCCATCGACAAAAGTTTAAGAATCTCCTTGAGGACCACTTCTCTCATGTTTGGGTTCAATTTGCGTTATGGATCTCTGCTCGGCTTACTGTTGGGCTCCATCAAAATGTGGTGCATGCAGACGTCTGGGCTGATCCCAGTGATATCTGCCAATGTCCACCCAATTGCAGCTTTGTGCTTCTTCAGAATTGCAACAAGTTTGGCTTCCTCTTCCTGTGTTAAGTTACTGCTGATGATGATTGGCAATGTTTCTTTCTCTCCCAAGTAGGCATACTTGAGGTGTGCAGGGAGAGGTTTGAGTTCCAGTTCAGGTGCCTTGATAATGGATGGTAGTGGCTTTTCTAGAATCTGATCCTGGGGCAGTCCACTCACGCTGACTTCCAATTCTGGTTGAGAATATAAACTCATAACAGCTTCTTTGACTTCATTATCACTCATCCCTTGAATGTCCAATTCTGTCATACCTTGGGTAACAATTACCTCCATTTTGTCTTTTGCAAATTCTCTTTCCAAATGATGTTGAATCATTGGAACAAAAACATCAACATTATTCACATTCTCTGCATCGGCAGGCTACTTCATGGCTGCATAAATGTTGTGTGTGTATTGCTCCTCATTCCATGATATGCCGATTGTTCCTTGGTGTACATTGATGACTGCCCTTATGGTGTCCAGAAAGGGCCTTCCTAAAAGTACTCCAGCAGTCCCCTTTATCCTTTCATCATTGGTGTTGATGACAAAGAAATCAGCTGGGTAAATAAACTCGTTCACCTTAACCAATACATTCTTTAGCAGTCCACATGGGTAGATGCATGATCTATCTGCAAGTTACATCACTACCCTAGTCTCTTTCAGTTCTACTCCCACCAATGTGTTGTAAACCGATAGTGGCATCACACTTATAGATGCTCCCAAGTCACACATGGCATTTTGGATCAACTTATCTCCAATTAATCACGAAAGTGTAAACGCACCTGGGTCTACACATTTCTCTGGTAGGTTTTTTTGTATCATCACCGAAGCTGCTTTCTGCATAATCACTTTCTCTCCATCAGGCACCTTACTAGCTATAAATTCCTTCACAAACTTCGCCAATTGGGGAAACTTCAGAGCCTGAAGAAGTGGGATGTTAATTACCAGTCCTTCAGACAATGCTTTGTAGTCCATAGTTTCTGCCTTCGGTTTCGTTCTTCGTAACAAGGCAGATGGAAACGGTGGTGAAGCAATTGGCTCAATCGGCCTTTTCGTCTCCTCTTCTGACTGTTTAGGCTCAGGTACACTGCTTTCCTTCCATGTTGGTGGGGGTAAGTCTCGTCCACTCCTCAGAGTTACTGCACTGACATTCTCCTGTCTTGGGTTGATCTGAACCTGGGCAGGAATGGCTCCTTTGTCTCCTTTTATGTCCCTCAGGGAGTTGGCCAATTGTTCCAATTATTTGGATAAGGCGCTCATACCAGCCTTCTGCTCATTCTGGGAGTTTTGGAATTCATTCCATAGCTCTTCATTGGTTCTGTATGACCTTTGCGGAGCATTCTGGTTCTGGGAAGTCCCTCCTCTGTGGTGTGGTGGTCTATAGGTTTGATTTTGGTTGGGTGGTAATTGATTTTGAGGTTGGGAAGGAGGTAATTGGGCTTGTTGTTGTTGTTTGTAGGGTTGTGTTTGGAAAGAAGAAGATTGAGGTTGTGTTTGATGGGATGGTGACTGTGGTTGATTTTGATAAGCTGGAGGTGGTGATTGATAACGTTGTGGTGGTTGATGGTAGAATGGTTGAGTCGGAGGAGGTATAGTTTGGTGATTCTGTTGATAATTATGTTGCTGATAGTCTGGCTGTGGTGGTGGATGATATCTTTGTTGTGTCTGCTATGGTGGATCTCCAGGTTGTCTCCAGTGGAGGTTAGGGTGATCTCTGTTCTTCATGAAATGATATCCCCCCACTGCATTGGCATCTTCATACTCTACCACTCCCAGGGTGCATCTTATGGAAGAGTGGCCCAACTCACCACAGGCACCACAAGTCACCTCCACAGGTTCAGTTGTGGTTGGCTTGTTCACTACTTGGTTCAACAGTCTCTCTATCTTCTACATTCTATCCTCGTTCCTCCTTTCATAGTCTGAGGAGGTTGCTTGGGCGACCTTCCTCACATCCTTTGCATTTTCTCTATCATATTCTTTTGTGGAGTCCACCAGTCTCTGGATATACTTTCTGGCCTCACTAACCTTAAAGTGAGTGAATCCTTCTCCACTTCCAGAGTTCACCAGGTCTTTGTACTTCATAGTTAGGCCTTGGTAGAAGAATTAAAATAACTCCCCATCTCTATACTTGTGGTTTGGGCAGTCTTCCACTAATCTGTTGGATCGCTCCCAATACTCACTTAGGGATTCATCACCTTCTTGTTGGATGCCTGAGATCTCCTTTCTCAAGGCACTTGTCTTCGTGGCTGGAAAGTGATATTCAAGAAAAGTGGTCTCCATCTGTGGCCAGTCAGCAATGGTGTCTGTGCGCAAACTTGAGTACCAAGTGTTAGCACGATCACTCAGGGCATAAGGAAATGCCATTAGCTTTACTTCATCTTCAGATTGCTGGCCAGTTCTCTTTTGTAGCCTGCATATCTTCTCAAACTCGTTCAAAAACGAGAAAGGGTTCTCATTCTTTTTTCTGTAAAATTTGGGCAGAGCATTCAGTACTACTGCCTTGAGCTCCACTGGGTTCTCTCCATACACAGCAATCTGCACAGGATTCCTCGCAGTGTGCTCATTAACTTCAAGGACCTGCCTATCTTCCTCGTCCATTTTTGTTGCTCGTTCGGATTTTGATTTGGATTCTGAGTCAGATGCTTCCTTTTCAGATTGTTCCTTCTCCTGGTCAGAGAAGTACTCTTGTTCTCTTTGGTTGTTGGCTTCAGTACCAGCTTCAATTGCTGCTCCTGTATGGGCAGTTTCTTCGCCTTGCGACTCCAGTTGAACTTGTCGCCTGTGCAGTTGCGTTTCCTTCCGGTTTCTCCTGGCTGTCTTCTCTATTTCGGGATCGTACCAGAAATTAGGGTTGACAAAACCGCTCATAAACACCTGGAAGAGATACTATTGACAATAACAAACTGGTCAATAGAAAAAGTAACTTAATTCTTAAAAACGTCGTTCCCCGGCAATGGCGCCAATTTGATGGACACGTAGTTCCGCCGCTGTTAGAACCGCGCGGACCAAATAAATTTATAAGTAAGAACAATTGCGCATAAACTATACTGGACAAGTATAGTGACAAGCAAGAGGTCGATCCTCAGGGAACGGGTGATTAAGCAACAAATTCTACTAACCTAAAGGGTTTGGCTAGCAGCCACCATAAATTTTGGGTGTTCTAGAATTAGGCAGAAAGATAACATAAAATAATCAACAATCAAATAACAAGTTATAAAAGCAATCCAGCCAAGGTAATTTCACACCACCCCCTGTCCGATCCTAGATTACTATGTGAATCAGTTTTAGTTAAGGTTATCTGGCTAGGACGCTGTGTTGAGCACAGGGGCGTCCATTCCTTCTATTACGCTGGAACTGCCATGTTGAGCATAGAAATAGTCCCCTACCCAGGTGACTACCCTACCTTGTTTAGCAATGACTAGGGAGGCACTGAGGAGCATTAAGAACAAAGGAACCAAATCAAGGCATCTACCGATGTTTAGCATTCAAAGCAGAAAACCCAGCTAGCCTACGCCTGCCCAGAAAGATGTGTACCTGCCCAGGTTGATCAGATCTAAGCAGTTCTCAACTATCTCAAACAGAGTTCAACTAAAACCTTTACTCAACCAATTATCAAGCACGTTTTCACATCTCAAAGATTCTTAGGGGTGGTGTCTCATTACCTCGGCCAGATCTGGGAAATTAGCTACACATATTGACTAAGGACATAAAACTAGGCATGTAAAAATAAAACATGAAGCAGATTTGAAACTTAAGGTTGAAACAACAAACTTTCGTAAAACAACAAAGAACTAGCATGGACATTTAACTAAAAATAACAAGAGACGACATCGTACGAAAGCAAAGGCATTTATATGTAACGGCGTAATATGGACAGAATGCATGCAATAAATTAACTTAGATGTGAATAGTAGAGGAACTTAACAACGAACATGAAAGAGTAAATGTAAGCATTAAAGACTGAATTTAAGAACTGTAAATAAAGCTGACCGATAACATTCACAAAAGGAAGTCTTCTCCTTGGAGAGCTTCAAGCTATTCTAGGCAGAAAAGTAAAGATGTTTTTGGAACTACATTAATGGTGGAAATTTTAGAGAGTTTTCTAGAGAGAGGAACGAGCTACATCCATGAAAAATGTAAGTATGAAAAGTTTTTTCCATCAGCTTCGTTCCCTCCCTTTTAGTCTTCACAAAATATCTGGATTTGGTAGGTGGGAAGAACTGTTGCAGGTATGGGTTGCTGGTCAAACTAAGGCCATGCTATAGCTTCTAGCTCCCTAGTTCCCGCCATAAGCTTGCCAGAATGATGTGGGCCGGGTTAGTGGGCTTGCTTCAGCACTTTTCTTCCCAATTTTCGGCCCAATGGATTCTGCATTAATTCTGGCCTGTTTTAAGACCATTTCTCCTGTTTTCTGGGCAGTTCCATCAATCTCGGCCAGAAGACTTCTAGATCCTGCAGCACCATCTTTTCTCCCTATTTTCTCTAAATCCAGGCTGCTTATCTGCAATTGCATAACATAAAACACACAAATTAAATGGATAAATGAGCTACAAATCTAGGCTCATCAGTATTTTTATGATTTTCTTAATTATTTAGGACTATCTCCGGTCCAATTTTTCTATTTTCCTTGTGCTCTTTGTCGAATATCTTTAGAAAATCCTACTCGAAAATAGAACCGAATAATTCAAAAAAATCTAAAATAATAAATATAAAAAAAGAATCAATCATTTTTTTTAACGTAATTGATTTTGTGTAGATATTAATGCATTTCCAGAAGATATGGAGTCGAATATATGTAGACCACGATGACCGAAGAACTTATATATTATAATACATTATTTATATATATAGATCTATATTTTATGTTATTACATAATAATATTTTTATATCTATATATACATATTTATACTGTACCATATAATATTATAAATAACTATATATTGTTATATCATATAGATATAAACTATTTATTATGTATATATATAATTATAGAATAAATACATATATATATATGTTATATAGTGTATTGGTGAATATTTATAAATAAAATATTGGATATGTCTATATATACAATATTTTATTTATGATAAGTGTTATATAACGGAGTGTATTGGTGAATATTTATAAATAAAATATTGGATATGTCTATATATACAGTATTTTATTTATGATAAGTGTTATATAACGGAGTAATAGTATATAATAATTTATATATATTAGATAACATATATATTTATTATACATATACTATATAACATATATAATATTACTTATTTATTTAACCCTGTATTTGTGGAATAGTAATCCTTTAAAGTTTTATATTCTTTATTTAAGTACTTATTTATTTAATTACTCATTTAAAGGGTTTCTTCATCTATCACTGTTTTTCTTAAACTTTTTAGGTACAGACTAAATATGCGTATCAAGGATGATACTGGTTTTATCCAAGTTCTTTTATGGGATAGGGAGTGTGTGAAGTTGATTGGCAATAAGGCTGAGTATTTTGTTATATCATCAGATTTGGTATTTATTTGAATGAATTCCTTTTATTTGTTCATTAATTCGTGATTTCTTAAATTTTGGCATTTGATGTTTGAATATAGGCTGCTGAAAAGGATCTAATGACTTTGTTATTAAACAAGACGTTCTTGTTTAATATTCAGTTGAAGAGTGAACAGAGAGTGAATGTTGGTGGTGCTTATACAGTTAACTAGGTGGCGACTAATGTTGAGCCAACTCGTGACTTGCCGGAGAGCCAGGTCTTTATTGACTGATATTTTTTTTTCTTATTTACTAATGTCTCTTGCATTTAAATTCTTAATGTTATTATATATAGGAATCAAATATCCCTTCTATGATATCTAATGCGTCTGGAGTTAATACACCTGTCAGTAAATCTGGGCTTGTTTAAGCAGTGTATTAATTGTCGATGAAAAACAAAGTTGCTCTCCCGGTGAGGTGGCTAGCGTTCCCCCTGGGTTTGGTGATTGTTCTCTGAGTGTTTCGAAACAGGTTGTCGGGAAGAAGAAATTGGTTGGTGATGTATTGGATCTTGCTGAGATTCGTTATCAGCCGAGTGATGATGGTTCTGCTAGGAAGAAACTCAATGATAGTTTTGTGGAGGGTGTGTCTTCTAAAAAAAGGAGGGTCAACATAAAGAAAGAGAAGCCATAGTGCCGCCGGTAGTTGTTTTTGATTGAACATATGTGTATGTATGAAATGAATTTGGTAGTAATATTAAATAGTCAAGTATTATTTGTAGTGTATATTTGACTATTTCTATATAGTTTACTTGATTTTTGTAGTTTATTTTATTTTCACAAAAAAAAATCTGGTTACTTCAACACTATCCGACCATCCGTGCGAAGCACGGGTGCCGCACTAATATACATATATAGCATAAAATATTGTTAGCAACTTACAATTTTATAATGTGACTGTAGGATACTAGGATTCTTACCGCGTGCCATGTATTGATGACACCAAAAAAAAGAAATAAATACTGTCTGCAATTAAGGAGTGGCATTGTTCTTTAGTATGGCTGGGTTCTCAATTTAGTACAAGGGTCTGTAAGAGATATCAAGATTTGGACCAAGAATAGTTTTGCTATCTTTCTTAATTACAGTGGCGAAGCCAGAATTCAAAAATAGTGGTGGCAAAATGTTAGGTTCTGGTTTGGGTCACGTTTGGGTCGGGCGAGTTGAGTCATGAGTCGTGAGTAAATATTCGAAAAATTGGTATACCGCACATACCGTACCGAAAAAATACCGAAGATTTGGTATACCGTGATTTTTGGTACGGTATGATACCGTACCGAAGTTTTTCAGTATGGCAACGATATGAGATTTCTCATACCGCGGTATACCGTTGTATAATTTCGGTATGCAACGGTATACCGAACATACCGATTCATACCGAACCTCGATATATACCGTGTACCGTTATACCGTGGTACATACGGTATGCCGAAGTAAATCGATTCATACCGAACATCGATATATACCGTATACCGAAATATACTGATTCATACCAAATGTCGGTGTATACCGTATACCGATATACCGAACTATACCGATTCATACCGAACTATACCAATTTGTACCGAACTATCCATTATACCAATCTTAATGTTATATTATACATTTATATATTAATGTTTGTCTAATAAATTAACCGTAGTCCGTACATACCATTTAAATGTCTTAACTTTATTTAGTAAAATTCGCATTATTTATTTATTAAACCATGAAATGAATTCAAAAAAATTTAAATTACATAAATAATACATACCAATTATTTGAATTGCCTAAATAATACTTGAAGTGGACTGAAAAAATAATCTAAGTTTATTTATTGAATAAATTTATATTTTTTTGTTCTCTATTATTTTGTATAAATTTTATATCATCTTATGGTTCATATTTTGAATAAATATTTAACTTTTTCTTAGTTTGTCTGATTTTTAAGAAACATAAACTAATTAATCATTAAATGTTCATATGATGATATGACCATACAACTTAACAATCACTAATCATTATGAATCAAATATATATGATTGAGAGAATAATTTATTATATTATGTTATTATTGTTCCAAGTGAAACACTAATTTAATCAAGAAAAGAAAAATGAAATGAAATACAAATAAAAATTTTTAGTTATATTAATAACTGTTATTTTATATCGATTATTATGAAAATTACTTTATTATTTATATTTTCTAAATGAAATACTAATTCAATCAAGAAAAAAACATCAAAGACAAATATAAATCAAATATTCTATTTTGGGCAAAATTATATTCTTAATTTCTTTCTACATTTTCTCGATATATATTCTATTTATTAGTTTCTAAATATTAAATGAAGTAGAATAGAATATTTCCTTTGTATTAAATATTAAAGTTATTAAATGAAGTAAAATTAAAATCATGTAATTATTATTTTTTAGAATCTTATCCGTTTAACAAAAAATAAAGAAAGCTTGATGGATCATTTATCTTAAGTAATTATTAATTGAGTTGGTCTTATGTGCAACTGGTTACACATACAACCAGTTGGGCCACAAGTTAGTTTTAATACTTTGGCCCATATTATTATATAATTCGGCCCTAGTCCATTAAGAAAAATTATTCCAGTCCATTAAAAAAAATTAAGAAATCTTCTTCTTCTTCGCAGAGAAAAACGATTGAATCAATTCATAACAATTGCGAAATACACAAATCTCACCCCCTTTTGTATTTCGCCCCTCCTTCCCTCTCCCTCGTAATTCTACATTTCACCCCCTTTTGTACTGAAATTTCAGCTGTGGTGATGAGAATTTGTCCAAGGATTATGGTTTGTTTGTTACGTACCCTTTGAGGGCGGGACAGACCTTGGAGTCGGTGGCAGCGGACAATAATTTGACCGTCGATTTGGTCAGGAGATATAATCCGTCGGCTAATTTCAACTCAGGCAGTGGCTTGGTGTATATTCCGGGAAAAGGTCGGTAATTTTGTTTGTTTTATTTTTATTTGAATAATTCTTGTTGTACTGCCGCCGCTATCTCCCTTGTGTAATCCATTTACGTCGATATTGAATTTTGGTTGTTGAAAAGGTTGGTTTTTACATAAGTGTGCAATTACTCGCTTAAGTATGATAAATGGCAGACATTGCTTATTATTTTCACTGAGATTATATTTGTTAGTTTGAATTTAAGGGGTCGTGATCATATTTGGATGTCTGAGTACTTGATATTACTGGGATGTGGTAAAGATAAACTAAGCTGCATTAAAACAACTTCCATATCCAAGCAGAAGGTGTTGGCAAAGTTTGAAAGTGTTGCTGGGATGGTGAGTTTGAAAGTGTTCTAATATATTTAAGAGGAGTTGTTGGCATACGTTTATACGCGAAGGATGAAAGGATCGTATAAGCACTTTATATAATGTGGTTTTAGTTTAGTTTTAAGTCTTTAGTACAATTGCGTAGCTTTAATTAAATTGTCATGTTAGTCTTTAGTTTAGTATCATTCTTCCTTAAGAAAAGTGTCATTCTTATTGAGTAATAGTATCACATGTTGTTAACAAAAGTATCATTCTTCCTTAAGAAAAGTGTCATTCTTATTGAGTAATAGTATCACATGTTGTTAACAAAAGTATCATTCTTCCTTAAGAAAAGTATCAGTCTTACTTAAGAAAAGTATCATTCTTCCTTTTATTCATTTTTTCTGAATAAAAGTATCATTCTTCCTTAAGAAAAATATCATTCTTCCTAAAGAAAAGTATCATTTTTATTGAGCAATAGTATCACATGTTGTTAACAAAAGTATCATTCTTCCTAAAGAAAAGTATCATTCTTCCTTAAGAAAAGTATCATTGTTTCTGAATAAAAGTATCATTCCTCCTAAAGAAAAGTATCATTCTTCCCTAAGAAAAATATCATTCTTCCTTAAGAAAAGTATCATTCTTATTAAGCAACAGTATCACATGTTGTTAACAAAAGTATCATTCTTCCTAAAGAAAAGTATCATTCTTCCTTAAGAAAAGTATCATTCCTTCTTGAGAAAAGTATCAATCTTCCTAAAGAAAAGTATCATTTTTATTGAGCAATAGTATCATATGTTGTTAACAAAAGTATCATTCTTCATTAAGAAAAGTAACATTCTTCCTTAAGAAAAATATCATTCTTCCTAAAGAAAAGTATCATTCTTCCTTAAGAAAAATATCATTCTTCCTAAAGAAAAGTATCATTCTTCCTTAAGAAAAGTATCATTCTTCCTTAAGAAAAGTATCATTCTTCCTTAAGAAAAGTATCATTCTTATTGAGCAATAGTATCACATGTTGTTAGGAATTTCAGAAGTGCGCATGGAGAAATCAAATGATGAGAAAGTATTACAATCTTATTCTAAAGGCGCAAGAAAGTGAAGAAGCAAGAAAAGCCGTTGAAGATGGATTTAATTATGTGGTACCAGTTGTTGATGCATTGGTAACTAGAGAGAAAACAAGTGATGCAGTGGAGGAAACGTGCTCATCTCATCAAAATGTGTTAGATCCTTCACACTCTAACACAAAAGGACGGAAAAAGAGAGGATAAAAGCTCATCATAAAACTAAGAAGTCAAAGACAAGTAACCCATCAAGTTCAACTCCATCAAAGGAGTTTGGTACACAAACTCCAAATCCCAGATCATTTTAGAAGATCAGCAAGTGAGTTTTCTCTTGTATTCTATTCCTCAATAAACTGGTTTTTTTCCCCCTTAATGCAAATGTGCTGATCGTGTTTCTCTCGTACTATTATTTCTTGTTCAAAAGCTTTCTAAAGCAGGAAACTAATGTCTTATTTCATTTTTAGTGTATTTACTACAAGTTCAACAATTAAGGGGTCATTTCGAAGGTTAATGTTGCTGTGTTATGATGCTTCGCGGTACTTGCTGTGGAATTGATACTTTTATTCAGAAAAAATGATACTTTTATTCAGAAACAATGATACTTTTATTCAGGAACTTCATTACAAGTGATTTAAGTGACAGTTTTGTTAATGTTAATTTTGAATATCTACATTGAGACTTCAGTACAATTTTTTAGCCTATGTCAAGTTATTTCTCCTCCTTGAATATGAATATTACCTTTTCTCCAGAGATATTCTTAGCTATGCTGTCTTTAGTTTCCATCAGTTTTTATTTTCTTACTTCAATAATTACATGGCCTTTTATGTTGGCTGTCTTGAGTTGGACATGTAGTATCGTTGTTAGGAATATCAATATGTGAATGGCGTTTTAATTGGCCATGCCCATGTGGATGATTGAGCCCAGAAATATCAGATTTTGTTGGATGATTTGATTATTCATTCCCACTGAATACTATAATGTATAATTGGTTTGCTAGTTTTTTGTTTGAAGTTGTGGGTATCAACTTGTTTTTCTGTATCTTCTAGGAATATGTTTAAATCTGAAGCTAGAATCTAATATTTGTTTGCTGTCTATTTATTTATTTGGATAAGGTTATGGATTTGTTTGTTGACGTTATTCGATTTTATCTGATGCACAACTTAGAAAACCATAGTATTCTGGTCTATGTAAACTTGTCATTTTGTTATATTGTGATTTTTTCTCTTCATTCTCGTTAAGTTTAAATGTTAGATGTAGTGTTACCTTCTATGCACATGAATACAGAAGCTTTTCCTTCACTTGTTGTACCTCGAGTCACTAATTCCCACTTTGTTGTGCATACTATAATGAATAATCAAATCAGAAGTGAGTGTAGGCATACTGTTGTTAACAAAAGTATCATTCTTACATAAGAAAAGTATTATTCTTCCTTAAGAAAAGTATCATTCTTCCTTAAGAAAAGTATCATTCTTATTGAGAAATAGTATCACTTGTTGTTAACAAAAGTATCATTCTTCCTAAAGAAAAGTATCATTCTTCCTAAAGAAAAGTATCATTCTTTCTAAAGAAATGTATCATTCTTCCTTAAAAAAGTGTCATTCTTCCTTAAGAAACGTATCATTGTTTCTGAATAAAAGTATCATTCTTACTTAAGAAAAGTATTATTCTTCCTTAAGAAAAGTATCATTCTTTATTGAGCAATAATATCACATGTTGTTAACAAAAGTATCATTCTTCCTTAAAAAAAATATCACTCTTCCTTAAGAAAAGTATCATTCTTCCTAAAGAAAATTATCATTCTTAACTGGCTAAAAACAGACACTCTATTACTTGATGGAATAAAATTAGTCCTGATTAAAATATATTTAAAAAAAATCAAACTTAAGAAAAGTATCATTCTTCCTAAAAAAAGTTTCATTCTTCCTAAAGAAAAATATCATTCTTCGTTAAGAAAAGTATCATTCTTCCTTAAGAAAAGTATCATTCTTATTGAGCAATAGTATCACATGTTGTTAACAAAAGTATCATTCTTTCTAAAGAAAAGTACATTCTTCCTAAAGAAAAGTATCATTCTTTCTAAAGAAAAGTATCATTCTTCCTTAAGAAAAGTATCATTCTTCCTTAAGAAAAGTATCATTGTTTCTGAATAAAAGTATCATTCTTCCTTAAAAAAAGTATCATTCTTATTGAGCAATAGTATCACATGTTAACAAAAGTATCATTCTTCCTTAAGCAAAGTATCATGCCGTAATTTTGAATTGCATATATTATTATATATAATTGGTTACGCTCCAATATAATAACATTCAAATTATACAGACGTAAATTGCAAATTATAAATAACAAATTATAGCATGCGACAAATTCGATGGGATTATGATACTTCATTTTTCTATGATTATCAACACGTCTTAATATATTTTGTGTTAGTGGAAAATGACATGTTATTTCAATTATCAAATCCGAAAACTAGTCTTAGTTTTCACATTTATAAAAGTAAAAAAAGAAAAAAACTTTTCTAATCGTTTTCCTTCTTCAGCTTTTATATTTGCATGAAATTTATTTGATGCACACTTAATTATTATTATTTTTTTGTTGATGCGATGGAAATGAAGTAGACAAATGAGTAATTAATATCCACGTATGAGCTACTTTCCTTAGATATATTTGTGCTTGAAATGTATATACAGGTGGAATCCATATGGTCCCTTCTCTTAAAAAATGTATAACAAACAAAAATGAATGGCCCCTGCATAAATATAATTTATCTTGATTCAAACTCTTTGCTAAAGATTGTCCTAAAGAAAAGTATCATTCTTCCTAAAGAAAAGTATCATTTTTATTGAGCAATAGTATCACATGTTGTTAACAAAAGTATCATTCTTCCTTAAGAAAAATATCATTCTTCCTAAAGAAAAGTATCATTCCTCCTTAAGAAAAGTATAATTCTTCCTTAAGAAAAGTATAATTCTTATTGAACAATAGTATCACATGTTGTTAACAAAAGTATCATTCTTCCTAAAGAAAAGTATATTCCTATTGAGTAATAGTATCACATGTTGTAAATAAAAGTATCATTTTCCCTAAAGAAAAGTATCATTCCTATTGAGCAATAATATTTTTCCTTGTTTTTACTGTACCCTACTTTTTTCTCCGGTTAAAAATGCTCGCATTCCTTCGGAACACTCGCATTTTTAAAGGATTTGGAAAAAGCTAGCGTTCATTCGGAACGCTAGCATTTTCAAACCCTTTTAGTCGTGGAACTGCTACGGTATTTTTCCTTGTTTTTACTGTACCCTAGAGGGGAAGTCTAAACCCTACTTTTTTTCTCTGGTTAAAAATGCTCGCGTTCCTTCGGAACACTCGCATTTTTAAAGGGTTTGGAAAAAACTAGCTTTCCTTCGGAACGCTAGCATTTCCAAACCCTTTTAGTCGTGGAACTGCTACGGTATTTTTCCTTGTTTTTACTGTACCCTAGAGGGGAAGTCTAAACCCTACTTTTTTTCTCCGGTTAAAAATGCTCGCGTTCCTTCGGAACACCAGCATTTTTAAAGGGTTTGGAAAAAGCTAGCGTTCCGAAGCTAGCGTTCCTTCGGAACGCTAGCATTTCCAAACCCTTTTAGTCGTGGAACTGCTACGATATTTTTCCTTGTTTTTACTGTACCCTAGAGGGGAAGTCTAAACCCTACTTTTTTTCTCTGGTTAAAAATGCTCGCGTTCCTTCGGAACACTCGCATTTTTAAAGGGTTTGGAAAAAACTAGCTTTCCTTCGGAACGCTAGCATTTCCAAACCCTTTTAGTCGTGGAACTGCTACGGTATTTTTCCTTGTTTTTACTGTACCCTAGAGGGGAAGTCTAAACCCTACTTTTTTTCTCCGGTTAAAAATGCTCGCGTTCCTTCGGAACACTAGCATTTTTAAAGGGTTTGGAAAAAGCTAGCGTTCCGAAGCTAGCGTTCCTTCGGAACGCTAGCATTTCCAAACCCTTTTAGTCGTGGAACTGCTACGATATTTTTCCTTGTTTTTACTATACCCTAGAGGGGAAGTCTAAACCCTACTTTTTTTCTCTGGTTAAAAATGCTCGCGTTCCTTCGGAACACTCGCATTTTTAAAGGGTTTGGAAAAAGCTAGCGTTCCTTCGGAACGCTAGCATTTCCAAACCCTTTTAGCCGTGGAGCTGCTACGGTATTTTTCCTTCTAGCAAAAGACTTTTTCCCCATTTTCACCAGCCACAAAATCTGATTTAATGAGGAACAAACTAGCAGTATTAAACTTTTGAGAAAACAAACAATGAGAAACAGATGAATTAAATTCAAGAAGTGGTTCAATCCCTCACAAGTTACATATTCCACTAGCAGATGTCACGAATATAATAGTTCTCAAAACTGATTGTTTAAGCATAGCAATGTAAATAATGAATATGGGCCTTCCTAGCTAAGCTAGTTGAGCTCACAAAGCAAAATGCCTGCCTGCCTACTGCACTCTCCATCTTGGCCTCATTCGCGGACCACCCTACTCTACTCTATTCTACTAATAATCTCACTCTCTCTCTCTCTCTCTCTTTCATTTTCATGTGGCTTAATTAAGGAATGCAGCTACTGGTTTAAAGCCCCTGTAAGTGCCTCAATCTATAACCAGAATATTTACAGATTTGTATATACGATATGACCCATCATCAGATAAATAATCTGATGATAACCAATTAATGAAAATGTGAAAATATCACTTCAGTAATTAACCAAGCAGGAAAAAGCCACTTGTAGCATGCTGAAGAAAACAACATATAGCAGTTAGACATTCATACACCTTTATCTGGCGCCCTTCATTACATTCTTGATACAATTTTCAAATTCCATGTTAGATGGAATTGAAACTGTAAGTGCCTAAATCTATAACCAGATTTTAAGTTATATCTTGAATCCAATAGTATGGGTACCAATGTGTTATTGAACGGTTAACAAATCTCCCCAAATTGGTGAAAATATGTGAAATGCATAATACTTATTATCGAGCACAAGAACAACTTTGATAGGCAATACCTTCTTTAGGAGCACCGCCGCCTCAGTGCCGTCTCAATCGGCTCCGCTGAGTTTACCGCCGCTCTATCGAAGACTCCCCAAATTGAGGGGTATTGCCGGAGGTATAAACCCTAATTTTTGTAGCCTCAGTGTCGTCCCGCCTCAGTGCCGTCTCATTTATGCGAAGCGGAAGAAAAGGAAATGAGGGAGATGAGGATTTATGCGAAGTGGAAGAAGAGGAAGATTAACACGGCGGTCTTCTTGTCGACGGCAGAGTTCGTGGGTTTGTAAGAGAGACGAGCGGAATGGATGTTTGATTTTTTTTTTTTTAAGTATTTATATCCCGGGTAAAATTATCCGGATCCGGGTCCGGGCTCGACCCGGTTGCACCTACACATAGTTGCACCAAAGTTTTGTTGTTATTAATTAGAATATATATTGAAAAATATTTAAGAAAAAAGAAAATATAAATTTACCTTATTTTATGATATTATATTCCTAATTATATAATTAGGATAATATATTAAAATAATAAAAAATCCTAAAAACCTAAATTCCTAATTTGACTTCAGAATTCATACGTTTTTATCCGGTCCCTCCCCTTAACACCCCCAGCGGCGCACATCCCATCCCTCCTTCCATGCCACCACCCGCCCCAAGTGGCGCACCTTCCATGCCACCACCCGCCGCCCACCAAGTTCAATTCTTTTATTAATTGCAAAGGATATATCTGCAATTCCAAGTTCAACTATTGCTAGTGAATCCACTTTTAGCTTGGCAAGAGATTGTTGATCCGTTTAGAACTAGTTTGAGTCCGAAAATGGTGGAAGCATTGGTGTGTACCAATGATTGGCTCAAAGCCGAGGATTTCAACTTTTATAAGGATCCAACTGAAGACGAGCTTGAATTTTACAAACAAATTGAAGATTATGAAAAGAGTAATAGTTTCTTTATTTATTTATGTTAATCTATAATCAACTAAATTGATGGTATGTGTTTGCTTTGTAGATGTAGAATTGGATAGTTCTCAATTTATCTCCGCATCATCCACGAATCTCATGAATCTCGTCGATCACAATTCAAGTAAATTATGTTTATTTTATACATCATTATTATTTTATATATTTACTGATTTGAAATTTAATATTATAACTACACTAATTGACTCTTGAGCTTTTATCATCTTGTGAGAGTGTTAGATAATGAAAATTAGACTTTATTTTACTCCCTCCGTCCCATTGGAAACGACGCGTTTCCAATGGGCGCGTGAATTAAGAAAGTAGATAAAGTAGGTGAGAGAAATGATAAAGTAGGTGAGAGAAATGATAAAATATGATAAAGTAGGTGAGAGAAATGATAAAGTAGGTGAGAGAAAATAATTAATATAATGAAAGTAGATAAAGTAGGTGAGAGAAATGATAAAATATGATAAAGTTATTTCATTTTTTGGAAACGTGTCGTTTTCAGTGGGACGACCCGAAAAGGAAAACGTGTCGTTTCCAGTGAGACGGAGGGAGTACTATTTAAGACTTAACAAAATTCCTTGTTTTATTCCTTGTTTTATTTGTATTTGACATTTAAATAGTTTTTTGAGATGTTTGATGAAATTTGCTATTTTCTGTATTAGCATGTGTCTACTGATTATCTTAGACATTTTTGTTGGATGGGATTTGCATGTTTTCTGCATCGGCATATTTTATTTCATGGTTGTTTTTCGATATATCGTATGCTTTGATATAACGTTATATTTTCAGTATACCGTCCATTTTGGTATATCGTTTGCTTTGGTATATTATAGCTTTCGGTATACCGAAGTACGATATGGTATACCGAAAGAGCGGTATGACAACGGTATGGAGATTGCTCATACCGAACTTTTGGTATACCAAACATTTTCGGTACGGTAAGCGGTATGGAAAAAATATTACGGTATACCGTACCGAACACCCCTAGATTTATCGTCATATACATCTTAATTTGGGCATAGAAAATGGTGAAGAAAATATTGGAGAAGTAGAAACGTGACCAATGTATTGTCCGAAAAATTAATCTTTTAATTTTGTTTGATTACATTTATTTTCTTATTAGGATTATAAGCAACAAATTGGACGGGAGCTCTTGGACTTTTATTAAAATTGTCAAGAATTAGACTTTCTTTAATAAATAACATTGAATACTAATAAAAATTGAAGCAGAAGTATAAGGTATTATAATATACATAGATTTATATAGTAAATTTTTGGGGGTGGCGGGTGCCCACCGGCACCACCCTCTCGCTCCGCCTCCGTTCTTAAAGTACGTGGATGAAAAGTGACATTTATTGGGTGTAGCTTAATTTAGTCTATACTCGATCATAATCATAGCTGACTCTAATTTCTATCTGAGTGCTTAATATTCGTAGGAGTGCCTCTGGAGCAATCCACGGCAAGCAATAGATCCCGATAGTCCTTTCAAACACGAGCAAGCAATGCAAGTTGATTATTGTGGTCGAGTTTGTCGCACGTGAACGTATATTTTATGTGTAGCTTTATAGGTTATTATATGAGAACAAGATTCAATCAATTTCCGATTTAACATTAGAAATGTAATTTAAGTGAATCTGAGATAAACATACTAACATTTTGGTTTGAGATTGCATAGATAATTTTTAGATTGCTAGTCATTTATGTACAACTAACCTATCACAAATGAAAAGATGGAACAAGAGAGTTGTAGAAATTAAAATCGTTTATTGTTCAAGATATTATTAGAGTGAATAGTGACTAGCAACTTAAATTAGGAAAAACACCAACTAACAAGTAGCAACCTTAAGACCGAGACATGCACAGTCTCTGCAATAGATGCAAACCACACTTAAGAATATTAATCAGTTTGGATGATTGATATGTAGTCTAATATCTCTTGATATGAAGCTTAAAGATTTCCAATTTTTTTTTACCTAGACGTGATCCATAATTTAAGCTATGGACCTTGTGGTTTGAGTAAATCCACCGCAGCAAAAGTCAATTTCAGAATAATTATTTCCATAAAAAGGAAAAGGGTACACCAGATGAAAGGATTGAATATTAGGAGATATGGAGGTAAAACTTGGAGACTGTTGCAATTATTTTTCTCAATCAGAAGATTGCAATGCAGCAAAAATAGTTGCAGAAACGGAGAAAAAGAAATAAAGAGAAGAAGATGAAGCATTTCCACAACGTTTATTTACTTGCAAAACAATGTCTCTCTGGTTTCATTACCTGTTACCGGATTCGTCCTGTCGATAAAGCATGAATATTTGAGAGTAAACAAAGACAGTATGGAACAATGAAGCCGCAGAAATGATTCATTACCCTTCAGCAACTTTACAGAGGTACTCCCGTTGGTCGTCTCTCAGTGGCACGTCCGTAAAGTCTGCAGAAAGAACAGAACAAACATTACCAACACCAGACAAACTTGAGCTGACTAACTTGACCAGGAGAAGATGGATGATGCTAAGTAATTTCTAGTCGAGCCCGTTGTGCTGTTGTATAACCTATTAGGCTAACACCCTTGGGGCCTAGCACAATTTGTCTAGCTAGAATGGATTTAAGTTGGCCGACCATATCAACAACATAAGCAAACAGAATGTAACATGTGTGATGCATCTGTCGTTAACGTATTCTTGAACAAACATCGTAGAAACTAGCAGAAACTTTTTCACTAGTCTTCTTCATTACCTGCACCAGTGATTATTGAACCCTTGAAAGATGTATTGCCCGTGGCAAGTGCTCCTTCGAGGTTGGCATTACTCAAATTTACCTAATTAAAGGAGAAGTAATCTATGCGTCACAAATTCATGCAGAGCTTCAGTTTAGTACTAGTTGTAGCCATATTGGATGATCAAATTCAGATGAGTCAAACACACGTGTATGGAAATAGAAAGTAAGAGAACTGGCACCTTTGTTACATTGGCCAAGGAGAAATCTGCTCCTCTAAGATCAGCATCAGAAAAATCAGCTCCTGAACATGAGGAGAAGAATTAAAATAAACAAAAATATATAATCTCATCAGTACAAATGAAACATAGCTTTATATGTCTATATGTTAGTATGAGCAAGCTCCCACAAGGAGTGACAAAGCCGCATGAGAAAAGCTGATGTTAAGCAACCAGATGGAAAACGTGCCGGGTATGTTAATAAACATCAGTCTTGTGTCGATCTTCTTTATACTGTAAGATATATGGATAAGATGTTAAATTATAACCATAAGGCTCAGCTTCTAGACTGCCAATTTCCGTTCAGCTGCTCTAAAAGGATTATGTAAGCCATAATATAAGCAAACGGGAAACTTAACAGAAAACAAAGTAGCTCCGTAGTGCATGATAATGTCCAAGATAAATCATGAGCAATGCAACACCCGTGTAGATGACAGAAGCAAGCTCTGTTATGGATTGAGAAAGAAATTCTTTAACTTCTTGCATAGTTTCTGTCATCAAGTATTATACTTATTTACAGTATAGTTTACCTAATATCCGTTGAATAGGACGGCCTTATACATATGATTATTCACGTATCAAGGTCAGTCTACCTAATGATTTCTGCTAAATGACACGACTAGGCTTTATCAGCCAGCAACTGTGCATCTATGCAAATCAAAGATTTCCTGATCCATGACACTATAAGTCTATAACCACTATACCGCTGAAGTTCTTGGCGTTCAAATGCAGCACTAAGAACATACAAAAGAGAAGAAGAAGACCTCCGAATTAGACAAAGCAGTGCATAATACCTGTTAGATCAGCATCAAAGAAGCTGGCTCCTAACAACTTGGCACCTTTAAAGTTTGCTTGCCTTAGTATCGACTGAAATAATTATTTCAGCAACCAACTCAAAATCCTAATAAATAGTGAGAGATACTAGATGGCTAAAGAAGAACATTCAGAATTGACAGTTTTACAAGTGCAACTGAATCATATGTTAAGAATCTCCATACATTGAATTCACAAAAACACAATTAGTGGCATACACATTCTCAATCACAGGCAAGGAGATGTGAAACACATACCGTCTTGAAATCTTGTTTGATCAAAGTCTTGCCACTAAAATCTTTCCCAGTAAGATCCTGCCCCCTTGTCACTCCAGCACCATAAGGGCCTCCTCCCTTTTGAATGAATACCAACAATCACAAGAAAAACTCAATACAGCTAACTAGAGAAGCAAGATTAGATTTTTAATCAGTAGCAACCAAAATTACCTTGAATGCAAGAGCAGGGTTGGAAGAAAACACAAGCGAAGCAGAAAGTAGTGCAAGGATACTCGCTTTAGAGAAGGAGACGCATAAGGAAGACAAATTGCTCCGAATTTGAGTAGCCTAAAAAATAGGAAACGCATTTTATCTTCAAGAAAAAAAATAAAATGTTAGACGATAATTATTTTTAGGCGGCGGATACCTGTGGTGTAGTGCGAGTGGCGAGAGAAGGATGGATGATGGGTTGGAATAGAGATAGAGAATCTTGATGGTGAGGGTGAGATGAGGTGGTCAGGTTTGGAAGTGGAGACATTTTGGAACAAAGACAGACGTTGAGAACAGCCATTGTTGAGTGCTCGTCCGTAGTTTATCAATTTATGTGGACACCGCGAAATAGAATAATTTAATATAAATTATAAAATATTATAGAAACTCCCAGAAAAGTATCATTAAATATTTGAATAATTGTGATAATTGTTGTAAATATATTTTATATATATACTTACCATATATTGTGATGACCATGTAAATCCTAAAAGCTCATGAGCCTATCTTGTACTCTATAAATAGAGGTCTCCACCCTCATAATAATATACATCTCATTCCCGCTCTCTCTTTTATTCTCTCGTTCTATTTAGTTTATAACACGTTATCAGCACGATTGTTCTACATTTACTATTATGGCCGAGGATGGAATCGTTACTTTCTAGTAAGTATCATTCTTATTGCAAATTATAGTGTTAACATTATTGATCCTTGTTTCATTGGCCTCTATCCGTACGCCATCTGAATTAAAATTCTTAATTGCTATGTTATGATTAATGTTTAAAAACCGATGGGATTTGATACTTAAGAAAGAAAAAAAAATCTTAATCTTATTTTTATGTTGTCGCACGTTGTTCAAAGTCTGGTTATGAATATTGATTCAACCATTATGAATGTTCATATTATTTTATTTGGCCACATCAATTAGTTGGCATTACATTAGATTTTTTTTATAATCATTAGATGATTGAAATATAAGTGTGTATATATCGTTCTGAATTGTTCGAAGAATACAGAGGAGATTCTAGCTACCGACGTTTATCTATTTTATTATATTGTTGCTCCTGAAGTAGCACAATACCCTGATATTCCTGAAGAATATCATATGCTCTTAAAGAGCAATTCAATCTTATTTATTGAAATAATTTAATTATTGCTCCAGAAGTAGCACAATTTAATATTCTTGAAGAATATTACATGCTCTTGAAGAGCATTTACAATTGATATTTCTACATATATATACGTTTTTACTTATTTATTTATTTGTTTATTTTATTTATGTTGAATCTAGATTGTTGCTCCTGAAGTAGCACAATCCATATTCCTGAAGAATATCATAAGCTCTTAAAGAGCAATTGAATTTATTTATTGAAATGATTTAATTGTTGCTCCAGAAGTAGTACAGCTTAATATTCCTGAAGAATATTATAGACTCTTAAAGAGTTATTAATATTATCTATATATTTACTATATACATCAATTTTTTTTCCTTATGCATACTGTAAAATATTTATATTTATATATATAAATGTAATCTTAATTTGTTGTTCCTGAAGTAGCACACAACTAATATTCCTGAAGAATATTACATATTGAGCAATTCATACAATATATCTTATTGATAGGTAATCTTGATTTTTGAATTGTTATTATTGTTGCTCCCAAAGTAGCATTGATATCCCCAACGAACACTATATATTCCTGAAGAACAATTGGGTTTCTTGAAAATATTAGTCATTCGCCTGAAGTCGTTTAATATAGACTAAAATTGTTGCTCTTGAAGTAGCACAATTTGTATTCCTAAATAATACTATATGTTCTTGAAGAACAGTTCAAGAATGTTATATGTTCATAACTCTAATTGTTGCTCTTGAAATAGCACAATTAACTCTACATGTTCTTAGAACAACTAAAACTTGTAATTTTGAAATCATATATCACAATAGCCATCTTTAATTGTTGCTCCTGAAGTAGCACAATTAATATTCTTGATGAATATTACATGTTCCTAAAGAACATTGTATATCTAAAGGTATGTTGTAATTTAAAATATTACCTAATTATATGGAGTGGTAGAAAAAGCTCCTCTTTGAATGACAATTGCATTTCCTATATTCTATTGTGGCTTAATTTCTTTTCAAGAATAGATGTGAGATCCGGTAAATCTCAAAATTTGCAATTCATTGATTTCGCTTATCATGAAACTAAAATGTTGCTCTGGAAGTAGCACAATTACATTCCTCAAGAATGATCATATTGTCATAGTAACATTACTATCACATGTTTGTGGAAATGCTTCAAATATAGTATTTTTATATACTATTTATCTTTTGCTCCTGAAGTAGCATCATTTATATTCTAGAAGAATATTAAATGCTCTTAAAGAACAACTCGTATCTTGAGTGATATATGTTTATTACTGAATGAAAAACATTATTTATGTCTAGTTGACATTAATGAAATCTTGATATCGATGCTCATCTGCCAATAAGAGGCATGAGGGTGATAATAATAGAATGAAACGAAGTATCCCCGCAGGATTACGTAAAAATATTAATTGCTTGTCCTCCCTAAAGCTCGATACGCGTATATGCATCTTAAATTGTGAGATTTTCAAATTCAGTGCATAAAAATTATTGACGGCTCCAGAAGAGCATGTGTCATTCTATCAAACGATACGAAATCAACTATTGAGTTTGCCCTTTACTCTAGTAAGTCTAGAAGGAACTTACTAAGTTTTAAGGATATGCAATGAATAGCATATTGAAATTATATTAGAAGGTAGTGATTCTTTTGTATTTAGCCAGAAGCTAACAAAAGAAAAATTACCATTTTACCATTTTAAATGTATTACACATTTATGAAAACAAGTGAGACAAACCATATCATGAACCGGAAGTTCAAAGGGTTTTATGCTTTGACATGATAGATTTTGACATTTACGAGCAACTATTATGCGCTACGTAATTGAAAATTTATATGAGCGCAACATAGAGATCCGGAAGAATCTCTCAATAAAAGAATTTTTATTTGCTTGATTTCTAGAAGAAATGTAGCACTTGTTAGAACTACAAGTTCAAATAATAAAGAGCTCAATTCCCTCAAGAATATATATGTCTTGATAATGCTAGTGAGTTTCTTAAAACTCCAAGTTCCTCCTGAAGAGGATTTAATATTATATGACTTTGGGATTGAAATTAAATATTTAATTGCTCATGTCCATCCTCAAAATGAGTTCTGTACGTATAAAAACACGTCTCACATTAAAATTGTTATTATGATGAAATAAAGTTCCCAACATTAGGTGAAACATATGTCACATTTAGATTCCTGAAGTAATCAATGTGAAATCTACATCCAACAAAAAGCACAAGAACAAACTAGCCACATTTGAATTCCCGAAGTAATCAATGTGACCAAGAAGTCGAAAGGTTCATTGCAAAAAATTGTAAAGCAACTTCTTGATGCTTTTAATTTGTGTATATAAAAGAAGTGACAATGTCATACATTTGCTGGCAAAACCCCCAACAAGAATTTATGTCCTTGAAGGACAAGCATAAATGACAGCAAATGCATTTAAAATTCGTCAAAAATACGGTCGACCAATTGGTGCTAAAAGAAATTTTGTTTATAAGAAAAGGGGCACAAAATATGAACCAAAACAATGACGATAATGGTTAATCAATTAAATGATGTTCCTGAAGAACTACAAGCGTCTGAAAATACTGAGATCTTAAAATATTGGAGAGATCAAATATCATCGTGGACGCACGACAGTATTTTCGCCTTTTAATATGACTCTTGCAATGATAAAAGAGGATCCTCAACGACGATCTACAAGAGATTGTCAAGATTGAAATAATTGGCCAAAGAGGAATGAAGTCATATAAGGTAAATTAATATTCCAAGAAAGCCGGAAAATATTTGGACCTGTAGTTCAAATCCGAAAAGTATATCCCCGAAGGATACAAACGTGTCTTTGTTACAAAGAGAAATGAAAAATTACGAGATATAGGGCAATACTCGTAAGACAATGTTTCTCTCAAAGACCGAAAATTAATTATGTACTTCCCATAATAGACGCCGTTGTATTTTAGAATTTGATTAATCTGCTCATGTCACAAAAGGCTTGATATGCGCCTTATGGATGTGGTAAATATTTATCAATATGATTCACTAAATAGTGACACATATATGAAGATCCCTGAAGGATTTAACTTGCTCAAAACATGTAAGTCAAAAAGATGTTGTCAATTAGACTGCAAAAGTCATTGTAAGTGCTGAAATAGTACAGTCGTATATGATATAATAAGAACGACGAGTATCCCTTTGACAAAATGGTACAAAAATGATGACTTGAGTTTGATTGAAACTCCTGAAGAGCATAATACTTATATGTATACTCCGTCCAAATGACTTACATAGAGCAAATCATTATGAATTATTTTATTCATTGATAATCCAACTCACATCGTCGTCGGCATTAGGGGGAGATATGAAATATAAAGATTGAATGCCGCAAATATCTCGTTGGATTAATTATTTAGATTCACGCACTATGAACCAGAAGTTCATCAAATTATTTAGTGCAAAAGGAGTGATTAAAATCTCATATACCTGTTATATATGCACCATGAAAGAACTGAAGTTACTCATAGACAAAATAAATCAATTAATTCTCATTGACGCTAGAAGCGTGAGAGATTTATTGGTGCTAAGAGATAAGAAGTCCGCGGAATAGAAAATTAGAACACATCACTCCAAATTCCTCCTGAAGAGGATATGTGAATCATTATGTACAAAAGTACTTGATGAAATCAACTCATGCCTAAAGACGGAGTTAGAATCAAAAGACTTGAGTTGAACTAATAATTGTCTCGACTGTAGATCGAACATCTCTCTGATAGAGTTACGATAGTCGACCTATTTAAAAGGTCTTTAAAGAGATGTTATTGTATCTCATCCATGTAGCTATATAATGGTTGTTTCAATCACTTGAAGTGGATTGAGATTCGTTTAGACCTATAGAAGATAACAAAGATGTTTTAGGACCAGAAGTTCCTTACTTATGTGCAATATGAGGGTTTAAAATGGTATTGACCATCGTTTATTATCTTCGAGACAGACATGTTATTCTCTATGAGAATAATTAAACTTGTGTTGCACATATTAGTGTAGACCTTGAATATAACCTTGAAGATTGTTATCTTGAGGGGGAGTAACAAATTGTAAATAATCCTGAAGATTAGACTGACTCCTAAAGGTAGATCCTGAAGGTCAAATGGTTGTATTCTTTTTTCCTTTCTAAGTTTTTGTCCCAATGGGTTTTCTTAGTTAAGGTTTTTAACGAGGCATCCAATGCAACACACGAGTAAATGAGTCATTGAGATTGATTCATAAAAGAGACAATGGAACACATGATCTCCAAAGGAGTGTCGGCATCAACATCCAGCAAATTCGCTTAAGTGACAACCTAGCGGATTCTTTTACAAAGGCATTACCAATGTCAACATTCAAGAAGTTGGTACACAAGATCGATATGTGCCGACTCAAGGATCAAGAATGACTATATTGAGGTGGAGCAGCTGTACTCTTTTTCCTTCGTCCAGTTTTTATCCCAATAGGTTTTTTCTGGCAAGGTTTTAACGAGGCAGCAGTTTTTTTTAGGGATGGTCAATCAAGGGGGAGTGTTGTAAATATATTTTATATATATACTTACCATATATTGTGATGACCATATAAACTCTAAAAGCTCATGAGCCCATCTTGTACTCTATAAATAGAGGTCTCCACCCTCATAATAATATACATCTCATTCCCGCTCTCTCTTTTATTCTCTCGTTCTATTTAGTTTATAACAATAATTAAGATATAATACTTTATTACTAGTATTACTTTGTCTATTATCTACCGTTTTGTGGGAGAAATATAAAAACACCAGCTCTTGTTTAGAATTTACAATTGCTATTAAGAAAAATAAAAAGGGAGCTAGTGAAGTTTGGTGCGCCTGTATGGGAAACACTTTGATATTGGTCTTTGCAAAATTGCATATATAAGAATAATTACATAATTTCATAACACAATAATGTGATGTTAAAAATTAGAGTGAATGGAATGTCACGTTAATATCCGAGGCGAAGAATTTGTTGTAATACATTTAGAAACACGAGATTTGATGCAATAAAACAAAGAGTGATGCTAAATGGATCAAATTGATCCAAATCAATTTCCATAAATACTTTTAATCAATTCTAAAAAGACAAGTTTATCCTTTTAATTTTGTAGATTAGAAAGCAATCAATTGAATATTTAAATCAATGTTGGTCAAATATCTCATTAACATTAATTAATACTTTTAATTAACATGAATTATATATCATTAATAAAAGAAAATGAATCAAAAATCCATGATTGACCATTAACATAAGCCTAACATTATTTGGTCGTAATTTATTTCTGAAACTTTGATCGCTACATGAATTCGCAGTGAAAAAATTTGAAAACAAATTTGTCCTAGATTCAATAAATTGAAAAAAATTGTTAAAGGATATAATTGGAAAAAATATAAAATAAATCATTATGAATGATAAAAGTAGAACGTATGAAATTATAGCAATAATAATGAAAGTAAAATATGTGGCAAACTGGAAAAATCAAAAGAAAGAATAAAATGTTGCAATAACGGCTTGAACTTAATTTTTTTTAAATAGGTAGGAAAGGTGCTAATCACTAAACTAAACATACAATTTATTCTAATTACTACTATACTAGCTAGGATCGAATGTTATTGTTGGTATGAAATTCAGTATGATAAGATTTGAAGATCCAAAAATCATAGCTGAATGATGAGCCTTATATGAAGTAATAGCTTAGTTGAGTTCAGCATGTTAGGAACTCAGTAGGTTACCTAGAGTTCAGTAACTGATAAGTTCAGTAGAATATTTGTTGTCAGTCGGATTAACTCAACATCAAGAAACTCAGTTGGGTATTTCAGAACCCACTGAATCTGCAAGGGAAATCGAGTCAAGTACTAAATATCTCAGAAGAATGTCAGTAGAAGAAAATTCAGTAAAAGGTCCGAGAAATCAGAGGAAGTAAACTCAGTGTTCTCTTGGAGTTTGAACAAACCTCACATACTCTCTAATCTCGACCAATGAGAAGCTGTCAGCATTGTATCTGCTCTGCCATAAAGTTGCTTCCTAAACTGAAAAAGAGGAAATCCCTACAGTGACATTCAAAATGAAGACCGTTTTTCTTGTTGTTTTCGACACGTGTCTAGACCTTCTTCCAACGGATCTATTCATGAGTTGAAGCTATAAATAGAGAAGTCTTCATGCAGAGAAGATAACCGGGAACCAAGCATTCAAGCGCACAAACACTCTAGCGAACTTAAAGCATATCACAATGAAGAACTCATTCACAGAGAGATCATCTTAGTTCTTCACACTAGAGATTCATTTGTTCTCATTCTCTATTCTAAGCAACTTATTGTATTATCATAAGCTCAGAAAACTCAAAGGAGTTCAGCCTTCTTAACTGTTCTTATTGTAAGAACTCCTTCTTAGTTGGAGAAAATCAAACCATGTGTTTGAAACTTGTAAAGTCACTACGACTATAACTAGAGTATATGTCCAGTGCACAGATCGACTGGGACTTGCTCAGTTGAAGTAATAAAAAACTCTTGCTTTGTTTAGGACAGTGGACGTAGGATCTAGCGTATCCGAACCACTTTAAAAATTGCTTGTGTTGATTTACTATTTCATTGGTTAACTGTTCGTACTACATAAAACTGAACTTTAAAACCACTCAGCATAAAACGTGTTTTCAAAACGAGACGAAAATCTTTCTGGGCCTACACTTCCGCATCATATCTTACACTGAACTACTATTCACTGACTGAAGTCAGTAGATAGGACTTAGTAGATAGATACTCTGCCCAAGCGATCTAGAAAGCTAATTTGGCCAACTGACTCGTTCAGTAGCCCACTTCAGTAGTATACTGACTTTTGCATTTGAGTTAAAATCTGCACTCATGTGTATTCAAACCCCCCACACCTGAAGGCTCGTCTATGGGCCAACAGTTATACCCTACAATGCGAAAAATTTGGTGGCCCCTCTAAATCCGCCCCTGCCTCAGTTAACAACTACAAAATTTTCAGTATACACATCTAATAATAAAAACTAGACTAATTAGACACATCAATAATATTTGAACACTAAACATCTGACAATAATACAAGCTTATTAACAACTATGTCACTAGGGCTGTTAACAAACCGAGCTTTATTCGAATAATTCAGGCTCAAGCTCGATAAGGCTTGACTCCAATTTGAAAATTTATGCCAAACTTGACCGACGAATATTCATCAACTTTTTCGAACCGAATCGAGCCACTGACTAATGAGGAAAAATGACATTCTTTTAAAAATATTTCCTAAACTAGTCTCATTTTTCTCATAGTCACTTATTTGAGTACATACGTTGGCTAAATGAAAATTATTTTCTAAATTTTCTTTTACTTATAAAATAAATTAAATTAAAGAGTTTTTATTTCATAATTAATTTTTAACATTCTTGGACATAAAATAATTAAATATTTCAATTTTATGAATTTAACTTTCTTACGAATATTTTTGCAACGATTGTATTTCATTATTTTGTAATTGTTTTATAAACAAATTAAAGAAATATAAATAAATGAAAAATATTTATAATGCTTCCTATTGAGATTTTTCTTTTACTTATTTATAGAATAATGATAAACTAAAGAGATTTTTTTTTAATCTTTTGTAGATTTAGTTTCCTATCAAAATAAAATGTATACACTGAATTATTATTTTTTTTAATTCATTACAAATTTATTTTATTTAATATAATTATATATATTAGAAATGAAAATAAAAACATAAGGTGGCGCCAACATGCTTTATAAACGAATTATCGCATGTCTCTTAAGCTAAAAATGTATTTTTTTTTTGTTTATTTAATAAAATTATATAAACAAATTACATACATTCAAAAAAAGAAAAAAAATAAATTCTAGATACTTAAAATCCTAGAGTCAAAAATTTAAAATTAAATGAAAATATTTTTGTTATTTTTATAAATTAAAGAGAGTATGAGAGAATGCGACAACAATAGAGAGAGCGATAATAGAGATGTGTATTATTATGAGGGTGGAGATATCTATTTATAAAGTTACAAGATAGGCTTTTGGGTCTAGACAAGTTGGACTTATGGGCCTCTAGGGTTTACATATGATTATCATCTATATGGTAAATATTATTTCCAACACTCGCCCTTGATTGACCACCCCATACAGAAATTGATGTCTCGTTAAAACCTTGCCAGAAAAACCCAATGAGAAAAAACTGGTCGAAGAAAAAAGAGTACAACTGCTCCCCCTCAAAATAATCGTTGTAGATCCTTGAGACGGTGCATATCGATCTTGTGTGTGTACCAACTTCTTGAATGTTGACGTTGGTAATGTCTTCATAAAAGAATCCGCTAGATCATCATTAAGCAAATTTGTTGGATGTTGATGTCGCCACTCATTTGAAAATTATGTGTTGTATTGTTAAAAACCTTCACTAAGTAAACCCTTTGAGGAAAAAACACAGAATGGAAAAAAGAGCACAATCATTTAACCTTCAAGGCCATTTTACCTTTAGGGGTTAACATGATCTTCAGAATTATTTACAATTTGTCACTCCCCTCAAAATAACAGTCTCCAAGGTTATCTTCAAGGTTTACACAAATATGTGCAACACAAGTTTAATTATCATCATATAGAATAGCATGAAATATGTTAATATATCATTACTCTCATAAATAGACCAATATCATGTTTGTCTTGAAGATAACAAAGGATGATCAATACCATTTCAAATTCTCCAATTGCATATATGTAAGGAACTTCTGGTCGTAAAACATCTGTGTTACCTTCTAGAGGTGTAAATGAGTTTCCATGCACTTCAAGTGATTGAAACAACTATTAGGTAGCTATGTCTATGCGATATAATAAAACATATTTAAAGACTTTTCAGGTAGGCCGACTAGCGTAACTCCATCAGGGAGATGCTCGATCTGCAGGTCGAGACACTTATTACATCAACCTAAGTCTATTGATGCTAACTCCGTCTTTAAGCATGAATTGATTTCCTCAAGTACGTTTGGACATAACGTTGGTCCCGACATAAACGTTCAGGTGTAGAGGGGGGGGGGGGGGGGGGGGGGGGGTATACACCTGAAAACTTTCTCAACTTAAAATGCGAACAGTCCTATTCAGGAGAGTGCCTTGCTGAACAAGCTCAGTAGACCAAGTATGCTGTTCTGGATCGCGTGGACAGAGTGACTGACTATACTGAGGCCTGCTAGCTGACTGATGTCAGAATTCAGTACCATTCAGTAAGAGTTTAGTAGAGTGCGGAAATGTGTAGGCCCAATTCAGTTGAGTTTGAAAACGTTTTTATTAAAACTGTTTCAGTAGGTTAGTGCATTCAGGTAAGCTTTGTTGAAACTCTGTTGAATGACTTGTAAAACGGTTTTCAGTATGAACAGTAACCAATGCAATAGTAAAAACAGAACACAGCGATTTTAAAGTGGTTCGGATATCAATAATCCTACGTCCACTGTCCCGAAAAGATCAGGAGACTATTTTATTATACTGAGTTAGTCTCAGTCGGTTTGTGCACTGGACAAACACCGGTCTTGAGGATTATACTGAGCAAGTCTCAGTTTACAAGTGTCAAACTGAAGTGTTTGACAAACTCTCCAACTATGAAGGAGTTCTTAACAATAAGAACAATTCTGGAATGAACTCCTTCGGTCTAAGCTATGGATATATTCAGTGGAGCTTAGGTTAGAGGGAAGGGAACAAGAAGGTAGCTTCTAGAGTGACGAACAGTGAGGAATAAGCTCTCTGGGTTCGTGTTCAATCACTTGGATACTAGAGGCTATTGATTCTAATTCAGCTTGGTTCCCATGAGCAAGTATGTCGCCTTTCACTTGAAGTGTTTCACTGAAGTTCTTGCAGAAAGCTTAAGTCTGTGAGTATTTGCTCGTAATCGCTCGTATGTGTTCTTGGTCTTGTAGGTGAGCTTCTTCGATATGATCTTCCCTCTATTTATAGAGGTGAGCCATGGAAAGATCCGTTGTAGACGTTGATCCATGTGTCACTCTTTTTTGGGTAGCTAACGGCTCTTTCAAGGAATCTTGTAGAGTCTTTTTCCTCCATTTCTGGAAATACGTTGACTTGCAGCTTTAATCGGAACTTGGATAGCTGGCTGCTCGTCATTGCTCGAGGCGTAGAAAGTAGTTGAGACAAACAGACTTCTAGGCAGATCTGAAGGTGACTTCTCTGATTACCTCGGATGACTCTACTGATTTAACATATAAGATCATCTGACAATCAAGGAGACTGTTAGGCCATTGCTGAGTCTGACCTTAGTTCAGTAGTATACCCCTGCTAAGTCCAACTCTACTGAAGGTCAGCTCTGAGTCCAGTGAACTGCTCCTACTGAGTCCAGCTCTACTGACTCCTTTCAGTATGCTTCTCCTGCTCAGTCCAACACTACTGAGTATATACCTCTCAGTATGCTGCTCCTGCTGAGTCCAGCACTACTGAGTCTTCACTCCAGGGTACTGAGGCGGAAAGTCTACTGAGAGGTCAGCAGACAGAACTACGTGCCTGAACCATGTAGAAGGAATGTCTACTCAGTCTGAAACTCTCAGAGACAAAGGCATTACTATTACAACTCAATGGTTCACCAATCAAATTAGGGTTTTGAGATCATTCAAATCTTCTAACAAATGTACTACTGAATCATCTCCCAACAATTTCCTCCTATTTGATGTGCCAAAACCTAACACTACAAACTATCAGATACAAGCTCCTTACAAATATTACAAGTAGAATCAGTGGAGTTGTACATCAAGTTCTAATATACTGAGGGAAACAGGAAGAAGTATCAGAACCTATTAAAAAAATTCTAACAGCAATTTCTCCCAAACAACAATTTCCCCTGTACTCAAACAAATAGGGTCTATCAATCTAAGTAAAAACAGACATACAAAGATATAAGCAGTGAGTGTGTGAGTCAGTAATCACTTAGGTGATTCTGACTGTTAAGCTTAAATAAACAGACAGGCCATGAAGACAATAAGGTATTATCGGGCCGAACAACAAAGATGTTTTATATATATCGGAAATTCAGTACATTACATCACTTGCTATTCTATAAACAAAAGACTAGAAACTATCTCCTGAATCTCTGGATCCTTGCCTTAAAATCTTTAGACTTGTCTTCTGGCAAAGGTAGTCCATACATCTGAAAGGTGTCCTTCCGGAGCTTCTGCATCTTCAGCACATCAATAGGATTAGTCTCATCAAGTTCCAAAGCCAAAATAGCTCTTCTGACTTCTCCTTCAATAACTCCTGTGTATAGTTAGCCATCAAGCTTCTGAGGAGGTGGCAGGGGTCTGGGAGCAGGGACCTGAACATCTTCCTTGTCATTTTTGGCCTTCTCAACTATATCATAGATCTCTGGATCGCATATGAGAAGCCATTCAGCAAAGGCTTCGTTCTTGTGGGTATCAGACCAGTATCTCCACACATGGTACCTCTTGATAAACTCGGCCTTCAGGGACTCCTACTTCTGAGTCCTTTCCCACGGCATCCACTTATCCACCTTTGGCCATCTGTGCATCTTTTGATCAATGGGCTTCCTGCTTTGCTTGTATTTGTATGGGATCTTAGTATCCTTCGGCGGTGGTGGCCTGGGCTTCAATCTCTCTGCTTCCCTGGCCGCTTCAGCAGCCTTTTCCTTGGCTAGAGCCTCCTGTCGCCTGTACTCTTCTAGATGGCGATCATGTTGAAGTTCAACATTTCTTCTATAGTGGGCTCAGCTCCTGGCCTTTCCTGCTGTTGCTGTTCAGACTCTTGTTGTTGTTGCTGAGAGTCAGTTGCAGACTTCTTAGATTGTTCAGCCTCTTTCTCTTTCTCTTTGTCAGCCTCATCGCCGATTTTCAACTTCCTGGGAGGAGGCCTAGTGCCAGGCTTCCTTCCTCTTGAGACTTTGGTCTTAGATTTTGCCGGAGCTTTCTTAGGTTTATTAGCTGCCTCAGCTTCAGCAATTTCCCTGGCAAGCTTCTCATCAGCCTCAATCTGAGCTTGTTCTTCAGGGCTGATATATCTTTTAACCCCTTTATTCAGTGGGGTAGGAAGTTTCAGCTTCTTCTTTCCTTTACCTGCCACTGGAGGAGGCAGAGGAGTTTCCTCCTCATTTGAATCCTCCTCAAGGAAATCAGCAACCTCCTTAATATGTTCTGCAGGAGTTTGGGTTGCTGAATCATTGGGCTCCTTCGGTCTTGAGCCACTTGGGCCAATCTTAGCGCGCTCTACATCGCCGGCGCTTGAGACACCCTGGTCTTGACCTGCTGCTGTTCCCGAGGGGTCAGTTAGAGCTGATCGGCTTGCAGCTGCTCCTAGTACTGATCTCTTTACCCTCGGTGTCCTTTCCCCCCTTTTGGCATCATCAGCTGAGCCAGGGGTTTGGACCGGAACAACCTTGTTGTTCAATCCAGTGAATGCAGTGGCGAGCTTGTCCAAGGCCTTCTGCATGTTTTCAAACTTTTGATGAAGGTCGTTCCTTTCTATGATAAGATCTTCACTGTATTTCTTGTGAGAGGAATCAACTACTTCCTGGATTAACTTCAGTATGGCATCTATGTTCTCTTCACAAGTCTTCTGAATAGACTGGATTCTGAGTTCGGTGGCCTGACTCAGTGAAGAGATGCTAGCTGTGTGTGCTGAGTGGGCTTCCTTATATTCCTCCAGAAGTGATTTCTGGGCACCCACCAGCGATACCTGTTGGTTCTCGAACTCTGCTCTCTAAGTGGCTAAAGAATCGGTGAGGATGGCTGTGAAATCAGGAGCGGCTGAATTTTGAATAGAGGTCCTCAGCTCCTTGATTTCCTCACTCTGAGCAGTTGTAGTTTTCTTCCAGCTTTTGTGGACAGCTTTGGCCAAGAGTCTATTCTGTGATGCTTCACTCTTCAGTACCTTGGCCACTGTCTTGGACCGTCGGCCTTTGGAGATGGGCGCAACCTCAAACGCAGACCGCAGCAACAGCTGTTCTAGGTCCACAGCTCATGAGATTCCAGTTGCCGACTGACCTGGAGGAAGGGTGCTGATAGGTAATTCAGCAGAGGGTTGAGCACCCTCCTCCAGTTGAGTTCCCTCAACAGACTTCTCAGGGCCTGCATCACTGGGCGGGTCCTGATCATCGGGATCAGAACCCTCAGAAGGCGCGGCTGCTGATGGGATGTGGTCGTTGAGTATTGCCAGCATCGCCGCCCTTAGGTCTTCTAAGGAGCTGATGTCCGTAGGCTCTGAGTAGCCGATCTGCTCGCGGAGCACCAACTCTTCTGAGTTCAGTTGTTCACAGGATTGATGTTGGATGAGTCTGTTCAGAGTGAACCAATCCTGGAACCGAATCAGCATTTGAAGCTGGCCCTCTGAGCAATAGACACCAAGTCTGAGTGACTTGTGATCTCAGGGATGGACTTGGAGACTTCTCGGGTGGCTCTGTTCAGCCTCTAACCTGATAGTCTTTGCTTCTGTGCTGGTTTCCATATCATCTAAGTCTATGGGAGACATTACCTTCTCAGCAGAAGGAATACTGCTGAGAGGTGGAACGTCCAGCGGGGTCTGAGAAATAGGCGTTGTCGGTTCAGCTTCTGACCCCTGTTCCACTGAGGCTTCCTTTTCAGCGGAGACTACCTTCTCTATTGAGACTGTCTTCTCAGATGATTCTAAGTCATCTCGCAGTCTGAAAGGAGGGATAATGACTGCTTGTTCAGAAGACTTTTTCTACTTCTTCGATGGAGTCTTCTGAGCAGTCTTCTGAGGTGGAGACCTCTTCTTGGTGGGAGTGGAAGTCTTCTTCTTCCCTTTCACAGCTTCAGCAGGCCCTGCTCCTATCTGCTGGAGGGCCGCTGCCTTGCTATAAAAGCGTATTTTCTTCGGGTTGAAGTACGCCTTGTCTGCATAGGTAATGTGGTCAGCACCACATAAATCTTCAATCATTATTGTCAGCCTCATCCCGTACAGAAGTTTTCCTTTGACAGTTAGGCTGAATGAATCCTTGTCAAACTTCGCAACCTGAGTCTGGGATTCCCTGAGGAAGAACTCCGTCCAGTTCACCTGAGCTCTGTCGTATATGGCCATCATCATTTGGAGCTTAGGCCTGGATACTTGGTCAAACGAGCCAGCTTGGCAAGTCAGTATCTGCGTCACAATGTATGCTAATTCTCGAAACTGTGGCAGCATGCAGTTCTTGGGAAACTCCGCCCTGAACGATATCGGTTCTCCACAGAATATCTCTAGATATTCGTCTATCAAATCATCTTTATCCCAGAGTCTAGTAGCTGAAAGCTCTTCTGAAGAGCTTGCTTGATCGATATCTGCTTAATTTCTTCGTCAGCACGAGTGGGGTCAGCAACATGGTGAATGATAAAACGCCCCACGATGTCTCCGTCTACTGTCCATGTACCAGTAGAAGATTTGGCAGCTACCGCGGCCCCTGCTTCTTCAGGCGGAACTCCAGGTTCTGAGTTCAGATATAACTTAGAAATTTGTCGTGGAAGGAAGAACACCGGCTTCCTTGACAAGAAGGCCTCAAGGCCTGATGCCTTCAGCGCCTCGAAAATCTCTATCATGATCTCGAGCTCGCATGTGTCGAACTCCATGATCGGTTCACACCACACCCTGTCCTTCTCAAGGATCTCTATCATGTTGGTAGGAGTAACAACTGAAACTTTCGTGTAAGCCATGTCTAGAATCTGCAATATTCAGTATTAGCATAGAAAATATGATATGTAAACATAAAATACTGAGTAAGCGTGAAAATCTACCGTAATAATTTCTGAGAATAGTGAATGCAATTTGCAAGTAAAGGATATTAATTCTCAGAAAACTTAGGGTTTTAGTTGCAGAGGGTAAAATGACGGTTTTCGAACTTTGAACGTGATATATATGAAAATGAAGATGAACAGTTCATGATCAACGGTTCAGTATAAATCTTGCTTTGTGAGATGGACGGTCAGGATTTGATGTTATAAAATAGGCAACGATCAATGTAGCCGCCTAAGTCAAATTACAGTTGTAACTAGCCAAAGAAGTAACTTGATATGACATGCATTTAATGCGCGGCAGAATTCAGCAAACCTAGCATAGAATGTCATGCATTTAATGAAACTGTTTATATTAAATGACATTCTCTAAGGCATTGAATACGATGCTGAATCAGAATCATAAATGCATTAAATACTATGTTGGTACTGAAAAGAGATACGCAAACCTGTCAGCTGAACATCGTAGTCAGCTGATACCTCGTGTAGATGGTTGCTGAATCTCCGTGTACTAAATGTGTCCAGTACTGAGAGAGAACATTCCCCCTTGCTGAATGCTCCTCTCCTGAATCCACTTACTGACTTGAGTCAGTAGGGTCCAGCAGACCTAGCTCTACTGAAAGTTCTCTGAATCTGGCTTCAGCTAGAGGCTTGGTCAGAATATCGGCCCTTTGATGGTCAGTATGGATCTTCTTCATTCTGATATCCTTCTTTTCGACATGGTCGCGAATGAAGTGGTGTCTGATGTCCATGTGCTTGCATCTAGTATGGAGAACATGATTCTGAGTGATTGCAATGGCACTTGACCTGTCGCAAAAGATCGGCACTTCATTCTAAATGACATTATAGTCGCGTAGCTGCTGTCTCAGCCAAAGGATCTGGGCGCATCAACTTCCGGCAGCCATGTATTCAGCTTCAGTAGTTGACATCGCTACTGAATGCTATTTCTTTGAAAACCATGAGATCAGCTTACTGCCAAGGAACTGACAAGTTCCCAAAGTTGATTTTTGGTCAATCCTGCAACCTGCATAGTCAGCATCAGAATAACCAGTTAGTTCAATATTATCATCTGCTGGATACCATAAACCCATGTCAGGTGTTCCTCTGAGATAGCGGAGAATCTTCTTTGCTGAGTCCATGTGGCTCTGCTTAGGATTCGCCTGAAATCGAGCACAGATACCTACAGCATAAGTTATGTCAGGTCTAGTAGCAGTTAGATATAATAAGGAACCAATAATTGCGCGAAATTCAGTATGGTCTACTGGCACTCCCTCTTTGTCAAGATCAATTTTCATGTTCGTGTTTATCGGGATCTTGATTGGTTTACCGGATGTGCAACCAAATTTCTTGATGAGGTCTCGAGTGTATTTTCCTTGATTGATGAACGTTCCCTTCTTTGATTGTTTGGCTTGAAATCCGAGGAAATAATTCATCTCTCCCATCATTGACATCTCGAATATATCCTTCACCCTCTTCTCAAATTGTTGACACATAATGACATTCTTTGATCCGAATATGATATCATCTACGTAGATCTGCACAAGTAATATATCGTCGTCTAGGCGAATGCTGAATAGTGTGCGGTCTACTGTGCCCTTCTGAAGAAGAAACTCAGACAGGGTATCGTACCAAGCCCTGGGTGCTTGTTTTAACCCGTACAGAGCCTTTATGAGTCTATAAACTTGATGTCCCTGCTGAAAGCCGGGAGGCTGTTCTACATAGACTTCTTCTTTTAGCACGCCATTCAGGAACGCAGACTTCACATCCATTTGATATACTCTGAAGCGTTGATGTGTTGCGTAGGCAAGGAATAGTATGATTGCCTCCAATCTTGTAACTGGAGCGAACGTTTCGTCGAAATCTATCCCTTTGGCTTGACAGTAGCCTTTTACCACGAGTCTTGCTTTGTTCCTTACTATGACATTATTTTCATCTCGCTTGTTCTTGAAGACCCATTTGGTTATGATCACATGTTGATGTCGGGGTCTATCAACAAGTTCCCATACTTCATTTTTCGTGAACTGATTTAGCTCCTCTTGCATAGCAATGATCCAATCAGTATCCTTAAGTGCGTCCTCAACTGACTGAGGTTCTTCAGTAGATAAGAAGCAGGATTATAGAGCGCTTTCTCCCTGACAAAATCTGGATCTTGTCTTTACACTAGCTGAAGGATCTCCAATGATAAGATCTGAAGTGTGAGCGTCCAACCACGATCGACGATGTTTTAACTCTTCATCTGAAATTTGTTCAACACAGATAGTAGGTGAGTTAGGCATTTCAGTTGTACTATTATGAGATTGAAGTAATTCAGTTACTAGAGTCGGGTCTACTGAGTCACCAGGTTCAGGGACATTCAGCTCGGGAACTTCATTTGTTCCCCCTGAATTATTATTCTCGGTAGAGGTCTCAGTTACCACTTGGGTTTCTTCATCGACCTGAGTTACCTAGGATTGACTCTGTTCAGTAGAGTCAATCTGTTCAGCTACGTTTGCTGCTGGTTGAGATTCAGTAGTCTTATCTTCAGTTTCCTCTTCTGAATCATCATCCCAACACAGCTGGATCTTTTCAACATTATCTTTTAAGTTAGATCCTGTAGTTGTTTACTGATGTCCTCAAATTCTGAGTTTGAGTTTCTGCTCCTGTCTTCAGTAGCAAACTCATTAAAAACAACATGAGGGCTTTCCTCCACGCAAAAGGTCCGGTAGTTAAAAATTCTGAAGGCTTTGCTGACCCGGGAGTATCCTAAGAAGACTCCCTAGTTTGACTTGCTATCAAAAGTCTTTAACTGATCCTTTCCATTATTTTGGATAAAGCACAAACACCCAAAAATATGGAAATAAGATAAGAAAGGCTTCCTGCCGTTCCATAATTCATATGGTGTCTTCTAATGTTGCTTTGTCATTAGAGATTTGTTTTGTGTATAACACGCAGTATCAGTTGGTTCTGCCCAGAATTTAGATGGGAGTCCTGAGTCTGCGAGCAGGGTTCTTGCTGCTTCTTTGAGTGTTCTATTCCTTCTCTCAACAATCTCATTTTGTTGAGGCGTGCGTGCAGCAGACGTCTCATGCTCTATGCCATCAGCTTTGCAGAACTCTTCCACCATTGAATTCAGGAACTCAGTTCCTTTGTCTGAACGAATCTTTTTGATTTTGGTGTTCTTCTCGACACTGAGCCTTTTCAGAAGCGTAGGCAACTCTGTTTTGATGTTAGACTTGTTGGCAATAAATATGACCCATGTGTAGCGCGAGTAGTCATCAATGACCACTAAAGCATACTTTTTGCCTCTGATCGTCACAGGAGATTCTGCTCCGAACAAATCTATGTGCAGTAGCTGAAGGATTCCATCTGTGGAATGTGATGGAACTGGTGGATTTTCCTTCTTTGTTTGCTTTCCCTTCAGACATGCTTCGCACTGAGTGTCTTTGCTGAACACTTCATTCGACAGTCCTCTTACTAGAGCGTTTCTAGCTAGCTTGTTGAGCGTCTTGAAGTTGAGATGGCTGAGTCTTCTGTGCCAGAGCCACCCCATTCTGTTGTCGTTCTTCGCCAGCAAGAATACTTCTACGTATATGTTCTTTTTGCGCGAACTTGATAACACTGTTTTCCCTGTAGATTTGTCAATAACATCATAGAAACCAGCGTAAAAAATCACTCTATTCGAGTTATCATAAAATTGACTAATAGAGAGAAGATTATGTTGAAGTCCTTCAACATATGATACTCTTGGAACTGTGGCGGTTCCAATGCTGAGTGTTCCATAGCCTCTGGTACAACCTTTTGCATTATCTCCGAACTCGATTCTAGGTCCTTCTTCAGTAGTATAATTCTTCAGTAGGTTCCTCTAGTACGTCATGTGTCTTGAGCATCCGCTGTCCATGTACCAAGGGTCCTTGTGCACCTGCAAAACAGAATTATATTCAAGTACCCTTTATTTTTGATTTTAGGTCCTTAGATGTTAGTTTTGGAAACTCAAATCTGTCTCCCGACCCTGGTGGTCTCAGACAGTTTCTTCCCACTTTGATCAACATACTTAACCGCTGGACTGGTTGATGTTGACTTCTAAGGCCTTACTAGTTCAGGAGTCCTGATCTTCTGAGGTGGTGGATTGCTGACCTTAGCCTTCTGAACGGCTTTCTTCTTCTTCTTCTGACTCTTGGATCCTCTTCTAACTACAAGATCATAATAATATGACCCATACTGAGCTGGATGTGTCAGCTGCGGAGGTCCATACTGATAAGCCCACTTGACTTTGTTGGTTCCCCCCTGACTGTACTGGGGTGATCTTAAGCTAATCTTCTTGTCAGATTTCTGATAGTTAGGATGAGGTGCCTTCATCTTCTGTTTGTTCTTTGCTAGGGGGTTCAGAATTTCAGCATTGATTGTCTCCCCTTGAACAAACCTATCAGTCAGTCGATTCTCTGAGCGTGTGGGGCAGATGTGGAGGCTCCATGGCTGAACCCGAGTCCCTCCATGTAATGTTTTGGCTTGTTGTTGGCTAGCATCGCCTCAAGCTTTTTCTCAGCTCCCATGTACCGCTCTATCATCAGGTTCCTCCAGACATCGTCACTCTTCTTGAGCATTTCATGTTCGGTCTAAAGTCCTGAGAACTTCTGCTTCAGTAGACTCAGTTCAATATCCTTCTGAGTCAAGTCATTGGTCAGTACTGAGATCAGATCTTCTTGATGCTGAGACTTGTCCATCAGAGAGTTAATCTCCTCCCCGAGTCTCAACACAAGTCTTTCCGACTCAGTAGCAACCTGACTCTCCTGAGAAAATCTCTGATTCTCCACTTTCAGGGTATCCAACTCCTGAAGAGTCTTACTGAGCTGCAGGCTCATCTAATAATTCTTCGTAGGCGATAGAGACATCCAGATTCTCATCTGCACCTGAAATAGTGTCGTGTGTGCAGTGTGAAGAGGAGTTAAATGGAGCGTGAGAGTTTACCTCATCCTCTTCTCCTGCCATAAGACACTTTTCAGCATCTTCTTCAAGCTCTAGGGCCATGAATGCCTCTTCATCATCTGATGAATCCATGAAGGAATCGACTTCATCTGAGTCGTCTGAGAATTCACCAGCAATATATGCTTGACGTTTCTTGATGAACTTCTCCCTTCGAGCTTTTCGTGCTGCTCTTTCAGCTGTACTGAACTTAGGACAGTCGTATTGGTAGTGTCCTGGCTTCTTGCAGTTGTAGCAGGAGGTGATTCTGCCTTCTTTGCTCTCACTATCTTTCGACTGTGCAGAATCCTCCTGTTTCCTGGAAGCAGAAGTATGCGGTTCAGGAGTGCGCTTAGGTGTATATTCAGACTTACTCTTTGAGTCTCTGACGACTCTAGAGAGCTTTCTGTGCCTCTCCGTCTCCTTCTGATACTTGACGGCAAGCAGTGCATATCTCTGAGCTAAGCTTCCTTCTTGTAGATCGCTGGTTGAAGGCTCAGCTTTGCTAGATGCGGGAGTTGCTGTGATGACTGATGCTTTGAAGGTATGGTCAATCTGAGTGTCAGCTTCAGCTCGCTGCTTCCTTTGTGGTAGACTGAACTCGAACTCCTCAGCTTTGAATTCTGAAAATAGATGATCAGGAGAAACAATGTCAAGATCAGAATGTCTAAGCAAAGTAGCAAATGGAGTCCAATGTCCGTCTGGCAGTGCTCTCAAGATTTTGAGATTCATCTCTCGGTTGGAGAACGCCTTTTCCAGCCCGTTGATAGTGTTCATCAGATCCGTAAATCTGACATTGAGATCTTCAATCGTGTCGTCAGGCATGAGAGACAGTCTCTCCAGCTTCTGAAGTTCCAGCGCAAACTTATTAGCTTTGATCTTCTGAGTCCCCCGACTCATTAGCGCCAGAGCATCCCAGAGTTCGTTGGCGGACTTGCATTCCTGAACTTTTCCAAGATAAGAGTCACTCAGAGTGGTCAGTATGCCATTTCTGGCAACCCGGTCTAGATTGTGAAGAGGCTTCTATCTTTGGGGATCTTCTTTCCGGTCACCATTCCTCCTCTTTGTGCTGGATCCTGGGTTTCGACACTATCGATCATGGGAATGATGGGTCCGTCTTCCAAGACCTCTTTCATGCTGTCGTGGAGTGAAGTCAGATGAGCTTCCATTCTGACTCGCCATACCCCGTGGTTCTCTACTGAGAACATGGGTACCATCCTGATTCCTGACATATCAGACATTTTAAATAGTGATATGAATGAAGAATGATATGCAGTGAAAACGTTTTCAGGATCCATTCAAGTAGACCAGTTTCAGATAACAAGAGTCTTAGAGAACTCTTGCTCTGATACCAATTGTTGGTCCCGAGATAAACGTTCAGGTGTAGGGGGGGGGGGTTAATACACCTGAAAACTTTCTCAACTTAAAATGCGAACAGTCCTATTTAGGAGAGTGCCTTGCTGAACAAGTTCAGTAGACCATGTATGCTGTTTTGGATTGCGTGGATAGAGTGACTGACTATAGTGAGGCCTGCTAGCTGACTGATGTCAGAATTCAGTACTGTTCAGTAAGAGGTCAGTAGAGTGCAGAAATGTGTAGGCGCGATTCAATTGAGTTTGAAAACATTTTTATTAAAACTGTTTAAATAGGTTAGTGCATTCAGTTCTGAAACTCTGTTGAATGATTTGTAAAACGGTTTTCATTATGAACAGTAACCAATGCATCAGTAAAAACAGAAAACAACAATTTTAAAGTGGTTCGGATATCAATAATCCTACGTCTACTGTCCTGAAAAGATCAGGAAGCTATTTTATTATACTGAGTTAGTCTCAGTTTGTGCACTGGACAAACACTGGTCTTGAGGATTATACAGAGCAAGTCTCAGTTTACAAGTATCAAACTGAAGTGTTTGACAAACTCTCCAACTATGAAGGAGTTCTTGCATTCCAAACTGATCTAGCTTCGGATTATTCTGATCGTCGGCCATCTTCTCGAGTTCAGTCTCGAGTTTCTCTTCAGAAAAGAGTTCTGCTAGGCTAAGAAGAACATCTTCAGAGTCAGCTTCTGCTTGGGCAGACGAAGTGTCCTGCTTCAGTAGTTGTTGTTCTTGCAGCTTTGTCTCCTTCCTTAGCCTCCTTGCGGTTCTTTCGATCTCAGAATCAAATACGAGGTTCGGGTTGGAAGATCTACTCATAAACTAGTTAAAGCACAAAAGATCAAAAGGTAAACACTGTTAATTAGAAACACCGTTCCCCGGTACCGATGCCAATTTGGTGGTCGCGGTTTTCACACCAAATAAAATTCCTACACACACTCAGAATCTTATAATTAGTATAGAACAGGGTCGAACTCAGGGAAAAGTGGAAATCAACTATGTCTATCCTTTTGATTAAAGTTTTGGTGATGCCACCATGCATAAATTTTGGGTTTACTACCTAGGCAAAGAAAAGTAAATAACAGAAAAGTAAATTGAGAGAAAACAAGTAAAGAAAGACAGACTCGGCTTTAGGTAACTCGTATGAGACAACTACTTCGATCATTGATGCATAGATTTAATTAATTCCTAGGATCAACCAGTTATAGGATACAGTGTTGGACACGTATATACCTCAATTCCTACTTACTTAGTCGGTAATGGCTTGTTGAACAAATTTCCACTACTCCCTAACCTAACCACAACCTAGCTTGATGAACAAACCTAGATTTAATGTTTAAACAACATTACGAGGATGGAACTCGATTTTAATCTCTACCGTTGTTGGACAAGCTGACATAGATGATTAACCTCCTTAATTCGACTACCGTTACGATAGCTTCACCACCTAAGTTGTTGAACAATTTGGCACTAATCTTCATAACCTAAATTGATCAGGCTTAAGTTAATCCAATTAAATCATTCTACTCTGAATTAAGTCGAAATCCTGGTCTTTAATTACTATGTCCAATAAGATCTCACAAAATTTGTATCTCATACTTGTCACCCTCGCCGAATCCCTAAAAAGATTTAGCTACGCATGATTAACTTGGACAAGCAGAACTTAACGAACTCGATCAGAACAGAAATTAAAGTGCGAAAGTAAATAAGCATGCAACGTAAATTAAAGTGCGAAAATCTTAAAGAAGAAAATACCGAAACCATGAACTGAATGAAAGTTCGAATTAAAACTGGAAATCTGAAACTGAAATCTGAATTCTTCGAATGCTGAGAACTAAAATCGAAACTGAAATTAAAAGCTGAAACTAAAGAAAGCAAATAAAAGTGTTTGATGTTCTTGATGTTGAATATAAAGCCTAAACTACGAGACTAAGATCGGAAGTGGTGGAGAACGAAACTAAAAGGATGAGAAAGTGTTGTAAGGCCGTCCTCTCTAGTGTCTTGACTCCACCGCTTTATATAGATTTTGAAGCTTATCCTCCAAAGGAAAAATATCAAGGGCATATCTTATATAGATCTTGATCTTCAAGACTCCTTCTCCAAATATAATTCGGCCCTAATATATTTTCAAGCTTCCGAATCTTTAGCAATCTTTCCTTCTTGATCTAAGCCCCTTTTTATCCCCAAAACGTGCCAAAATAACTCCTTTTCAAATCTGAACCGCCACATCATCATCGGATCATAAACCTGCTGGAAATATGCATTTCTGGGCACAAAACAACATCAACTTGGACAAGATGAGCGTCAGAATTGGGTGAATTCGAGTAGTATAAAATCGACACATCAAGTATGCTGCTCCTGCAGAGTCCAGCCATACTGAATCTTCACTCCATGACACTGGGTTGATGGTCTACTGAGAGACAGCAGACGGAACTTTTGAGCCGGACCATGCTGAAAGCAAATCTACTGAGTCTGAAACACTCAAGAGACAAATGTGTTAACTTTTACAATTGAATGGTTCATCAATCAGAATAGGATTTTGGGATCAGCCAAATCAACTATTGAATCATCTCCCAACACTTTAGATCAAGCTAATCTTTTAAGGATCTCGATGGATATTTTTATGTTGCGAGAGATATTGTGAGAAAGAGCTTATACGTGCTGATAACCTGTTATAAACTAAAGAGAATACGAGAAAATGAGATAATAATAGAGAGAGCGATAATATAGATGTGTATTATTATGAGGGTAGATACCTCTATTTATAGAGTTACAAGATAGACTTTTGGACCGAGACATATTGAGTTTATGGGCCTCTATGATTTACATATGGTCATCTGGTAAATATCATCATCCTTTTATTTTTAATTTAAAAAATAAAAAGTTAAATTCTATATTTTTAAAAGAGAAAAGTTTTTAAATTTTAATAAAAATTAAATGAAAAAAACTTTTGGATTGCCATTATGAAATTTTGTATTAAATTCTCTATACTTTTATATTTATTATATTTGACATAAACAAAACTTAAAATTAAGATTAAAAGGGATAAAATTATCTTTTCAAAATTGATTGAAATTATTTATGGAAATTGATCTAGATTAATTTGATCCATTTAGCTTTTCCCTAAAAAAAAACAATATACTTTCGAACATACTTCGTGTACACATGCCACCGATTGTATCTAACACTACAAAATTTTCGGTAATTACCGACGGACAAAACACGGTCGGCATTTACCGACGGATTACCGACGGAAATTCAAAATTTAAGTTTACCGACGGATTACCGATGGAATTTTCCGTCGCTAAATACCGACGAAAAATTCCGTCGCTATTTCATCCGTTACCGACGGATTACCGACAGAATTTTCCGTCGGTAAACTTAAAATTCTGCATCCCACATCGAATTTTTGACAAACTTTTTCCACATTTATATATCAAACTACTTCATAAGCTATTAAGAATCTTGCTATACACGTGCGCACGCGCGTGCATAGGCCTCCACCGCCGGCCATCGTCAGCGTCCGATCTCCGCCGGCCACCGTCACCACCGGATCGCTGCCGACTACCAACTCCGATAGCCGGCGGGTCAATTGTCGGCTTAATTTCAAAAAATTAGTCGACAAGTGTACCGACAGACTACCAACGGAATTGTCCGTCGGTAAATACCCACGGACCTCAATTCCGTCGGTAAAATTTACCGACAAGCTCTATAACGACGGATTATTTTCCGTCGGTAATCCGTCGGTAAACCATTTTTCGACGGATTTTTAATGTTTACCGATGGATTTTTCCGTTGGTAAAAGACAGATTTTTTGTAGTGTAACTATTGATTTCTCTCTTACAAGTTTCTGCATTTTTTAATACTTGTTTAAACCCGATAATACGATATAACAAAGAAGTAGGAACTTTTATAACGGAAAAAATGTATAAATATATTTCGACGGCATTCATCTATTTCTATGTTAGCCACAATGCCACGTAGCATACATGTTGGTTTCTCAACGATTTTCGAATATTAATTAATACTCCCTCCGTCCAATTATCTTGTCCATTTCGCTTTTTGTGCGAAATAATTGTTAGTTGTGAGTAGAGTTGTGAGTCCCACAAAAAGTTGTGTGTAATAATTTATTAAAAAAAAAACTGGACAATATCTTTGAGACAACCGAAAGTAGAAAATTAGATGAGATAATTAGGACGGGAGGAAGTTATATTTTTGCACAAGACAAAAACTTTGGTGCATCCGGTTGCACATGCAATCGGATATTGAATTATAAATACATTGTAGTCTATAATAATGCAACTATTTTGTGGTAGCGCAGTTGGTGTGGCCATTGGTCTCTCACCCTATAGACGCGGGTTCGAGACACAGTGACATTAGTTTATTTATTTATTTTAATATTGAAAAATTGCACAACTAACACACTCAAACACTCACCTCATTTCTCCCGCTTTTCCACCTAAGAAAAAAGTATGGTAACATAGAAAAAATACCGCATTTCCACGACTAAAAGGGTTTAGAAATGCTAGCGTTCCGTGTTCCAAAGGAACGCGAGCATTTTTCACCGGAGAAAAAAGTAGGGTTTATACTTCCCCTCTAAGGGTTCGGTAAAAACATGAAAAAATACCGTATCATTTCCAGGACTAAAAGGGTTTGGAAATGCTTGCGTTTCGAGGTCCAACAACAACTTTTATGTGTTTTTTTTACATTAAAAATTGATTTTTTATTTTTGAATTATAATATGACACAAAAAATAAAAAATTTAATTTCTTATTTTTTTTAAAAATAATATATGACATAAAGAATATTAATATGTACTTAAAATTTATTTTTGTTAAAAATACTATATTTTTTTATTTTTTTCAATTTTATAATTGTATAGATAATACACATATTATGAATAAAATTATCACTTGTTATTAACAAAGGTATGAAAAAAATATCAATTATTATGAATATATCACTTGTTTTGAATAAGAGTATCACTTGTTATTAACCAATGTATTAATTGTGAGGACCAAAGTATCACTTGTTGTGAATAAGATTATCACTTATTCTGAATAAAAGTATCACTTGTTATTAACAATAGTATCTCTTTTTCTTAACAAAAGTATCACTTGCTATGAATAAAAGTATCACTTTTTTTTAATAAAAGTATCACTTATTATTAATCAATGTATCACTTGTTATGACTAAAGTATCACTTGCTAAAAGTACGTATTACTTATTATGAATTAAAATATCACTTTTTTTAACAAAAGTATCACTTATTTTAAACTGAATATATTGTTAAAAAAATACATTATGAAAAAAAACTGTTGGTCCTAAGACAAGTGTCAGATGTAGGGGGGGGGGGTGAATACATCTGAGTACAAGTTCTTTTTCTCAAACGCGAAGGACAGCTGAGCTGTAGGTTGCGACTGATGAACAGTGGCAGATAGTAACCTTCTAATCGCAGGTCAGAATGAGTCAGCTACTGAGTTTCTCCTACTGACTTTTGTTAGTACTTGATTCTCAGTCGGAGACTTAGTGCGGATAAGTGTGTAGGGCCCGGTAGACTTCGTCTCAGTTGAAAACGTGTTTTTCACAAGTTAAATGATTTTGGCTAGTGCACTTTTCAAATATGTTTTATGCAAAGTATGATTTTGTAAGATGATTTTGAATGCAGTGCGATAAAACAGTAAACGACACTAATTAGTATGGACATCTTGGTCCCATACAGGAGTTTGCCCACACTAATTAGTCTTCTTTCTCCAGTCAGTGGCGACAAACTTTTTGTGTCTGAGCCTTCAGCTCAGTCACAAGGAACTCCATCCATCAGTTGGAGCTTGGGCTTGGACAACTGATCAAATGAACCAGCGGCGCTCGTCAGGATATGAATGACGATGTATGCGAGGCCACGATACTCCGGCAAGAGTTAGTTCTTCGGCAATGCGGACTTGAAGGAGATATCGTCCCTTCCACAGAAACGATGGACATATGCATTAAGCTCTTTCTCCTTGTAGCCGACTGGAGAGATCCCATAAGCAGGAAGGTCGAATGATGACTTCAGCACTGCCCGGATGTTTATATCGGCGTGGCTGGATTCCCACTTCTGAGGGGCCACTTCCCTCATATAGGTAATCTGGGACACCTCTCCATCTGTATCTTCCACCAAACGCCAGTTATAGTATACTTCTGCCACTTAGCGGGGGGGATACGATCACGGATGCTTCGTGGCGAGAAGCGTGAGGCCAGACTCTTCAAGGGCCGAGAAAATGGGCTCTAAATATGGAAGGTCTGCCTGATGGAGCACCATCGTTGGTTCGAAGAGAACCCTGGATTTGATGATCTCCTCGATGTGGGGTGGGGTCAGAACAATCGCCATAGATATCTGCAAAAAGCTCGTTAGCACTTGAAAATAGAGTAAGTTAAATTCGAGTTTAAGCAGAAGATTAAGAAATTACCGTAGACAAAGAGCAAGAGTGAAACACAGAGACAGTTTGAAGAGAAACGAAAACTGAATGCTTGAAAAATTTGCTTTAAGTGTGATAATGGCGAAAAAAGGTAGATTAGAGGAGAAGGCGAGAGTTTTTATAAGATATGAAGATCAACCAGTTTTAATCGGACAATTGAGATGAAAACTCACTTTTTAATGACGGTTGTGATCTGATGTTATAAACGGAATGATTATATTAGCCGCCTCTAACCTAGACCCACGTAAGATATGCGCAGATAAAGTAAGGTGAGAAGACATGCATTAAATGCGTTGCAGGCAGCATTAAAGTCTAAGCTTTTTAAATGAAAACGGTTTCTACTGACTTAAACCTTAAAAACTTAATGGCGGGAAATAAATGTTCATTAATCTACTGAGTGCAAACGACTGATATAATAAATGCGAGCATGCTTCTGAGACTTATTAAATATTTTAACTACGCAAACCTCTTCAGCTGAACTTTTACGATCAGCTGGTTACCGTAATGACTCAGGAGGATCTTTGAAGTACTGATGACCACGTTCCCCCTTACTGTGTACTGTCTGATTCACCCGACTGAATCAAAGTACTGATTCTTCTGACATGTCGTACTGATTCCTCCTACTGACAAGAGTCAGTGGGATCTAGTACACCTAGCTCTACTGATAGTTCTCTGAATTTGTTCTCAGCTAGTGGTTTGGTCAGTATGTCTGCCCTTTGTTTGTCAGTATGGATCTTTTTCATCCTAATATCCTTCTTCTCGACATGGTCTCTAATGAAGTGGTGTCGAATGTCCACGTGCTTGCACCTCGTATGAAGAACTGGGTTATGAGTTATAGCAATTGTACTGGTCGAGTCGCAGTAGATGGACACTTCATCCTGAGTAATTCCATAATCTCGCAATTGTTGTCGAAGCCAAAGGATATGGGCACAACAACTTCCAGCAGCTATATACTCAGCTTCAGTAGTGGACGTCGCTACTGGGTGTTGTTTCTTTGAAAACCAAGATATCAGCTTGCTGCCTAGGAACTGACACGTTCCAGAAGTTGATTTTCGATCTATCCTGCAGCCTGCATATTCAGCATCAAAGTAACCTGTTAGCATAAGATTATCATCAGCAGGATACCATAACCCTGTATCAGGTGTTCCCTGTAGATATCGCAGTATCTTCTTTGCTGAGTCCAAATGACTTCGCTTGGGATTCACCTGAAATCTAGCACATACACCTACAACATAAGTTATGTCAGGTCTGCTTGCTGTTAAATCTAATAAAGAACCAATAATAGCTCTATAATCAGTAGAGTTAACAGAAGCTCCCTCTTTGTCTAGATCGATTTTAATATTTGTGTTCATGTGGATCTTGACTGGCTTGCTTGAGTCGCAGCCGAATCTTTTCAGGAGGACTCGAGTGTATTTGGCTTGGTTGATGAATATTCCTTCAGTTGATTGCTTCACTTGAAATCCAAGGAAATAGTTCATCTCCCCCATCATGGACATCTCGAACTTCTCCTTCATCATTTTCTTGAATTGTTGACATATAGTCACGTTCCTGCAACCGAAAATGATGTCGTCCACGTAGATTTGCACCAGTAGGATGTCATCTCCTGACTTGATGTTGAACAGGGTGCGATCTACTGTCCCCTTCTGAAAACCTTTCTGAAGCAGAAAGTCTGATAGGGTATCGTACCAAGCCCTAGGTGTTTGTTTTAACCCATACAGAGCTTTCCGAAGTCTGTACACCTGATGTCCCTACTGAAAGTCGGGCGATTATTCCACATAGACTTCTTCCTTCAGTACGCCGTGCAGAAACACTGACTTTTCATCCATCTGATATACTTTAAATCTTTGATGCGTTGCATAGGCTAGGAACAGATGAATAGCTTCCAATCTGGCGACTGGGGCGAATGTTTCATCAAAGTCTATTCCTTCTGCTTGACAGTATCCCTTAGCAACAAGTCGAGCCTTGTTTCTGACTATGACGTTGTTTTCATCTCGCTTGTTTTTTAAGACCCATTTAGTGCCGATACGTGCTGATGTCTAGGTCTGTCAACAAGCTCCCAAACTTCATTTCGAACGAACTGGTTCAGCTCTTCTTGCATGGCAATGATCCAATCGGCATCGTTAAGAGCATCCTCTATCGTCTGAGGTTCTTCAGTAGACAACAAACAGGAGTAGAGCGAACTTTCTCCTTAGCTTAATCTTGATGTCGTCCTTATTGTTGCTGATGGATCTCCTATGATAAGATCAGAAGATTGAGCGTCAAGCTATGAACGTCTGAGTTTGGCTTCTTCTTCTGAGATTACTTCTGCACAGTCAATAGGAGTGTTAGGCATTTCAGTAGTGCTATTCTGTGATTGAAGCAATTCAGTAAGAAGGTTAGGATCTACTGAGTTTCCAGGTTCAGGGGCATTTAGCTAGGAACATTTGTCGTTCCCCCTAAGTTTATATTCTCAGTAGAGGTCTCAGTTACCACTGGGGCTTCCTCATCGACCGTTGTTACCTGATGTTGATTATGTTCAGTAGAATCAACCAGGTCAGCTACAGTGCTTGCGGGACGGGTCTGGATTTCCTCATCGTCTAACTCATCATCCCAACAATGCTGAATCTTTTCTGGTCTATCGTTCAGTGCGAGATCCTGTAGCTTGCTGCTGACATCTTCAGTATTTGACTTCTTCGATTTCCTGTCCTCAGTAAAAAACTCATCAAAAACAACATGAGGGCTTTCCTCCACGCAAAAAGTCTAGTAGTTAAAGACTCTGAAGGCTTTACTGACTCGAGAGTATCCTAAGAATACTCCTTGATCAGATTTGCTATCAAAGGCCTTCAACTGATCTTTCCCATTATTGTGAATAAAGCAAGGACAACTAAAAATATGGAAATGAGAAATATAAGGAATTCTCCCTTTCCACAGTTCGTAAGGTGTCTTCATGTGTTGCTGTGTAAGCAGTGAGCGATTCTAAGTGTAACAGGCGGTGTCAGTAGCATCAGCCCAGAACTTTGAGGGTAGTCCAGAGTCTGCTAGAAGCGTTCTTGCTTCTTCTTTGAGTGTTTTGTTCTTACGTTCAGCAAGTCCGTTCTGCTGAGGGGTGCGAGCTGCTGATGTCTCGTGCTTGATTCCCTCTTTATCGCAGTACTCTTTTACTACTGAGTTGAGAAATTCTGTTCCTCGGTCTGAGCGAATTCTTTGTATCTTGATGTCCTTTTCCACACTGAGTTTCTTCAGTAGATTGGGTAACTCAGTCATGACATCAGATTTGTTGGCTATGAATAACGACGAGGGCATACTTCTTACCTCTTATTGTCACTGGAGAAACTGGCCCAAACAAGTCCATGTGTAGCAGTTGAAGGATTCCATCAGTGGAAGGTGACGGAATTGGTGGATTGCTTTTCTTTGTTTGCTTTCCCTTCATGCAAGCTTCAAAATTTCTGTCTTTGATAAACGCTTCATTGGGCAGTCCTCTGACCTTAGAGTTCTTGGCTAGCTTTTTCATAGTCTTGAAATTCAGGTGACTGAGTCTCTTGTGCCACAGCCATCCTGTTTTATCACTAGATTTCGTCTGAGCAAGTGAGCAAGCCTCAGGTTCTGCGGTTTTCCAATTTGCAACGTAGATATTCTTCTTCCGCGAGCCTGATAACACTGTTTTCCCTGTAGATTTATCAACAACATCACAGAAACCAGCGTCAAAGATAACTCTAATCAGATTATCACAGAATTGACTGACAGAAAGGAGATTATGTTGAAGTCCTTCAACATATGTTACTTTTGGAACTAAAGCAGTCCTAATGTTTAGTGTTCCGTATCCCCTTGTGTAGCCTTTACAATTGTCACCAAACTCAATTCTGGGACCATCTTCTTGTATGTAATTGGTTAGCAGGCTCTTTTGATATGTCATATGTCTCGAGCAGCCGCTGTCCACAATCCAAGGGTCCTTATGCACCTGCAAAACAGAAATAATTTTAGGTACCCTTTGGTTCAGTTTGAGTCCTTAAGTGTTAGTGGGTGATTTCGGGACCCAGATCTGTCTCGGGACCTTAGGAGTCTGAGACTTCTTCTTCTGAACCTTATCAGCCTTCTTCTCCATAGGACTTGGAGATACTGACTTTCTGGCAGTTTTGGGTTCATGAGCTTTCTTCTTCTGAGGCTTTGTGCTCCTACTGACCCTGGGCTTATAATAGTACGAACCATACTGTGCTGGATGCTCAATCAGTAGCTCGCCGTACTGCTCTGCCCACCTGACCTTCTTGGTTCCCCCTGAATTCGATCGTGGTGTCCTGGGGCTAGAACCTTTGGTCATTTATTTCTTGTTGCTCGGCTGAGGTGCAATCATCTTTTTTTTGTTCTTCGCCTGAGGTGTTGATTCAGCGACCTGAACTTTTCCTTTGACGAACCTATCAGCCAGCATTTTTGAGCTTTTCGGTTGAGGTTGTGCAGCTTTTTCTCTTCAGGCGTGAAGACCTGACAATCAGAAGAAAGTCTCTGATTCTCAGCCTTTACCTGCTCTTATTCCTGAATAGTTCTGCTGAACTCTCTGCTCAGCTGAATCTGCTCCTCTAGTAGATCATCATATGCTTGTACCACGTCTAGAGGTTCATCTGTGACCGAGCATGTGTCGTGTGTGCTATGTGAAGAGGAGGTTATATTAAATTTTGAGTTTACCTCAGCCTCTTCTCCTGCCATCAGACAATATTCAGCTGTTGATTCAGGATTTGTTTCTCTGATCTCAACGGCGACAAATGCAACTTCGTCTTCAGAAGAATACATGAATGTATCTTCCTCATTTGAGTCATCGGATATCTCTCCGACGATATAGGTCTGCCTTATTCGGGCAAATTTCTCGCGTCTGGCCTGCCGCTTGCTCGTTGAGCAGCTGAGAGTTCGGGACAGTCGTACTGATAATTTCCCTCCTTCTTGCAGTTGTAGCATACAGAGGTTCTGCCGTCTTTTCCAGCAGATTCGATTGATGGACTAGCAGCAGATTCCTCGTTCCTGCAATTATTAGATGGTTTAGATTCTTCCCTTTTTCGATAATCCTTTTTACCTGAGGAAGAATCTCTGTGATATTTCTTCAGCTTAATGACTCTTTCCTTTTCTCTTTGATGTTTGAGAGCCATGAGTGCAAGCTGATCAGTAGCAGGTGTCTCGGAAGACTTATCATCTGTCGTAGCTACTGTCTTGCTGAAAGAAATAGGATTGGCTCCAGTTTTGCCGAGTGTTACTTTGAAAGCGTGATCTATCTGTGTGTCAGCTGGAGCACTGGAACATCATAGGCTGTGCTCGAATTCCTCCGTCTTTAATTCTGAAGATATAACATTAGGAGTTAGAGTATTAAGATCTGAGCGACGTAAATAAGTAGCAAAACGAAGCCACTTCAGTTGAGGCAACGCTCTCAAGATCTTCACGTTCATCTCTTTGTTGGTGAACGTCCTCCCCAGCCCGTTGATCACATTGATCTGATTTGTGAATCTGACGTTGAGCTCGTCAATGGTTTCGTTGGGCTCCATGGCAAGAGTGTCGAACTTTTGTAGCTCTAGCTCGAACTTGTTTTCTTTGATCTGCGGGATTCCTTTTCTCAGTACAGCCATCTTGCAGTCTTGCACCCTCTCGAGGTGTGAATCGCTGAGCGTAGTCAGGATTGCATTCCGCGCAACTCGGTCGAGGTTGTGCAGCTTTTTCTCTTCAAGCGTGAAGGCTATTTGTTCTTTGTCAACTTTAGCACCAGTCTGTGCTCCTACACCTCCCACAGTGGCAAACTCAACACTGTCGATCATGGGAATGATAGGTCCTGTCTCTAGGACGTCAGTCATGCTGTCATGCAGCGATGTAAGGTGCGTCTCCATTCTTACGCGCCATACCGTATAGTTCTCTATGGAGAACATCGGTACCATCCGAATACCTGACATCTCAGACATTATGTGTGAGAGTATAAGGAAGTATAAAGAGATGCTTGTGCAGTGGCAAACATTTTCAGGATCTGTTCGAGAAGACCAGTAGTTTCAGAACCGATGATCAGAAGAACACCGTTGCTCTGATACCAATTGTTGGTCCGGAGATGAGTGTCAAGTGTAGAGGGGGGGGGTGAATACACCTGAGTACAAGTTCTTTTTCTCAAACGCGAAGGACAGCTGAGCTGTAGGTTGCGACTGATGAACAGTGCCAGATAGTAACCTTCTGATGGCGGGTCAGAATGAGTCAGCTACTGAGTTTCTCCTACTGACTTTTGTCAGTACTTGATTCTCAGTCGAAGTCTTAGTGCGGATATTTCGTCTCAATTGAAAACGTGATATTCACAAGTTAAATAATTTTGGCTCGTGCACTTTTCGAATACGTTTTATGCAAGATATGAGTTTGTATGATATTTGTATGCAATGCAATAAAAAAGTAAACGACACAAGCAATTTTTAACGTGGTTTGGATACGCAAGATCCTACGTCCATGGTCCTGCTGAACATGAGGTCTTGTTGATTAATCTGAGCAAGCCTCAGCAAGGTATCTGTGCACTGGACATACCCTTCTAAGTTATAGTCCTTAGCGACTTTACAATTCAAACCGGAGTTTGAAGGGGAGGGGATTTTCTCCAACTATGAAGGAGTTCTTACAATAAGAACAGTCACGAAATGTGAACTCCTTCGGAGGTTCTAAGCTATAAATATGAACGATTGAGCTTAGATAGAGAAGAGGGATCTAAAGAAAGAAACTCTAGAGAGAAGAACTAAAAATATTCTGCTAAGCAAGTTCTTCGCTGGATCTTCTTGAAAGCGCTAGAGTGTTTTGAAAACTTGAGCGTGTAATCCCTTTGATATCCCGTGCGTGGAGCTCGGAAATGCTTCTCTATTTATAGTTGTGACCCAGGCATTTGCCCGTTGGAGAGGACGATGCCATGCGTCACAAACATCCAAGAAAAACGGCCATAAGTTCGAAATGTTGCAGCAGAGTTGTTGATTACTGTACATGTGAGCAGCTTTAGTAGGTCAGAGCAGGTAGAGCTTAGACGGCTTCTCATTGGTCGAGGTTTGTGGTAGGTGAGATCTGTCAGACATCGGTCTTCATCGGAGTTGACTCTCACTCATCCTCGTATGATCTTCTGCTGACTTTCGAATGAAGTTAAAGGATGGGTCGTTTCTTGTCGGACACAGTAGACATGATAAGATCTCTGTCTTCTTCGTCTGAGTCTGCTGATAGTGTATATTCTAGTGAGTGTAGTCAGCTGATGACTCTGAAGGTACTGAGCTTTAATATTGTGTTCCTCTACTGATGTAGGTCAGCTGATGAGATGTCTTCTATTGAGTGAGGTCAACTGATGACTTGAGAACACAAGCTCTTACACTGATGACGTGGGGTTCTGGAAGGTAACTTCCTACTGAAGATCAATCCAACATTTACCCCGTACAGGACTTAGACAAAAAGATAATGGAAATATAATCCGTCTAGCCCATTACATCATCTAGTCCTATCGACACTACACAAAGGATACAAGCCGGGTTTCGGGATCTTCAACTCCATAGCATAAAACACTATGATTTCCCCCATTACCGATAAACAGATAAGTCATATTACAAGAACTACTGATAAAATAATACTAAGTAACCTTTAAGCGGTTGTTAAGACAAACCACTGACTCATAACCCAACAATTTCCCCCTAATTGATGATGCCCAAACCACTATAGATTCTAAGAATATTAAGTCCTAAACTACTGACATAAGAGAAACTTCAGTAAAGACTGAGCATAACGTAAGGCAGTCAGCAGCTAAGAGATAGGCATATCAGAGAAACGGTTATGCGTGTGTGTGTGTCAGATCACTTCAGTAATCAGTCGTGATAAAATAAAGCAAACAAAGCCGTAAGACAATGAGTAATTTTCTGGCCAGAAGAAAGGTACTGATATATATATGAAAAGATTACAATCAATCCTATCATCTATACAGAGAGAGTGAACTACTACTATCGTCTGTACTTCTTAGTCTTGCTCTTGAAATCGGCAGACTTGGCAGCAGGAGGATTCAAACCATAGGATCTGTAGATTCTGGCACGGAGGGTCTGGATATCCTCATGATCGCTCGGCTGCTGAGGATCAAGATCATGGTGGCGAGCAGCAGCGTCGACCTCATCTTCAATCTCTTTTGTACAAAGGACTCCTCGAGATGTCATGGGTGGAGTCAGTTGTTTGTAGGCAGGGGCAACGAGTGGCAGCTTCTCCTTGTGTAAAATCAGCTGAATCTGTGCTCTGAGGTTGGCATCGTACTGATTGATGAAATCGTCGGAGAGTTCAGCAGCCGGTACCTCAGTCGGATAGCATTGCCATACGTAGTATGCCTTTATGAAGTCTAACTTCAGCTCTTCCCATTCCTGGTTCAGGTTCCAGGGGATCCACTTGTCTACATGGCGGTGTGGTGCCTTCTTTAGATAAGCAGCTCCTTGCACGCCTCGCCTGAAGAACTTGGAGGTCCTGGACACCTGTTTCTTCCAGTATTTTTTTGAGTATTAAATTGGAAGGCCTAATTAAACTTACGACACAAATATTTTTCTGAGTATTAAATTGGAAGGCCTAATTAAACTTATATATCTTGCTAGTAGTGATGTTGAATATCAAATTTCACTTAGGGGGAAAATCAAATATATCAAGCTCTTATACAGAACACATGATCAGTATGGATGGAACCACAAATTTAGAATTTGGAAATAATAAATATGCAATTTTAACATGAAAAAAAATACTACTACAATTTAGGGTGCTATTGCCACCATTTCACTTCCAATCACATCCAGATGGATTTAGAGAGGTATTTTTTTGTCAAAATTAACATGTCTTTTTCAAAACACAAAAAATCTTTTTCAAAACACAAAAAATTGTGTGTAACCAATTGCTTGTGAAATTAGGTTGTACCAAGATTCACATATCCGCCCAATTTCATAGAGATGAAGTAGGGTAGAACATATTGCAGATGTAATATGATCCAATTCCATAATTTTAATCCGAATTTGACCCGAGTTTGATCCGATTGACTATTATATTTTAAAAAAATAATAAATCACACTCTCTCTCCCCATCGCCTCGCCTCCCCCCTCTCTCTCCACTCCCCCTCCTTCCCCCCCTCCCTCCCTCCCTCCCTCCCTCCCTCACTCTCTCGCTCTCTCTCTCTCTCTCCCACTTCCCCTCTCTCTCTCTCTCTCTCTCTCTCTCTCTCTCTCTTTCTTCACTCCCCCCCTCTCTTTTTCTCCACTCCCCTCTCTCTGCACCATCTTCTCTGTCTCCGCCGCTGTCGCTCCTCACGCTCTGCCTCCGTTGCTCCTCGTGCCTCCGCTTCCGTCTCTCCGGTGGCCGAATCCACCTCTGTGTACTCCTCCAAATCTGCCTCCACTCCGTTCAGATTTCTATGTGCCTCCCTCTCTCTCCTCTCTCTCTCCTCTCTCTCTCTCCTCTCCCCTGCCCGCCCAAGCCGCCGCCGCCACAGCCGCAACCGCATTTGTTTTGTTTTGCATAGTATTGTTCGTATCAACTTATCTAATAAATTGAGCTGCCAGAATCTGACATCGTATTGTTCGTATCATCGATGCTTTGTCCAAAATTTCCATCGATGATTTGGCATCCGTCGCACCAAATCTGCACAAGAATCTCTCCATCCTCTCGCCTGAACATGTGAACATTTTTGTTTCCAATGGTCAAATTTGTTTAAATGTTTGAATTCTGTTAATCTTTGATGTGTGGGGTTTAGAGATGTGCTTCGTGTATGTATTTGTAGGTGGATTTGGGTTTAGCTTTTTGATTCGTCCCCAATGCAAGAGATCCGATTTTATCTTTTTGAGCACTTTCAATATTAAAACTGAATATTATTAAAACTGAATATTCGTACTCAGCTGGTTCATCATTCTCTTTCTATTAAAACTGAATATTCGTACTATGGTTCATCATTCTCTTTCACATTGTCCTGGTAATTATTTGTTTTGCCACGACCACTCTTGTAACTATTTTTTCGGTTGTTGTAAGTCGAAGTTTAATTTGATTTTGTTTGGAGTATTGAGATCCTTGCATTTGCGATGAGCTTATTGGTTAACTAATTTATTGAAGTGTCATTTCTTGTAACATAAAGTGTCATTTATTGTGAATAATTATGTCATTTGTTTAAAACAACTCATATTTAAAAAATGACACTTTTATTCAAAATAATTGACATTTTTTGTAATTAAATAACACATTTGTTTATTGCAAGACACTTTGAGTAGATACAATTGACACTCTGCTCTCTACTGTGAATTATGGCTTAAACAGACACTCTGCTCATCATTGACACATTCTTTTTATCATGATTGACACGCACAATAGAGACAATTGACACTTTACTCTCTACTATGAATTATAGCTTAAATAGACACTATGCTCACCATTGATACGTTCTTTTATCATGATTGACACGTACAACAAAGATAATTGACACTCTGCTCTCTACTGTGAATTATGGCTTAAACAGACACTCTGCTCATCATTGACACGTTATTTTTTATGATTGACACGCACAATAGAGACAATTGACACTTTACTCTCTACTATGAATTCTAGCTTAAATAGACACTATGCTCACCATTGATATGTTATTTTGTCATGATTGACACGTACAATAGAGTTAATTGACACTCTGCTCTCTACTGTGAATTATGTCTTAAACATACACTATACTCATAATTGACATGTTCTTTTGTCATGATTAACACGCACAATAGGGACAATTGACGCTCTGCTCTCTACTATAAATAATGGCTTAAACAAACGCTCTACTCATCATTGAAACATTCTTTTGTCATGATTGACACGAAAAACAGAGACAATTGACACTTTTTTCATAAATAAATGACATTTTTTTTCGAAACAAATCGTTTTTTTTTTTGAAAATAATTGATAGTCAATAGATGATACACATGACACTTTATTCAAATACAAATAACACTTTTATTTGTTACGATTGACACTTTGAGATAAATAACAAATGACACATTTATTCATTACAAATGACATGCCTTCCCTTATCAAAAAAATTGAAAAAAAATTGAAAAAAACAACACTTCTGTTCACAAAAAGTGACACGTCCGTCCTTACTAATACGGGAGAAAAAATGATTTTTTTAAATAACAAAAAAAAATTAAAAAATGAGTAATGACGTCATGCTTACGTCAGCAGGGTCAAAGCGGGTCAAAATCATGGAATTGGATCATGTTGCATGTGCAACATGTTCCACACATGTTTTTGCCATTTTCATAACTGACGTGGATCTGCCCCCGATAGCATCATGATGATGTCATTATTTATTTATTGGTTTACTTATTTTTTATTTTTCAATTTTTTTAAGGACGGAATGTCATTAGTTATTAAAAAGTGTCATTTATTAAATATCATTTATTTTTAAACATGAGTGTCATTTTTGTTTTGAACGTCTGCTACCACCGGCGGAAGTGTCATTTGTTTTGAGTAGAAGTGACATTTGTTGAGTCTCATTTGTTTTGAACACAAGTATCATTTATTAATTATCAATTATTTTAAAAATAATGTTATTTGTTTAAAAAGAATAGATCATTTGTTTAAGAAAAAATGTCATTTATTTAGGAAACAGACTGGTGATGATATTGCCGCGACGGGCAGCGACAATGTCAAGACTGGTGATGATATTGCCGCGACTGGTGTTGAGTATCATTTGTTTTGGATGGTAGCAGGCCAGACAGTCAAGCAGGCGACACACTTATGGAAATAAGGCGCGTCAAGCAAGCGACAACGTCTAGGTTGCGACACCAATGGTAGGCTAAGTCTAGTTTGGGCAGATCTGTTGGAGTTTTTCAAAGTGTTAATATTCACTGTTAGCCAAAAGAATAAATTCGAAAAGCAAATGTAGCCTTCTACTAAACAAAAACACATATCTAGCCATTTTGTTCTCATGTGGGAGCATAGTGTCAGAAGGGCCGATGGAGGGCCGAGTTACTAATCGTAGGGCCGATGGGGGCCGATGGACCTCATGTTGTGTCAGTATTTTTAGGGCCGATCGAGATCGGCCATCTTTAGGCCGACCCATCGGGCCTATGAAAATAACTGAAATAATTGAAGGGTCGATGGCCATCGGCCCTCCTTCAGCCGAGCCATCGACCCTGAGCGTTTAAAACAAGTTTGTAACGGCCCTAATCTTTTCGGCCGTTAGGAGAATACAAATCGAGGGCCGATGGAGAGAAAAAAAAACGTAATAATAGAAGGGTCGATGGACATCGCCCCTCCTTCGGCCGAACCATCGGCCCTGAGTCTTTAAAAGTAGTTTTGTAACAGCCCCAAACTTTTCGGCCGTTAGAGTGAAAATAGTCGAGGGTCGAGAGAAAGAACACAGACCACGACCGAGAGAGAGAGAGAGAGAGCAGCTATCAGATCCAGAACCGCCGCCGATCGCTCAGCGCCGACAACTCCGACCGCCAACACCGCCATGGCCGACGCCGCCGAACAGGTATGTTTCCTCGGTCGATCTCTGCAAATTTTGTCTTGAATGGAACATTATATGTGTTGAATTGGTGTTAAAAATGAGATTTATATGTCGAATTTCGTGGATTTGCTGTGAAAATTGAGATTGATATGTTCAATTTTGTGGAATTCATGTGTAAATTGAAATTAAGATTCATATGCCTAAACCTTGGTCAATTGTGTCGAATTTCCAGTTATATTAATTGAATTTGGTTACTCGTCGTCGTTGGTATGGTGAATTTGGGTATTTTTCAGTTTGAATTCGAGAATTTTGTAGTTGAATGTTATGAAACTGGGGTCGATGGAGGGTCGATGGAAACTCTTTGCCCATCGGCCCTAGGAAAAATAATTGAAAAAACCAGGGCCGATGGAGGTGCCGATTTCCGGCCGATGAAATATATATGTCCATCGGCCCTGACTCGGGCCCTATTTTGGAAGAGTCCCTCGGCCCCCATCGGCCGAGGGCCCGTGGACTTCGATCTTTCCTCAGCCCCGTGGCTCTCGATCGGCGCCCTCGGCTCGGCCGTCTTCACTAATTAATATTTTTTTCTCTATTGTAGCCCGATTATATCCGACTACCAGTTAGAGAAAAAACCACTACAGTAACCTTCCGGAGGAACTCTGTCGATAGATAAGCATAAGCTGCTCGATAGAACGACCGGATGACCCAATCACCGTGTCTCGCAAGCTTATTCGAGAGATGGTAATAACAAAGTCCGTGTTGTGCGTCTCGAAAAACCACTCTTACCGCATTTGCTATACTTTTATGTTGGTCTAAAACAATCACTAAACTGACATCCCTTGGAAATGCAGCTCTCAGTCGCATCATAAACCACGTCTACGAAACATCATTTTCAATCGGACCTACACCAAAAGCGAGTGGGAGTATTTGCTCGTTCGCATCAAAAGTAGCAACAAAGAATAATATTCTCTTATTTCTCTCTTTCAAATGTGTCCCGTCCACCACAATAACCTTCCGGAGGTTGGCTAACCAAGGGGCACGCGATACACCAAGCGCCAAAAGTAAATGTCGAAAAAGACCATCCTCATCAAAATCAAGATCCGTATAAGTGCCCGGATTTGTTTGTTCCAACAAATGCAGATATTGAGGCAGTTTGCTGAAGAAATCTGCATGTCCACCGTAAATCATCGAAATAGCTGCATTGCGCGCTCGGAGGGCCACCCCGTAGGTTGCTTGTATTTCAAACTTATCCAATAGATCCGCCTGAATATCAATCGGTTTCATTAACTTGCTCTGACGGCGCATTCTACGAGCAATATAAGCTGCTACAGCCTTCGAACACACATTTCGTTCGCCAAGCCCGGAGAAATCAATTGTACAATTGTGGTCGGCAACCCATTTTTTCACCTCCCAATTTTTTTCACCTCTACAGTATGCCCGGAGCTGGAATGGACAATCAACACATCTTCTGCACAAATATTCCAAAAGGGAATCACTCGAACGTTGCACTCTGAAATCCACACTGTTTTCCAAATGGAATAGAGCGATAGCAGCATAAAGTTCGTCTTTCGAGCTGAACATCAATCCTTCATGTAAAGTTCCGTCTACAATATTATTCAGGTTCCGCGCCACTACTGAATCGGATACATCAAGGGGAACAATATGAAGTATCCAGTTGCTTGCGGCTTTTGTGTTGTCGTATACAGTCTCGTCCATTGTTGGATGACGATTTACTGGAACGAGCAAAAACATAAGTTGACTCACGCCACCCTATCTCCGAATCCATGAAGCAAAATCTTGTGACGAACAATTAATCAAGGCAGGAGGAATATCTTGATCCTCATCATCATCGGATGATGAGTCCAAATCCGCCTCACGATCTGAATCTGTCTCCACATGAACATTCCTTTGTGGAGCCCGAATGCCAGCATTACTTCCGCTTCCTTACCCCGTAAACCAATTAGGACCTCCGAAATTAGAAATATCTTCGGGTAATTGATTCAGGTTGGGGACAGCAAATTGAGGATTTTGCACTTGAGGATACACAAGAAACACAACCGGCTCTACGTCGATAGAACACAACCGCATAAGATCAATATCATGACCCAGAATGGCCTTCATCATCCTGTTAGTTCGTCGGGAAGCAGCAGTATAGTAAATGAAGTAGTTGAAGGGAAGGGAATAAGCACTGAGCCACCGATGAATGCTTTGTCAAAGATATTCAAGAGAAATATTGTTTGAAGGAATGTAAACCATGAACTCATGGCCACCGACATAATTCGACTCATCATCGAATTCGCCGTTCAATTTCACAATTATCGATCGAAAATCGGCCATATTTTTCAAATTGATGTGACGAATTGAGAAGAGTGGAAGTGAAATTGAATATTTTTATCGGTGAATGATCCAATTGTTATCCTCATTCTTATAAGCAAATTTTACGTAAATTTTTACGTGATCCAATTGCCAATGAATTCTTCTACAAAGTACACCCTCAGCCCTCCATCGACCCACCATCGGCCCTAAGAAAATCGAGGCCGAATTGCCATTTCAATACAAAAGGCTGAATTGAAACTGCACCTCCAGTAGGCCCACCATCCCCCCCCCTCGGCCCCTCATCGGCCCTCAATTTCGTGCATGTGAATATCATATCCGACTAGTCATTTCAGCAGAAAAAGTTGTACCTTCCACAGGCCCACCACTGCACCTTCCATCGGCCGATGGAGGGCCGATGTCCACCCAACTTCGCCCCCCCCCTTCGGCCCTTAGAGCCGTAAATATTCAACTGGCTCGGCCGATGGGGGTGTTAGGCCAAAAAACTCTCAGCCGATTTAGGGCCGATGGACATCCCCATCGGCCCTCAATTTCTTGTCAAGATACAAGTGGCTCGGCTGATGGGTGGTGTTCGGCTTTTTTCTCTCGGCCAATGGAGGGCCGATAGACACCCACCTTCGGCCGCCCATCGGCCCTAGGCGTTTCAAACGAAAAAAAATTGTTGACGGGACAAATTCTTACCGCAAAAAGACAAAATAACTATATTTGTGTTTTGTTTTAGTTGTAGGCTAAATATGCATTTCATTTCTACTATTTAGCTAGTAGTAGAAATGCCTCTTTTTCAAATCTGTTAGAGAGAGACTAGAGTTTTCTAGATCTGTATGAGAGAGAGAGGCTAGAGAGAGGAAGAAAATAATTTTGAAAGGAAAGTATAATAGATATATATTGGGTTAGGTTTTTTTATAATATGGATATTGGTGCAATCCGATTACACATAAAACCACCTCTTCTTTAAAAAATAAATTATAAATTGACCCTCAGAAATATTATTTCTTAATCCAACCTAATCTAGATCCTTCACTAAACAGGAAGGAAATTTGGCGAATGTACTTAGGTAGTACTATAGATTTGTTATTGGAAAAACGCAAAAACTTTGGTGCAACCGGTTGCAGGTGCAACCGGCTGCACCCAGCTAAATAGCATAATAATATAGAAGTTCACATAAGCGCTCCTGTAGCGCAGGTGGTGAGTTGCTGGGCTCTCACCCGAGAGACCCGGGTTCGAGACCCAGCAACAACATTTTCCTTTTTTTATTTTTAACATTAAAAAATTAATTTTTTATTTAAAAAAAATTAATGTATGACACAAAGAATATTAATATGTAATATTAAAATTTTTTCTTCTTAAAAATATAATATTTTTTTTAAAAAATTATAATTATATAAACAACTATAATATGACACGAAAAATAATAAATTTAATTTCTTATTTTTAAAAAAATTAATATATGACACAAATAATATTAATATGTATATTAAAAAATTTTCTTATTAAAAAAGTATAGTAATATTTAAAAAAAAGTATAATTGTATAAATAACTACAATATGAGACGAAAATAATAAATTTAATTTCTTATTTTAAGAAATTTAATATATGACACAAAGCATATTAAAAAATATAATATTTTTAAAAAAATTATAATTGTATGAACAACTACAATATGACACGAAAAATAATAAATTTAATTTCTTATTTTTTTTAAAAAAATATTTGACACAAAGAATATTAATATATATATTAAAAATTTTAACCGGAGAAAAAAGTAGGGTTTAGACTTCCCCTCTAGGGTACAGTAAAAACAAGGAAAAATATTATTGCTCAATACGAATGATACTTTTCTTTAGGCAAAATGATACTTTTATTTACAACATGTGATACTATTACTCAATAGGAATGATATTTTTCTTTAGGAAGAATGATACTTTTGTTAACAGCATGTGATACTATTGCTCAATAAGAATGATACTTTTCTTAAGGAAGAATTATACTTTTCTTAAGAAAGAATGATACTTTTCTTAAGGAAGAATGATACTTTTCTTAAGAAAGAATGATACTTTGTTAACAACATGTGATATTATTGCTCAATAAGAATGATACTTTTCTTAATGAAGAATGATACTTTTCTTAAGGAAGATTGATACTTTTCTTAAAAAAGAATGATACTTTTTTTAACAACATGTGATATTATTGCTCAATAAAAATGATACTTTTCTTAAGGAAGAATGATACATTACTCAATAAGAATGATACTTTTTTTAATGAAGAATACACTTTTCTTAAGGAAGAATGATACTTTTGTTAACAACATGTGATTCTATTGCTCAATAAAATGATATTTTTCTTAATAAATTAATAAAATTATTATTAAAAAAAGTGCTACGTAAAAAAAATTAAAAAAATAAAATAAAATGTATTATTAAAAAATGTATCACTTTTTTAAATTAATTAAATGAAAATGAAGGAAAAGAAAAAAAAAATAAAATGAAAAGAAAAGAAAGGAAAAGGAAAAGGAAAAAAAAAGAATGATATTTTTCTTAAGAAATAAAAAAAATTATTATTAAAAAAAAGTGTTACATAAAAAAAATTTAAAAAATAAAATAAAATGTATTATTAAAAAAATGTAGCACTTTTTAAATTAATGTATCAATTTAAATGAAAATGAAGGAAAATAAAAAAAATAAAATGAAAAGAAAAGAAAGGAATGAAAAAAAAGGAAAAAAATAAAATTAAAAGAAAGGAAAAGAAAAGAAAAAAAATAAATGAAAAGAAAGGCAAAGGAAAAAAAGTAGGGTTTAGACTTCCCCTCTAAGGTACAGTAAAAACATGTGATACTATTGCTCAATAAGAATGATACTTTTCTTAAGTAAAAATGACACTTTTGTTAATAACATGTGATACTATTGCTCAATAAGAATGATACTTTTCTTAAGGAAGAATGATACTTTTGTTAACAACATGTGATACTATTGCTCAATAAGAATGATACTTTTCTTAAGGAAGAATGATACTTTTCTTAAAGCAGAATAATACTTTTCTTAAGGAGAAATGATACTTTTTAATTGGTTGGAATAAAAAAATCACTTATTATAAACAAAAAATTATCATTTTTGTTAAATTAATATATCAATTAAAATCAAAAAAGGGACAAACTTGATTTGAAAAAAATATGAATTGGTTGGAATAAAAATATTATTTATTTAAAATAAATTTATCACTTTTTTAAATTAATATATCAATTAAAATGAAAAAAAAATATTATAAAAAAAAAGGGACAAACTTATTCTGAAAAAATAATTATAATAAAAATATGAATTATTATGAACAAATGTATCATTTTTTAAAATTAATATATCAATTAAAATAAAAAAAACTCAAAAAGACGCTGCTGGGACTCGAACCCGGGTTAATGGGCTTTGAGCCTAGCAGCTTAGCCAACTGCACTACATTACCATTGTTTAAATATTCCAAATTGTATATATTTAACTGTAATCGTCCGGTTGCACCTGCAACCGGATGTACAGCAGCCCAACTCCTTGGAAAAATAATAATTGAAAGGTTGTATGGCATGTGATGAGATAAACATGATTTGCAAGCTGACAATATGCCAAAAACAAGCCACAGTAAATATTAACGGCATCGGACTCTTCCTCCTCAACCACCCTCCCTATGCTCACACTTAATTTTGATTAGAGCCTAACATTTTGTCGTCTCTACTTTATGCACTTTCATGTATTTTCTAAATGGACGTTAATTAGGCCCCATAATGCCATTTAAAATCTGCCCAACATTTTTCACAATATAACATTTTGGATTTCACTCTCACCATATATGTAATACTGTAGTATGAAATTAATACGAAAAAATTTGAGGGCTCAGATTTGAGGGCTCAGAATTGGCTTTTCATACCCATTCCGACAGCGACGCCCACCCTTGTCTCGTCCACACGTGGCCACACCCCAATGCTAGCTGATATCCATTTCGGTTTCCTATTTTAATATATTGGTTAATTCAGTTTCAATTAATACCATTGAAGTATAATTTCTCAATATAAGGATAAAACTTAGATCACAAAGTTCTAGAATGGAAATGGAAAAAAGTATGGACACATATCAAAAAACCTCATTGAATCGTATTAAATATGTGTCTGACATTACGACACTGACAGTCTTATCAATGTATCCTACAAGTAAATGTGCATTGTCGCCACCGAAATGTTTATGTTTTGACTTGTATTTTTAGCTAATTATTGTTGAGCTATATATTAATCTTATAATACTAATAATTTTTTATTAGTAAATTATTATATTGGTGCTCTACTTTTTTCACAATAATTCAAATTGATCATCCACTTTTCAATTGAATCATGTAAATCTAAATATTCTAATTTAGTCTGTCATATTCATCCTACTTTTTGCTTAACATTCTCTTTCTGCTAACATAACTCACTCGCAACATTAATTCCGTTACAACATCAAAACATAGACGTTTATTTAATTAACTTCTTCCTTTAAGTGAAAATGAAGCTGATTTTTGATTTAAAAATTGCGAAAAATGGTGAATGGAAGAACAAATATGCCGAATGAAATTAGGATGATTAGGCTTATATGAACATAAATGATTAATTTTAATGTTATGAAAAAAGTAGATAGACTATTTACTCTTTTTTATCTTTATAGGTAACACTCTGAGGTTACATTGTTATCTTAAATTCATTATTCTTACATTTTATATATATAGTCGTTTTGAAATAATTTATTCAATGTATTAAAGCAAAATAAAGTATTATTATTAATTTAAATCCACCCTAGATTGAACAGTAATATTAAATCTAAATTAATTATTTATACATCGAATAATTATACTGCATGTTGCTGTTATCCGAGCAAACTAGAGTATAAATGAAGAATGAGATGATAAGTTGGTGGTGGTGCTGACTCTTTATGATTCGAAAGAGTTAGGTTTAGGTGGATACGACTCCCATCCATCGCCTTCACTTCACCACGCAGATCAATCTGGACACGTATACCGCCTTCTTTATTCTCTTACTTTTTAACTACTACTGCCAAATCATTCATCTACTACTCTCTCTCTCCCAATCCTAACTTCAGAGAGATATAGATGTAGTTAAGGGGAAATAGGAACTGGCCGGCCCGCAACCCTAGCACGTACAGTCTCTCTATCTCTCTATATATCTTCTAATTCACATCTTTCTGCTCAGTTACAACCTACAAATTTACATAAAGCTTATGTGAGAATTGAAAAGTAAATTTGGCGGAAAGAAAATTTAGTCATGTTTAGTTTTTAATCAAATAAATAGGGGCTGGATTTGGAAGGTTTTTACTGCTGAAAAGGGTTTTTAGTCCTCAAAAGGGTTTTTTTCCTCAAAAGGGTCAAGTTCAAGTCCAATTATAATTAGATCTCTTAGATCTTTGTTACCTTTCCTAGTAGGGATATCGGATTATTATAAATATATATATATATACTATACTATATAAGGGGGGAGAGAGAGAGTGCTAGGGTGACGTAGATCTATAAATTCATCAAGAAAAGAAGTGCAGCATCGGTCAAGAAAGTCGGCTCAAAGATCCAACAAGAAAGAAGAAATTCGGCTATTGGGGGTTCTGAAAATAAAGATTTCTTTTATTTGCTCAAGAAATTTACTTGAGAGAGAGAAAGTTGTTCCGTAGATCGATATTTTCAGAAGAAGAATGAATATGGCGAGCAGTTGGTGGGCAGAAAATATGGTGATGAACCCTATGTCAGCGCCGGCGACGGCGACGGCGACGGCAACGGTTCCATCTCTTCACGACAATGCTGGAGCTCTCAACACATCCACTAGCAGCGGAAGCTACCCTAACGGCGGAGAGAGGGAAGACGGTCAGAACTCCGCCGGAGACGTCGAAATACCCGAGCCCTCTCCCAGCCGCGGCCGCCGCCCCCGCGGCCGACCGCCGGGATCGAAGAACAAGCCCAAGACCCCAATCGTCGTCGCCAAAGAAAGCGGCGACGCCCTCTGCAGCAACGTTCTAGAGATCAGAAGCGGCAGCGACGTGGTGGAGTGTATCGCCGCCTACGCGCGCCGCCGCAACCTTGGGGTGTCGGTTCTCAGCGGAAGCGGAATCGTCAGCAACGTCACGCTCCGGCAGCATGCTGCGCCCGTCGGCGTGCTAACGCTTAATGGAAGATTCGAGATATTGTCCCTATCGGGTGCCTTTCTGCCGTCCCCGTCGCTGCAGGAAGCCAGCGGATTGACTATCTACTTGGCCGGCAGCCAGGGGCAAATAGTCGGCGGTCCGGTGGTCGGGAAACTGGTGGCGTCGGGGCCGGTGATGGTGGTTGCGGCGACATTCACGAACGCTACGTTTGAGCAGCTGCCGCTGGAGGAAGACGGTGGCGGCAAAGGGATGCAACCGCCGGCGTCGTCCGAAGCCAACACCGTAACGGCCGATGCATCAGGTGATCCGCCGGCTATGTATAGTGTTGCGCCGAATTCGATTGCCGATGGCGGAATGTTGCACGACGTGTATTGGGTCCCACCTCAACTTCCTCCGTCTTATTGAGGCGGTGGTGAGCGGCGGCAGTTTCTTTCGTATATCCTTTGGAAGTTGTTTTCTAGCGTAGGAATCATGAAGAGAGGTTAGAATTCTTTAATTAGCCCTTTTTGTGTCTTGTAAATGGTTTCTCTTAGTAGGTTTCAATTCTAATTCACATTGTACTTGCCAATTTCGTCAAGATTTTTTGTTAGTCGGTGAAGATCTAATTTTTTAAAGAACATGTAAGAAATCGTGACAACAATGAAAAAAGTGAGACAGAAGATTAGAATTATTGGTATTGATTGAAAATTCCATTAGTAAATATGGAATGTCAATTGTTAAATCTCCGAATTCTCTTTAAACTTCGATACAAGGAGTATTATGGGCAAGCATTGCTATCCTTCTCTAAAGTCACATCAGCTACTGCAATGACAAATTAATTATAGGCATTTGATTAACTAACCATATCTACTAAAACAAATACAAATATATCCAATCACTATAACTATATTCACAATATACCCAAATTTATAAAATTAACCCACCTTCTTCTTAAAACTCCCACCAACACACCTCAAAAGCTCCCATCAACCCACTTTTTTCATCCGGGCCCACACACATTTTTTATTTAACTAACTCGAAAACCGTGCAAAGAATATAGAAAGAGTGGTTTTAATAAAAAAAACAAGGGTTTTTTTAGTAAAATTGGGTATTCTATGAATTTATATTTAGTGGAAGGGTATTTTTTTGTTTTTTTAACTGATTTTGGGTATATTCATATATTACCACAATTAATTAACAAGCTTGCAACTTGAGTTAATTTTGGACTAATGCAACTTGAGTTAATTTTGGACTAATTGATCACGCAACTTGATTCAATTTTGGACTAATTCATGCACTCGATTTAATTCTGGACTAATTCGTGGAACTTGATATGGAAAGATTTTCTATTAGACTTTTATCTCCAAATTAGAGAAGATGGTGGATTATAGGTAATATTTGTTGACTACTAATTTGAGTGAGCATATATATTACTACTATACATGTTAACAACGACAATTATATAAACGGTGATAATTATTTAAATTTTGACAGCGAATTACATTACAAGAAAGTCATACTAGCTAAGGATTATTGGAAAGATGTGGTCTGATTGCTGATAAAGTGTTACGAACATATGCCGAATAACTTTGGTTTAGGGATCCACAAATTAACGATTCCTCTCTATAGTAAATTAAGTTTGATGTTTGTTATTCTTATAAATCATTATTTAATAACCTCTCTAACAACTTAATCCTTATATAAATCTTCTTATTATTCTCAAATTCCAATAGAGCTGCAGGAAAGTAAAATTATGATGGAATATGATTACGTGGAATATGATTTCAAGGAAAGTGATGTAGAAAAGTAAAGTTGTTAGGTAATATGATTATGCAGAATATGATTATAAGGAAACTAAATTATTTACCTGTGTTTGAAAATTACAAAGAAAAATATCAAGGATAATTTGTTCCAACTTCAACAATAAATTAGGTAAATATTATTTTTACAAATAAAAAATTAGCAGATCATCCTCGCACCATTACCGGTTGAACAACCACAAATTTCAAAGCAATTCAAGCAAATCTTTAAGGTAAAATAAAATAAACCCCAATTATCAAATTCTCATTATTTTCTTACATATAGACAATCATCACAAAAACTATTATTTATTTGCAGACAGTAAAATAATGTCAAGGAGAACAAAAGAAGAGGGAGAGAGAAAGAAACATGGGATTTGATTTGAAGATGAATGAATTATGCTGGAAAAGTAAATGTGCAATCAAGATTGAAATTTAATGAACTGGCCGGTGATTGAAGAAAAGAGGAAAAAACTCAAATTAAGTTAATTAGAAATGGTTGACTTAGAAATTTTTATTTATCTGAACCTGCAAAGAGCACCCATTTGATTGAGAAGACAACGTGGATTGAGAAGGAATTTCATTGAATAGAAACCAAATCCATTCCTATCGGCTGACGATTGAGAACGAACGGTTCTTGTGAGAACTAACAGGAAAGAGAAAATTTAGGTAGACGTTATTAATAAGAACCGATCAATAAAATCCCGCTTTTTGGAAAAAAGAATACCTAAGTTATTGTAGGAAAAAGGATCCGATCATATCTGTCTACTTTTCTTATTTTGTGGATTCTTTTTACGATTTTAATAAAATCAAACCAAACATAAAAGTGATTTGAGTTTAACAGTTTCTACTTTCTTTGAGAAAAATAGGAAAATTATAAATCGAATCCTTCAATTATTATGTTTTCTTTCAAGAAATTCCTAATATTAAGTTTTCTTTAAAGATAAAATAAAATAATAGTACCTACAAAATATGTAAAGGAAAAAAAGAAAAAAAGAAACTGCACAATTTGATCTTCCAAATATTCTTCGCAATGTAGATTAGTGTATTAGAAACTACTTCTTAGCTAATAAATTTTTTAGAAGAATAATGACTTTATTGTTCGTATATATAATCGATACGTGTGTTATAAGGTTTCGTTTTTTTTTTCTAAACCCAATAATTAACATATTTCTCAAGGTAATTGATATTGCACTTTATGATGGATGCACAAAACATACCAGCTAGTTTATCAGTTCGTCTGAAACTATAATGTGAAAATATATGATGCATTTTAAATTCATAAACTTTTTTCTTTTTTTATAAAACGTTGTGACGCGTACTTTTGTCACTTTTCTTTTTTTAAATGTACGTCATGGGCTTGCCAAATAGCCTGACCCAGCCCAACAATATCCGGATCATCTCATTCGGGAAGGAACCAATTCAGCCTTTTGCTTCTAAAAATTACTATCGCATCGTTTAACCCGCTTCGCACGGTGTTATAACAATGCATTGTGTATATATATATATATATTGATGTCCAAATATTATTATGTTGATTTGTTTTTTAAGAGTTTAATTTGATATTTCACTTAAGACTATGTATAAACTTATGAAAATATAAAATTCAATGAATGAGTTATTAGATGAAGACTAAATTGAAATCGTAAATAGGAGTTAAATTGGAATACTGAACATCTCATACTTGACAATGGTATTAGTAAATTCAATTCGGTACACAGAAAATAAATTACAATGACGATACATGATATATTCGTATCGAATTACAAGTATATTAAGATGCATGTATGAGAATTTTTTTTTTTTGGCTCAATTTGTAGTGCCATTCTTAAGTTTTTTCGAATTCAACCGAATCAAATATTACTACGGTGAACTTGCAGTCTGTATGCAGTAGGTAAACAAGCATGTCACTGTGAATGTAGGTTGTGGACGTCGCCATTACAATAATAATCATTTTTTATGTATCTATGATTGACAAAATATATGTATATATATTTTTTTGAATTGATAATGTGACGCCTTTTTTTACTACACACAACATGAAAGTCCCAACACGTCCTAACTCGGATTCTAATAATGCTATCGGTATGGATTAGTAAAAAATAAATAAATAAATAAATAAAGAAAGAAAGAAAGAAAAGAAAATTTAAAAATTAGATATCCTAATAATTTTGAAACAAACTAAGACATTGTGAAAATGTGACTAACTAAGAGGCTGCGCAAATCCTAAAATTAAACTGAACAAGTTAATAATATTACACCTTCGAGATTCATAAGATAAATTATCAATATAATTATAAATATCACCTTCAGTAATCAAAAAATCTGAGAAGTACCATCACTGGAAAACATGATGATTTCAAAAAGTAATCAAGTCATAAGTATTGTTTATGTGAAAAGAAATTAAAAGAATCTGAAAAACACAATAATTGAAAACCTGATGATTATAATGGGAAAACAAAATGGAAACATTATACATCAATTACCCTTTAATTGGTATTCATCCTAAAGACGGCATATTTGTTAGGTCAATTTCTATGTTCCTAGGATAGACGCAAAAGAAAATATTAGAATTTCTATTCATCCTACGATAGTATACGAAACCGTTGCAGTAACAATTTTCTTTCAAATTTGAGAGAATTCTAAGTTAAAATAGTTGGAATAATATCTAAATACTATATTAAACACTGAAATGTAGAGTTTTATTGTTGTAATAAATAAAAATAGAATTTGTGGGTTAGAAGAAAAATGCTCAAAATCAGACTGTTGATTATGATAATGGGCCTAATCTGAAATTGAGAATGAAATAGCCTATAAATTGTAATATACTGGGTTGTAGCCCAATGTAAATCATGCAGTTCAAATCAGTAGTTGTTGAGGTTTTGGTCAAAATAACATTCCCTTAAAATAGTTTTGTCCAAAATAAAACTATTGAGAAAATATTTTTCAAATTAACGCAAATTTGGCAAAGACTTGGTAGCATCATGTTGCACATACAACATAACTCAATTACCCAATATTGACCCGCTTTGACCATTTGACCCGCTTTGACCCGAATTTGACTCATTATTCTTTTTATTTTTTGTTTTTTCATTTTTTAATTTTTCTCTCTCTTATTGTAAGGACGTGTCACTCTTTGTGAACAAAAGTGTCATTTGTTTTAAATAATTTTTTTTATGTTTTTCAATTTTTTTGATAAGGGAAGACATGTCATTTGTAATGAATAAATGTGTCATTTTTTATTTATCTCAAAGTGTCATCATAAGAAATAAAAGTGTCATTTGTATTTGAATAAAATGTCATTTTTATCATTTATGACTATCAATTTTTTTTTGGAAAAAATGTGATTTGTTTTGAAAAAAGTGTCATTAGTTTATGAAAAAGTGTCAATTGCAAACAAATGAAAGTGTCATTTATCTCGAAGTGTCAATCACACTGAAGTAAAGTGTCACTCATAATTATGGAATGTGTCACTTTAATCTAGTAATCAATATGAAGCATAATAACTAGAAATGTTACCAAAATTGTGGAACAAGTTTTATTTCGTAATGTAGTAGAATTTTCTTGTGTCAATTATCTCTATTGTACGTGTCAATCATGACAAAACATCGTGTCAATGATGAGCAGAGTGTCTGTTTAAGCCATAATTCGCAGTAGAGAGCAGAGTGTCAAGTGTCTCTGTTGTTTGTGTCAATTATGACAAAAGAACGTGTCAATGATGAGCAGAGTATCTGTTTAAGCTATAATTCACAACAGATAGTAGAGTGTCAATTGATGTGCGTGTCAATCATGACAAAAGAACGTGTCAATGATCAGCAGAGTGTTTGTTTAAGCCATAATTTACAGTAGAGAGCAAAGTATCAGAAATGTTACCCAAAGTATCTTGCAATAAATAAATGTATCATTTATTTACAAAAACATGTCAATTATTTTTGAATAAGTGTCATATTTTAAATATGAGTTGTTTTAAACAAATGCCACAATTGTTCAGACCAAATGATACTTTATGTTACAAGAAATGACACTTTAATAAATTAGTTAACCAATAAGCTCATTACAAACGCAAGGATCTCAATACTCGAAACAAAATTAAATTAAACTTCGACTTACAACAACAGAAAAAATAGTTATAAGAGTGGTTGCAGCAAAACAAATGCTGTTGCGGCTGTGGTGGCGGCGGCGTGGGGCGGGGGAGAAGAGAGAGAGAGAGGAGAGAAAGGGAGACACATAGAAATCTGAATGGAGTGTAGGCGGATCTGGAGGATCGTATGAGGGTGGATCCGGCCATCGGAGCGACGGAGGCAGAGGCACGATGAGCGACGGTGACAGAGAAGAGCGACGGCAACGAAGACGGAGGAGGAGACAGAGAGACTGGCGGAAGAGAGAGAGAAGGGAGTGGAGAAAGAGAGAGAACAGTGGAGAGAGAGAGAGAGATAGGAGTTATGAGAGAGAAAGAGGGGAGAGAGAGGGGGCTGTGGGAGGGGAGGAGTCAAGAGAGGAGATGATATTAAATTTTTTTTTTATAATATATAATAGTCACTCGGGTTAAATAATGGAATTGGATCATGTTGATGTGCAACATATTCCACCCTAGTCCATCTCCACAAATTTTGTCAATTAGGATAACTTTTTCTCACCATCCTCTTTTATTTTTATATCATTTCAAATTTCCAATAGTAATAATATGATTTTGAACGAATAAGTTAAGCATTAACACATATAAAATGTGTTAATCAAATAGTGTATTTAAATTATCATTTTATTCATAATTATTTTATTTACTAAATGTTATCTAATTCTTTTATATTTTGTCTTGGTAACAACAAAGAAATTTAATACTATTAGAATTAAAAATTAAAAATAAAATTCATTATTTTAAATTTAGATTCATGAAACTGAAATTAAAAGAAAATAAATACTTGCACCTTTCATCTACAGTGTACTCTAGCAGTCCTACCATTTACTGCCGTTCGTCTCGGTTAGCCAGTGCTCCACCAATTTTTTTTTAAAACTTTCAATCGATCAATTACCCAACTAACCGATCGAGTATGATATCAATTACTTAATACTAGTATTTTAAAAATTTAAGTATGTATAGTTGAAATGCCGGTGCGATTAATTCATACTATTAACCAAATACAGATGTAGCACAAACTCAAATAATAATTTTATTTTAGGGATAAATACAATAAACCCCCTCAACTATTCAAGTTTTTCATTTTGCCCCCTGAACTATGAAAACTTACATTTTGCCCCCTCAACTATTGAATACGTTGCTGAGAGCAACATTCCGGCCAAAATTCCGGCCATACATACAAATTCAAGTATTTAAGGGGAAAATCTCTAAGGGTGAAATTCAAGAAATACGACGACTTGTATACAACAAATATTACATGCACACTTTGAATTCGGTGGTAAAGGAGGAAGCAAAATAGGAGCCTTAGCCCCTAACGACCTGTTGGGGATCACCTGTCCCAATTATGGTGGACCACTTGGTGGCCCACCAATCACGCGGCGCCACGCGTGCATTGGTGGGCCACCTTTTTAAAACTCAAATATTTATTTATTGGTAACATGACCCACCAATGCACGCGTGGCACCGCATGATTGGTGGGACACTGAGTGATCCATCATTTCTAGGCCAGAAGATCCGGATTGCTAACGACCATGGCGATGATCACACTAGCTGTTGTATTACTTTCATGTCTTAGCTACATATACTCGGGAAAAGAACGAGAGGAGAGACATAGAAGAGGGAGAGAGAAAGCCATAGCCGTGATATATACTATAAATTCTTGAAATATAGTTTATGGTTTTTTCATGAGATTATTCTTAAATTTGTTTGTGGCCGGAATGTTGGCCGGAATGTTGTGCTCTACAACGAATTTAATAATTGAGGGGTGTTGGTCCGGAGACGAAAAGTCAGGTGTAGAGGGGGGGGGGGTGAATACACTTGAGCTCTGTTTCTTTTTCTCAGTGAAGGTCAGCTGAAGCTGATGTTTGCAACTGATGAACAGTGCCAAGTAAGCCTTCGATCACTGGGGTCAAAGTGAGTCAGCTTCTGAGCTCTTCTACTGACTGATGTCAGTATTACGAAACTCAGTCGAAGACTGTAGTGCGGATAAGTGTTAGGCCCGGAGTCGTCTCTTTTGAAAACACGTTTTTGCAAGTTAAATCTTTTAGCTGTGCACTTTATAAAATACGTTTTATGCAAACTTATGATTTTCAAGTCAGTTGAATGCAATGCAATAAAACAGTAAATGAACACAAGCGATTTAACGTGGTTCGGATACGCAAGATCCTACGTCCACGGTCCTGAACAAGGCAGGAGAACTTGTTGATTATTCCGAGCAAGCCTCGGCGGGGATACTGTGCGACCGGACGAGTTCCCTCTAAGTTATAGTCCTTAGCGACTTTACAATCCAAACCTAAGTTTAGAAGGGAGGGAATATTCTCCAACCGAGAAGGAGTTCTTACAACAAGAACAATTCACTAAATGTGAACTCCTTCGGATCTAAGCTATGAATGTAGCAATGAGCTTAGTCTAGAGAAGATAGGGATCAAAGTGCTCTGGAGAGATGAACTACAAGAAGTGTTCTATGAAAACTAGTTCGTCTCTCGGATAAGCTTGAAGGTTCTAGAGCGTTGTGAGTTTGAATGATTTCCCTTGATTTCGCGTATATTCCTCTTTTTGAAATCTTCAAATCCTTCTCTATTTATAGTTGTGAGTTGTGACATATGTCCGTTGGAGACGACGATGCCACGTGTCACAAGCGTCCAAAGAAAACGGCCACTATTCAACTTTGTTGCGGCGAGGGCGCTTAATGCACCGTTCATGAGAGCAACTTTACTGCGTGTAGAGTAGGTAAGCGTTGTCGGCTTCTCATTGGTCGAGGTTTGTAGTTGGTGAGTGTCGAGTTGACCGTTCAAACTACCTCGTATGTCTTCTGCCGAACATTTGAAGGGACTTTTAGTCTTTGGGTCGCTTTCTATCGGATACGAGACTTGAAAGTCTCTGTCTTCTTCGGTCGAGTCGTCGACCGATAAAGTGAGCTTCGATAGTCGGTTGGTCGATCGCGAAGGTATACTTTGCTTGCACCGGTTCTTCTACTAATGACCATCGGCTTGTAGAGAATGCTTCTGCGAGGTCCGGTCGGCTGATGCGGGATCTTCAACTCGAGTTTGATATCAGGCGCCGACGAAGAGTGCAAGCGATTACACCGATGACGTGGGGTTCGAAAAGTATCTTCGGCGGAAGATCGGTTCAACAACTACCCCGTACGGGACTTAGACAAAAATAATAAGCATTACATCAAGTCTAACCTATACATCAGCTAATCCTATCGACACACTAATCTACTGATATCAGCTCGGTTTTGGGATCTTCAATTCCATAGTACTACTATGATTTCCCCCAATTTCTTTTAACCATAGAACAGCTGAGTATCAATCTACTGACTCATATCCAACAATTTCCCCCTAATTGATGATGCCAAAACCTCTATACTCTAATATCTATCAAGGATACTGTCCTACTGACAACAATTTCCCCCTTTAAACTTCTGAGGAAAAAAAAAAACCGATAATCATAAACGAACTTCAGGTGAGAGCATGGCAAGATCAGAGAAACTGATGTGAGTGTGTGTCAGATCACTTAGTGATCAGTTGTGTAAACACAAAGACAAAGGCTGAAAGACAATGAGTAATTGTCTAGCAAGCAGAGGAACTGATATATATATCAAGAATTACAGAGTTCCTATGCTATTACAAAAGATGAGGAGAAAATCACTGCTGCTGCTTCTTGAACTTCTGCGTTTTCTTCTTGAAGTCAGTGGATTTTTCCTCGGGAGGATCCAGGTAATAGTATTTATACACTCTAGCTCGAATCTCCTGGATCTCCAAGTTATCATCTGGCCTTTCTGGGAGCAGGCTCAGACTGTAGGCGGCTTCCTCCACTTCTTTTTCTATGTCCTTAGTGCTCAGCAGTCCATTAGCAAGTCTCGGCGGTGGAATACGTCGAAAAGTTGGGGCACGGAAGGTTACATTCTGTGATTCCATGACTTGCTTCAGCCGTTCACTGAATTCAACATTAAATCTCGTAATCAACTCCTCAAAGAGCTGATCGGTAAGGGCGATCAAGTGGGTAAATGCTCCATACGTAGTAGCCTTTGATAAAAGTTTCTTTCAATCTCTCCCAATGTTCATTCATATCAGCCGGCACCCACTTATCCACATGCTGAATCGGTTGTTGCTTGATGTGGGGGCCCCTGATGAACTTAGATCCTCTCGGGATCTGCCTTCTCGGATCGGGCCTTGGTTTATCGAGATAGGCTTTTCATTCTTGCCGTGTCGGCCATCCTTTTCTTCTCACGGAGAGCGGCTGCTCTAGTGTCTCCCTCGTCCGAGACTCGGTCCTTGCAGCGTCACCTCCCGTGTCGTTTGATCTTACGCTATCTCGCTCAGTGTAAGAGTAGATATGGGAATACTCTGAGCAGTGGCTTTGATTTCAGTCGGAAGAGCCTTAGCAAATTCTTCTTGGGCTTTCTTCTTTTGCTCTTCGACTGTATTAATGACCTTTTTCTTTCCTTTGCCCCTGACAGCTTTGCCCTTAGGCTTTTTTTGCCGCTTCACCTGCCTCCTCTAGGCGACGCTCCCGGTCCAGGCTTGTCTTGCAGCTCTTGGGCTATTCCGAGGTCGAATGCCTCTTGCTCCGCTTTTGATTTAAACTTCTTGATCGGGGAGGAAGGAGTAGTGGATTCAGTAGCGATTTCCTTCCCCGACCTCTGCGGAAGCTGTTGAGACTCTTCTTCTTCAGCTGGCTCTTCAAGGAATTGAGCGATTTCGTCTATGTGCACAGCTGAAGAGGAGATGGGGGTGGCTTGTAGTGGGAAATCAAGGAGAAGGACCTCAGTAGATGTACCTTTCTGAGTAGGTGGTCCTGCCTCCGGAGCCTGTTCCCCCTGAATCTCTGCGGCTGAGGGCTCTGCTGCCGAGGAGGGTCCCGCCTCCCGAGCCTTGTCCCTCGAGGATCTGGACGTCAGCTGTATCCGTATCAGGTTCATCTTTCACAATATCTTCCCCCTTTTTGGCATCAGCAATATTCGCCAGGGAGGTGCGGATAGCTTTTACGTCCTGCTCCAGATTGTGCACAGAATCTTTGATCTGGGTAACTGTGTCATCAAAATCACTGACCAAGTTACAGTAGTTTTCCCAGTCTTTCTCTCGATCGCTCTAGATTTCTTCAATCGAGCGGTCGACTCTGACGGAGTTTCAGCAGAGCTTGATCATTTGATTCTGTCATTTCTTTCTGAATGGCTTTCAAGGCCTCAGCCTGTTGCTTGATGGCTGTTTGAAGAGAGGTGGTTGCTATCTTGTTTCTCTCATCTATGAAGCCTTGAACTGTTTTCATGGCTTGAGTCAGCTGCTCCGAGAAAGTTTTATGCTTTGAGCGGCAAGCGACACGACTCGTGCCGATAAATCGGCCTTTTGAGCACTCGGGGCCTCGCTCAACTATCTCCTTGAAATTTGGCCGAGAAGCCTCTTTAGGAGTTGAGATGTCGGCGTCAACTTACTTAGAACTTCGTTCCGAGCCTTGGTGTACTTCTCCCATTTGAAATGAACATCTTTGGCTAGGAGTCGATTTTTCTCACCTTGGCGTTTGATAGCCCTATTGACAGAACGTGAGGACACGGAACCGATGGGTTGTATCTGATAAGAGCTGGTTCCGAGCCTCTGCTCAGAGAACGAGATCAACCGCTCCCCTCTTGTACTTCGGAGCGGTTGTAGCCTCACCTGATGGGATTATGGGTGGTGTTGGGCTCTTCTCTTGGGGAGTTTGTCCCTCTGCAGATTCTCCCTGATCTGCTTCCTTGGGTTTGCCATCCATCTCCTCATCTTGATCATCATTATCGCCTTTATCAGAAGGTGGAGATGGGGGCGGAGGCAGTTTCGGTCCGGAGCTCTCAAGCTCGGTAAATAGAGCATTGCAGCTCTCAAATCTTCGAAAGACGCCACATCAACCGGTTCTCCGAATCCATCTTGGCTTGGAGCTCTTGCTCCTCTGTCGTAGCTCATCCGGTGATTGCTTTGGGATTTGGCAAAGTCAATAAGAATGTCCCAGGTGCAGAAAACCTTAAGAGCATCCGAGCTCTTGTCCTTCTTCGCTATTTCAACCGGATCTGCGTGCTCGGCAATTTCTCGGTATCTCTTGCTTGAATCTCATTGCAAGACGCAATCGAGTGGTGTCGGTTGTTGTCCACTCAGCGGTAGGTTCGGGTGACGGTTCCCTCTTGTCGGACTCTGTTTCCTCGTAGCCGATTACTTGGACTTTGTCCTTGATCGTCGCTCCCTCGATTCCAGTATCTGAATCGAGTAGTTGCTCCTCTTGAGTAGGAGGAACTGGCTCAATAAAGGTAAGTGGCTGAGCCACTGTGACCTCAGCAGGTCGATTCTTAGCCAACCTCCTCTTCTTTGGTACTTGGATAGATGGGGGGCGGAGCGGACGCAGCTCTCTTAGGCTCGGGCGGTCCCTTGCCTATGGATTTCTCGGCTCCGGCTTTCGTGCGGAATTTGATAGACTTCTTGTCAAAGTACTTGGAGTCCTCAAAGGCCGAAGTTCTCAACAACTGAAGTTCCTTCCGAACTATGCATTCTATCGAAACGGACATCTTTGTTCCGAATAGAAGTTTACCCACACTGGCTATCCTCCGCTCGCCAGTGGGTAATGTGGTGAACTTCTGAGCCTGTGCCTTCATCTGAGTAGTATAATACTCGGCCTAGTTCACTTCAACCCCATCGTCTATTGCCATCATCAGCTGAATCCTAGGTTTGGACAGTTGATCATATGATCCAGCTGAACTTGTCAGAATGTGCGATACCACGTAAGCTAGACCTCTGTACTGAGGTAGCAACATATTCCTCGGTAAAGCTGTTTTGAACGCCACATCCTTGCGTCCACAGAATTTCTGCACATATGCGTTGATCTCCTTCTCCTTGTATCCAATCGGAGAAATGCCGGAGTTGGGAAGATCAAATGAGAGAGCTAGAGCATCTTGAATATCGAAGGTAAGAACAGCTGACTCCCACTCATCTTGATCGACTTCCTTCTGATAAGAGAAGGACGATTCCTCTCCTCCCGATGCTAGAGATTTCCAGTTGAAATAAACTTGGCGAACTGCCGAGGGAGATAAGCACGGGGTGCTTCAAAACCAAGCATCTCCAACCCTGAACGCTCCAAAGCGTCAAACACGGGTTCAAGGAAAGAGATCTCCACTTGGCGGAAGGCCAAGGTAGGTTCAAACAGAATCCTGGAGGCTACAATCTCCTCAATGTTGTCTGGAGTTTGAACGTTCGCCATTGAAATCTGCAAAACAACATATTAGCACTTGAAAATAGAGTAAGTTAGTAGTTGCTAGCAGACATCTGATACATTACCGTGTATAAGAGCTTTAAGAGATGCGAAAGCAAAGTTGTTTAGGAGATTTGGATAGGAAAACAAGGTTGCGAGATAAGCTCTTTGAGAAAATGAAGAATGGCGAAAAATGAGGAGTTGATAGAAGATGAAAGATTTTGTATATTTCGTTTGATCTTCAGTTTGAATCGCACGGTTCAAATTTAATCTTTCAAAATCAAGGGGCGGCTAAGATTAAATGTTATAAAAGAATGATTACAATAGCCGCCAAAAATATAGATATACGTAATAAAGCTAATGGAGAAGACATGCATTAAATGCGCGACAGAGAGCATTAATTACGCAGGCGAGGAGTCCTGCTGACCTTTCCTCAAACCTTAAACATAATAAATGGTAAGGAATAAATGCTCCTAGGCAACTGAATGCAAGCGACTGATGCATTAAATGCGGCATGCTTCTGAACAAATTAAGTAACGATACTACGCAAACCTCTTCAGCTGAACTTATCAGCTGGTTACCATCATTTATCGGGAGGATGGTTGTGCTTGATGACCATGTTCTCCCTTGTTGTGTACGGTGTGCATCTCCCAACCGAGTCACCGTACTAAGTTTTCTCGACTTTGTCGTGCTGATTCCATACCGATACACATTGTTGCTAAGTATATTATTATCGGTAGTCGGCTTCTACCGACTTGTCTCGGTAGGATCTAGCAGACCTAGCTCAACCGATAGTTCTCCGAACTCGTTCTCGGCTAGTGGTTTGGTCGGTATATACGCCCTTTGCTTGTCGGTATGGATTTTCTCCATCCCGATGTCCTTCTTTTCGACATGGTCTCCGATGAAGTGGTGTCGGATGTCCACGTGCTTGCATCCGGTATGTAGAACTAGGTTACGAGTTATAGCTATTGCATTGGTGGAGTCACGGTAGATGGGCACTTCATCCCGAGTTATACCATAATCTCTCAATTGCTTTGTCGAAGCCAAAGGATCCGGGCACAACAACTTCCTGCAGCCACGTACTCGGCTTCGGTAGTGGACGTAGCTACCGAGTCTTTGTTTCTTTGAAAACCACGATATCGACTTGCTTTGCCTAGGAACCGACATGTTCCGGAAGTTGATTTTCGATCTATCCCGCATCTCGCATAATCGGCATCGAATAACTTCGTCGGTATTAGATTATCATTAGTAGGATACCATAACCTGACCTCGGGTGTTCCTCTTAGATATCGCATAATCTTCTTCGCCGAGTCTAGATGACTTCGCTTGGGATTCGCTCGAAATCTTGCGCATACACCTACGAAGCATAAGTTATGTCGGGTCGGCTAGTCTGTTAAATAAAGTAAAGAACCAATAATAGCTCTATAATCGGTAGAGTTAACAAAAGCTCCCTCTTTGTCTAGATCGATTTTAAAGTTCGTGTTCATGGGGATCTTGACCGGTTTGCTTTGGAATCACACCCGAATCTTTTGAGAAGATCTCGAGTGTATTTGGCTTGATTGATGAAGATTCCTTCACTGATTGTTTTACTTGAAATCCAAGGAAATAATTCATCTCTCCCATCATGGACATCTCGAATTTCTCCTTCATCATCTTCTCGAACTGGCGACATATGACTTCGTTTACGCGTACCGAAAATGATGTCGTCCACGTAGATTTGCACCGGTAGAATGTCATCTTCCGACTTTATCTTTGAATAGGGTGCGATCTACGTCCCCTTTTGAAAACCTTTACGAAGTAGAAAGTCCGATAGGGTATCATACCAAGCCCCAGGTGCTTGTTTTAACCCATACTGAGCTTTCCTAAGTCTCGTACACCACGATGTCCCTGCTGAAAGCCGGGCGGTTGTTCCACGTAGACTTCTTCCTTCGGTCCGCCGTTCGTAAAAGCCGACTTCACATCCATCTCGATATACCTTAAATCTCCGATGTGTTGCATAAAGCTAGGAAAAGACGAATGGCTTCCAATCGGGCGACCGGAGCAAATGTTTCATCAAAGTCAATTCCTCTCGCTTTACCGTATCCTTTAGCAACTAGTCGAGCTTTATTTCTGACAATGACGTTGTTTTCATCTCGCTTGTTCTTGAAGACCCACTTAGTTCCAATCACGTGCTGATGTCTAGGTCTGTCGACAAGCTCCCAAACTTCATTTCTGACGAACTGGTTCAGCTCTTCTTGCATAGCAATGACCCCGATCGGCATCTTTAAGTGCGTCCTCTATCGACTGAGGTTCTTCTGTAGACAGAAAACAAGAGTAAAGTGAGCTTTCTCCTTGATTTAATCTTGATCTCGTCCTTATAGTTGCTGATGGATCTCCAATGATAAGATCTGAAGAATGAGCATCGAGCCACGAACGCCTGAGTCGGGCTTCTTCTTCTGATACCACTTCTGCACAGTCAGTAGGTGTATTAGGCATTTCAGTAGTACTGTTTTGTGACTGTAGTAATTCAGTAAGAAGGTTAGGATCCACTGAGTTTCCAGGTTCAGGGGCATTTAGCTCAGGAACATTAATCGTTCCCCCTGAGTTTATATTCTCAGTAGAGGTCTCAGTTACCACAGGGGCTTCCTCATCGACCGAGGTTACCTGTTGTTGATTCTGTTCGATGGAATCAACTAGGTTAGCTACATTGCTTGTTGGCTGAGTCTGAATTTCTTCATCTTCTGACTCATCATCCCAACAATGCTGGATCTTTTCAGCTTTGGCCATTAGGTTCGAGATCCGGTAGCTGGCGGCGAACATCCTCGGTGCTTGATTTTTATCTTTCCTGTTCTCAGTAACAAATTCATCAAAAACAACATGAGGGCTTTCCTCCACGCAAAGAGTTCGATAGTTAAAAACTCGAAGGCTTTATCGACTTCGGGAGTATCCTAAGAATACTCCTTGATCGAGTTTGCTATCAAAGACCTTCAACTGATCTTTCCCATTGTTGTGGATAAAGCAAGGACAGACGAAAAACATGAAAATGAGAAATAGAAGGAATTCTCCCTTTCCACGGTTCGTATGGCGTCTTCATGTGTTCTTTGTGTCGAGTAGTGATCGATTCCCGAGTGTAACGGGCGGTGTCAAGGTAGCATCGGCCCAAAACTTTGAGGGTAGTCCAGAATCGCGAGGAGCGTTCTTGCTTGCTTCTTTGAGAGTTCTCGTTCTTACGTTCGGCAAGTCCGTTCTGCCGAGGGGTGCGCGCAACTGATGTCTCGTGCTGAATTCCCTCTTTATCGCAAAGATGTCTTAACTACGAGTTTAGAAACTCTGTTCCTCTGTACGAGCGTATCTTCTTAATCTTGATGTTCTTTTCCACATTGAGTTTCTTCGATAGATTAGGTAACTCGGTCCCGAACATCGATTTGTTGGCGATGAAGATGACCCAAGTATATCTCGAGTAGTCGTCTATGACGACGAGGGCATACTTCTTGCCTCTTATAGTCCACTGGAGAGACCGGCCCGAATAAGTCCATGTGAAGCGGTGAAGGATTCCATCGGTGGAAGGTGACGGAATAGGTGGATTGCTACTCTTTGTTTGCTTTCCCTTCGTGCACGCTTCACAATTTCTCGTCTTTGATAAATGATTCGTTGGGCGGTCCTCGACTTTAGAGTTCTTGACAAGCTTGTTCATGGTTTTGAAGTTCGGTGGCCGAGTCTCTTGTGCCATAGCCACTGACTGACTTGTTACCCGATTTAGTCGTGCGAGCAAGCAAGCCTCGTGGTTACTGCGGTATTCCGGTTTGCAACATAGATGTTCTTCCTCCGCGAACCTCGATAACACTATTTTCCCCGTAGATTTGTCAACAATATCACGAAACCGGCGTCAAAGATTACTCGTTAAGATTATCACGAGAATTGATCGATCGAAAGGAGATTATGTTGAAGTCCTTCAACATATGTTACTCTTGAACTGTGGCGGTCCCAATGTTCGGCGTTCCGTATCCCCTTGTGTAGCCTTTGGAATTGTCACCGAATTCAGTCGGGACCATCTTCTTGTACGTAGTTGGTCGGCAGGCTCTTCCGGTAAGTCATGTGTCTCGAGCGGCCGCTGTCCACTATCCACGGGTCCTTATGCACCAGTAAAACGAGGCATTTTTAGGTACCCTTTGGTTCGATTGGGTCCTTACGGGTTAGTGGGTGATTTCGGAACCCGGATCTGTCTCGGGACCTTAGAAGTTCCGGACTTCTTCTTCGAACCTTATCGGCTTTCTTCTCCACAGGACTTGGAGATACCGACTTTCTGCTGATAATTTTGGGTTCGGGAGCTTTCTTTTTACGAGTCTTAGCGCTTCTCCCGACCTCTGGGCTCATAGTAGTACGAGCCGTCACCGAGCCGGGTGCTCATACAGGTGGCTCCTTGTACTGTTTACGCCCATCCGACCTTCTTGATTCCCCCCCGAATTTGATCGCGGTGTCCCGGGGCTGGAACCTTTGGTCAGTCTTGTTGCTACTCGGGCCGAGGTGTAATTATTTTCTGTTTGTTTTTCGCCTGAGGTGTGGTGTCAGCAGCTTGCACCTTTCCTCTGACGAACCTATCAGCCAGGGTTGCTGAGCCTTTGGAGGTAGAAGCTTCGTGTGTATAGCCTAGACCTTCTTTCACAGAAGTTGACCGTTGTGCTCTAAGCATGCTTTCAAGCTTCTCCTTCGCTCCTAGGTATTGTTCAGTCATCAATCCTCTCTAGACTTCGTCACTCCTTCTGAGTAAGTCATAGTCATTCTGCACGTCTGTGAGCTTCTGACTGAGATTGGCTATTTCAGTCTCTTTCTCAGAATTGTCCTTGGTCAGAACTGAGATTTGAGTCTCTTGAAGCTGAGACTTAGTCATGAGAGATTCAATCTCTTCCTTGAGTCTCGCAACTAGATCCACTGACTCAGTAGAGACCTGATAATCGAAAGACGATCTCGATTCTCGGCCTTTACCCGTTCAAGTTCCTCGGATGGTTCTCTTTGAACTCTCTGCTCGGCTGAATCTGTCCTCTAGCATATCATCGTAGGCTTGTACCACATCTAGAGGATCATCGCGTGACCGAGCACGTGTCTTGTGTCTTTGTGTGAAGAAGAGGTAATAATGCGTTTAGAATTTACCTCGGCCTCTTCTCCGGCTATCGAGACGTATTCGGCGACTCATCGAGAACCGTCTCTGCGACCTCAACTGCGGACGAACGCGGCTTCATCTTCGGAAGAATACATGAACGTATCCTCCTCAATTGAGTTGTCGGATATCTCTCCGGCTATATAGGCTGTCGTCTCTCGGCGAATTTCTTTCTCCCGGCTCGCCGTTCGCTCTTTGAGCACCGAGAGCTCGGGACAATCGTGCGATAGTGTCCCTCCTTCTTGCGGTTGTAGCGAGGTAGATGTTCTGCTTTGCTCTTACCAGTGAGTCTTTAGACGGACCGGCAGAACTCCGATTTCCCGCATTCGGTAGAAGGATTAGATTCTTCTTTCTTATGATAGTCTTTCTTACCTCGAGGAAGAATCTCGGTTGTATTTCCTCGGCTTTACGACTCTCTCCTTTTCCCTCCGATATTTGAGAGCCATCGGTGCTAGCCGGTCGAGCCCCGAAGTCTCGAGAAGACTTTGCTACCGATGTGGCCACAGCTTTGTTTGAGGAAATAGGCTTGGCTCCGGTATTGCCGATCGTTGCCTTGAAGGCGTGGTCGAACCGTGTGTCACCTGGAGCGCTTAAGCACTTTTGGGGTAGGCTATGCTCGAATTCCTCCGATTTTAATTACGAAAATATAACATCGGGAGTTAGAGCATTTAGATCGGAGCGACGTAAATAAGTAGCAAATGGAAGCCACTTCGTCGGGGCAACGCTCTCAAGATCTTGGTGTTCATCTCCTTGTTGGTGAACGACCTCCCGGCCCATTGATGACATGGACTTGATTGGTGAATCGACACTCGGCTCGTCAATGGTTTCAGTAGGCTCCATTGCAAAGGCGTCGAACTTCTGAAGCTCTAGCTCGAGCTTGTTTTCTTTGATCTGAGGGGTTCCATGGCTCAGTACAGCCAAGGCGTCCCATAGCTCTTTCGCCGTTTTGCAATCTTGTACTCTTCCGAGGTGTGAGTCACCGAGCGTAGTCGGTATGGCATTACGTGCAACTCGGTCAAGGTTGTGCAACTTCTTTTCTTCGGCGTGAAGGCGAGATTTGTCTTTGGGAACCTTAGCACCAGTTTGTGCTCCCACGCCTCCTCCAGCAGCAAATACTATGATGTCGATCATAGGAATGATCGGTCTTGACTCTAGGACATCTGACATGCTGTCGTGGAGTGACGTTAGGTGTGCCTCCATACGTACGCGCCATACCGTGTAGTTCTCTATTGAGAACATCGGCACCATCCTAATACCTGACATATCAGACATTGTAAGAGTAAGAGTATAAGGATGCTGAAAAGATGCTTATGCGGTGAAAACGGTTTTCGGGATCGGTTCGAGAGGACCAAGATTTCGAACCGGCGATCGGTTGAACACCGTGTGCTCCGATACCAATTGTTGGTCCGGAGACGAAAAGTCGGTGTGTAGAGGGGGGGGTGAATACACCCGAGCTCTGTTTCTTTTTCTCGGTGAAGGTCAGTGAAGGCGATGTTTGCAATCGATGAACAGTGCCAAGTAAGCCTTCGATCACTGGGGTCAAAGTGAGTCAGCTTCTGAGCTCTTCTGCGGCGATGTCAGTATTACGAAACTCAGTCGAAGACTGTAGTGCGGATAAGTGTTAGGCCCGGAGTCGTCTCTTTTGAAAACACGTTTTTGCAAGTTAAATCTTTTAGCTGTGCACTTTATAAAATACGTTTTATGCAAACTTATGATTTTCAAGTCAGTTGAATGCAATGCAATAAAATAGTAAATGAACACAAGCGATTTAACGTGGTTCGGATACGCAAGATCCTACGTCCACGGTCCTGAACAAGGCAGGAGAACTTGTTGATTATTCTGAGCAAGCCTCAGCAGGGATACTGTGCGGCTGGACGGTTCCCTCTAAGTTATAGTCCTTAGCGACTTTACAATCCAAACCTAAGTTTAGAAGGGAGGGAATATTCTCCAACTGAGAAGGAGTTCTTACAACAAGAACAATTCACTAAATGTGAACTCCTTCGGATCTAAGCTATGAATGTAGCAATGAGCTTAGTCTAGAGAAGATAGGGATCAAAGTGCTCTAGAGAGATGAACTACAAGAAGTGTTCTATGAAAACTAGTTCGTCTCTGGATAAGCTTGAAGGTTCTAGAGCGTTGTGAGTTTGAATGATTTCCCTTGATTTCGCGTATATTCCTCTTTTTGAAATCTTCAAATCCTTCTCTATTTATAGTTGTGAGTTGTGACATATGTCCGTTGGAGACGACGATGCCACGTGTCACAAGCGTCCAAAGAAAACGGCCACTATTCAACTTTGTTGCAGCAGGGCAGTTAATGCACTGTTCATGAGAGCAACTTTACTGTGTAGAGTAGGTAAGCGTTGTCGGCTTCTCATTGGTCGAGGTTTGTAGTTGGTGAGTGTCAGAGTTGACCGTTCAAACTACCTCGTATGTCTTCTCGCCGAACATTTGAAGGGACTTTTAGTCTTTGGGTCGCTTTCTATCGGATACAAGATCTTGAAAGTCTCTGTCTTCTTCGGTCGAGTCGTCGGACCGATAAAGTGAGCTTCGATAGTCGGTTGGTCGATTGCGAAGGTATACCTGCTTGCACCTGGTTCTTCTTCTACGATGACCATCGGCTTGTAGAGAATGCTTCTGCGAGGTCCGGTCAGCTGATGCGGGATCTTCAACTGAGTTTGATATCAGCTGCTGACGAAGAGTGCAAGCGATTACACTGATGACGTGGGGTTCTGAAAAGTATCTTCAGCAGAAGATCAGTTCAACAACTACCCCGTACAGGACTTAGACAAAAATAATAAGCATTACATCAAGTCTAACCTATACATCAGCTAATCCTATCGACACACTAATCTACTGATATCAGCTCGGTTTTGGGATCTTCAATTCCATAGTACTACTATGATTTCCCCCAATTTCTTTTAACCATAGAACGGCTGAGTATCAATCTACTGACTCATATCCAACAAGGGGGCAAAGTGCAACGAATTCAACAATTAAGGGGGCAAAATGCAACTTTTAATAATTTAGGGGGCAAAGTGAAAAATTTCGATAGTTGAGGGGGTTTAGTGTATTTATCCCTTTATTTTATCTGTAGCTACTTATGTGAATTTATTTTTAATGTACAAATTATAATATTAATATTTATGAAATGTTACTAACGTATAAATATGCACGTAAGGATAACATTAAGTGAATAAAATATTTATACCATAAAAGAATAATTTAACTATACTATTTGAATCAAAGTTTTTATATATTTTGATGCTTAACCTCTTAGTTAAAATTTCAAAATCAAAATATTTTAATATTGAAATGAAATAAAAATAGAAGAGGAGAGAGAAGGAGGGTGGTGAGAGAAAAAGTTATCATAGTTTGCAAAATTTGTGTTATTTTGACAAATTTTTTTTTGGGAAAGTTATTTTGACCAAACAAACCGAATAAGTTTAGGGATTATGTGGTATCTTGGTAGGAGAGAGGATATTAGTTTCACAATTATATTTATGATAGTTTTAGTTTGATAATTATTTTTTATATAATACTATTTTAAAAAAAAAACTCATTGTATTTTGAAAAGTGACAGTGGTGGGAGAAGGTGGCTTCTTATGAACTGAGCAGATATGTCGCTAAAATTACAATAATGCCATCAGAGCAAGTATTGGTTAAATGGGCTGATGGCTTAAGCAAAAAATATGCAAATAGGAGGGGCGTTTCTGATATTTCAACGCAAGTAGGAGGTCCTAGAATTTTTATGTATAGTATAAATAAAGCATCTTGAATCCTTTATTTATAAACTTTCGACCGAATTAGTTAGCATACACGTGCATGGGAGGAGAAAGTATAAAATTGTATTGAGGTTTCTTATAAATTGCACAGATGATAAAATACAATATTTCCTTTTAAGTACATGTGGGCGCAGAATGCTAAATGAAGGAAGATGAAAAGGGAAGGAAGGGGAAGGTTGTAATGTAATAATTCTACAAAAAGAAAATCCACTCTCTTCTCACTTCTCAGTTCTACTTTTCTCAACCCCCAAATTCCTTCATCGCTTATAACACTTTCAAAAGCAAGTATCGAAAGCAATCTCATAAAGCTCTTAAAACCCGTTACTAGACTAGAATATCATTATAACCGTTACTAGACCAGGAAGTATCATAAAGGGAATTTCATAAAGTTGTTAAAACGGTTACTAGATTAGGATATATTAAAATTTCTCCAACTTATGCAGCTGAAATTCTCCACCATTAAAATGTGCCGCAATTATTGTGATTTTTTTTCACTAAAACCCTTTAAGCCGTAAATGAAATCCAGTCTCGCGTCTGTCTCCCCTCTCAGTTCTGGAGCACAGCATCTCGCCGTTCGCTGCCGATTGCCGCTCGCTGTGCCGCATCGTCTCTCTCACATGTTGATTCTCCATCTCCAATCCACCACGGCACCGTCTGTAAGAAGGAGATTTTGAAGTCTCGACAGGCATAGAAGCTGTTTCGCTGTTACTTCAATCCCTCTCGTGCTGCTTCTTTGTTATTCCGTCCTCTGGTGGTTTTCTCACTCCGCTACCACTCAAACTTGATTTCAATTTTTGTAATTTGGATTTTAATATGGTAAATTGAGGTTTTCTCACGGACACGAATTAGGAATAACTCTTTCATCTTTCAAAGGCAATCAAGATAAATTGGATAATGCTTTGTCAATCTTGATTGGAGAATTTGTACAAACAGGTTGATTTTGACTGTATAGCAAATTAACGGATTTAAGTGTTCTTGTTTAAGCACAAATAGGAAATTGATTGTTTGAGTATGAAACCACAGTAAAATTATTTACATAAATAGATTATTGTTTGTACAATAGAATTGTTGTTTATGCAACATTCTTCCATCCCACGTTTCGTCTAATTATTTGATTTATGTAACACAGATTATTAGCGATGGCAGCTAGCTGTTGCTGAGTGAGTGGATATGGATGACCAGGCTAATAGAATAAAATATAATCTTGAATATTTGTATCACGGTATACTGTGAATGTATAGCGTACATAGTATAGAGTTGGTTAGTTAGTTTCCTATTTTAGGGTTAAAACCTTAGCCTTGTAATCTTATACATTTTCGGATGTGTTGAGAAATGAGATACGGTAAAATATTTGATCTTTTATGATAATCAAGTTACAATTAAATTTGATACTTTCAGATTTACTGTGAAGGATATTCCGACGGAAAACAAAATCATGAGGTGTAACAGCTATGGTGATCTTTATCCGATTATGCTCTTCGCCATCTACAATCTCACTCTCATCTTTCTTTTGCAGCTACTCACAAGAAAAGTCTATGACATGACCGTTTGGGCCATCCTAGTGCATCAATTATTGAGTTTCTTAGGCAAAATAAATACATTCCCTCTACTTTTTTAGGTACATTAGTTTGTCCATCATGTGTTTTTTTGGCAAGCATAGCCGTCTTCCATTTGTTTCTTCTAATTCTAGTACACTCATGATATTTGATATTATACATTGCGATTTATGGACATCTCTTATTTTGAGTTATGTTGGAAATAAGCATTATATTTTGTATTTGGATGATTATTCAAAATTCTTATGAACGTTTCTAATAGGAAATAAATCAAACTTTTTTTTTTTTTTCATATTTTACTCTTTTTCATAGATTCGTCCAAATCCAATTTGGCATCAACATTAAAAGTTTCCAATGTGATAGGGGGGGGGTTGTTAACCAGAAGTTTCGTTCATTTAGTCAAAATACTGGGATGGTTTTTCCGTTCTTGTCCTCATACCTCTTCTCAAAATGGCAAAGCCGAGAGAAATAAATGTACTATTAACAATATGGTTCGAACACTACTTGCTCATGCCAACCTACCTCCCTCATTTTGGCATCATACATTATTCATGGTAACGTATCTTATTAATATCCTTCCTAACAGAACACTCTCCTTTAATTCTCCAACAACAGTTCTCTACAACCGCAAGCCATCTTATATTCATCTTAGGGTCTTTGGTTGTCTATGCTTTCCTCTATTCCCGTCGTCCACCATCTATAAGTTAAAACCCCGCTCTACTCATTGTGTATTTCTTGGGTATCCTTCCGATCATCGTGGCTACAAATGCTATGATATGTCTAGTAGAAAAACTATTCTCTCTCGTCATGTAATTTTTTACGAAACTAGATTCCCGTTCACGGATTCCACTCCTTCTCCATCTTCATATAAATTTTTTGATAAGGGCCTCCCACCACTGTAATTCCACATATAGTTGACTTTCCACCGTCACCACCTCCATCACCCCATACACCAAATCCTACCCGAACTCCGACAAACTCAACCTCCAACTCCACTCCCTCGCCACCAGCCCCTATCACTATCCCTCCTCCACCTCGACGTCAAGTCGTCACTTGCAGCATGCGTGGTATCACGAAACCTAGACATCTATTCAACCTTGCTTCACAAACCCCCCCTCTCCTTTACCTAAAAGCCCTACCTTTGCCTTGTTCGATCCCAATTGGCGAGCTACTAGGAACGATGAATATGATGCATTATTACGAAATAAGACCTGGGTATTAGTTCCTCGTCCATCAAATGTTAATGTCATTCGTAGCATGTGGGTTTTTCGGCATAAACTTAACTCTGATGGATCTTTAGCGAGATACAAAGCTCGACTTGTTGGTGATGACAGGTCTCAACAAGTAGGTGTGGATTTTGAAGAGACTTTTAGTCCTGTGGTTAAGTCGGCAACTATTCGGAGGGTTCTCAGCTTAGCTCTCTCCAAATCATGGTCTATTCATCAACTTGACGTCAAAAATGCTTTCTTGGATGGTGATTTGAAAGGAACGGTCTATATACATCAACTACTTGGTTTTCGGGATTCAAAATATCCGAATCATGTTTGCTTACTTAAGAAGTCTTTTTACGATAAAACAAGCGCCGAGAGCTTGGTATAGTCGGTTTGCTTCATATGTCTCTATCATGGGTTTCTCACATGGCAAATCCGATCACTCATTGTTTATTTATTGCAATGGATCCGATATGACTTATCTCTTGTTGTATGTTGATGATATAATATTGACTGCCTCATCTGATGCCTTACGTGCTTCTCTTATTTCCTCTCTTTCTTCAGAGTTTGCAATGTTTGATCTTTGCATCTACATTATTTCCTTGGAATTGTCGTGACTAATCATCCTACTGGATTATATCTCTCACAAAGGAAATATGCAATAGAGATTCTAGAGAAAGTTCTATTGTAGTCTTGCAAACCCTCACTTACACCGTTTTATACCTCTATCAAACTTGATGCTTTAGGTCCCCCAGGTGGAAAATGCGATGCACTATCGCAGCCTTGCTGGGGCATTGCAATATCTTACTTTTACTCGTCCAGACATCTCTTATGTCGTTCAAAATTTGCTTACATATGCATGATCCACGTGAACCTCATCACTTTGTACTCGAGCAGATCCTCCGTTATCTCCGTGGTAAACTTGACCATGGCCTTCATCTCTATAAGTCTCCCTCGTCGGATCCCGTATCTTACACCGATGCCAATTGCGGTGGTTGTCCTGACACGAGACTATCTACATCCAGATACTGTGTATTTTTTGGCGACAATCTCATCTCATGGTCTTCCAAGCGTCAACCCACTCTCTCCTGCTCAAGTGCCGAAGCTGAATATCGCGGAGTTGCTAACGTTGTCTCTAAAGCTTGTTGGCTTCGAAACCTATTGTTAGAGCTTCATTGTCCTCCTTCTAAAGCCACTTTGGTATATTGCGATAATGTGAGTGCAATCTACTTGTCCGGTAATACTGTCAATCATCAATGTACCAAGCATATCGAAATGGACATCCATTTTGTACGTGAGAAAGTTGCTCGTGGTCAAGTCCGGGTCCATCATGTTCCTTCTCGTCATCAGCTAGCTGACATTTTTACGAAGGGGCTACCACGCATTTTATTTGAAGAATCTCGGGACAGTCTAAGCGTTCGCCTACCTCCCACTTTGACTGCGGGGGTGTAATTAGGGATGGCAAAAGGACCCGGACCCGTCGGACCCGACCTGGACCCATACGCAATGGGGCGGGTAATACCCGCCCCGTAGGAGTGTGGGGCGGTTCCGGACCCGACCCGTACTGGGTCCGGGGCGGTTCCGGTTCCAGCCACGGACCCGCCCCGCCCAGCCCAGCCCCGTTTAGACCCGCCCGTATAGACCCGTATAGACCCGCCCCGCCCGGACCCGTCCCGGACCCGCCCCGTAACAAATTAGAATTTAGAAGTGTAAAAGTGTTACTTGTGAGATTCGAACCCGTATCAATAATTTCTTTATATGCACTTATGCCGTTTAAGCTAATGTTCACATTTGTTAATATTTTATATGTATAGTTATATATAAGAATATTACATACTAAAAAAAAAATTGATACATCTAACAAAAAATTAGCTTATAAAATATAAATATTAATTTTCTAGAATTCAATATACTATATTTAAATTGTAATTATCTATGAGGATATGAACATCTTTATGACTTTATGATTTGGACATCTTTATGACTTTATAATTTGTATTTTGTTTATTTGGTAATATCCGAACATATGAAATTGTGTTTGTTTTATGTTTGTTGTAGTAGTATTGACGATAACAGGTTTTGCAACTTGATTAGTTCGTAGTGAATAGTGTTTTTGTAGTAATGAGAAGCAAAAAAAAAAAAAAAAAAAAAAAAAAAAAAAAACTGGGCGGGGCGGGTAGGACCCGCCCCGTGCGGGTCCGGTTCCGGGGCCAAAGGTGCAGACCCGTACGGGTCCACGGGGCGGGGCGGGTCCGCGGGTCCGTTGCGCGGGGCGGGTCCGGGTAGTATGATACCCGGACCCGACTTGCCATTTTGCCATCCCTAGGTGTAATAGAATAAATAAAATCTTGAATATTTGTATCATGGTATACTGTGAATTAATTTATAGCGTATATAGTGTAGAGTTGGTTAGTTAGTTTCCTATTTTAGGGTTAAAACCCTAGCCTTGTAATCCTATGTATTTTCGGATGCGTTGAGAAATGAGATACGGGAAAATATTTGATCTTTCACAGGCTGGCAGAATCAAGAGCATGAAATGGTGAGGTTTCAAGCTATATGCTGATTTGTTATGCTATGGAAAATTAACAAGTAGATAAAAGCTATTTGCTGATTTGTTATGCTGATCTGTTATGCTATGTCAATGTTTCGTGATCCGTAATGATAGATTTTGCAACTTCAGTACATTCTAGTAATCTTGGATTATTTGTCTCTTTGAATACTTTTGTATAAAATGTGGTTTCTGGTACAAGTTCTTATTATGCAACTATTTGATTCTTAAATGGTCAAAACAATTACCTGTTCCTAGTGTTCCCAATGTGTGTGCAAGGAGAGTTCTGTAATTGTAATAGCTACCAAACTCCGCTTTCTTAGATACTGGAAAAATCTATTTACATGTAGACCATGTAACTGCAGTATTGCAACAATTTTAATGAGCTAGGTTTTTTATAATTCTTGATCTTTTTCTCCACACTATGCTAGGTATTAAGAAACTCCTCTCTGGTAGATGTTTTGTATATCAAAATATATTTGAATTTGGTTTTTCGTGCTGGTTGTCAATTTGTTTTGGTTTATTCTTGTATTTGAATTTAGAAGTTGATAAGGCAGTAACTGAGTGGAGGCAATCTGTTGCAATAGATATTAGCTGTTAACCTAATCCTTTTCTTCTTCTTCTTTGGGTTGTTTATTTGTTGAAGCGTCAAATTTCCTTTCCTGGCCTCTTACTAGATTTTTCTTATCGTCTTTGTCTTACTTTTGGGAGATTTGAATTGCTTTCTACCTCTGGTTTCCTTTAAAATATATGTTTTCACAAAAACTTAGATTACTTCAGATTTTCATGGAGTTGGACTTCTTGGTATACTTTTTAAACAACTAAATGATGTTTTAAGGCAGCAATTCTTTTGATAAAACATTTTTTGTTGCAGGTTTTAGGCCAGTTTGACTTATTCAGTTATGCAGTCACATGAAGAGACTTGCTTTATGTTACACCCCGATCTAGAAGGGAAGCGGAGATGGACACTGAAGCCGTGGAAATCGGGGAAGAAGAAGAGGATAGAAGAATGGAGGGTTTACTGTGTCTACTTTATGATATCAAAGAGGAGGCGATAGATTTGATGACGGAAGAGGAAGTCAAATATGAAGATGCACGTGGCGAATTTCAGGACGTTGATGATGAAAGTGGCTGAGGGCCAGGATTTGTGGATCTGAAGGCTACGTGGACGGCTGAGAATCATCCACAACTATCTTGTTTTTAATTAAGTATGTAGAAGCGTTGTTGTGAAAACACGCTCTTTGAACTATTTAAGTTTTTTCTGGGTATGGAAATTGCTTCCCTGTTCCATAGATCTCCGAAAAAAATTACAAAAAAAATACACAAATTCTGTTCAGTTCGGCTGAATATCTTCAAACTATAACACTTTATCTCTTAAGTTGACATGTTTATTTTCCTTCTTGTTGCTGTCTTTTTGTTGATTGGAAACTTATGCTGATTCTTGATGAAATAATAGATAATTATATTAGTTTTACATTTATTATTGATTAGTTGGTATACCATTATTCCGTAAGTCCTTCAATTATGCTTCAGTCAATAAAATAAGATTATGCTTGTACAAAACAATCTTTGAAATTGCTATGTTCAAAACACGAGATTTTAGTAACTTATGGACACACCATAAGTTAGTTTTCAGAACCCAATTTATCAAGATTTCTTAGCTGATTCTTAATTTGGTTTATTTTATACTCTGATGGATCAGGACTCAAATAGCGGGCAAATGTTTTAGCCATGATACGTTGTTTGGTTGAAGAATGTCTCAGCCATCATACAACTAACACCCCTTCCCTGAGTAAGGCCATGCTCCATGCGGTACGGACAGCCCTCGTTGTGAATGCCGTCGTTGCAGGTACAAACATTTTAATCGGATGTTTTTGTTATTGATGGTTCCTCGGCTGCTGCTGTGATGATAATTAACACACTTCTGACTTCTTGCAAATATGCCAAAGAATATAATGGAAGCTAAAGATGTGCGAATGAAAGGAAGTTGGGAGTCCCTGAAGCTGCATTCCTGGGAACAAAGTTTCTTGAGGAAACAGAAAAGACGTTTCTTGAGAAAATACCTCCACACAAGCTCTGCCATGACTTCCCTATTCCATGTTAGTCTCAGTAGTCACATTTGGAGTGTGTGTCATGTTGGGAACACAATTAACATCAGCTACAGTTCTCTCAGCCTATATATAATCTGCCTGAGCTTATTTCTATGAAGTGTTGATTGATCGACATTATGGAAGAAGATCAGAGGAGATGGACGTACAATCTAATTATTAAGATTGAGGTTCCAGAATTAAGATAAGTGAGAAACTTGAGATCATGAAAGGGAACAAGGTAGCTGTTTGGTGTTGAAATTTACGCGTCTAAAGCTTTCGTGCTGCAAAGCGCTTGTTAGAGAAAACACGTTTGGTAAGGAGTTGGATAAATCACGCTATTAAAACCCCTTTTTCTTTATTCAAAATTATTGTAAGTGAAGAAATGTATATTTTAGAGATATTTTACGATAATATCCCTCCTGTAGTGACCATAAATACCTATAAATTTACAAATGTATTTTTGTGTTATTATTTAATATAGTGTTTCTTTCTACCTCAAACACGTGAGTTGCGACATTCGGTCTCAATTATACATGTAAAAGAACTATATAATTTAGTTAATAGTTTATAGTGTTAATATACATTTGTGGTCAAATATAAGGAATACAAATTTAGTCATCTACTAAAGTTAAACATAAATTTAACCATTAGTACAATTTTCTAATGATTGATCACTATTTGCAGACTAAAAAATAAGAGTGGATGCATGGGGCAGAGGCAATAGATGATGATCGAGGGAGACATGATGACAGAGACAATAAATGATGGCCGATGAGCGATAAATAAGAATGGGTGGAGAGAGAGAATCAGTTTAAGGGAGACATGGTGGGGGCGGAAGGGGGATTATGAATTAGTTGATGAATATAATATTATCTGAATGATTAAAATTGTATTTTATTATAGTGTAGAGTTAGAATTGTTTTCAATATAAAGTATTTTGGCTAAATAATTTTGTTATATAGTTAGGTCGTGATTTAGCTCTTTTAATTATATTTGAGATATTTTCATCAGTTAAGTAAATTAATTGGGTGTCTCTTCTTAAATTTTATTTTATTTTTCGATAAGTTTCTCATCTTCACTCTCTTCATAAATTATTTTTGTTCTCCATTGCTTTACTTGTTAAAGTCATTGACTAATGATCTTTGTTATTATTATTTCTTAATTCTCTCAATTAACTTATTTGATTTTCGCTTTATTTGGTTACTGATTAAGTAAAACTATGTTTTTTAATCATGTGATCATATAAACAAAAATAAACGAAGAAAATATTCAACGGCAAATTACAATTTACAATAAAGTTATAAAAGAATAGACCATATATTTTTGTATAGTGTGTGTATGCTTTTTGCACTATTAATATTGTTATTAGTGTGGATTTCTTTATATAAATATTATATTAATTTGGGTTGATCCAGCAGTTCAACCGATTCCATTGGTTGAGCCATTAAATTTCAATACTTTTAAGGTAAAACTGAATAACATATATTCTTCATAATATAGTGAATGTTTTTGTATAAATTGACTAATAAATTTGATGTTTATTATCTCAAATCGCTATAAATAAAAACCATCAGGTTCTTTAATACAAAAATCACCAATTTCTGGCTTACCAGTGTTGTTAGTGTCACACGATATTTTTTAAGGGTATATATATGTATAGTATCAATATATGAGATTGCAAACGAGTTTTAGGAGGTGGTGGCACCACTACTACGAAAACGGTTATATTCTTTTGACAACGGTTTTTCACCGTTGTTTTAACCTTTATTCAATCATTGTCGTAGGTAATTTCGATAATGCTGTTGTCATAAAAGATTTCATTCGTTGTCAAAAGTAACTGTTGTCATATGTGTCTTCGACAATGTTTATTAATTATTGTCGACTCGTATCAAATTTTTCATTATTGTCTATTAATTTTTCACTGTTGTTTTAATTATTTAAATTTAAAATTTTATTACAATGCCTCAATAAATCCAGAATTTATTTCATAACAATCCACCGTGCTATTAATAATCCAAAGTAACGAAGTATCGACAACTTAGTATTCATTACACTACTTTAAGTTTTATTTAAAAATAATAAAAACCTTCATCGTCATTGTCCTCATCATAGTGTTCTCTTCTCCATCATCTTCGTCATCATTTGATATTATAAGTTCATCAACTTAGGCAGCCTCCTTTAGACCACAATACAAACATAAAGGGATAATGTCCCCTAGGGGATGGCGGAGTGGTTAAGGTGAGGTGGCCCGGGATCGACAGGTCATAGGTTCAATCCTCACTGAAGTCATTCCGTGTGAGCCTGTCACCTTAGGGTGGTTGAACCTCCTGTGTGGTTTGCAGGCTACTGTACAAGGAGTTGAGCTTTACCTAGAGCGCACCGAAGGTAGCGGCTGCGGGTTCCTCAAATAAAAAAAAAATACCATTTAACAAAAAATGAAGTGGACCCCTCTTACTTACTATTCATCCCCACGTTATATACTCTATCTCTCTCCAAAAATCTATTTTTCAAAAGATTTTCTTTCCACTCCGAACTCGAAAATTATGATTTTTAATTTTTTGGAAACTTAAGATTATTTCTTAAAATACAATATGAAAATTAAAAAAAAAAATCGATTGCCTCAACTATACCTTGCAAAAATTTAGATGAATTCTCATTTTTCCACCGGTCACTCTTCGAAAATTGTGCTTATTTATTAATATAATTAAAACTCATAAAATACACACTTAAAAAAAAAATTTACCGAAACCAAATGTGACAATAATAAAAGGACGAATGGAGTAAATTGCTAAACCAAAAAAAACGTAAGCATATCGGAACTTACCGAATATCAAAGCCTTGTTCCATCATATTTTGGAGTTCTTCAGCCTATTGGGACATATAGCAAACCATAACGGCCAAGTATTACCTCAAAACTTGCCAAATCAAGGAAACATAAATTGCTTTTTGTTTGGCCATCTTAATGGATATTATCAATCCAATTAACAGGATACAGTTCGATATACAAACAATCAGTCTAAGTCACAAATAACTACTATCACTCAAGATACGTAGATTCAGTCGCAATGACATTTATCATAGTAAGTCAAAGTGATAAATAGATATAAACAATCAGCTGAAATCTTATCATGTTTAAGATCAACTAAGTTGTCGAGGTATTTGGTTTCCACTAACGTCAGTTAGGAAAACATATCTTACTGTGATCCGTATATTAAATGTCACATATTTTAGTGAAGGTGTAGATTTTGAGTTTTGGATACCTAGATTGGTAGAGTCAACTTATATAACTTGATGCAAATAATATACTATGTTTTTTGTTTAATGCAATTAATATACTATGTTTGTGTTTTCTTTTTTCATATACTTACTGATATAAAATTAAGAACATTTGAAGTATAAATAAACTATCATTTAAATACTTTTTAATTCCTCAGTTAGATATTGTTATTCTTCATAATTTCCTCTAACTAAATTTAGAGTGATGTCAAAATAGGATTGTGTACTATATTTTTCGAATAAATATAAAAAATATATGAGTTATTCATGAAAGCAGAATATAATCCTTATCTAAGCCATAAAGAATAAGTATAATTAGATTTAAGTAGAAAAATGTGCTAAAAAAATTTTGGGGACTCCGCCCCTGAACCCCCGTACAAAGAAAACTCAAGATCCGATAAATTTCGCCCCTAACCAAAAATCCTGATCTGCCCTGCTGACGGGAGATTGTTGGGTATATGAGTTCAGCCCATTTGAAGTTGTTGGCCGAACTAAAAATAAAAAGGACAACTTTGAAGTTGTATTAGAAATTGGTTCTTGAGGGCAGCCGTAATTCCCAAGTAAAAAGAAAATGAAAATAGAGAGCACTTGTTTTCAACACGACGAAACCCAGCGACTTCGTTTTTGGTGGCTGCGGTTGATTTCTTCGGTAGAATCTTTTGATTCTTTTTTTAGTGTTTTCCTCTTTGTAAATTCTGCTTATCTATCAATTCAATGGGAATTATTCCAGTATGGTTATATATTTTCAATTTTATAGGTTATACGTTGGAATACTTTGTGGTGCTTTGGTAGCAACTTTATTGGTACTTATATTATCCGGAGTCACGAAATTGATTTGTGCAATTCTTTATTATCATAGTGATGTTATTTTGCGTGATTTTTTCACAATTAAGTTTTCAACTCTCTATCACCAAGATCAAAATGTGAGTTCTTCCTTTCGTGAAATTAGGAAAATAAAACGAAACATAACAATCTCAATGTTCTTGTGCATTTAATTTTCACAAATTATTATTATTTGTGAATTGGTTTATCCTATTTTAATTATTTGATGGCTAGGGAAAAAATAGATTATTTCCCTTAACATATATGTGGTAATAGATATATTCATAAATCTGACATCTATAATCCTCCCTCTCTAAATAAACATAGTATTATGTTAAAGTTCTCTCAAATATTTTTGGCACGAATTCATATTTAACTTCCATCTATAAGTCTATATCACAATTAATTAAAGCCACGGCACATTATTTTGCAATAAATAAATTGGTCAATTACAACTCTCCCAATTTCTCATACAATGATCAAGTTACAGAAATTGCTGTTTCACATTCAGTAGAAAAGAAGGATAATAAAACTTCAATAATGCTAGCAGAAGCCAACAAAGGAAACAAAATAAGACAAACAAATAAACTTGTCAAAATTCTGAACCATAAAATAAAGAGATAAAGTTTAATTTCTTGATAAAAATATATGGTTTTTATTTGGAGCAATAATTCCACAACGGATTGTACCCAATGCTCCAAGTGTGGTGACTAAAGTGACCTAAATTAAGTGGAGGAGAGTAAAGCAGAGATCCTAACCTCAATTTCCAACTCGATACAAATGCAACGTCCTCTCGCCACGTGGCGCGTGATCAATCTTGATTGTGTGGACAATGTGGATTCCTAGCCCAATCCATTGAGGTCTCAAATATGTGTACATTATAAACTTGAACCTACTATAAGTCCCCCCTCTCTCACTCCAATCACAAGTCCACCACCACCACCACCTCAATCACACCCAAAAAAACATACCCACAATGGCAGCCGCCGTGTCGACCATCGGAGCTGTGAACCGCACCCCGGTAAATATTCCATAATAAAATTACTAGTGATATACTGAGATTAAATGATTTGATAATTAACAAAGTTTGTTATGATGTATGATCAGTTGAATCTGAATGCAAGCGGCGGCGGAGGTGCAGTGCCCACGTCGTCGTTCTTGGGGACCAGCTTGAAGAAAGCGAGCAAACCGAGCGGTAAGGCTAGCTCCGGCAGCTTCAAGGTGGTGGCGGCGGAGAAGCAAAGCGCGGCCAGCGACCGGTGGGGGGGTCTGATCGAAGACGTGTCGGACGACCAGCAGGACATCACCAGAGGGAAGGGGATGGTTGACCCCCTTTTCCAGGCCCCCACCGGCATGGGAACACACGACGCCGTTTTAAGCTCCTACGAGTACCTCAGCCAGGGCCTCCGCGAGTACGGACATCTTGACAACAAATTGGATGGCTTGTACATTTCCCCTTCCTTCATGGACAAGCTCGTCGTCCATCTCTCCAAGAACTTCATGACATTGCCCAACATTAAGGTTCTTCTTTCACTTTCTCATCAAATAAGATTTTTATAATCGCTTATTTAAGCTGTTTTTTTAAATAGGCCTTTGCAAAATACTAATTTAGAAAAAAAGTTTTTTATCTCACTCGAAAAATGTTTAAAACTAATATGTGCTCCTCTTTACCTAAAAAAAATGTTCTAATTATTGTATGAAGGAACCTCCATACAATTTAATTGTGTGTACATCCCATAAGCTACGAGCATAGATGCAATTTTTTTAATAATGTATAATATAATAGATAGTCTTTGTTCAAAGTTATGAAGGACAAATTATGTGATTTTGATTCTATAATAGCATATTTTTAGAAGTAGATGTATTAACTCAATATATGTGTAGATTCTTATTAAAAAGAATTATTTATTTAACTGAAAGTGCAATTTAGCGAAAATAATAATTATTATAATACGAAATTTAATCTGTATATATGTACATGCTCCAAGAAGACAATTAATTATTCATTTTCAGTATTTTTACGCCTTTTTTACCCCAAAAATTTGTGATAAAAATGAAAAAACGAATGTGAACAATTATGACTAGAGAAATACAAAGTTGCTTAATAAATTGAGCATTGCAATGCAGGTTCCTCTGATCTTGGGTATCTGGGGAGGCAAAGGACAGGGAAAGTCATTCCAGTGCGAACTCGTCTTCCGCAAGATGGGAATCAAGTTCGTAACTAATTATATATTTACTTGAAAGAGAATTAGCTTAATTGATATATATTTAATCTAATATCATGCATATGTTGTTGTGTAACGAACAGCCCGATCATGATGAGTGCCGGAGAGCTGGAGAGCGGGAACGCCGGAGAGCCAGCGAAGCTGATCAGGCAGAGGTACCGTGAGGCCGCCGACCTGATCAAGAAGGGCAAGATGTGCTGCCTCTTCATCAACGATCTCGACGCCGGTGCCGGGCGTATGGGAGGCACCACCCAGTACACCGTCAACAACCAGATGGTCAACGCCACCCTCATGAACATCGCCGACAACCCCACCAACGTGCAGCTCCCCGGCATGTACAACAAACAGGAAAACGCCCGCGTCCCCATCATCGTCACCGGTAACGACTTCTCCACCCTCTACGCACCTCTCATCCGTGACGGCCGTATGGAGAAGTTCTACTGGGCCCCCACCCGCGACGACCGTATCGGTGTCTGCAAGGGTATCTTCCGTACCGACGGCGTCCCCGATGAGGCCGTCGTCAAGCTAGTCGACACCTTCCCCGGCCAGTCCATCGGTAATATTCATAAAATACATTAATCTATTAATAATAACTTAAATAAAGTAAATAATTGGTTAACTATATTTGCAGATTTCTTCGGTGCTCTGAGGGCTAGAGTGTACGACGACGAAGTGAGGAAGTGGGTGAAGGGAGTGGGAGTGCAGAACATCGGGTCGAAGCTGGTGAACTCGCGGGACGGGCCGCCGACGTTCGAGCAGCCGGCGATGACACTGGAGAAGCTTCTAGGGTACGGAAACATGCTTGTGCAGGAGCAGGAGAATGTGAAGAGGGTGCAGTTGGCTGACAAGTACTTGAAGGATGCTGCACTTGGAGACGCTAACAAGGATTCGATCGACAGGGGAACTTTCTAAACTAGTTAGATTTCTCATCTGCTGCAGACAAGGCACCTCCATCGGCAAAGCGACTACATGCACCATGCAAGAAAGCAGCTGCTTCTTATACAAATTCTCTGTTTTTCTCTTCATTTCCTTTTGTTTAAATTCTGTTGTGTTTGGCCAACCATAAAATTCCAAGTGAATTGTGGATTGTGAATTTTTCGTTATATAATACACTTGGCTGTTGGCTCTATCTTTTTAATTTCTGAATTCTAGTTTAATTGAGCAAAATGGAACAACAAAATATGTGTACAACTAATTTTCAGAAATTCCCAAACACAATTCTGATAAATGTAAAATTCTGACTATGGAATTCAGTTAACTGGGCTGCTGGACTTATCTAATGGGGAAAGTCTTGAATTCTGTTCATCTTATCTCATTGTTGTGTAAACTGTTTTGAGGATCACCAATAAATTCTTCACTATATGAACAATATCTTTCTCAATCTTTTCCACTATAAAATTCTCAAACTCCTACCCAAATTCAAGATGAGATTGGAAACAAAAAAGGAAAGAATGTCGGAATAGCATATTCATCGACTAGTGTCTTACTTAACATGAATAAACACATGTTTCTCGATTCTCAAATTTTCATAACAACGACGATCAGTCTCACAGTTTAACAAATTCAAAAGATTTCCACACCCACTAAAAGGTCAAGTGTGGTAAGGAACTTTGTTCAAGTACATATCACAATATGCACTTTACTTATCATAAATATTTGTGTTTCTAACATTCACATTACGATTGAACATCGCTTCCTAATTAGGGCAACCGTTTAGATGCATCAAGTCGGTGTTTTTTCATATAAGAAATTTAATTAGTTCCAAATAATTACTTCCACAACAATAAAAAATAGTTGTTGCTCATTTCTCGGGGTTTGATATACGTTTGAATTAAAGTATGATCAGGGGTGACGTTTTTAGTCATGGACTCATGGCTAGCAGGTGAAGTTTATATTAGTAGCCGAGATTTATGGTCATGGCTAATTTTTCACTGTGTTTTTGGTTTTTGAGAATTAGTCCTTATTTTTCTATGTTTTGCTGTAGAGCATCTGCAGCTTGTATTTGTTCTTTATTTCAGGAGCACGTTCCCCTTTCTGGTTCTGAATCTGAATCTGGATCTGGTAATGTATCGTTAAGGCACTTTTTAAAATCTCCATTTTATATTTACATTTCTATATATATTTGTTTGAACAATTTGTTGAATGTTGCGTATAACTAAACCTTCTCTCAATAATTCAAGAATGTCTCAACTATATACCATTAAGGATCAATTAGTGGCATTGTATAAACATCCTATAGGTTAAGTTTATTGCACATAGTTTGTCCTGTTTGATAATAATGCTGTACTAATAATCTTCATTAACAAAATTCTCAAAAAATGAGAACAAACCGTCTGTTATGGGCATCTTCAAAATTATCCAAGTACTAGATTCCCAATGAATTGTATAATTACCTCAAATTCTTTAGACTTTGTGAAGAACAAGTGCAGTTCCCGAAGATGTCAACATTGCAAGAAGACCAAGGATTGGGCTTTGGAAGTTCGTTACCTGTTCCGAGCGTGCAGGAGATAGTGAGAAACGACGCTAAAAGCATACCCGAAAGATACATAAAGAACCTCGAGGACAGGCCTAAAGCCTCTGATATCTCCTCTGTTTCTGATAATTTCCCATCATGGACCTCTCTTTACTTGCTCAAGGTGATGAAGATGAACGAAGGAACCTAGATATCGCTTGCCAGAAATGGAGATTCTTCCAGGTACTTAAGTCGTGTTATCGTTGTTTCTTGAAGCACTAGAGATGCTGAAACAGGTCGATTGATGCAGATCGTAAACCACGGAGCAGATAGTGTCATATCCAAGATGAAGGCTGCTGTAGCTAACTTCTGTGAAAGATAGGAAAAAAAGATAATTAGAGGATTCTAGTATCTTCTAATTATGGTAGAAATCTTATCCTTTAATTAAGGATTGTAGTATCTTCTGATTATGGTAGAAATCATCTAATTATGGTGTACATATTTCTACCATAATTAGCTTATTCTTTGTACTATATTAGGCCCTCTTGTAACATTTGTTAAATACACAAAAACATAACGAATGAAACAAATTCCTTTTGCCTCTATTATTATGCTCTATTACTGTAAACATCGTATCAGAGCAGAGTTCTAATCCTCATAATTGATTCAAAACCCTACCATCATCATCTACCATGGCCGAACATACCGAACAAACCGACACTTCTCTGTCCCAATCGTCTGATCCCAACATTCTATCCATCCTCCAATACCTCAAGAAAACAACCATGAACCAAAATCCGACTACCGAAACTTCACCGTTAATGGTAAATGTGAAGTTAAACGACTGAAATTACCTTATATGATCCAAATTGATGGCCATGTTTATCAAAGGACGAGGCCGAGGCAATCATATCAACGGCGAGCCTCCAGCCCCTTCTATCAATGATCCCAAATTTCACAATTGGGATATGATTGTGTTGGTCCGGAGACGATAGTCAGGTGTAGAGGGGGGGGGGGGGGGTGAATACACTTGAGCACAGTTTCTTTTCTCAGAACGTGAAGGACAGTTGAGCTGTATGTTGCAACTGATGAACAGTGCCAAATAGTAACCTTCGATCGCGGGTCAGAAGTGTGCCAACTACTGAGCTCTCATACTGACTTTTATCAGTACTTGAAACTCAGTCGGAGACTTAGTGTGCGGATAAGAGTGTGGGGCCCGAAGATTCGTTTCAATTTGAAAACGTGATTTCGCAAGTTAAAACAGTTTTGGCTAGTGCGCTTTGAAAATACGTTTTATGCAATATATGATTTTGTAATCAGTTTGTATGCTATGCAATAAAACAGTAAATAACACAAGCAATTTTTAACGTGGTTCGGATACGCAAGATCCTACGTCCACGGTCCTGCCGAACAGGAGTTCTTGTTGATTTATCTGAGCAAGTCTCAGCAAGGAATCGTCGCTGGACGGACCGCTTTCTAAGTTATAGTCCTTAGCGACTTTACAACTCAAACCGAAGTTTGAAAGGGAGGGGATACTCTCCAACTAGGAAGGAGTTCTTACAATAAGAACAATTCACAGAAAGTGAACTCCTTCGAAAATCTAAGCTATAGATATAAACTTTTGAGCTTAGCTAGAGAAGAGGGATCTAAAGAACTCTAGAGAGAAGAACTAGTGATATTCTATGAAGGCAAGTTCTTCGCTGGATCGATCTTTGAGTGGGCTAGAGTTGTATGAAAGCTTGAGCGTTTTCCCTTGTATATCCCGTGCGTGAAGCTCGAATTTCTTCTCTATTTATAGTTGTGAGCAGGCATATGTCCGTTGGAGACGACGATGCCACGTGTCACATACTTCTAAAGAAAACGGCCATATATTCGAAATAATGCAGCAGGGCAGTTGACACTGTACATGAGAGCAGCTTTAGTTGGTCAGAGCAGATAAAGCGTAGTCGGCTTCTCATTGGTCGAGGTTTGTGGTAGGTGAGAATGTGTCACTCGTCAGAGTTGACTATCCCTTCACCTCGTATGATCTTCTGCTGAGTTCGAAATGACTTTAGCGGTTGAGTCGTTTTCTGTCGGATACAGTAGACTTAAAGACACTCTCTGTCTTCTTCGACTGAGTCGGCTGACAAAGGATATGACTCCTGAGAACGGTCAGCTGATGACTGCGAAGGTACTGAGCTTTGCATGAAGTTCTTCTACTGATATCAGTCAGCTGATGGGGTATCTTCTACTGAAGGTGAGGGTCAGCTGATGACAGAAGAATGCAAGCTTATTACATAGATGACGTGGGGTTTTGGAAGGTAACTTCGACAGAAGATCAATCCAACAATTTACCCCGTACAGGACTTAGACGAAAAGATAAATAAATTAAAAATAGTCTAGCCTATACATCAACTATTCCTAACGACACTACACTACTGATATCAGCTGGGTTTTGGGATCTTCAATTCCATAGTAAAACTACGATTTCCCCCAATATTCTTTTACCCGATAATATGCTGAGTATCATCTACTGACTCATAACCCAACAATTTCCCCCTAATTGATGATGCCAAAACCTCTATAAAATATAAAGAAAGAATACTAAATTACTGACTCAGAAAGACTTCAGTAAAACTGAAACAGTGAACTTAAAAAGTTCAGCAGTCGAAAGATAGGCAAAATCAGAGAAACCGGTTATGTGAGTGTGTGTCAGATCACTTTAGTGATCAGTTGTGATAAAGAAAAACACAACGGGGCCATAAGACAATGAGTGGTTGTCTGGCTAGAAATAGGAACTGATATATATGTTCATGAGAATTACAAGGTTCCTATCTCTATTACAAAAGAATGATAAGAAGATCATTGCTGACGTTTGAATCTCTGGGTTCTGCTCTTGAAGTCTGCAGACTTATAAGCGGGAGGATCCAGACCATAGTACTTGTAAATCCTTGCTCTTAATGTCTGAATTTCCTCGAGATCAGCAGCAAGGTCAGAGCTTAGGTCAAAATGATCTGCTGCTGCTTTGATCTCATCTTCTATCTCCTTCGTGCAGAGAACTCCACGAGTCGTCCTCGGAGGGGGGATGCGCCTGAATGCTGGAGCTCTAAGAGGTATCTTCTCTCTTTCCATAATCAGAAGAAGCTGAGCTCTGAGCTGGGCATTGTATTGATGCATAAACTCATCGAATAATTGATCAGCTGATACCGCAGGTGGATAGAAACCCCATACATAGTAGTTCTTGATAAATTCTTCCTTGTGTTCCTCCCACTGCTCATTCAGCTCTGCTGGCACCCATCTGTCTACATGAGGAGTAGTTTTCTTGATATAAGGTGCTCTGGGCGCTCCTCTCCTGTAGTACCTCGAAGACCTCGGGATCTGCTTCTTCCAGTCTACTGGCTCACTGGCTATCTTATCAGTTATTGCAACGATCTTAGCCAGATCTTCCAGTCTCTTCTTTTCTCTGAGGGCTGCTGATCTAGCATCTCCTCTTCGGAGACTTAGTCCTTTCAGCGTAGCCTCCCAGGTGGCTCTGTCCTCGGCCTCTTGCTCAGGTGTAAGAGTAGGAGTATAATAACTCTGAGCTAAGGGCAGGACTTCAGTAGAGGAAGTTTTGGCAAGCTCCTCCTGAGCCTTCTTCTTCTGTTCTTCAAGAAGCAGTTTGGCTTTCCTTTTGGAAATTTTGCTAACTGTCTTCCTGGGCTTCTTTGCCTTCTTGGCTTCTTCTTCGAGTTGCTGCTCATAGTTCAGTTCTTCTTGCAGCTGTTGAGCAAATCTCTGATCGAATGCCTCCTGCTCCGCTTTGGATTTGAATTTAGGCGTCGGGGAAGATGGAGGAGTAGCTTCAGTAGTGATCTCCTTCCCCAGCCTTTGCGGTGGCAGTGGCTCGTCCTCTTCATCCACGAACTGAGCTATATCCTCAATGTGCTGAGCAGTTGAAACAGTTGCGGGCTCAGTTACAGGCTCAGTTTCAGTTGGTTGGACTTCTGGGAGTTGGACATTTTCGGGAGGGGGTACTTCAGAACTGGTTCCAGCCTGAATAGCTGAACCTTCCCCCTGATTTCCTTCCCCCTTATTTAAAGTAGGGACTTCTTGGCTTCTCTCCACCTCAGCCTGATTATGTTTCTCTGCTTCTTCCCCCTTTTTGACATCATCAGCTAGGGAGAGGCGAGTGTGGATAGCTGTCACCTCCTTGTCCAGATTAAAGCAAAGATTTTTGATGAAGGTGGTGGTGGATTCAAAGTCCTTGACTGCATTGCAGTATTGCCCCCATTTCTTCTCATGATCAGCTCTAAATTGTTTCAGTTGGGCAGCTGACTCCTGCCTGAGTTTAAGCAAAGACTGATCATGAGAATTTGTCATTTCTTTCTGAATTACTTTGAGGGCCTCCGCCTGTTGTTGAATGGCTTTCTGAAGGCTGGAGGAGGCCACTCTATTCCTTTCGTCCATAGTGGCTTGGACTGCCGCAAGGCCCTGAGTCAGCTGCTCAGAGAATGACTTCTGCTGAGAGATGAGGAACTGCTTACTCTGAGCGGCTAAGTCCGCCTTCTGAGCTGCAAGGGCGGTCTCAACTATCTCCTGAATGTTGATAGATGGAGTAGGAGCTTCTGAGACCTTCTGCACCCCTTCTGCCAGTCGGTTGACGCTCTCAGTCTGAGCTTTGTGTACTGAGCCCATTTGAGATGTACATCTTTTGCAAGGAGACGATTCTTGTCTCCCTGTCGCTGGATGGCTTTATTGACTGACTTAGAGGTCACGGAACCTATGGGTTTGATCTGATAACTGCTGGTTCTGAGCCTCTGCTCAGATGTCGTGATCTGTTGCGCTCGACTCGGCTTCGAGGCAACTGGGGCATCACCTGATATAGAAGGAGGTGGTGATCGGCCCTATTCGCGGGGAGTGTTACCCTCAGCAGATCCTCCCAAATCTGCATCCTTGGGTTTCGCCTGATCCATACCATCATCATTGTCATCGTTGTCGTCATTATCATGATGCGATGGAGGCGAAGGGCTGTGGTCTGGTGTTGAGGATCTCAGGCTAAGAAGATATAGCATAGCAGCACGCAGATCCTCGAAGGAGGCTAGATCAGTTGGTTCCTCGAACCCTATTGCTGATTGCGAGCCCTGCTCTTCGGTAAGTAGGGACAGAGCTGTCTAGGACCTGATTAAATCTTCAAGTATGTCCCAGCTGAGGAATCTCAGCAGCATCTGTGTCCTAGCCCTTATGGCAATATCCACCAAGTCTGGATGCTCAGCTATCTCAGGGATCTGAGCACTAATTTCTCCAGTAGCTCGGAGATGGGTGGAATGCATCGTTGTCCACTCTGAGGAGGTTTCCTCAGTCGGTACTTCCATGTCCGACTGAGTTTCCTCAGAACTTATTCGCTGGACTTTGTCTTTCAGCGTGGCACCTTCTATGCCGGTGTCCGCGTCCAAAATTGTTTCCTCCTGAGTGGGCGGGCTGGTTTTGCTGGCACCTCAGACGGTCCAGGCTTACTTAGCTTCTTTCTCTTAGGCGGGTCGGCGCGAGGGGGCAAGTCGGATGTGACTCTTTTCTGCTCAGGCGGCCCTCGCCCGATTGATTTCTCAACAGCGGCTCTTGTCTTGAACTTTATGAGCTTGCTGTCGAAGTATCTCGCATCAGCAAAGGCTGAGTGGCTCGATACAGACTCCTCTATTAGTATGGACATCTTCGTCCCATACAGCAGCTTTCCCACACTTATAAGTCTTCTCTCACCAGTGGGCGTCGCTGCAAACTTCTGAGCCTGAGCTTTAAGCTCGGCTACATAGTAGTCAGTCCAGTTAACTCTGACTCCATCATCTATTATCATCATTAGCTGTATGCGAGGCTTGGATAGCTGATCATATGAACCGGCTGAGCTCGTAAGTATATGAGATACGATGTACGTGAGCCCTCGGTATTCAGGTAGCAGTAGATTCTTTAGCAGAGCTGTCTTGAAGACTACGTTGTCCCTGCCACATAACTTCTTGACATAGGAGTTAATCTCCTTCTCCTTATATCCATTCGGAGAGACTCCTCGCGCTGGGAGATCAAAGGTCAGCTCCACAGCGGTTCTGATGCTGATGACGTGTTCGCTGGCATCCCAAGACTCAGGGACAACTTCCTTCATGTATGAGAAACTGGATTCCTCCACCCCTGTATCTGCTTGGGTTCTCCAGTTGTAGTAGACCTCAGCGACTTGTCTGGGCAAATATGCTCTGGGTTGCTTCGAGATAAGAAGCTCTAGTCCAGAAGCCTCGAGAGCCGCGAAGATGGGCTCAAGGTACGGAAGTCCTGCTTGATGGAGAGCCATCGTCGGCTCGAACTAGATGCGCGACTTGATGATCTCGTCAATATTTGTGGGTGTTTTGACAGCCATTTTATCTGCAAATTTTCTGTTAGCGACTGTAATAATAGAAATCAAAACACAATATTCTTACGATAATGTAGAAGATGTTTACCGTAAATGTAGAGCTTGAGTTGAAATGAAAATTCAGATTTTAGTAGAGAAGATGAATCGAAAATACTGAAGTTTCTTAAGCTCTAATGGTGAAAGTGAGACGAAGAAGGAAGACGAAAGATTTTATAAGATCATGCAAAATAAACCGTTTAGATCGAACGGCTAGGGTTTAATCTTTCAATCTAATAGACAGCTGAGATTTAATGATATAAAAGGAATGATTACCTAAGCCGCCTATAATCTAGACCCACGTAGGATAATGCGCAGTTAAAGTAAGTGAAAAGACATGCATTAAATGCATTGCAGGCAGCATTAAAGACTATGTCATTTTAAATAAGAACGGTTTCCTACTGACCTATCCTTAAAAATATTAATGGCGGGAAATAAATGCTCATTAACTACTGAGTGCAAGCGACTGATATAATAAATGCGAGCATGCTTCTGAAAAAGTTGAAGTATGTAATACTACACAAACCTCTTCAACTGAACTTTTACGATCAGCTGGTTACCGTTAAGACTAAGGAGGATGGTTGATGTGCTGATGACCACGTTCCCCCTTACTGTGTACAGTTTGATTCTCCCGACTGAATCAATGTACTGAGTCTTTGACCTGTCATACTGATTTCTTCTACTGACTTACTCAGTAGGTTCCAGTAGATCTAGCTCGATAATTCTCTGAATCTGTTCTCAGCTAGTGGTTTGGTCAGTATATCTGCCCTTTGCTTATCAGTATGGATTTTCTCCATCCTGATATCCTTCTTCTCGACATGGTCTCTGATGAAGTGGTGTCGAATATCCACGTGCTTGCATCTCGTATGGAGAACTGGGTTCTGAGTTATTGCAATTGCACTAGTGGAGTCACAGTAGATGGGCACTTCATATTGAGATATACCATAATCTCGCAGTTGTTGTCGTAGCCAAAGGATCTGGGCACAACAACTTCCAACAGCCATGTACTCAGCTTCAGTAGTGGACGTTGCCACTGAATGCTGTTTCTTTGAAAACCAAGATATCAGCTTGCTGCCTAGGAACTGACACGTTCCAGAAGTTGACTTTCGATCTATTCTGCATCATGCATAATCAGCATCAGAATAATCTGTCAGTATAAGATTATCATCAGTAGGATACCATAACCCTGCGTCAGGTCTTCCTTTTAGATATCGCAGAATCTTCTTTGCTGAGTCTAGATGACTTCGCTTGGGATCCGCTTGAAATCTTGCACATACACCTACAGCATAAGTTATATCAGGTCGGCTAGCTGTTAAATATAATAAAGAACCAATAATAGCTCTATAATCAGTAGAGTTAACAGAAGCTCCCTCTTTGTCTAGATCGATTTTGAAATTTGTGTTCATGGGGATTTTAACTGGCTTGCTTGAGTCGCAGCCGAATCTTTTGAGAAGATCTCGAGTGTATTTGGCTTGATTGATGAAAATTCCTTCAGGTGATTGATTTACTTGAAATCTAAGGAAATAGTTCATCTCTCCCATCATGGACATCTCGAATTTCTCCTTCATCATTTTCTCGAATTGTTGACATATAGTCACGTTTCTGCAACTGAAAATGATGTCGTCCACATAGATTTGCACCAGTAGGATGTCATCTCCTGACGTAGATTTACTGTCCCCTTCTAAAAACCTTTATGAAGTAGAAAGTCTGATAGGGTATCGTATCAAGCCCTGGGTGCTTGTTTTAACCCATACAAAGCTTTCCTGAGTCTGTACACCTGATGTCCCTGCTGAAAGCCGGGCGGTTGTTCCACATAGACTTCTTCCTTCAGTACGCCATTCAGAAAAGCTGACTTTACATCCATCTGATATACTTTGAATCTTTGATGCGTTGCGTAAGCTAGGAATAGACGAATGGCTTCCAATCTGGCAACTGGAGCGAATGTTTCATCAAAGTCGATTCCCTCTGCTTGACAGTATCCCTTGGCAACTAGTCGAGCTTTATTTTTTACAATGACGTTGTTTTCATCACGCTTGTTCTTGAAGACCCACTTAGTTCCAATCACGTGCTGATGTCTAAGTCTGTCAACAAGCTCTCAAACTTCATTTCTAACGAACTGGTTCAGCTCTTCTTGCATGGCGATGATCCAGTCAGCGTCGTTGAGTGCTTCCTCTATTGACTGAGGTTCTTCTGTAGACAAGAAACAAAAATAGAGTGAGCTTTCTCCTTGACTTAATCTAGATCTTGTGCTTATGGTTGCTGATGGATCTCCTATAATAAGATCTGAAGAATGCGCGTCGAGCAATGAACGTCTGAGTCTGGCTTCTTCTTCTGATACTACTTTTGAACAGTCAACAGGTGTGTTAGGCATTTCAGTAGTACTATTTTGTGACTGCAGTAGTTCAGTAAGAAGGTTAGGATCTACTGAGTTTCCAAGTTCAGGGGCATTTTGCTCAGGAACATTAATCGTTCCCCTTGAGTTTATATTCTCAGTAGAGGTCTCAGTTACCACAGGGGCTTCCTCATTGACCGTTGTTACCTGTTGTTGATTCTGTTCAGTAGAATCAATCAGGTCAGCTACATCGCCTGTTGGCTGAGTCTGTATTTCTTCATCGTCTGACTCATCATCCCAACAATGTTGGATCTTTTCAGCTTTGTCGTTTAGTACGAGATCTTGTAGCTTGCTGCTGACATCTTCAGTATTTGTCTTTGTGGTTTTCCTGTCCTCAGTAACAAACTCATCAAAAGCAACATGAGGGCTTTCCTCCACACAAAGAGTCCGATAGTTAAAGACTCTGAAGGCTTTACTGACTCGAGAGTATCCTAAGAATACTCCTTGATCAGATTTGCTATCAAAGACCTTCAACTGATCTTCCCCATTATTGTGGATAAAGCAAGGACAGCCAAAAATATGAAAATGAGAAATAGAAGGAATTGTCCCTTTTCATAATTCGTAAGGCGTCTTCATGTGTTGCTGTGTAAGTAGTGAGCGATTCTGAGTGTAGCAGGCGGTGTCAGTAGCATCAGCCCAAAACTTCGAGGGTAGTCCAGAGTTTGCTAGGAGCGTTCTTGCTGCTTCTTTGAGTGTTCTGTTTTTAGGTTCAGCAAGTCCATTCTTCTGAGGGGTGCGAGCTGCTGATGTCTCGTGCTGAATTCCCTCTTTATCGCAGTACTCTTTAACAACCGAGTTGAGAAATTTTGTCCCTCTGTCTGAGCAGATTCTTTGTATCTTGATGTCCTTTTCCACACTGAGTTTCTTCAGCAGAATGGGTAGCTCAGTTTGGACATCAGATTTATTGGCTATGAAGATGACCCAAGTATATCTCGAGTAGTCGTCAATAACGACGAGGGCATACTTCTTGCCTCTTATAGTCACTGGAGATACTGGCCCGAATAAGTCCATGTGCAGCAGCTGAAGGATTCCATCAGTGGAAGGTGAAGGAATAGGTGGATTGCTTTTCTTTGTCTGCTTTCCCTTCAGGCATGCTTCACAATTTCTGTCTTTGATAAACGATTCGTTGGGCAGTCCTCTGACTTTAGAGTTCTTGGCTAGCTTGTTCATAGTCTTGAAGTTCAGGTGGCTGAGTCTCTTGTGCCACAGCCATCCTGCCTTGTCACTAGATTTCGTTTGTGCGAGTAAGCAAGCCTCAGGTTCTGCGGTTTTCCAATTTGCAACGTAGATATTCTTTCTCCGCGAACCTGATAACACTGTTTTCCCTGTAGATTTATCAACAATATCACAGAAACCAGCGTCAAAGATAACTCTGTTAAGATTGTCACAGAATTGACTAACAGAATGGAGATTATGTTGAAGTCCTTCAACATATGTTACTCTTGGAACTGAGGCAGTCCCAATGTTCAACGTTCCGTATCCCCTTGTATAGCCTTTTGAGTTGTCACCAAACTCAATTCTGGGACCATCTTCTTGTACGTAGTTGGTCAGCAGGCTCTTTTGATAAGTCATGTGTCTCGAGCAGCCGTTGTCCACTATCCAAGGGTCCTTATGCACCTGCAAAACAGAAACATTTTTAGGTACCCTTTGGTTCAGTTGGGTCCTTACATGTTAGTGGGTGATTTCGGAACCCAGATCTGTCTAGGGACCTTAGAAGTCTGAGACTTCTTCTTCTGAACCTTGTCAGCTTTCTTCTCCACAGGAGTTGGAGATACTGACTTTCTTACGGCTTTGGGCTCAGGGGCTTTCTTCTTTTGAGATTTTGAGTTTCTCCTGACCCTGGGCTCATAGTAGTACGAACCATATTGTGCTGGATGTTCATACAGTGGTTCCCTGTACTGCTCTGCCCACTTGACCTTCTTGGTTCCCCCTGAATTTGATCGTGGTGTCCTGGGGCTGGAACCTCTGGTCAGTTGCTTCTGATTGCTCGGCTGAGGTGCAACCATCTTCTGTTTATTCTTCGCCTGAGGTGTTGACTCAGTAGCCTGAGCTTTACCTCTGGCGAACCTGTCAGCCAGCAATTCTGAGCTCTTTGAAGTGGAAGCTTCATGAGTGTAACCAAGTCCTTCTTTCATGGCCGTTGGTCTTTGAGCTCTTAGCATATTTCCAACTTCTCCTTAGCTCCTAGATACTGTTCAGTCATCAGTTCTCGCCAGACTTCATCACTCCTTCGAAGTGATTCATAATCCTTTTCAACTCCTGCGAGCTTCTGACTGAGTCGGGCTATTTCAGTCTCTTTCTCAGAATTGTCCTTGGTCAGAGCTGATATCTGAGCTTCTTGAAGCTGAGACTTAGTCATAAGAGATTTGATCTCTTCCTTTAGTTTCGCAACCAGATTCTCTGAATCAGTAGAGACCTGACAATTAGAAGAAAGTCTCTTATTTTCATCCTTTACCTGTTCCAGTTCCTGAATGGTTCTGCTGAATTCTCTGCTCAGCTGAATCTGCTCCTCTAGTAGATCATCGTAGGCTTGTACCACATCTAGAGGCTCATCTGTGACTGAGCACGTGTCGTCTGTGCTGTGTGAAGAAGAAGTTATATTAAGTTTAGAATTTACCTCAGCCTCTTCTCCGGCCATCAGACAATATTCTGCAGTTTGCTCAGGATCTGTCTTTCCGATCTCAATGGCGACAAATGCAGCTTCATCCTCAGAGGAATACATAAACGTATCCTCCTCGATTGAGTCGTCGGATATCTCTCCGGCTATATAGGCCTGCCTCCTTCGGGCAAATTTCTCTCGTCTGGCCTGCCTTTCTGCTCTTTGAGCAGCTGAGAGTTCGGGACATTCGTACTGATAGTGTCCCTCCTTGCAGTTGTAGCAGACAGATGATCTGCTGCTTTTTTCAGCTGAGTCTTTGGATGGACTAGCAGCAGGCTCTGTGTTCCTGCATTCAGTAGAAGGTTTAGATTCTTCCCTTTTTCGAAAATCTTTCTTACCTGAGGGAGAATCTCTATTGTAGTTCTTCAGCTTTCTGACTCTCTCCTTTTCTCTTTGATATTTGAGAGCCATAAGTGCAAGTTGGTCAGTAGCAGATGTTTCAGAGGACTTCGTTTCTGCTGCAGCTACTGCATTGCTGGAAGAAATGGGTTTGACTCCAGTTTTGCTGACTGTTGCTTTGAAAGCATGGCCGATCTGAGTGTCAGCTGGAAGACTGAAACATCGTTGGGGTAGGCTGTGCTCAAATTCCTCCATTTTTAATTCTGAAAATATAACATCAGGAGTTAGAGCATTAAGATCAGAGCGACGTAAATAAGTAGCAAAAGGAAGACACTTCTGTCGAGGTAGCGCTCTTAAGATCTTGGTGTTCATCTCTTTATTGGTGAACGTCCTCCCCAGTCCATTGATCACATTGATCTGGTTAGTAAATCTGACGCTAGCTCGTCAATGGTTTCATTGGACTCCATGGCAAATGTATCGAACTTCTGAAGCTCTAATTCGAGCTTATTCTCTTTAATCTGTGGGGTTCCTTGGCTCAGTACAGCCAGTGCATCCCAAAGTTCTTTTGTCGTCTTGCAGTCTTGCACCCTCCCGAGGTGAGAATCACTGAGCGTAGTCAGGATTGCATTTCGCGCAACTCGGTCGAGGTTGTGCAGCTTTTTCTCTTCTGGTGTGAAGGCTGATTTTTCTTTGGCGACCTTAGCACCAGTCTGTGCTCCTATACCTACCGCTTCAGCAAATTGTACGCTGTCGATGATGGGAATGATGGGTCCTGTCTCAAGGACGTCCGTCATGCTGTCATGCAGCGATGTGAGGTGTGCCTCCATTCTCACACGCCATACTGTGTAGTTCTCTACTGAGAACATCGGTACCATCCGAATACCTGACATATCAGACATTATGTGTACGAGTATAAGGATGAATGAAGAGATGCTTGTGCAGTGAAAAATGTTTTCAGGATCTGTTCGAGAAGACCAGTATACACAACCGGTGATTCAGAAGAACACCGTGCGCTCTGATACCAATTGTTGGTCCAGAGATGATAGTCATGTGTAGAGGGGGGGGGGGTGAATACACCTGAGCACAGTTTCTTTTCTCAGAACGTGAAGGACAGCTGAGTTGTATGTTGCAACTGATGAACAGTGTCAAATAGTAACCTTCGATCGCGGGTCAGAAGTGTGCCAACTACTGAGCTCTCCTACTGACTTTTGTCAGTACTTGAAACTCAGTCGGAGACTTAGTGTGCGGATAAGAGTGTGGGGCCCGGAGATTCGTTTCAATTTGAAAATGTGATTTCGCAAGTTAAAACAGTTTTGGCTAGTGCGCTTTGAAAATACGTTTTATTCAATATATGATTTTGTAATCAGTTTGCTATGCAATAAAATCTAAGCTATAGATATAAACTTTTGAGCTTAGCTAGAGAAGAGGGATCTAAAGAACTCTAGAGAGAAGAACTAGTGATATTCTATGAAGGCAAGTTCTTCGCTGGATCGATCTTTGAGTGTGCTAGAGTTGTATGAAAGCTTGAGCGTTTTCCCTTGTATATCCCGTGCGTGAAGCTCAGATTTCTTCTTTATTTATACTTGTGAGCAGGCATATGTCCGTTGGAGACGACGATGCCACGTGTCACATACTTCCAAAGAAAACGGCCATATATTCGAAATAATGCACCAGGGAAGTTGACACTGTACATGAGAGCAGCTTTAGTTGGTCAGAGCAGATAAAGCGTAGTCGGCTTCTCATTGGTCGAGGTTTGTGGTAGGTGAGAATGTGTCACTCGTCAGAGTTGACTATCCCTTCACCTCGTATGATCTTCTGCTGAGTTCGAAATGACTTTAGCGGCTGAGTCGTTTTCTGTCGGATACAGTAGACTTAAAGACAGTCTTCTTTCTTCTTCGACTGAGTCGGCTGACAAAGGATATGACTCCTGAGAAGGGTCAGCTGATGACTGCGAAGGTACTGAGCTTTGCATGAAGTTCTTCTGCTGATATCAGTCAGCTGATGGGGTATCTTCTAATGAAGGTGAGGGTCAGCTGATGACAAAAGAATGCAAGCTTATTACATAGATGACGTGGGGTTTTGGAAGGTAACTTCGATAGAAGATCAATCCAACAATTTACCCCGTACAGGACTTAGACGAAAAGATAAATAAATTAAAAACAGCCTAGCCTATACATCAACTATTCCTAACGACACTACACTACTGATATCAGCTGGGTTTTGGGATCTTCAATTCCATAGTAAAACTGCGATTTCCCCCAATATTCTTTTACCCGATAATATGCTGAGTATCATCTACTGACTCATAACCCAACAGATTGATAATGCCGTGAAAGGATGGATCATCAACTCCATCGAACCAAGTTTGGTTCCTAATTTTCTACATTATCCGACATCCCACACATTGTGGGATGGTATTGGAGCAACCTACAACAGTGGGATGAATTACCTGCAAATCTTCGAGTTGATAACTCGGGCAAGCCAAACCAAACAAGGTAATCAGACTCTCGAACAATACTATAGTCAATTAAAGGCCATATGGGCAGAAATCGATCAGAGACAACTAAACAAATTTTCAGGAGAAGCCAATATACACCTCTATAATAAACTTACACAGGAAGGGAGACTGTACCAATTTTTAGCTGGCGTTAATGATCGATTTGACCCAGTACGAAGGGAAATCCTGAATCATGATCCCCTTCCATCTCTCGCTGCCGCATACGCCACCATACGCCGTGAATCATTCTGAATCGACATTATGATGACACCGGAAGATCAACATCACCACCCCGGCTAAGCCCATGTCACAAAAGGTGTCCAAGGAGGAAATGGGCGGTCTGACAGATACGGGAAGTCATCACCCCCGCCCCGCCGATAAAGAAAAGCTTTGCTGCTCTCACTGCGGCGGAAGCAAGCACACTAAGGACACATGCTTCCAATTACATGGGTACCCGGAGTGGTGGGATGAGAATCGGCACAAACAGCGGAACCACGGCAGTCGAACGACTTGATCCACATCTCACGACAGCGCAAATTTGGCTACCAGCGGTGGCGAGACCATCGGCCTATCCTCTACTAGCGGCGTCGCTGCCCTTGCTTCCGGCGACGGCAAACAGTTGAAGCCAAATATAAGCGAGGAAAAAAAGGGATCGGCGGCGTAAGGTAAAAGAAATGAGGGGGAGGGTAGGTTATTTAATGGTATGGAAATTTCCGATTTGCCCTCACCCTCATTTTGTTTTAATAGTTGTGCTAACTCTCCGACATTCAAATTGAATTCCGAGTGGATTTTTGACTGTGGAGCAACAGATACCATGATGTATGATCAAAATGATATTATAGATCACATAATACCACACCGGACTTCTATTAAAAATGCCAATGGCAGAACTTTTCCTGTACTTGGAGCCGGATCTGTTGAAATTCTCCAATAATTAAACTGGACAAGTGTCTCTATGTTCCTTCACTATCATGCAAATTGTTATCTGTTAGTCAAGTTACAAAGCAGCTCAGTTGTTTGGTTATATTATATCCCACGTTCTGTATTTTACAGGATATTCGTTCAAGGGAGATAATTGGGCGTGGTTCTGAGAAGGATGGACTGTACTATGTTGATGAAATATCCGAGAGCAAAATATCGTATTTGGCTCATGGATCACAAGACAGACAACTCTGGCTGTGGCATCGAACTACCTGTCCCTATACACCACAACAAAATGGGGTTGTCGAGCGCAAGAATAGACATCTATTGGAAACCACTAGAGCCCTCCTTTTGGAATCAAAGGTACCTTCTCGTTTTTGGTTTGAAGCTGTGGCATCTGTTGTCTATCTTCTTAATCGTCTTCCCACTAAAGCATTAAATATGACTACCCCTCTTCAAGCCTTATCCAACAAATTCCCCTTGCCCTCAGTTCTTATGATACAACCTCGAATTTTTGGTTGCTCAGTCTTTGTTCACATCCAGAAAAGCCATCGGACCAAACTTGATCCCTGTGCTGTAAAATGTGTTTTTCTTAGATATGGCGTTCATCAAAAAGGTTATCGTTGTTTTGATCCTGTAACCCAAAAGCTATATGTAACTATGGACTGTCATTTTCTCGAGACTGAATATTTTTATGACACTTCGTCGTCCTCTGTTGAGGGGGAGAATCAAAACCTACATTCCGACTCCGAGTGGTTATTCCATGAAAACTGGGATCCTGCACCGACTGTAGAGGTAACTATTGAAGATGTACAGTCCATTCCAATGAACCCAAACCCCATATCTTCCTCATCGAATAATTCAGAGGTACAAAATTCTGACTCTATGTGTGCTTCTTCTAGTTGTGTTTCTTCACACACTAACACCGCAGGTCACAATGAGCGGAATGAGAATGAGCGGGTATACTCTCTTCCCCCCAGACATAACAGAGGCATTCCTCCTCGAAGATATAGTCTGGAATACAAACCAAAACAAGCAAAATACCCCATTGCCAATTTTGTAACATGTGTACCCAAGAAAATCCAAAAGTTCATAGAGAAACTAGCCAAAATATAGATCCCTAGAAGTGCAGAGGAAGCCAAAGAACATCAAGAATGGCGAGATGCAATGAATACATAAATGGCAACACTCGGTAAGAATGGAACATGGGATAAGAGCAGATTATCCCCTGGAAAAAAACCAGTTGGTTGTAGATGGATATTCACTATCAAATACAACCCAGATGGAGAAGTGGAAAGATATAAAGCACGTCTTGTGGCAAAAGGATATACTCAAGTGTATGGAATAGATATAAGAGTCCTTCTATCTATAGCAACCAATCGTGATTGGTCGTTACATCAATTTGATGTAAAGAATGGCTTCCTTCATGGAGACTTAACTACATAAATTTATTTGGAGGTACCACCAGGATTTGAAGACGACTTTAAAGAGAGAGAAATATGCAAATTGAAAAGATCTTTGTATGGGCTAAAACAATCACCTCGAGCATGGTTTGGCAGATTTACATCTGCCATGAAGAAGTACGGATACACCCAGAGCAACTCAGACCACACACTATTCTTGAAGAAACAGCATGGCAAAATTACCTGTTTGATTATATATGTAGATGATATGATCATTACCGGCGATGATAACGAAGAGATCAAGGTTCTACAACAAAACTTATTCTCAGAATTCGAGATGAAGAACCTTGGAGGCTTAAAATATTTTCTCGGAATAGAAGTAATGAGGTCAAAGGAAGGAATATTTTTATCTCAGAGAAAATATGTGCTTGATCTTCTTACGGAAACCGGGCTTCTAGACTGTAAATCAGCAGACAAACCAATGAGTACAAACCATGGTCTTCGGAGTGACTCAAGTGGGAAGTTGACTAACAAAGATCAATACCAAAGGATTGTTGGTAAGCTCATTTACTTATCTCATACAAGGCCAGATATAGCATACGTTGTTGGGGGTAATAAGTCAGTTTATACATCAACCACTAGAAGAACACTTGAATGCTGCTATCAGAATTATACGATACTTAAAGTCTTCTCCTGAAAAAGGGATTTTTTTTCCGGAAAAATAATCACTTAGCAGTTTGCGGGTACACTGATGCTGATTGGGCCGGAAATATAACAAACAAGAGATCTACTGCAGGATACTTAACATTTGTAGGAGGCAACCTTGTGACTTGGAGAAGCAAAAAGCAAATTGTAGTAGCGCTTTCAAGTGCAGAAGTTGAGTATAGAGGAATTGTGAAGGGATTAACCGAGTTGTTGTGGATAAAAAGGTTGATGACTGAGATTGATCTTTTAGAGACGAAATGTTGGTCCCGAGAGTGAGTTCAGGTGTAGAGGGGGGGGGGGTGAATACACCTGAATCCAATTTTCTCAACTTTGAACACGAACAGTCCTATTCAGGATAATGCCGTACTGAAATAATTCAGCAGACCAAATAACTGTTCTGAATCGTGTTAGGCTAAAAGTCTGACTCTACTGAGATCTGCTAACTGACTGAGTCAGAATTCAGTGTCAACAGTAGAAATTCAGTGTGCGGAAATGTGTAGGCCCTAATCACTTGAATGAAAAAACGTTTTATGCAAGTCTCAGTTCAGCAAGTGGTCAGTTCAGTATGCTGAGACAGTTGAATGATTTTAAGAAGATTTTCAGTATGAATAGTAAAATCAATGCAACAGTAAGAGAACGTAAGTAAACGACACAGAGAGTTTTAAAGTGGTTCGGATATCAATCGATCCTACGTCCACTGTCCCGAAAGTTCAGGAGGCTATTTATTATACTGAGTTAGTCTCAGTCAGCTTGTGCACAGGACAAAGCTGTGGCTTGGGGATTATACTGAGCAAGTCCCAGTTTACAAATGTATCAAACTAAAGTGTTTGACAAACTTCTCCAACAGTGAAGGAGTCCTTTTACAATAAGGATTGGGTTCAAATATGAACTCCTTCGTCTAAGCTATATATGGTTTCGGTTGAGCTTAGGGTTAGAGGGATAGGGAACGAGAGTGTAGCTTCTAGAGCGACGAATAGCTGAGTGTAGCTATAAGTTCGTGTCACTTCGCTTGGATACTAGATGCTTGGTTGTCGGTTCAGCTTGGTTCCCTTAAGAGCTAAAAGGTAGTCTTTCACCGGAGATAGATCTTTAGATTCTTGCGGAAGACTTAGGCTTTTTGTTTAGGCTCGTTTTAATACTCTGTGTCCTTGAGAGGTTTTCTCGAGTTCGCGCTTGTTCTTTTTTGATTTCGGTGAGCTTCAATTCTTGAATGATCCCTCTATTTATAGAGAAGAGATTGGGAAAGATCCGTTGGAGACGATCTTCTTCTTTCTCTCTCTTTTGGTAGCAAACGACTCTTTTGAAGTAGGTAACAGTGTATTTTCCCACCTTTTTAGGTAAAAGGATGACTGCAGCTTTAGCAGGTGAGAAGACACGTGTATTCTTGTCATTCGTCGAGGTGGATAGAGTGGTTGAGACAGCACAGACTTCAAGGCAAACTGAAGCTGACTTCTCTCTTCCTCGTATGTGACAATGCTGATTGTCTTTCAAAAGTATCCGACAGTTCTGACTGTCTGCCGATGCTGAGTCTGATCCCGTATTCAGTAGGTAGATAGCTAGGGAAAGTCTACTGAAGATCAGCTCTGAGTTCAGTGAACTGCTCTTGCTGAGTCCAGTTCCACTGACTCTTTCAGTATACTGCTCCTGCTGAGTCTAGTATCACTGAGTCTTCTACTTCTGGTGTAAAGGCAGATAATCTACTGAGCGCCTTGACCAGAGCAGAGTGTCTACTGAGTCTGAAACCTCAGAGACAAACAACGATTACAACGGAATGGTTCACCAATCAGATAGGGTTTCGGGATCTTCAAATCTTCTCAACAATCAGAGCATTAGGCTACTAAGCATGGTTCCGTATAGAGGATAGAATCATTTCCCACTAAGTGAAACTATGCTGAGGATAGAATCATCACCCAACAATTTCCCCCTATTTGATGATGCCATAACCTATCATCTATGCTAACACTAAACAAACAGAAACAGAGCTCCTTACAATATTACAGGTAAGATCAGTGGAGTTGTTCCAACAGTTCTAGACTACTGAGAAAACAGGACAAAACACAATTTCCGCCATTACATAGAAACTAGACTAGCAGAATCTAACAAAGTAATAAACTGACACGAAAGTAAATAGAAGTGAGTGTGTGAGTCAGTAATCACTTCAGTGATTCTGAGTGTTAAAGCATAATACAAACACGGCTGGATAGATAACAAGTGGTTGTCAGAGCCAAAATCAGATTTGTATAAATGAGTGATTCAGTTCAGTACAATTACAAATCTTGCTAAGCTAGGAAAAACAGAACTAAGCCTAGGAGCCCTTAAACTGCTTGATCCTGTCCATGAATCCTTGAGATTGCGTCTCTGGCAGTGACACTCCATACATCCGGTATGTGTTCTTCCTCAGCTTCAAGTATACAGCAAAGTCTGCTGGCTCATCTTCGTTCAGTTCTCTTTTTGATGCAGCATACTTCACTTCAGCTTCTATTGACCCAAAGTGGATTGAGTCATCATTTCTTCTAGGTGGAGGTATGATTCTGGGCTCCGGAACACTGACTTCTATACCTTCAGATACGGCTTTATGCAAGTATATGTATAGATCAGGTTCAGTTATCAGCATCCATTCTGTGTAGGCATCATCCTTAGTCATGTTGGGCCAGAACCTCCAGAAATAATTGCGCTTGATGAACTCTATCTTTGAAGATTCCCATCTCTGAGTAAATTGAGCAGGTATCCAATTGTCTGTCCTTGGCCATATGTGCGATTTCAGATCAGCTGGCTTCCTGAACCTTCTGTATCGATAAGGAATATCAGCTTTTGAAGGTACTCTCAGCCTGGCCTCTTCCTCAGTCCTTTTTCTCAGTGCTTCAAGGTCTGCCTTCCAGATTCTGTCTCTGGCAGCCTGAACTTGTCTAGCCTCTTCGCCTCTGTATAAGTATCTGTTCATTTGGTCGAATATGGCCTCAATCTCATCATCTTGGGCTTCAATGGCTTTCTGAGGAATGTCTTCAGATTCAGCAGGGGTACTTGATTTTTCTTTTGACGTACCCTGCTTCTCTGTGCTTTGCTGCTTTTGCTCCTTCTCTTTCTCCGTATCTTCTTCATCCTCGATAATCAGTTTCCTTGGAGGTATCCTAGCAGGCTTTCTTCCTCCTCGAGCTGGAGCTTTTGTCTTTCCTTTGACAGGCTTAGACTTTGGTTTATTAGCAGCTTCTATTTCAGCAATCTCCCTTGCCAGCTTCTCATCTGCTGCAATTTGAGCCTCCTCCTCAGCTGAAATGTATCTCTTCGTTTTCTTAGCTGGAGGGGTCGGGAGAGTCAGCACTTTCTTGCCTTTTCCCTGAACAGGTGGAGGGAGAGGAGCCTCTTCCTCTTCTGACTCTTCTCGCTCGGCATACTCTGCAACCTCTTTGATAATATCGGAGTCCGGGTTGCATGAGTAGCCCTGGGTTCCCGAGCCACTTGGGCGCCCTCTCGGTGTGCTCGCAGCCAAGATACCCTGGGTCTTACCCTCTGTCTGAGTCTGAGTCCTGCTTATCTCAGTCACGGACTTGGTCTTTTTCTCAGTACTCTTCTCTTTTCCTTCCCCCTTTTTGGCATCATTAATTACAGCCGGGGTAAGGACGAGTACCTTCTTGTCTAGGCGTTTGTAGACAGCGGACAGTTCGTCCAGTCTGTCATGGATCTTTGTCAGCGCCAAGTGCAGCTCATTCCTCTCATTAGTCAGTTCCTCCGAGTATTGCTTATGGGAGAGGTCAGCTGCTGCCTTGAATTCTGTCAGCTTCTCAGAAATCTTATCTTCCACGACCAGTTGAATGTTGTCAAGTCGGATTTCCGTGGCCTGGGCTTGTTCAGTGAAGGACTCAGTATGAGTTGACATTGAAGCCTTGAATGCTTTGAGAAGTTTGGCTTGTCCTTCCTGAATGATTCTGAGCTGATCATCAAACTGCTTCTGCTGCTTAGCCAAAGCTTCGGATACAATTGCAGAGACATCAGGGGCGGCCGATTTTGATATCGATGTTTTCGCCCCGAAGCTCAGTGGTTGTGGCTAGCGTAGTCTGTTTCCACACCTTGTGGACGGCCTTCGCAAGAGCTCGATTCTGGATTCCCTGAGCGGTGAGAGCTTTTGCTATGGATCGAGATCTCTTGGCAGTTGGGCTGGGCGCTGCTTCGTAAGTCGACTCCAGCAAGAGCTTAGCGGGCTCTGCTGAGGACGAAGCACCAGCCGTGGACTTCGCAGGTCCAAGGATACTGAGTGGAGGATGAGCTTGTTCAGTAGCATGTGTATCCTTGTCCTGGGGATTTCCCTAATCAGGCTTTCCAGGGCCTGAATCACTGGGTGGATCTTGATCATCGTGGTCTGATCCATCTGAGGGTGCTGAGCCTGTTGCTAGCTGCCTGTCATGTATCATTGTCAGCATAGCAGCCCTCAGGTTCTCCATGGTGCTGAGGTCAGCAGGCTCAGAGTAGCCTATTTGCTCCCTCAACTTCAATTATTCTTCATGAAGCTGCTGGCAGGAGTAGTGGAGTACTAGACGTTGTAGATGGGGCCACTCCTGAAATCGCAGCAACATGTGGAGCCTTGCTGATTTTGCAATGAGCAACAAAACAGAGTAGTCAGCACGCTCTGGAATTTATTGAAGAATCTCTCGGGATGCTCTGGATACGATCACTGAAGCTTCCATCCCAATCGTCTCTTCTTTAGATGTCGTCTCTTCTTTAGATGCTGTCTCAGACTCCAAGTCTATGGGAGACGTCTGAGTCTCAGCAGGGGGCATACTGCTGAGTGGTGGAACTGAGAGGGGGCTGTCAAGACGCTGAATCTATTCGCTATGTGCTTCTGTAGCATCCCTTTGTTCCACTTCTACGGGTTCCTCAGTGGAGACGGCCTTCTCCACTGATTGAGTCTTCTCAGATGATTCTGACTCGTCTATCAGCCGCTGAGGCTGAATAGGTTGCTTGAGTAGCTCGAGCGACAGGAACTTCGGGGAGAGACCTCAGGTTCAGTAGGCACGTTCGGAATGGCTTTCCTCAGTTTCTTAGCTGGTGCCTTTGGAGTTTTTGCTGGAGGTGTTCTCTTCTTAGAGGGTGTAGCCTGCTGAGGCTTAGTCTGCTGAGTTACGGCTGAGGGACCTAACCCGATCTGCTGAAGAGCAGCAGTCTTGTTGTGGAATCTGACCTTCTTCACATTAAAATACTCCTTGTCATTGTAGGTTATTGGTTCAGATCCGCATACATCCTCTATCATTATGGACAGCTTCAGTCCATAAAGAAGCTTGCCCTTTACACTCAGCGTGTAAGAGGCCTTGTCGAATTTGGCCGTCTGAGCCATAAATTCACGGATAAAGAACTCCATCCAATTGATCTGAGCTCTATCATATATGGCCATCATGAGCTGGATCTTGAACCTCGATACTTGATCGAATGAGCCTGCTTGGCTGGTCAGTAGCTGCGTCACAATATAAGCCAAAGCTCAGCATCGAGGCAAGCATGTTGTTTTTAGGAAAAGCGACTCAAGGGTCGTGGGCTTTCCACAGAATATTGTCAAGTAGTCATCTACAAGATCATCATTGTACCCCACAGTACTGGCTCCTTTAGAGGGCAGATCAAAACTTCTCTTTAGCGCCTCCTTGATTGATATTTGCTTTAGTATCAGAGAAGCATCCTTGATCTTGTGAACGGCGAAACTTCCGATTATGTCCCCGCCTACTGAGTCAGAGTTAAGATAAACTTTGGCCACCTGCCTCGGGAGGAAGTATGTCGGCTTCCTTGAAAGAAAACTTTCAAGCCCTGACTCTCTAAGAGCTGAGAAGATCTCGTCCATATAATCGAGATCACAAGCGTCGAACTCCATGGTTGGCTCGAACCAAACACGGTCCTTGTCCAGGATTTCTTACATGTTAACTGGAGTAGACACCGAAATATTTTGACTTGCCATTGTACTTGTTACACGAGCATTTATCAGTATCGATTTAAATAAAACAGTTTGTATAGCGATTCTGAAAAAGAAAATTAATTCGTGTAGCAGTTGTAATAAACATACCGAAAGAGAGATTGAGATTTTGAAAGGATATGCAAGAGGGGATTGCAAGAAATGATCTCAGAATTTTCGGATGCAAAGGATTTTAAGTACGGTAATGGCGGTTTCTAAAGATACGATCGAATATAAGTCTATCGTGAAGATGAACAGTTTCTGATCTAAGGCTGAGTTTAAACTTGCTTTATGAGATGGACGGTCAAGATTAAAAGATATATACTAAGTAATGATCACATATGCCGCCTAAGTCAAAGCCAGTTGTAAATATGCCTAAGTAGTAACTGTGAAAAGACAGGCATTTAATGCGTGCAGAGTTCAGCAAACTTATATATGGAATGTCGTGCAATACATATGAGCCGTTAATAATAAATGACAAACTTAGGATATTTAATAGCATGTTGAATCTTCATCATAAATGCATTACTGTTTTATTCGTTACTACTGAGTAGAGATACGCAAACCTGTCAGCTGAACATAGTAGTCAGCTGATACCTCATGTAGATGGTTTTCTGTCTCTACGTACTGAATTTACTCAGTATTGAGAGTGATCATTCCCCCTTACTGAATGATCCTCTCCTGGAACCTTCTTACTGACTGGGGTCAGTAGGATCCAACAGACCTAGCTCTACTGAGAGTTCTCTGAATCTAGATTCAGCTAGAGGCTTGGTCAGTATATCAGCCCTTTGTTTGTCAGTATGGATCTTCTCCATTCTGATATCCTTCTTTTCGACATGGTCACGAATGAAGTGATGTCTGATGTCCACGTGCTTGCATCTTGTGTGAAGTACAGGGTTCTGAGTAATTGCAATGGCACTGGCATCGCGCAGAAAGATTGGCACTTCATTTTAAGTGACGTCATAGTTTCGTAGCTGCTGTCTCAGCCAAAGGATTTGGGCGCAGCAACTTCCGGCAGCCATGTATTCAGCTTCAGTAGTTGATGTAGCTGCCGAGTGCTTGTTTCTTTGAAAACCATGAGATCGGCCTTACGCCACATGTTCCCGAAGTTGATTTTCGGTCGATTCTACATCTCGCATAGTCGGCATCAGAGTACCCAGTTAGTTCAATATTATCATCAGCTGGATACCATAAACCCATGTCAGGTGTTCCTCTGAGATAGCGGAGAATCTTCTTTGCTGAGTCCATATGGCTCTGCTTCGGATTCGCGTGAAATCGAGCACAGACACCTACAACATAAGTTATGTCAGGACGTGTAGCTGTTAAGTATAATAATGAACCAATTACAGCACGATATTCAATTTGGTCTACTGATACTCTCTCTTTATCAAGATCAATCTTCATATTAGTGTTCATCGGGATCTTGATAGGTTTGCCGGATGTGCAACCGAATCTTTTGATGAGGTCTCGAGTGTATTTGCCTTGATTAATGAACGTCCCCTTTTCAGATTGCTTGACTTGAAAACCAAGGAAGTAGTTCATTTCTCCCATCATTGACATCTCGAACTTATCCTTCATCATCTTTTCAAATTGCTGACACATAATGACATTCTTTGATCCAAAGATGATGTCATCCACGTAGATTTGCACAAGTAATAGGTCTTCTTCCAGTCGAATGCTGAATAGAGTGCGATCTACTGTGCCTTTCTGAAGAAGAAACTCAGATAGGGTATCATACCAAGCCCTGGGTGCTTGTTTTAACCCATACAGAGCCTTCTTGAGTCTATAAACTTGATGTCCCTGCTGAAAACTGGGCGGTTGTTCCACATAGACTTCTTCTTTCAGTACGCCGTTCAGGAACGCAGACTTCACATCCATTTGATATACTTTGAATTTTTGATGTGTTGCGTAGACTAGGAATAGTCTGATTGCCTCCAATCTTGCAACTGGAGCGAAAGTTTCGTCGAAATCTATTCCCTCAGTTTGACAGTAGCCTTTAGCCACGAGTCTTGCTTTGTTCCTTACTACAACATTGTTTTCATCTCGCTTGTTCTTAAAGACCCATTTTGTTCCAATTGCACGTTGATGCAGGGGTCTATCAACAAGTTCCCAAACATCGTTTCGTTTGAACTGATTTAGCTCCTCCTGCATGGCTATGATCCAGTCAGCATCTTTCAGTGCATCCTCAATCGTATGAGGCTCTTCAGTAGACAAGAAGCAGGAGTATAATGCGCTTTCTCCTTGACAAAATCTGGATCTTGTCTTGACATGTGCTAAAGGATCTCCAATGATTAGATCAGCAGAGTGAGCATCTAGCCATGTTCTACGATGCTTTAGCTCTTCATCTGAAATTTAATCAACACAGATAGTAGGTGAGTTAGGCATTTCAGTTGTACTATTCTGAGATTGAAGAATTTCAGTAATAAGAGTGTGATCTACTGAGTCACCAGGTTCAAGGGCATTCAGCTCAGGAACATTACTAGATGTTCCCCCTGAGTTGTTACTCTCAGTAGTGGTCTCAGTTACCTCTTGGGTTTCTTCATCGACCTGAGTTACCTGGGATTGATTCCTGTCGGGAGAATCAATCTGCTCAGCTACTTGCTCTGCTGGTTGAGATTCAGTAGACTTGTCTTCAGTTTCTTCGTCTGAATCATCATCCCAACATAGCTGGATCTTTTCAGGTTTGTCTTTTAAGCTTAGATCCTGTAGCTGCTTACTGATGTCCTCAGATTCAGAGTTAAGAGTTATTGCTCCTGTCTTCAGTAGCAAACTCATTAAAAACAACATGAGGGCTTTCCTCCACGCAAAGAGTCTGATAGTTGAATACTCTGAAAGCTTTGCTGACCCGAGAGTATCCTAAGAATACTCCCTGATCTGACTTGCTATCAAAAGTCTTCAGCTGATCTTTCCCATTATTGTGGATAAAGCATGAACAACCAAAGATATGGAAATAAGATAAAGAAGGCTTCCTGTAGTTCCATAGTTCATATGGTGTCCTCTTATGCTGCTTTGTCAGTAGAGATCGATTCTGAGTGTAACATGCAGTGTTGGTAGCTTCTGCCCAGAATTTGGTTGGGAGTCCTGAATCTGCGAGTAGAGTTCTACCTGCTTCTTTGAGAGTCCTGTTCTTTCGTTCAGCAACTCCATTTTGCTGAGGTGTGCGGGCAGCCGATGTCTCATGCTCTATTTCTTCTGCTTTGCAGAACTCCTCTACCATGGAATTAAGGAACTCAGCTCCTCTGTCTGAACGTATTTTTCTAATTTCGGTATTCTTCTCGACACTGAGCCTTTTCAGAAGCGTTGGTAACTCTGTTTTGACGTCAGACTTGTTGGCAATGAATATGACCCATGTGTAGCGTGAGTAGTCATCTATGAGCACTAAAGCATATTTCTTGCCTCTGATCGTCACTGGGGAGACTGGACCGAATAAATCCATATGTAGCAGAAAGGATTCCATCAGTGGAAGGAGATGGAACGGGTGGATTTTGTTTCTTTGTTTGCTTTCCCTTCAGACATGCTTCACACTGAGTGTCTCTGCTGAATACTTTATTCGGCAGTCCCCTTGCTAGTGTGTTTCTTGCTAGCTTGTTGAGCGTCTTAAAGTTGAGATGGCTGAGTCTTCTATGCCATAGTCACCCCGTCCGGTTGTCATTTTTCGCCAATAAGCAAGCTTCAGGTTCAGCTGAATTCCAGTCAGCCACATATATGTTCTTTCTGCGCGAACCTGATAACACTGTTTTCCCTGTGGATTTATCAATAACATCACAGAAACCAGCGTCAAATATCACTCTATTCGAGTTATCACAAAATTGACTAACAGAGAGAAGATTATGCTGAAGTCCTTCAACATATGATACTCTTGGAACTTTGGCAGTCCCAATGCTAAGTGTTCCATATCCTCTAGTATAGCCTTTGGCATTGTCTCCAAACTCGATTCTGGGTCCTTCTTCAGAGATATAATTCTTCAGTAGACTCCTTTGGTATGTCATGTGTCTTGAGCATCCGCTGTCCACATACCATGGGTCTTTACGCACTCCGCAAAACGAATTATATTCAGGTACCCTTTATTTTTGATTTTGGGTCCTTAGATGTTAGTTTTAGTAACCCAAATTTGTCTAACAACCCTGGTGGTTTCAGACAGCTTCTTTCCACTTGAGTCAATATACTTGACCACTGGACTGGTTAGAGCTGACTTCTTAGGCTGTTCAGGTTCAGGAGTCCGGATCTTCTGAGTTGGTGGACTGCTGACCTTTACCTTTTGTGCGTTTTTCTTCTTTTTCTGACTCTTGGAGCCTCTTCTGACTATAGGATCATAGTAATATGACCCATACTAAGCTAGATGTGTCAACTGAGGTGGTCCATACCGATCAGCCCACTTAACTTTGCTAGTTCCCCCTTGACTGAACTGGGGTGTTTGAGTACTGATCTTCTGGTCAGAATACTAATGCGTAGGATGAGGTGCTTTCATCTTTTGTTTGTTCTTTGCTAAGGGGTTCAGAACATTTTCATTGATTGTTTCTCCTCGAATAAACCTATCAGTTAGACGCATTTCTAAGTGTACGGGGGCAGATGAGGAAGCTTCCTGGTTGAAGCCAAGTCCTTCCTTACAGTGCTTGGGCTTGTTGCTTGCTAGCATGGCCTCCAGCTTCTTTTCAGCGCCCATGTAACGCTCAGTCATCAGGCTTTTCCAGATATAATCACTTTTCTTCAGTGTATCATGTTCGGTCTGAAGTCCTGATAGTTCTTGCTTCAGTAGACTTAGTTTAGTATCTTTCTGAGTCAAGTCATTGGTCAGAACTGAAATCCGATCTTCTTGATGCTGAGACTTGGCCATCAGAGAGTTTATCTCCTCCTTGAGTCTCAACACAAGTCCTTCGGCTTCAGTAGCAACCTGACTCTCCTGAGAAAGTCTCTGATTCTCCACTTTCAGGGTATCCAACTCCTGAAGAGTCTTACTGAGCTGCAGACTCATTTGAATTTGTTCATCTAATAATTCTTCATAGGCGGTCGTGATGTCCAAATTCCCATCTGCACCTGAAATAGTGTCGTGTGTGCAGTGTGAAGAGGAATTAAGTGGTTCATGTGATTTTACCTCATCCTCTTCTCCTGCCATTAGGCACTTTTCAGTTGTTTCTTCAGCTTCAAGCTCTAAGGCCATGAAAGCTGCTTCATCGTTAGATGAGTCCATAAAGGAGTCGACTTCTTCTGAGTCGTCTGAGATTTCGCCGGCTATGTAGGATTGTCTTTTCTGGGCGAATTTCTCTCTCCTTGCCTTACGTGCTGCGCGTTCAGCACTACTGAGCTCAGGACAATCATATTGATAGTGTCCTGGCTTTTTGCAGTTGTAGCAAGTGATGACTCTTTCTTCTTTGCTTTCACTATCCTTTGATGGTGCTGAGTCATCCTTCTTTCTGCATTCAGAAGATTGTGAGTCAGGAGTGCGTTTTGGTGTATAATTTGACTTACCTTTTGTGTCTCGGTATGCTTTAGTCAGTTTTCTGCGCCTCTCCTTCTCCTTCGATACTTCACGAATGAGCAACGCGTACTTCTGAGCGAGACTTCCTTCTTGTAGATCATTGAGTGAAGGTTCAGTCTTACTCGTTGTCTTGCTCATCGCGGGAGATGCTGCGCTGACTGATGCTTTGAAAGCATGGTTAATTTTATTGTCAGCTTCAGCTCTTTGCTTTCGTTGACGTCTGTCGAACTCAAACTCTTCTGCCTGAAGTTCTGAAAAGATATGGTCAGGAGAGACAACATCTAAATCAGAATGTCGCAATAAAGTGGCAAAAGGTGTCCGAGTGTCCGTCCCAGGCGGTGCCCTCGGTATCTTGAGATTCATTTCTCGGTTCTTTGAATGTCTTTCCCAGCCCATTGATGGAATTCATCAGATTCGTAAATCTGACGTTCAGATCTTCTATTTTGTCACCAGGCATGAGAGACAAACTTTCCAGCTTTTGGAGTTCCAGCGCCAGTTTGTTAGCTTTTATCTTCTGAGATCCACGACTCAGTAGCGCTAGAGCGTCCCAGAGTTCCTTTGCCGTTTTGCATTCCTGAACCCTGCCAAGATAAGAATCACTAAGAGTGGTCAGTATGACATTTCTGGCGACTCGGTCTAAGTTGTGAAGCTTCTTCTCTTCAGGAGTGAAGAGACTTCTGTTTTTAGGGATCTTCTTCCCAGTCACCATTCCTCCTCCTTCAGCTGGGTCCTGAGTCACGACACTATCGATCATGGGAACAATAGGTCCAACTTCAAGTACTTCAGTCATACTATCATGGAGGGATGTCAGATGTGCTTCCATTCTGACTTCGCCATACTCCATAATTCTCTACCGAGAACATGGGTACCATTCTTATACCTGACATATCAGCCATATAAAAATAATGATATGAATGTAGAGTGATATGCAGTGAAGAAACGTTTTCTCCGGATCCGTTCAAGTAGACCAGTTTCAAGATAACAAGAGTCTTAAAGAACTCCCGCTTCGATACCAATTGTTGGTCCCGAGAGTGAGTTCGGGTGTAGAGGGGGGGGGGTGAATACACTCGAATCCAATTTTCTCAACTTTGAACACGAACAGTCCTATTCGGGATAATGCCGTCATCGAAATAATTCGGCGGACCAAATAAGCGTTACCGAATCGTGTTAGGCTAAAAGTCCGACTCTACCGAGATGCCGCTAACCGGGCGAGTCGGTGTCAACGATAGAAATTCGGTTTGCGGAAATGTGTAGGCCCTAATCAGTTGAATGAAAAAACGTTTTATGCAAGTCTCAGTTCAGCAAGTGGTCAGTTCAGTATGCTGAGACAGTTGAATGATTTTAAGAAGATTTTTAGTATGAATAGTAAAATCAATGCAACAGTAAGAGAACGTAAGTAAACGACACAGAGAGTTTTAAAGTGGTTCGGATATCAATCGATCCTACGTCCTCTCGTCCCGAAAGTTCGGGAGGCTATTTATTATACCGAGTTAGTCTCGGTCGGCTTGTGCACGTGGACAAAGCCGTGGCTTGGGGATTATACTGAGCAAGTCCCAGTTTACAAATGTATCAAACTAAAGTGTTTGACAAACTTCTCCAACAGTGAAGGAGTCCTTTTACAATAAGGATTGGGTTCAAATATGAACTCCTTCGTCTAAGCTATATATGGTTTCGGTTGAGCTTAGGGTTAGAGGGATAGGGAACGAGAGTGTAGCTTCTAGAGCGACGAACAGCTGAGTGTAGCTATAAGTTCGTGTCACGTCGCTTGGATACTAGATGCTTGGTTGTCGGTTCAGCTTGGTTCCCTTAAGAGCTAAAAGGTAGTCTTTCACCGGAGATAGATCTTTCGATTCTTGCGGAAGACTTAGGCTTTTTGTTTAGGCTCGTTTAATGCTCTGTGTGTCCTTGAGAGGTTTTCTCGAGTTCGCGCTTGTTCTTTTTTTATTTCGGTGAGCTTCAATTCTTGAATGATCCCTCTATTTATAGAGAAGAGATTGGGAAAGATCCGTTGGAGACGATCTTCTTCTTTCTCTCTCTTTTGGTAGCAAACGGCTCTTTTGAAGTAGGTAACAGTGTACTTTCCCACCTTTTTAGGTAAAAGGTTGACTGCAGCTTTAGCAGGTGAGAAGATACGTGTATTCTTATCATTCGTCGAGGTGGATAGAGTGGTTGAGACATCACAGACTTCAAGGCAAACTGAAGCTGACTTCTCTCTTCCTCGTATGTGACAATGCTGATTGTCTTTCAAAAGTATCTGACAGTTCTGACTGTCTGCCGATGCTGAGTCTGATCCCGTATTCAGTAGGTAGATAGGCCGGGGAAAGTCTGCGAAGATCGCTCGAGTTCGATGAATCGCTCTGCGAGTCCAGTTCCATCGACTCTTTCGATATCTTGCTCTCGCCGAGTCCAAGATCACTGAGTCTTCTACTTCTGGTGTAAAGGCAGATAATCTACTGAGCGCCTTGACCAGAGCAGAGTGTCTACTGAGTCTGAAACCTCAGAGACAAACAACGATTACAACGGAATGGTTCACCAATCAGATAGGGTTTTGGGATCTTCAAATCTTCTCAACAATCAGAGCACTAGGCTACTGAGCATGGTTCAGTATAAAAGATAGAATCATTTCCCACTAAGTGAAACTATGCTGAGGACAGAATCATCACCCAACACGAAAGATATCAAACTTTATTGTGACAACAAAGTAGGTGTGAGTATCTCACACCACCCAGTGCAACATGACAGAACCAAGCATGTGGAGATCGACAGACACTTTATCAAGGAAAAGCTAGATAATGACCATATCTCTCTGCCATTTGTTTGATCAGAAGATCAGCTGGCAGACATCCTTACAAAAGCTATATCTGGAAGAGCGTTTCATCAGATACTTGACAAGTTGGGTATGTCCGACCCTTTGACTACCAACTTTAGGGAGAGTGTGAAAGATAGGAAAGAAAGATAATTAGAGGATTCTAGTATCTTCTAATTATGGTATAAATCTTATCCTTTAATTACGGATTGTAGTATCTTCTAATTATGGTATAAATCTTCTAATTATAGTGTACATATTTCTACCATAATTAGCTTCTTGTTTGTAATATATTAGACCCTCTTGTATCATTTGTTAAATACACAAAAACATAATGAATGAAACAGATTCCTTTTGCCCCTATTATTATGCTTTATTACTGTAAACAACTTCTTCGATCTGCCATTGTCCGAAAAGAAGAAATATGCAGTGGCGGCAAATGATGTTCCGGGATATGGACAGGGTTATTTAGTCTCCAAAGATCAAAAGCTCGACTGGAACGACCTGCTTTTCTTGATAGCATTGCCTCCTAACTCGAGGGACGTTAAGTATTGGCCTATCACGATATCCGGTTTCAAGTATGTAACCGCGACAGTATCATGAAACATATTTGTGTAATGAGTTTGATTGTATTTTCTTGAACTGCAAGGAGGCAGTTGAACAGTATGCATCAAACGGCTACACGGGGGAGACGTGAAACAAGGCATAAGAATGAATTACTACCCAAGCTGCGCTCGACCCGACTTAGTCCTTGGAGTCAGCCCACATTCCGACGCCACCTCCATCACTTTACCATGCAGGACGGTGAGATCACTAGCTACAGATCAAGGACGAGGGCGTGTGGGTGCCCGTCTCCCCTATCCCAAATGCTTTAGTCATCAACACTGGAGATGCCATGGAGGTACATACTCCCTCTGTCCCACTGAGCTGGTCTCATTTCTTTTTTGCACGTATATTAAGGAGAGTTGTTAGATGTGGGTGAAATGATGGGTCCATAAAAAGAGAGTGATTACTTGTGTGTAGAAATGTTGTTTTCTTTGGAATAGGAATAGATAAGTGAGACAAATTAAAAAGGAAAACGAAACCAGCTCGTTGGGGCGGAGGGAGTACATGTTATATACATTAGGCTGGCTCTTTTAGAATGACCACCATTTAACTTGGCTATCTGCAGGCATGGAGCAATGGGAAATACAAGAGCATCGAACATAGAGCTCTTACTAATGTGGAGAAACTAAGAATTTCTGCTGCAACATTCGTGATACCAGGGAACGACGTCGAGTTGAACCCTTTGGAAACAATGATGGATGATCGTCTTCAACCTAGGCTCTTCAAAGATGGTGTGAAATATATCGAATACCTTCGTTATACTCTGGCCAAAAAAATGGTTCGCAAATTAGCCAATATTGAATATCTCAAGCTGCCTAATTAAGAGCTGCCGTCTTCCATTGCATTTAGAATCCATGATTGATTCATTAGTTCCTGCAGTCATAGATGATATACATTTGTCATAGAAGAAATTCTAATTTGGTACTGTAGTATAACCTTTTGTGAATTAATAATATTAAGTATTTGTTCAATCCCATGTTAGGACAATAGAATACTGTTGTACAGTTTTAATCTTGTCATAGTTTTATTAACCTAACATGCATCACCAAAGTGTCGGCGTAAAAAACTCAACTCAAGTAACCAGTTAAGGAGTCTCCACATGGATGAAGTAGTAGATTGGAATCCTAGTTGAACTGTATAAACAACTCGATTTCGTAGAGGTCGAGAACATACATGTGCAGCTGCTTAATTAGGCAAGATGCAAGAAGATGAAGGATTAGGCTATGGAAGTTCTTTACCTGTTCCAAGTGTGCAAGAGATTGTGAGAAAAGATGGTGACAATATACCTCACCGATACATACAGAGCATTGAGGAGAGGCCTAAAGCTTCTGATAAAACTCCCATGTTCCTGTAATTGATCTCTCTCTGCTTGCTGGAGGAGATGAAGATGAACGGAACAAGCTAGACGCCGCCTGCCAACAATGGGGTTTCTTCCAGGTAATAATAATCATTGTAGCATTAGTCCACCTTGTATGTTTATTGAAACAGAGTTGATGCAGATTGTAAACCATGGGGCTGATGGGATTGTGGCCAAGATGAAGAGTGCTATGGCAGAATTCTTCCGACTACCATTGTCGGAGAAGATGAAATACGCCATGTTAGCAAACGACATCCATGGATATGGACATGTTTATGTAGTCTCGGAGGATCAAAAGCTCGACTGGAATGACGTCCTTGTGTTGATGACAATGCCAGAAAGCTCAAGGAACATGAAGTATTGGCCTCTCTCCATACATGGATTCGAGTACGTAACCAACATATGTATGTTTATATAGGCAATAGTTTTTAACTACTTATACTTTTTGCTTTTAAGCAAAAGTTGTTACTGTATGTAATATTAGAGAAAAAAAAAGAGAGAGATATTAAGTTTAGAATAAACAGTATTTTAAACACTCGAATAAGCTGCATTTCAGTTTTTTTGGCTTATGATTTTAAAATGCACCCCCTAATCAACTTATATACTTATGTTTATTCGGGCTTATTTTAAGCCCCAAAAAGCACAAGTCTACATTCCAAACATTAAAAAAGTGCTTTCGCGGTTAAAAAGCTCATAAGCAGCTTATTTAAAATATTCCAAACAGTGGCGGACGCACACACAACCTTAAAATTTGATTTGAAATACTCTTTTTTGTATTTTAAATATCACAGAAAATAAAATTATTTATCTAACTATTTTTATGTTGTGGAACTTCTCCGAATCTAGTATTCACAGAGTAACAATATTGTGTACTCCCTCCGTCCCACAATTATTATCCCTCTTTCATTTTCCCACAATTAATATTTTTTTCTAAAATAGCAAATTATTACACTATTTTTTAAGGGCCCATCATTTTTACTCACAACGAACAACTCTTCTTAAATCCTGTGCCGAAAAGTTTGGGGACAACAAATGTGGGAGGAAGGGAGTATTATTCTACGTGTTATAATTTTTTTTGCCTCCCCTTACTTTAAATCATCCGCCCGCCACTGGTTGCAGGGGCGGAGCCCCCGAAATTTTTTTTTAGAGAAAAGATAATATAACAATGATCATAAGGAATTCAAAAGTACTTATAACATATACAAATGACAAAATAATGTAACATATACAAATGACAAAAGTACTTATCATGATCAATAATTCATTTAACAGTAACAAAATAATCTGGCACATCAAGCGACAAATTAACAAATAAATAGTAAACATATCCTAAAATTCTATATTTTTAACGTGATTGACCTAACATATACTTATCCCATTAAAATTCATCATGCTCGAAAACAATGTAAATAAAACAAGAAAAACAATTTTCCTATCAAGCTCATGAACATGCTGCCAAAAACTGGCAAGTTACGAATAGCAATTTAAAAAAAATACTTATCATGCTTTTGAAATTCTACGAAAATTATAGAGTATACTAGACATACCGAGGAAGACGATACCAAATTTTCACAACAAGATGACTACGGGAAGATGTGTAAATAATTCTTGAAATAGTTCGCAGATATGCTGACAGATTTTCAAAAATCTAATGTGAAACTAAATTATGGACGACAAACGGTATATTTATAGGCCTAGAAATCATTATATAAAGGTTCTTAATCATATAAATTATCAAATATATTTTATCCATATTTATTTCCGTACTTATATAATTTATATATAATTTAATGTATCACTTACCATATAAGGGATTCAATCATAGATAAATTAGGATATGGATAAATAAAGCTAGATTTTTTTCTAAAACATGTATCACACATAAAATATTTTTAAATTCGCTTCCATATATTAAATTTTCGTAAAACACGGGGGGTGCGAAAATATTTTTTTCGTAAAATTTTAACATGAACTTCGACTTCGACACGAAAAATGCGGGGTGCGGTCGCACCCCCTGGTTCCGCCACTGACTGGTTGCAAACACTACCTTAGATAAATAGCAGAAGTTGATGCCTCCTAGTGTATTTTGTTGAACAGAGAGGCAGTTGAAGGGTATGTAGCAGAAATAGAGAGGGTGACAGATGAGATCTTTGCAAATCTATCTCTAGTGATGGGGGTAGAAAGGGGTTTTCTCAAACGGATGCATGGAGAAAGGAAGCAAGCCATAAGAATGAACTACTACCCAACTTGTTCCAGGCCTGATCTAGGGCTCGGAGTCAGCCCACATTCCGACAGCAGCACGATAACTTTACTTGTGCAGGACGATGAAATCACGGGTCTCCAAATCAAGCACGGCGGCGCATGGGTGCCGGTGAGGCCGATCCCAAACGCTATAGTGGTCAACGTTGGTGATGCGCTGGAGGCATGGAGTAACGGGAAATACAAGAGTGTGGAGCATAGAGCCGTTACCAATGTGGACAAGGCGAGAATATCGGCTGCAGCGTTCGTCACTCCGGCCGTTGATGTGGAGCTGAACCCGGTTGAAACAATGGTGGACGATGTGGGTCGCCCCAGAATGTTCAGAAATGGTGTTAAACATATTGATTTTCTTAGGTACACGCTAGCCAAGAAAATGGAAGGGAAATCAGCCAACATCGAATACCTCAAGATCAAGACTTAGTATTTTTAGTAGGGAGAAGGGGAGAGAACAAGTTTATCTATTGGCTGACCAGTTCGTCGCACATGACATGTTCATATTGTATTGAATATTGAATAACATAATAAATTTACACGTAAAAATACGGAATATCTAATAATACTAAAATCCAAAGAGCTTTTTAGTCCAATCACCAATCTACTGCTAAGATTACAGATAACAAGATGCCGCCGATTCAATTGTAAAGTTACCTAGTGTTGTAACATTGAAGAATTTCATAAGTAAATACAAGAGATGAATAACTTAATTAGGCTAAAGTCTTGAATGTGTTTTCATGATTTTATTCATGGATCAATAGTTAATATATACAGCAGGATAAAAATAAAAATAAAAACGTTGGGAAATTTGAGTGCTTGAATTATAAGAGTCGGAATTCGAGAGCTTGAATATTTAGCGATAAAATTAAAAGAAGAAATTGGAAGAGGAAACCTAGAATGTCGAGAATGGTATACTTAAGAGGAATGATATATATGTATAATATGAAATTTTACAACGAATATTTCTAATAAAGAAATATAAATAAATAAATAAATAAATAAAAATCCCTCTATTTTTGCAACGGCTATTAGGGGTGCACACGCGCAATATACTTAATAAAATTGCTAACCGTCGCGGTCATCTTTAATCTCGAACCATTACGGTTTGGGTTGATAATTAGACGAGTGGTTGCAGACGGTAGGCAATTCAAAACAACAAGAATATATGTTGAGTTCTTGACTCAAATTTAATACGATTTAACAAAAAAATGTAGTATTTTTTTTTGTACAAAACTATAATATCTAGTATTATTTTGTAACAAATACTATAACAATTCTTAGATACATGCACTTGAATGATTTTTAATGAATGCGTAAATGAAGTAATATGGTAAATATTTCATTTGAAAGGCTTTCTGTGTGCCAGTAGAGGTTTCTTCGAGGCCTTCCATTGCATTGCATCTCTAACCTTGTGAGGGGTACAGACTCTTTGAAATCTGTATCGTGATAACAGTCCCTATGTGCGGCGGTATAACCTCATTGAGCTGTTGCTCCAGGCCTTCGCCCGCCGGGCAACGCGTTCTACCCCTTCTGTGTTTCGGGGGCTTCTCATTTTGCACGGAATTGGCCTGAATTGGCCTTAAAATTAGTAGTTTTCCTTCAAAATACACCAAGTACCTAAAAAGAGCAACAAAAGAACAATGTAAGATAAAACTACTCGAAACAAAGGAGAAACATGAAAAACAGGGGCAAAATAAGACAAAAAGAGCACAATAAAATGGTCAAAAGTTGAACATATACTTAGACTATTTCTTTTCTACACCATTTATTCGGCCCACTTGCACTGGCTCAACACATCAACTTGGCCAGATTAGGATATGTTTAAAAAAATATTCCTATCTTCCAAGTATAAGATTCTCTATCACAACATGTCACAATGTCACTTGTGTGCCAACATCAATTTTTAATTTTTGTCATAAAATTATTTCGATTTCAATTTTCTATATGTTTGAGTTTAATTTAATGATTGTTAATTGTGATTTATTGTATATAATTCATCAATTTTATATTTCACCTATATCTTTAAAAGTATCGTAAATGAACGCCTTTAACCTATCTACATTGTAGTTTGTTCATCACATTCACCCTAATTAATTTTATAGATATCATGCACTTGACTAATCTACATACATAAACTAGCCTTACGCTTTTGCCTAACCCTTACTCCCACATGCATGTACACAAATTAATTAATGTCCCCTTGGTGGGTTGGCCCGAGACCGATAGGTTTTGGGTTCAAATCCCACTGGAAGCAACTTTGTGGAGCCTGTCACCTATGGTTAGCCTAGGGTGGTTGAACTCTCTTGTGTGGTTTGCAGGCTACTGCACCAGGAGCGGGGTTTACCCAGTGCGCACCGAACTGGGTTTACCCAGTGCGCGGTTAGCCTAGGGTAGTTGAACTCTACTGTGTGGTTTGCAGGCTACTGCACCAGGAGAGGCTACTGCACCAGGAGCGGGGTTTACCCAGTGCGCACCGAACTGGGTTTACCCAGTGCGCGGTTAGCCTAGGGTAGTTGAACTCTCCTGTGTGGTTTGCAGGCTACTGCACCAGGAGCGGGGTTTACCCACATAAAGAAATAACATGTTCAAGAGGTTGTTAGCTTATAAAGATTCGATTTTGATTGCAACCCATGTTTCAAAAGCTTGTGCGTATATGTCCCTCATTCCCCCAGGCAGATACGCTGAAGCATGAGTCAATTAAAATCATAAAGATTTTAGTGTCACACTTTTATCTCTCGTATATTATACTTTATAAATATGTTGACATGTGACACATATATCCCATCATAGTCAAAATGGATCCGTAACTTCGGGAAAATGATTGGCTCTGAGGACCGGGCACGGGGTCCCAGCCCCGAACCCGTCGGCTGTCGGCGAACTGCTCGAGCTGCTCACGCGGCGAGAGCGGGTCGTCGCGTGCCGGCCGGGGGACGGACATACCCAGTGCGCACCAAAGGTAGCGGCTGCGGGTCCCACGTATAAAAAAAAAATTTAATTAATCCAATAATTGAGTCCATCATTAAATAACACTAATTTATTTCGAGCTACGTACGTAGTTTAAGGATCCAGCAACTATAATTAATTCAAGCACCAAATTTCATTTTATTTTTGCCTTATTTACTCAAATAGAGGCTATATATTTCACTAATAGCCCGATCTTAAAATCCATTTTTATAATAAATACTGTTATATATTGTATTTGAAGTCTATTGATTATTTGTTCGCTCCATTATACAATTTACATAATTAATCGATCACGGTAGCTAGTGACATCAGCCTCCACGCATCAGAATATGTCAAGATGTCCAAATAAATTCCAAGATTAAATGAATTCTTCCAAGCTTAATTTTCATGCAATATAATTTGCTTATAACATGCATCTAAATTAATTTAATTAGTTAATTGTCATGCGGAGTTTATCCATTACATACTACAGATTTATGTTGTCATATAAAAAATGTTAACTATTTAATTAATCAGACATATAGTTGTAGATATGTGTCAGTGCCTTGTGGGTATATTGTTGCTTGCGACTCAATAATGTAAAATTCTTGATTGCACTAAAAATTTGGGGCATAGAAGAGCTACTAGCCAGAATAGGAAAATTTTAATGCCTTGTGGGTCTCTGTATCTATTGCTTGAGAGCTCAATATTGTTGGCAGCCCCAAAATTTGGTCTCTGATTATTACGTTCCTATAGCACCAATAATCTGGCCTCACACTGCTACTATACTAAATAGGAAAATTTTAAAATTTTGAATTCTATACCTATCATCCCCCAACTGTGTCTGTATGTTAAACTTAAAATCGTGGAAACTTTGTGGTATAAGATCGTTCAACGGATCAATGGTCATGTATACATGTATTTTGATGTGTTTTAATTATATTTTATGCATATAACTATAAGAATCGAGATTCAGATTAAGTTAATAATAAAATAAATTACTAGTATATATTTTGAAACTGGGGGGGGTAATTTCTCATTGCTCATGTTTACAAAAAAAAAAATATCTAGATACTCCACTCGTCTCATAATTCTTGATCTAAAACTTTTCGGTATATGGTATTTCAGGAGAGTTGTTAGGTGTAAGTAAAAATATGGACTCTCAAATAAAGTATTTTTAATAATTTACTAACTTAAGAAGTAGAGCATCGATTGTGGGGCAACTGAAAAAGAAAGTAGAGCAATAATTGTGGGAGAAAGGAAGTAGTAAATAGAAACCCACCAAATTAATTTAATGCATTATTATTCAACACTAGAAGAATATAAAAAATAAATAGTCCAAGTACACATTGAAAAAACCTTAAAAAAAATCCTCACACATTTATTCAATATACCAAAATAAGACGAAATGATAAGAATATACACCAATATTAGGACAAGTACTAAATTAACAAATTAAAATTCTCACGAAGTGCAAGTATGTTGTAATATCTCAACATTAGTCACTTAGTGAATCATGAAAATTCCGACCACCTTCTTGAACATGCTGACCATTTCCCTAACCGGACCGGCAGTTTGAGCCACTGTGCCGTCGTTGCCGGCGAGCACTCTGTACTTATCCCTACGCGTAAAGTTGGTGCACTCGAAACCCAACGTTGCCGCCAAAATCCTCTGCACGTAATTGGCCACGTCGTGCGGGCTTCTTCCGGCGGAGCAAGTGGCCTCCGCCGGCAGCTGGTTAAGGAAAGTAACCTCGTAGATAGGCCGTGGATTCATGAAGAAGAAGATGGGATCCAAAGCTTTCCACCCACGCGCCGTCGTCGCGTGGAAGAAACCTACCCTGTAGTTCATCCCCACCGGAACGATGCGGTCGGTCAGCTCGGCGAAGAGGCCGCTGAACCGGAGGAGGAACGGCTCCCGACAGGTGGTCCCCTCCGGGCAGACGACGAGGTCTCCTTGTTCGAGCTCGCGCTTGATTTTCTGAGCGTCGACGTCGCGGATTCTGGTGAGGCGGACGGTGGGGATGGGGGAGATGATCTCGGAGAATCGGGAGAGGGAGTAGGTGACGGCGGGGATGCGGCGGCGTAGGACGGAGGAGAGGACTACCGGGTCCATTAGTGTTCTGTGTGTGCAGACGAAGAGGACGCCGGAGTTGGTGGCTGAGGCTGGTGGGGGAGGGCTGCCTTTGACCACCACCTTACCGCCGAAGACGGGGGCTACCGAGGGTATGGCCCACATCGGAAGTATTAGGCCTACTGAGATTCGGATGACGGCTAAGAGGATTCCGAAAGGGATCCATAGGAGGATCATCAGGGCTGCCGATGCTGTCGGACGCTTCGCCAGGCGGCCGTCGTGGAAGATCACCGGAACGGGCCGGAGGTACCGGTTCTCGCCGGTTGATTCCCCTTCGCTAAATGGTGGATGCCTTTTCTCCTACCCAAACAGCCCTTAATTAGTACTCTTTGATATGAACCAACATTATACTAATAGAGAAAAATATTTTCAAACATGCAATTTAAAAAATCGTCCATTTTTTTCTCTTCCAATAGAAAAGGGTGTCGGAACTACACTCGGACGCCGCACGCCACAATACTTGCACAAGAAAAAAGTCGAAATTCAACTTTAAAAAAAATATATCAAAATTTTCCGTACTACTTGAATGGAACGAATACGAGACTGAAATACGAAATGTTACCTGACACAAAGGTAGGAAATAAGGAGCAGAACCGGAAGTAGGCCTCCCTACTCCCAAACTCGGTGCTTCATCCATAAATAATTCACCAACATCCTTACCAATGCAATCAAAATCATATCTAAAAAAGCCAGTAGCAAATCCAAACCGAGTCACACCGAGTTCGCCTCCTACAACATCGTCAGCCCTCAAATGATCCTTCACGAACCTCTCCACCATAACCCTCGGCATCTTACTCACCACAACTCGCCTCTCAAACTCACTGAAAACCCTCCACCCCTCCATATTCAAATCATCAAAGAAAAACTTAGGCAAAACAGCCCTCGTCACCGCCTCAATCTCATCCAAACGGACTCCGGCCATCGCCACAAAAACCATCAGCTTAAGCCCCTCATCCGCCCTCCCGGCAAGCTCGAGAAGGCGGATCACCGGCCAGAACATGAGGAGCAGCGCGAACCGGATAAGCCCGGAAGCCTCGAATGCAACCAACATGAAGTAGGAAAAAACATTAGGGTCCTTCAAAAGGGTTCCCTCTAGCTCGGATACAACAGACCTCATTAGGGCAAGCTATGTCGCAATCTGTCTTAGGATTAATGTTGTCCTTGTCTGATTTTATCAGCTAAAAATTAGTGGTTAATTTCACGGTTTTGATCGAAAGATTTGCAAGAAATGTGGGAGATGAAGGTAGATAGGACCGTAAGAGAGAGGTGTGTATCTGTTTGCGGCCTACTTGTATTTCGTGTGGTTTATTTATATCGAAGTGTGGTATGAATTTTGCTAAGAGGGTATTTATTCTTAAATTAGGTCGATTAAGATATCTACATGTAATAGGATTGTACGCCACGTTATTTAGATATATAATTTGATAACTTAATCTCAACAACTTGGCAGCGAATTAGTAGATAAATGGATTGAAAGTTCAAATCAATACAATTTGTTTGGAGGGACCACGTTTCCACCAAAATCCACCTAAACTGTGTGGAAATAAGGCTCGCTCACTTGCCAAGAAAGACTGCCGCATTTTTTTCTATAGAATTAAGAACTGAATCAAGGTGACATTTAGTGATACGACATTTTTATATAAAATAAAATAAAATCAGAGCACAACATGAAGCTAATATATAGTACAAAATACAAATAAAAAATAACCAAATTTAAGATTAAAAAAAAAAAGAGATGGCGATGGAAGTATCTTATGGTATCGGAATGTTCAATACAATTGTAAAGATTTTATGACCAGCGGTTGCATATATCCTTGAATTTCTATATACAATTGGAAAATTTTTTATTTTTTTTATGAAATAAATTGGCAGCGTTATTCGAAATGTGTAATAGAAACAATTTTTCTTATTTGAGAGAACTTATTACTGCTTACTTTAGCAGTTATAGTTAATGGTGTAGCTTGAGAGAGGCAAAGCCCTACTACCCCATGGGATTTTCAAACTAATATAGTGGAACCTTCTAAGATAATCTTTTCTTCGGTCACAGCTTAGCCTGTATAAAAAATCATCAATTTCGATAAGATAAGATAAAATTTTTCAAAAAACTCAAATAAAAAATATATAAAATCATCAATATCATAAATTAATAACTCATTTAAAATTAACAATATAACTAAGGCAGTTTTATAAAATATGATTCTAGCGTTAGAAATTATTTCTCTTAAAACATAAATTAATCTAAGTGAATCTCATTTCTATCTTTTCTTATTACATTCCTGTTGGTCCCGAGTGTACGATCAGGTGTAGAGGGGGGGGGTGAATACACCTGAATCCGATTTTCTCAACTTCGAACACGAACAGTCCTGTTCAGGAAAGTGCCGTACTGAAATAATTCAGCAGACCAAATAGTTGTTCTGAATCGTGTGTGGAAAAGAGTCTTAAAGAACGAGTCTGACTCTACTGAGATCTGCTAGCTGACTGAGTCAGAATTCAGTATCAAACAGGTAGAGTTCAGCGGTGCGGAAAAGTGTAGGCCTTAATCAGTTGAGTGGAAAACCGTTTTATGCAAGTCTCAGTTCAGCAAGTAGACAGTTCAGTATGCTGAGACAGTTGTATGATCTTAAAGAAGATTTTCAGTATGAACAGTAAAATCAATGCAACAGTGATCAGAAAACAATAACGAGACACAGATTTTTAAAGTGGTTCGGATATCAATCGATCCTACGTCCACTGTCCCGAAAGTTCAGGAGGCTATTTATTATACTGAGTTAGTCTCAGTCAGCTTGTGCACAGGACAAAGCTGTGGCTTGGGGATTATACTGAGCAAGTCCCAGTTTACAAAGGCATCAAACTAAAGTGTTTGACAAACTTCTCCAACTATGAAGGAGTCCTTTTACAATAAGGATTGGGTTCAAATATGAACTCCTTCGTCTAAGCTATAAGTATATTCGGTTGAGCTTAGGGTTAGAGGGATAGGGAATGAGAATGTAGCTTCTAGATCGACGAACAACTGAAATAAGCTTTAGGTTCGTGTATCGTCGATTTGGATACTAGAGGCTCTTCTAACAGTTTAGCTTGGTTCCCTATGAGCTGAGAAGGTAGTCTTTCGCCGGAGATAGATCTTCAAGTTCTTGCGGAAGACTTAGGGTTTTCTGGTTCTAGCTCGTTTTAATGCTTGTGTATGTTTTCTCTTCTTGAAATGTCCCTCTATTTATAGAGCAGAGATTGGAAAAGATCCGTTGGAGACGATCTTCTTCTTTCTCTCTCTTTTGGTAGCAAACGGCTCTTTTGAAGTAGGTAACAGGTGTGCTTTCCCACCTTTTTAGGTAAAGGGTTGATTGCAGCTTTAGCGGTGAGAAGACACGTGTGTTCTTGTCATTCGTCGAGGCGGATAGAGTGGTTGAGACAAAGACAGACTTCAAGGCAAACTGAAGCTGACTTCTCTCTTCCTCGTGTATGACAATGCTGATTGTTTTTCAAAAGTATCTGACAGTTCAGAAGACTGTCTACCGATCCTGAGTCTGATCCCGTATTCAGTGGGTAGATAGCTGAGTAAAGTCTACTGAAGATCAGCTCTGAGTTCGATGGCTTGCTCTCGCTGAGTCCAGTTCTATCGACTCTTTCGATATCTTGCACCGACGAGTCCAGCTTCTATCGATTCTTTCGCATATCTTTGCTCTCGCCGAGTCTAGTATCACTGAGTCTTCTACTTCTGGTGTTAAGGCAGATAATCTACTGAGCGCCTTGATCAGAGCAGAGTGTCTACTGAGTCTGAAACCTCAGAGACAAAAAAAAAAAAAAACGATTACAATGGAATGGTTCACCAATCAGATAGGGTTTTGGGGTCTTCAAATCTTCTCAATATTCAGAGCACTAGGCTGCTGAGCATGGTTCAGTATAGAAGATAGAATCATTTCCCACTAAGTAAGACTATGCTGAGGATAGAATCATCACCCAACAATTTCCCCCTATTTGATGATGCCAAAACATATCATCTATGCTAACAATAAACTAACAGAAACAGAGCTCCTTACAATATTACAGGTAGGATCAGCGGAGTTGTTCCGAGCGTTCTAGATTATCGAGAAAACAGGGGCAAAACACAATTTCCCCCATTACATAGAAACTAGACTAGCAGAATCTAACAAAGTAATAAACTGACAAGAAAGTAAATAGAGTGAGTGTGTGAGTCAGTCATCACTTTAGTGATTTTGAGTGTTAAAGCATAATACAAACACGGCTGAATAGACAACAAGTGGTTGTCGAGCCAAAATCGATTTGTATATATGAGTTATTCGGATCGATACAATTACAAATCTTGCTAAGCTAGGAAGATCGGAACTAAGCCTAGGAGCCCTTAAACCGCTTGATCCTCGTCCATGAATCCTTGAGATTGCGTCTCGGCGGTGGCACTCCATACATCCGGTATGTGTTCTTCCTCGCCTTCAAGTATGCAAGCAAAGTCTGCCGGCTCATCTTCGTCCGGTTCTCTCTTTGATGCAAGCATACTTCACTTCAGCTTCTATTACCCCAAAGTGGATTGAGTCATCATTTCTTCTAGGTGGAGGTATGATTCGGGCTCCGGAACACCGACTTCTATACCTTCGATACGGCTTTATGCAAGTATATGTATAGATCGAGGTTCACTTATCATCATCCATTCCGTGTAGGCATCGGCCTTAGTCATGTTGGGCCGTAACCTCCGAAATAATTGTGCTTGATGAACTCTATCTTTGCCGATTCCCATCTCCGAGTAAATTGAGCGGTATCCAATTGTCCGCGTTTTTGGCCATCCGTGCGATTTCGAGATCAGCGGCTTCCCGAACCTTCCGTATCGATAAGGAATATCGGCTTTTGAAGGTACTCTCGGCTGGCCTCTTCCTCGGTTCTTTTTCTCGGTGCTTCAAGGTCCGCCTCCCGGATTCTCGTCTCGGCGGCTGAACTTGTCTAGCCTCTTCGCCTCGTATATAGGTATCTGTTCATTTGGTCGAATATGGCCTCAATTTCATCATCTTGGGCTTCAGTGGCTTTCTGAGGAATGTCTTCAGATTCCGCAGGGGTACTTGATTTTTCTTTTGACGTACCCTGCTTCTCAGTGCTTTGCTGCTTTTGCTCCTTCTCCTTCTCCCTATCTTCTTCATCCTCGATAATCAGTTTCCTTGGAGGTATCCTAGCAGGCTTTCTTCCTCCTCGAGCTGGAGATTTTGTCTTTCCTTTGACAGGCTTAGACTTTGGTTTATTAGCAGCTTCTGTTTCAGCAATCTCCCTTATTAGCTTCTCATCAGCTGCAATTTGAGCCTCCTCCTCAGCTGAAATGTATCTCTTCGTTTTCTTGGCTGGATGGGTTAGGAGAATCAGCACTTTCTTGCCTTTTCCCTGAACAGGTGGAGGGAGAGGAGCCTCTTCCTCTTCTGACTCTTCCTGCTCAGCATACTCTGCAACCTCCTTAATTCTGACTAAGTACTCTTCTCTTTTCCTTCCGTACTCTTCTCTTTTCCTTCCGTACTCTTCTCTTTTCCTTCCCCCTTTTTGGCATCATCAATTACAGCCGGGGTAGGGATGAGTACCTTCTTGTCTAGGCGTGTGTAGATAGCGGACAGTTCGTCCAGTCTGTCATGGATCTTTGTCAGTGCCAAGTGCAGCTCATTCCTCTCATTAGTCAGTTCCTCCGAGTATTGCTTATGGGAGAGGTCAGCTGCTGCCTTGAATTCTGTCAGCTTCTCAGAAATCTTATCCTCCACGACCAGTTGAATGTTGTCAAGTCGGATCTCCGTGGCCTGGGCTTGTTTAGTGAAGGACTCAGTATGAGTGGATATTGAAACCTGGAATGCTTCGAGAAGTTTGGCTTGTCCTTCCTGAATGATTCTGAGCTGATCATCAAACTGCTTCTGCTGCTTAGCCAAAGCTTCGGATACAATTTCAGAGACAACAGGGGCGGCTGATTTAGATACTGATGTTTTCAGCCCCTGTAGCTCATTGGTTGTGGCTAGCGCAGTCTGTTTCCACACCTTGTGGACGGCCTTCGCAAGAGCTCGATTATGGATTCCCTGAGCGCTGAGAGCTTTTGCTACGGATCGAGATCTCTTGGAAGTTGGGCTGGGCGCTGCTTCGTAAGTCGACTCCAGCAAGAGCTGAGCGGGCTCTGCTGAGGACGAAGCACCAGCCGTGGACTTCGCAGGTCCAAGGATACGGAGTGGAGGTTGAGCTTGTTCATTAGCATGTGTATCCTTGTCCTGGGGATTTTCCTCATCAGGCTTTCCAGGGCCTGAATCACTGGGTGGATCTTGACCATCGTGGTCTGATCCATCTGAGGGTGCTGAGCCGGTAGCTAGCCGCCCGTCATGTATCATTGCCGGCATAGCAGCCCCTCGGGTTCTCCATGGTGCTGAGGTCGGCGAGGTTCGTAGTAGCCTATTTGCTCCCTCAACTTCAATTCTTCTTCATGAAGCTGCTGGCAGGAGTAGTGGAGTACTAGACGTTGTAGTTGGGGCCACTCCTGAAATCGCTGCAACATGTGGAGCCTTGCTGATTTTGCAATGAGCAACAGATCAGAGTAGTCAGCAAGCTCTGGAATTTGTTGAAGAATCTCTCGGGATGCTCTGGATATGATCACTGAAGCTTCCATCCCAATTGTCTCTTCTTCAGATGCTGTCTCGGACTCCAAGTCTATGGGAGACGTCTGAGTCTCAGCAGGAGGCACACTGCTGAGTGGTGGAACTGAGAGGGGGCTGTCAAGACGCTGAATCTTCTCGCTATGTGCTTCAGTAGCATCCCCTTGTTCCACTTCTATGGGTTCCTCAGTGGAGACGGCCTTCTCCACTGATTGAGTCTTCTCAGATGATTCTGACTCGTCTATCAGTCGCTGAGGCTGAATAGGTTGCTGAGTAGCCTGAGCAGCAGGAACTTCAGGAGAAACCTCAGGTTCACTAGGCACGTCCGGAATGACTTTCCTCAGTTTCTTAGCTGGTGCCTTTGGAGTTTTTGCTGGAGGTGTTCTCTTCTTCGAGGGTGTAGCTTGCTGAGGCTTAGTCTGCTGAGTTACGGTCGAGGGACTGACCCGATCTGGCCGAAGAGCAAGCAGTCTTGTTGTGGAATCTGACCTTCTTCACATTAAAATACTCCTTGTCACTGTAGGTGATTGGTTCAGATCCGCAGACATCCTCTATCATTATGGACAGCTTCAGTCCATAAAGAAGCTTGCCCTTTGCACTCAGCGTGCAAGAGGCCTTGTCGAATTTTGCCGCCTGAGGCATGAATTCACGGATAAAGAACTCCATCCAATTAATCTGGGCTCTATCATATATGGCCATCATGAGCTGGATCTTGAGCCTCGATACTTGATCGAATGAGCCTGCTTGGCTGGTCAGTAGCTACGTCATAATATAAGCCAAAGTTCTGTACTGAGGCAGCATGTTGTTTTTAGGAAAAGCAGCTCTGAAGGTCGTGGGCTTTCCACAGAATATTGTCAAATAGTCATCTACAAGATCATGCTTGTACCCCACAGTACTGGCTCCTTCAGAAGGCAGATCAAAACTTCTCTTTAGTGCCTCCTTGAGTGATATTTGCTTCAGAAGCGGAAAAGCATCCTTGATCTTGTGAACGGCGAATCTTCCGATTATGTCCCCGCCTACTGAGTCAGAATTAAGATAAACTTCGGCCACCTGCCTCGGGAGGAAGTATGTCGGCTTCCTTGAAAGAAAACTTTCAAGCCCTGACTCTCTGAGAGCTGAGAAGATCTCGTCCAATAATCGAGATTACAGGCGTTGAACTCCATGGTTGGCTCGAACCAAACACGATCCTTGTCCAAGATTTCTTACATGTTAACTGGAGCAGACACCGAAATATTTTTACTTGCCATTGTACTTGTTACACTAGCATTTATCAGTATCGATTTAAATAAAACAGTTTGTATAGCGATTCTAAAAAAGAAGATTAATTCGTGTAGCAGTTGTAATAAACATACCGAAAGAGAGATTCTGAAAGGATATGCAAGAGGGGATTGCAAGGAATGATCTCAGAATTTTCGGATGCAGAGGATTTTAAGTGCGGTAATGGCGGTTTCTAAAGTTATGATCGAAAATATATATCTAACATGAAGGTGAACGGTTTTCGATCAAAGGCAGAGTTTAAACTTGCTTTAAGAGATGGACGGTCAAGATTAAAAGATATATTAAGTAATGATCACATATGCCGCCTAAGTCAAAGCCAGTTGTTAATATGCCGAAGTAGTAACTATGAGATGACATGCATTAAATGCGTGCAGAGTTCAGCAAACTTGTGTATGGAATGTCGTGCATTAAATATAGGCCGTTAACAATAAATGACAAACTTAGGATATTTAATAGCATGTTGAATCTTCATCATAAATGCATTACTGTTTTATTCGTTACTACTAAGTAGAGATACGCAAACCTGTCAGCTGAACATAGTAGTCAGCTGATACCTCTTGTAGATAGTTTTCTGTCTCTACGTACTGAATTTACTCAGTATTGAGAGTGATCATTCCCCTTCTTGAATGATCCTCTCCTCGGAACCTTCTTATTGACCGGGGTCGGTAGGGTCCAACAGACCTAGCTCTACCGAAAGTTCTTTGAATCGGATTCGGCCTAGAGGTTTGGTCGAATATCGCCCTTTGTTTGTCGAGATGGATCTTTTCCATTCCGATATCCTTCTTTTCGACATGGTCGCGAATGAAGTGATGCCTAATGTCCACGTGCTTGCATCTCGTGTGTAGTACAGGGTTCTGAGTGATTGCAATAGCACCGGTATCGTCGCGAGAATATCGGCACTTCATTCCGAATGACGTCATAGTCTCTTAGGCTGCTTGTCTCGGCCAAAGGATTTGGGCGCAACAACTTCCGGCAGCCATGTATTCAGCTTCAGTAGTTGATGTGGCTACTGAGTGCAGCTTCTTTGAAAACCATGAGATCAGCTTACTGCCTAGGAACTGACAAGTTCCTGAAGTTGATTTTCGGTCAATTCTACATCCCGCATAGTCGGCATCGTAGTAACCAGCTTAGTTCAATATTATCATCAGCTGGATACCAAAAACCCATGTCAGGTGTGCCTCTGAGGTAGCGGAGAATCTTCTTTGCTGAGTCCATGTGGCTCTGCTTAGGATTCGCCTGAAATCGAGCGCAGACACCTACAACATAAGTTATGTCAGGACGAGTAGCTGTTAGATATAATAAGGAACCAACTATTGCACGAAATTCAGTTTGGTCTACTGATACTCCCTCTTTATCAAGATCGATTTTCATATTCGTGTTCATCGGGATCTTGATAGGTTTGCAGGATGTACAACCAAATCTTTTGATGAGGTCTCGAGTGTATGTACCTTGGTTAATGAACGTTCTCTTTTCAGATTGTTTGACTTGAAAGCCGAGGAAATAGTTCATTTCACCCATCATTGACATCTCGAACTTGTCCTTCATCTTTTTCTCAAACTGCTGACACATGACGACGTTCTTTGATCCGAAGATAATGTCGCCTACATAGATCTGCACGAGTAATAAGTCGTCTTCCAGTCGAATGTTGAACAGTGTGCGATCTACTGTGCCTTTCTGAAAACCTTTCTGAAGAAGAAACTCTGACAGGGTATTGTACCAAGCCCTGGGTGCTTGTTTTAACCCATATAGAGCCTTTCTGAGTCTGTAAACCTGATGTCCCTGCTGAAAGCCGGGCGGTTGTTCTACATAGACTTCTACTTTCAGTACGCCGTTCAGGAACGCAGACTTCACATCCATTTGATAGACTTTGAATCTTTGATGTGTTGCGTAGGCTAGGAATAGTCTGATTGCCTCCAATCTTGCAACTGGAGCGAATGTCTCATCGAAATCTATTCCCTCAGCTTGACAGTAGCCTTTAGCCACGAGCCTTGCTTTGTTCCTTACTATGACGTTGTTTTCATCTCGCTTGTTCTTGAAGACCCATTTTGTTCCAATGACGTGTTGATGCCGGGTCCGTTAACAAGCTCCCAAACTTCATTTCTCGTGAACCGATTCAGCTCCTCCTCGCATAGCTATGATCCGGTCAAGATCTTTAAGTGCATCCTCAATCGTCTCGAGGCTCTTCGGAGACAAGAAGCGGGAACATAATGCACTTTCTCCTTGACGAATCCGGATCTTGTCTTGACTTTTGCTGAAGGATCTCCAATGATTTAGATCGGAGTGTGAGCATCTAGCCACGATCTACGATGTTTCAGCTCTTCATCTGAAATTTGATCAACACAGATAGTAGGTGAGTTAGGAATTTCAGTCGTACTATTCTGAGATTGAAGCAATTCAGTAATGAGAGTGTGATCTACTGAGTTTCCAGGTTCAGGGGCATTCAGCTCAGGAACATTAATAGATGTTCCCCCTGAGTTGTTACTCTCAGTAGTGGTATCAGTTACCTCTAAGGTTTCCTTATCGACCTGAGTTACCTGGGATTGACTCTGTTCAGGAGAGTCAATCTGTTCAGCTACTTGCTATGCTGGCTGAGATTAAGTAGACTTGTCTTCAGTTTCTTCGTCTGAATCATCATCCCAACATAGCTGGATCTTTTCAGGTTTGTCTTTTAAGCTTAGATCTTGTAGCTGCTTACTGATGTCCTCAGATTTAGAGTTAGAGTTATTGCTCCTGTCTTCAGTAGCAAACTCATTAAAAACAACATGAGGGCTTTCCTCCACGCAAAGAGTCCGATAGTTGAATACTCTGAAAGCTTTGCTGACCCGAGAGTATCCTAAGAAAACTCCCTGATCCGACTTGCTATCAAAAGTCTTCAGCTGATCTTTCCCATTATTGTGGATAAAGCATGAACAACCAAAGATATGGAAATAAGATAAAGAAGGCTTCCTGTAGTTCCATAGTTCATATGGTGTTCTCTTATGCTGCTTTGTCAGTAGAGATCGGTTCTGAGTATAACATGCAAGTGTCGGTTAGCTTCGCCCGCAATTTGGTTGGGAGTCCCGAGTCTGCGAGTAGAGTTCTTGCTTTGCTTCTTTGAGTGTGCGATTCTTTCATTCAAAGAACCCCGTTCGCCGAGGGGTGCGCGCAGCAGATGTCTCATGCTCAATTCCTTCTGTTTTGCAGAACTCCTCTACCATGGAATTAAGGAACTCAGTTCCTCTGTCAGAACGAATTTTGATTATCTTGGTGTTCTTCTCGACACTAAGCTTTTTCAGAAGCGTTGGTAACTCTGTTTTGACGTCAGACTTATTGGCAATGAATATGACCCATGTGTAGCGCGAGTAGTCATCGATGACCACTAAAGCGTATTTCTTGCCTCTGATCGTCACTGGAGAGACTGGACCGAACAAATCCATATGTAGCAACTGAAGGATTCCATCAGTGGAAGGAGATGGAATAGGTGGATTTTGATTCCTTATTTGCTTTCCCTTCAGACATGCTTCACACTGAGTGTCTTTGGTGAATACTTCATTCGGCAGTCCTCTTGCTAGAGTATTCCTTGCTAGTTTGTTGAGCGTTTTGAAGTTGAGGTGGCTGAGTCTCCTATGCCAAAGCCATCCTGTACGGTTGTCGTTCTTCGCCAACAGACAAGCTTCTGTGTTCCGCGAGTTCCGGCCGCTACATATATATTCTTTTTACGCGAACCTGATAACACTGTTTTCCCTGTGGATTTATCAATGATATCACAGAAACCAGTGTCAAAAATCACTCTCTTCGAGTTATCACAGAATTGACTAACAGAGAGAAGATTATGCTGAAGTCCTTCAACATATGATACTCTAGGAACTGTGGCAGTTCCAATGCTGAGTGCTCCATATCCTCTTGTATAGCCTTTTGCATTGTCTCCAAACTCAATTCTGGGTCCTTCTTCAGCTATATAATTCTTCAGTAGGTTCCTTTGGTAAGTCATATGTCTTGAGCATCCACTGTCCACATACCAAGGATCTTTGTGCACCTCATCCTCTTCTCCTGCCATTAGGCACTTTTCAGTTGTTTCTTCAGCTTCATGCTCTAAGGCCATGAAAGCTGCTTCATCGTCAGATGAGTCCATGAAGGAGTCGACTTCTTCTGAGTTGTCTGAGATCTCGCCTGCAATATAGGATTGTCTCTTCTGGGCGAATTTCTCTCTCCTTGCCTTACGTGCTGCGCGTTCAGCACTACTGAGCTCAGGACAATCATATTGATAGTGTCCTGCTCTTTGCAGTTGTAGCAAGTGATGACTCTTTCTTCTTTGCTTTTACTATTCTTTGATGGTGCTGAGTCATCCTTCTTTCTGCATTCAGAAGATTGTGAGTCAGGAGTGCGTTTTGGAGTATAATCTGACTTACCTTTTGTGTCTCGGTATGCTTTAGTCAGTTTTCTGTGCCTCTCCTTCTCCTTCTGATACTTCACAGCGAGCAACGCGTACTTCTGAGAGAGACTTCCTTCTTGTAGATCATTGAGTGAAGGTTCAGTCTTACTCGTTGTCTTGCTTGTCGCTGGAGATGCTGTGCTGACTGATGCTTTGAAGGCATGGTCAATTTTATTGTCAGCTTCAACTCTTTACTTTCGTTGAGGTCTGTCGAACTCAAACTCTTCTGCCTGAAGTTCTGAAAAGATATAGTCAGGAGAGACAACATCTAAATCAGAATGTCGCAATAAGGTGGCAAAAGGTGTCCAGTGTCCATCCGGCAGTGCCCTCAGTATCTTGAGATTCATTTCCGGGTTGCTTTGAATGTCTTTCCCACCCATTGATGGAATTCATCGATTCGTAAATCGACGTTCGATCTTCTATTTTGTCACCGGCATGAGAGACGACTTTCCGGCTTTTGGAGTTCCGGCGCAGTTGTTAGCTTTTATTTTTTGAGTTCCACGACTCAGTAGTGCTAGAGCGTCCCAGAGTTCCTTTGCCGTTTTGCATTCCTGAACCCTGCCAAGATAAGAATCACTAAGAGTGGTCAGTATGACATTTCTGGCGACTCGGTCTAAGTTGTGAAGCTTCTTCTCTTCAGGAGTGAAGAGACTTCGTCTTTAGGGATCTTCTTCCCGGGCCACCATTCCTCCTCCTTCACTGGGCCCGAGTCACGACACTATCGATCATGGGAACAATAGGTCCATCTTCAAGCACTTCAGTCATACTATCATGGAGGGATGTCAGATGTGCTTCCATTCTGACTCGCCATACTCCATAATTCTCTACCGAGAACATGGGTACCATTCTTATCCCTGACATATCAGCCATATAAAAAATAATGATATGAAAGTAGAGTGATATGTAGTGAAAACGATTTTCAGGATCCGTTCAAGTAGACCAGTTTCAAGATACCAAGAGTCTTAAAGAACTCCCGCTCTGATACCAATTGTTGGTCCCGAGTGTACGGTCAGGTGTAGAGGGGGGGGGTGAATACACCTGAATCCGATTTTCTCAACTTCGAACACGAACAGTCCTGTTCAGGAAAGTGCCGTACTGAAATAATTCAGCAGACCAAATAGCTGTTCTGAATCGTATGTGGAAAAGAGTCTTAAAGAACGAGTCTGACTCTACTGAGATCTGCTAGTTGACTGAGTCAGAATTCAGTATCAAATAGGTAGAGTTCAGCGGTGCGGAAAAGTGTAGGCCCTAATCAGTTGAGTGGAAAATCGTTTTATGCAAGTCTCAGTTCAGCAAGTAGACAGTTCAGTATGCTGAGACAGTTGTATGATTTTAAAGAAGATTTTCAGTATGAACAGTAAAATCAATGCAACAGTGATCAGAAAGCAATAACGAGACACAGATTTTTAAAGTGGTTCGGATATCAATCGATCCTACGTCCACTGTCCTGAAAGTTCAGGAGGCTATTTATTATACTGAGTTAGTCTCAGTCAGCTTGTGCACAGGACAAATCTGTGGCTTGGGGATTATACTGAGCAAGTCCCAGTTTACAAAGGCATCAAACTAAAGTGTTTGACAAACTTCTCCAACTATGAAGGAGTCCTTTTACAATAAGGATTGGGTTCAAATATGAACTCCTTCGTCTAAGCTATAAGTATATTCGGTTGAGCTTAGGGTTAGAGGGATAGGGAATGAGAATGTAGCTTCTAGATCGACGAACAGCTGAAATAAGCTTTAGGTTCGTGTATCGTCGATTTGGATACTAGAGGCTCTTCTAACAGTTTAGCTTGGTTCCCTATGAGCTGAGAAGGTAGTCTTTCGCCGGAGATAGATCTTCAAGTTCTTGCGGAAGACTTAGGGTTTTCTGGTTCTAGCTCGTTTTAATGCTTGTGTATGTTTTCTCTTCTTGAAATGTCCCTCTATTTATAGAGCAGAGATTGGAAAAGATCCGTTGGAGACGATCTTCTTCTTTCTCTCTCTTTTGGTAGCAAACGGCTCTTTTGAAGTAGGTAACAGTGTGCTTTCCCACCTTTTTAGGTAAAGGGTTGACAACAGCTTTAGCAGGTGAGAAGACACGTGTGTTCTTGTCATTCGTCGAGACGGATAGAGTGGTTGAGATAGCACAGACTTCAAGGCAAACTGAAGCTGACTTCTCTCTTCCTCGTGTATGACAATGCTGATTGTTTTTCAAAAGTATCTGACAGTTCAGAAGACTGTCTACCGATGCTGAGTCTGATCCCGTATTCAGTGGGTAGATAGCTGAGTAAAGTCTCATCGAAGATTAGCTCGAGTTCGGTGAATCGCTCTCGCTGAGTCCAGTTCTCTCGACTCTTTCGATATCTTGCTCAAATGAGTCCAGTTCTATCGATTCTTTCGATATCTTGCTCTCGCCGAGTCCAAGATCACTGAGTCTTCTACTTCTGGTGTTAAGGCAGATAATCTACTGAGCGCCTTGATCAGAGCAGAGTGTCTACTGAGTCTGAAACCTCAAAGACAAAAAAACGATTACAATGGAATGGTTCACCAATCAGATAGGGTTTTGGGATCTTCAAATCTTCTCAATATTCAGAGCACTAGGCTGCTGAGCATGGTTCAGTATAGAAGATAGAATCATTTCCCACCAAGTAAGACTATGCTGAGGATAGAATCATCACCCAACAATTCCAAATGTTTGGTGTCAAAGATTGGTGCTCGATTAAGTTTAGAAATTTATCAACATAATCCTCCCACAAAGTGCAAGTTAAAGCCTTTTTGCTATGTATAAATTAGCGTAACAAAGTTGATAAATAATAAGACATATATGTAATATAATGTTTCTCACATAATATAAAAAATAACAATAAAATTCATACTCAATATAAGGCGGATGTTGATTAACCTCTTTTCTGATCCATTGCTTGTTGTAAGATGTTGAGCTGTCCCAATATTGATCAACGCTCCAATGACATCTGTTTAGATATAATAGTTAATTACAATATAATAGAATATTTATATTTAGTGATATCCAATATCTGCATAATTTGTTGATAATACCAAATGGCAAGACTTCATGAATTTTTTCAATTCCGTGTACTTCCTCAAAACTTTTGAAGCTAAATTGCGTGTTCGGGAAATCTTCTTGCAATAGATTCAATATCCGGATTTTCTCATTCATCAATAGCCTATATTTATTTGTCGTAAGCTTGTGCGCTTTCCTATCATGCACGACCTTGAAATTTTTTACACCATAAAGCTGACCCTCTTTAAGCTCAGGTTTCAATCCGCGAATTTGGTTTTTTGGGATTGTAGCTTCAATTCTCTCCCCCTATAACAATTTATCGTTAGTTTAATCCAATGAATCATATAATGTACAATTCCTCTACTAATGTTTGAGAAAAACTATATACATTGAAATCGTGGAAAACACACTCAATACTTAGTATATCGCTTTTGTCGTACGTTGGCATTTTGTAGGCACGAACCAAACGAAGCTTGACTGCAAATGTCTCCTTCGAGTCATCCAACTCCTCAATTAGCGACCAAATAGTCGGCATGTCTGCAAATATTTCTTTGAATTTTGAATAAGAGATGCGCTTGTTATGCACTTACGTTACTTTGCATATATATAATAGAAATTAGAAACCATGGGATCGGCGATTTAGTGTTTTCTAATCTTTTATATTTGTTTATATGAAAATTTTTAATGGTCATTAGAATGTCAATATCCGTTACTCAACTTAATATGGAAAATTAAGGAATGTGCTTTTATTATGTTAAATTACAAACCATGTGATCCGCGATTTAGTGTTTTCTAATATTTTATATTCTTTTATATGGAAAATTTTAATGGTCATTAGAATGTCAATATTCGTCACTCAACTTAATATGGAAAATTAAGGAATGTGCTTTTATTATGTTAAATTACAAACCATGTGATCCGCGATTTAGTGTTTTCTAATCTTTTATATTTTTTTATATGAAAAATTTTAATGGTCATTAGAATGTCAATATCCGTTACTCAACTTAATATGGAAAATTAAGGAATGTGCTTTTATTATGTTAAATTACAAACCATGGGATCCGCGATTTAGTGTTTTCTAATCTTTTATATTCTTTTATATGGAAAATTTTAATGGTCATTAGAATGTCAATATCCGTTACTCAACTTAATTAAACTTTTCAAATAATATGTAACATATATATTATACATCTAATAATTAATATAATTATTACTATATATAAAAATAGTGTATTATGTATTAGGTTAGTAAACGTGGGATGGTAATTAATATGTATGTAACGTCCAAAATGATTTATTTAATATCAATTTTCATATTATTGTATTTTTTAAATAAAAAACATAGGGGCAAAACAGAAAAAAAACATAAGAAGAATATAAAAATAATTATTATATATAAAAATAGTGTATTATGTTTTAGGGCCCCAAAAATTTGAACCCACATTGTATATTTTATAGCACATACTATATAAAAATAATAATAATAAAACAAGAGCATTAATACAGACCAAGAGTCTATAGCCCATATTGTATCTATAGCCAAAAAACTGAAACCCATATGGACCACATTCTTGTTGAAGAATTTTATTTGGACCCAATCAATTTGTATCTGGTTTAGTCCATAACAATTATTATATATGTGTATGTTTAAATATATTAAGACAATGATGTAACATTACGTTATACTGTAATTCCGACAATCAGTTAAAAGTTATTGGTCATAAAATACAAACAAACAAAGACGAAAAAAGAATATTACACAAACTTCTAGTTCAATTATGTGAAGCATTCATATATATGACTAAAACTAAAATTGATAAAATCATTTTTACGTTGTACTGTATATCAAGAAATGTTAAATAGACTAGGGATTTTATGCATTGAAAATAAGGTATTGAAAAAACTTGATCTTGATGATTTTGTTTCTCAAAATGTCTGAAGATTTAAATTATTCGATCTTTTATTTTAATGTTTTGTAGTTTACGGTTTTTTATTTTTAAAGTTATGTATGCATGCAAACATGGAAGATCCGTATGTACTATTTTAGCTGACAAAAGAATTCACGAAACTTCAATAAAGGGCCCCATTTTCGCTTTTCGCCTAGGGCCTTTGAAATGTCAGGGCCGACCCTGATTATTAATTTATTAATTAATTATTATTTATATATAAATAATAAATTATTACAGTTCCAACAATATTAATTTATAAAGGTTTAACTGTCGTATGCAGTAGTTTCACTATTTTCTACAAATGACTAAGTTTAGGGGTAGTAAAATTATATCACTTTCAGTGCCTGAAATATGGAGTTCGATCTCTTGTAATGGCAGATTTTCATTTCGGTCTTTTTATATTTGGCTTTGCAAAAGGATATTGACATATTGTATGTAGCAAATGGGATACGAACACAAGTTTTTGTGAATATAGAAAGAGTCTATTAGGGCAAGGGTAAGTGGTTGATCTAGAATTGATTTAGTATTAGATTCCCGTTAGGGTCGATTTAAATTAATAATACTAAGGCAAGGGTTTTTTTTTGTAATTATAATCTTAATACATAAATAAATGTAATATATAAAAATTGTCGGACCCTCTAAGATAAATTTCAAGGTACGCTGCCACTTGTGGAATTCCTTTCGCATTAGAAATTGTGCGAAATATTTAGATATATGTTATTTAATAGAAGCCATTTATGTTTATTTATTTTTAAAACAATTACAAGCTAAATCTTAAAATATTATTCGATAGAGTAATAAACTAATAATCGACATGCGTCAATGTACTAAAATAATATTCAATAAAATAATAATCTTATTAATTAATGAATATATATTTTTTTGATATCTAGATTTTCTACTTAATCGAGGTTTAACTTACTGTTTATTAGATTAAGAAATGTGTGAGTTTATATATAGTTTATTTGAAAGCAATTAATTTCCTATGTATATGTAAACCTACAATTTTAACACTTCCCACGTGCACAGTTATTACATAGCCTTAATTTCAAGCGATGCATATCGCTTCAAATTTCCAATTTACACTTTATGCAAAGTGACCAATTAGCTAGATTCCCTTAAAAACTGGCAAAATTACAATGTTATTATAAAATGCTTAAATTTTTAGGTTTTTGAAAATAAAAATTCATATAATGTAGAGAAAGACATATGAGTTATGACCAGTTTTGTTAGTTTAGATTCTACTTTGCAAAGTAATTAAATTTAATATTTAAATTGTATTTCTGTATTTAGTTGAAATTTTTAATGTAATACATGTATAAAGTAATAATAATTCCGCAAACAAGAAAATTCTAGATTTTATATTCTCTAGTCCAACCTTGATATTCTTTTATGTAAATCCCATAAATTTTAGTACGATTTCGTAGAGGAATCTATTTATTAGCTTTAACTCAAAAATGAAATTTGAACATTAATATATTTTTAAATGTACAATAACATCATATTAAAATGTTAGCCATTCGAGATTTTTTTCACTAATTCAAATTCAGAGTTAAACATTTAAAAATTGATTGTTCATTATATATACTACGTACGATCGACTTTACTTCATTTTGCATTTTTTTATCTTTGTTCTATTATTTTACAGTGGTATTATTCTCTTTTATCCAATTTCAAATAACAAAACTCAAATTACCCAATCCTTATATTTCCTACACAAAATACCCAAATTTTCTTACACTACTCTCACTTTTTGAAAAAACAAACAAAAATAACACACGAACGTATATATAATCACTAATCCCGCTCGTAAATAATAAATCTCGCTCATGTTCCGTTGAATCCGCTCGGCAATTATAAGATCCTCTCATTGCTCAAATCCTGCTCGAATCCCGCTCGGATCCCTTTCCTATTAAATCCCGCTCGTCGACGAGTCGATTTGCTGTCAAATCCAGCTCGACGAGCGGGAATTCATTAGCGGGACCCAGGCTGCTGTTCCTGTCAAATCTCGCTCGTTGTGTGTCAGCGATCAGTGCTGTCAAATCCCACTCGGCGAACGGGAATTCACAAGCGGGATTTGAACAGATCTGGATTTTAATATCCATATCTGTCACTTTCTCTCATCTTTCTCTCATTTGCCCGTTGCTGATTCCGGGTCAAGATTGCTCGAGAATGCAATTTTTTAGTAGAATTCGACACCAAAACACGAGAATGGCCAATCAGGTTTGTCTCGCTCGAATGCTATAGTCTCGCTCGAATTATATCCGTTAATTTGGCGCGAATCTTATGATTTTTGGAGCATGTTTTTTGTTTTTGAATTCTATGAGGATTATTCGAATTTGAGCATTAATATTGTTTAATTAGTTGAATTTTCAGAAAATTATTTGTATTTGAGTATGAATATTGTTTAATTAGTTGAATTTGGAGCATGAATATTGTTAAATTTTTTGTTGTAAATATTGGTTGATAGCGAATCAATTTTTTGGGCGCAAATATTTCGTTATTGCATAAAAATTGTGATTTGTGATTTTCTGGTCTTTGTTGTTTCGAAATCCCGCTATCGGTGGAATGCATGTCGTCTCAAATCCCGCTCACAGAGCGAGATTCCACTTCTACCGAGCGGGATTTCGTTTCGGTCCAGAGCATGTTTGACTATTACAATCGTTTTTACAGATATTATTCGCCTCCTCAGAGCTGGTCCTACATTGCACAACCCATGTAGCCACTTCCTTTCGACGATGACAATTGGCGTCAGTATTATGCTCCCGATCAGGAAAAACCTTCAGCATACTGCCCCGAGGTTGGTGCATCGTCTGCGAACCCGGTACGGGTCGAGCCCACCCTGTTGCCCGATCACAATTGGCTCGAGGAGTTTTCCGTTGATTTAATTTATCAGGTACCGTATAATTTACATATTTAATTTAGTTTTTTAATTATAGCTTATTTTTTTAATTGAAGTCATTTAATTTTAGGCATTGACGACTCCCCGAGATAACCCGTGGGGAGCCCCAATGATGAGCGCTCCCATAGTCATTGAAGATTATCGGCAACACCGGATATCATGACTATGGTGTTTCACGTATACTGTGAATTATGTTGTCCCCCAAACACTTTTCGATGAGCTCGAGGATCCTCGTAAGGAGTTGGAGCAGGGGACCATAGATTTCTACATGGGAGCATTGAGGAGGATGAAGAGTCTCAAGGGTATCGATTTGTTGGCTACGCCCCACTATCAACAGACCGTGATAGTCGATTCGACTTTCTTTTTAAGTAATAATAATTTTTTTCCATTACTCCAATTAAATAATTACTGACATTTTATCCATTTATTTAAGAGAACGTTTCTACGAAAATTGGAAGAAATGCATTCCGGATCCGGATACTGACATGCACGACATGGACCTTTGTCATTGGAGGATTGAAGTTTATGATTCGCTTGACCACAAAGGCGGTGAGTATACTCGAAAGCGTAGGATAAGGCAGTTGAGACCTCTGGTGAAGCTAATTGGTCCTTATCTGTAGTACGACTCCTATTGGGTCTATAATGAATTCGGGTATTAGGATCCCGAAGATCGGTCTCCCACTGTGCAGATTATGCCTCCTGAGAAACAATTGGTTTAGAACGACTCGTGGAGCTGTGGACGATGGCCTATATGGAAGTGGAGTAATTCATTACCACTTACCCGACAGTCAGGTGGGGCAGCACCCCCGACAATGTAGCCATTTATTGTTGATTGATGGCTCGGAAAATCTTCAAGATATGCTACATAAAGCCGGGTTTATGATGACTTATTTGTATTTGATTCATATATTTTATTTGAATTTATGACTTTTGATTTTGTTTTAAGGTATTTCGTGTTTTATGGTATTTCGACTTATGACATAATTACAAATTAACATAATTACGAATTCATTGAGTATACCTTGACAATTACAAATCATGAGCAATTACGACGTACTAAAATGCTTCCGACTCCGGTGAGTTTGGTACATCCGTTTTCGGACACTTCCTCCTCGTATGACTAACCACACCACATATGTTGCATTTTTTCGGACCGCGTGTTATCCTACTAGATGTACTACTTCGGCACCTGAGGGTCGTCTACTATTCTTCGGTCTCCCTGCCTGCCATGTAATTAATGGCGGCAACACAACCATTGAGGCCACATCTGACGGTACCCGCCAATTACGCATGGGGGGTACCGGATATAGTGTCCCGACATATATCATCTTCCAATTCTCTATCTTGTATATGTCTGACACGAAGTCTAGCAGATTTAGTCCAGCAACCATATAGACCAAAAACCTGTTAATACACAAGTCCGGAATAGCCCTATAGACGGAAAAACTATTAAACCTGATAGCAGCACAAGCATGCGAACACGGGATCTCATCGAGTTGTCACTCACTACATTCACAAGCACTTCTGCTGATTTGAACTCTCCATTGATACGTTCCGTCGTGAACCTTGAATTTGTCTCCGTTCACGGACACAACTATGAAGCGATGTGAACGGTCCTCTGACGGCAATTATCAGCACATTATCTCGTGCCATGGCTTTTGCTCGACGTTGGTTACTCCATTGTTCCACCATGTGACCTATTGCCTCGATCATAGAGCATATCGACAGACATTGTGCTGTGAGCGGCCTCGAGTTGATGGATGCAACTATGTTTGAGGTCAGCTGACTGTACCGGCGAACGAGAGACTTTGATCTAGCCCACTTTTCCGATCCGACATCCATTAACTTCTCGTATGCCTCAGGATAGGTTTGACGAATCCCTTCCATCGCACGATCGAAATCATACGTCGTATATGCATAGGCCGCATCATGATACATATTGATAAGTGTCTTACCATATCATGTAAGCTTATTCTAAAGATGATAGCAACAAGTTCCATGGGCTGCTTCCAGATAAACAACATGTACCGCAATAGCTATGCTCCGGTGTTGATCGGAGATGATCATTAAATCGCTTGGAATCGTAAATACTTCACTCAGTCGGGACATGAACAACGTCCAAGAGTAATCGTTCTCAATTGGACCAACACCAAAGGCTAGTGGAAATATTTGGTCGTTGCCATCTACCGTAGCAGCCACAAATAACACTCCTTTATTTCTTCTTTTCAAGTGAGTCGCGTCGACCACATTCAGATCTTAGAGGTTAAACACCCACGGGCCACGAGAAACATTAAAAGCAAAAAAAATAATTGTTGGAAACGACCTTCTGAATCAACTTCGAGATCAGTCATTCTACCTGGATTCGTTGTTTTCAGTACGTAGAGGTAACGAGGAAGCATCTTGAACGAATCTGAGTGTCCACCACACAATTGCGGGCTCGTAGAGCTACACTGTAGCTTGCTTGAAAGCCTAATTCCCCCTGGATAGCTGTCATAATTTCTTTCGATTTGAGGATGGATTTTTGACGGTGCATTCCCCGAGCAACATAAGCAGCGAGGGCCTTTGCACGCACCCTCCTTGGACCAGTCTACGAAAAATCTCGATTACATATGTATTCGGTAAGCAAGTAGTTACAATCCACAACACATCTCTGTCAAATGATATCCATAGAAAAAATAGACAATCGCAACTCCGTCTGCATTTATACTCAACCCGACCAGTGTCAGAACGAGCCACCCTGAAATCGAGACCTTGTTCCATGTGCCGAAGTGCAACAGCAGCAAACAAATTCGCCTTCTCCCAAAATGTCGCACCTTCATGGAGTGGATAGCCCACAACGTGATCCAAATCTCGAACCATAGGTGAGTCGGATGCATCGAGAGGAACAAGTGGAAGTAAACCATCACTTACTTCTTCGCCGCCACCATATATTATTTTGTTGCTTGGAGGGTCACGGTTGTCCGACATGAGCATAGATATCAGTTGATTCACACCACCTTCTCGTCGGATCCATGCTGCGAAGTCGCCAAACGTATATTCATTTAATAAATTGGGTACCTCTCGTATTCTTCGTCGGATGAACTATCCAAATTATTTTCTTCATCACTGTCGGACACAACATGGGTATCCTCTTCGCGAACAAAGGTTTTCTGTTCATGAAAATTCTCAGCCCGATTGCTACCACCTGCTTGATCTTGAAAATTGAACCTTGAACCGAATTGTTCAACATCGGGTGTATGATAAGATTCAATATTGGAGTGCACATGAATTAAGTCGGCTCGATTTGTGTACTACAAAGACGAATTAGGTCCATGTCGGTCGCGAGAATGGACTTAAGCGTAATACCATGACGAGAAACGTACGTGTAATAAATTTCATAATTTGACGAAAGTAAAAAAGGATTAAGATTGTATTGAATGAACTGTTGTAAAATCGAGATACAAACACTGTTCACAGGAATGCAGACCACTCTAACTTCAACGCTAACATACTCGGACAAATTATTAAATTGCCCGTTAAAATGAATAATAATATTATGCCAACTTTACATTTTTTTTCTGGAACGAGGAAGCAAAATTCTACAGAATGATTTCGTAATTGAAAATGAAATGAAAGAGGATTGAGTGTGTTCGATTTTTGACTTCAATCACGGTATTAATAGATAAGATTTCATGATAGTGACTAGGAATGGAACGAGCGGGACTTCACAGGGCCGAGCGGGACTCTGTGAGCGGGATTCTGCTCCGTCTACCAAATCAATAAAGTTGAACGGGACTTGGCAGGCCGAGCGAGATTCCGCGAGCGGGAATCTGCTCCCCGCCAGTTAAAAAGTCGAGCGGGACCTGGTAGGTGGAGCGGGATTCCTCGAGCGGGATTCTGCTCCCTACCAAGTCGAAGCTCGAGAAGAAAATGGCCTGGGCGAGCGGGACTTTCGAGCGAGATTTAATGAGCGGGATTCTGCAATAAAAGGAGCGGGATTCGGTGGCATGACCGGGATGCGAGCGGGACACGAACGGGATTCTGCATTATGCTTCAAATACCCGATTCCAATCATTTACGCACGGAACGAAGCAAAATAACGAATTTGCAGGATGACAAGTCTGAAAAGTGGGGATATTTAAGTAAAGTTGGGTATTTTGTGTAGCAATTATAAGAACTGGGTAAATTTGTCTTTCTTTATACTGTTTTGAGTATTTTAAAAAACGCCCGTATTTTAAACTTGTTAGATTAATTTTAGTTGTTATTAATTTGTTAACATCAGTGTCATTTGCTTTGAATAAAAGTGTCATTTTTCGTTTTGAACGGTTTTTACCATCACTAATATGCATGTAACACAACAATTGATAGTTAATTAACGATTTCCTGTTCAAAATAAATGACACATTTGTTCATAACAAATGACACTTTTTTCCTAAGCAAATGACACTTTTTTCCTAAGCAAATCACATTTTTTCAAAAATAATTTATACTCAGTAAACAATAATCTACAAATGACACTTTTCTTCAAAACAAATGATGAAGGATTGCATGAACGAATTACATACCCGCATCCTTGTAATGCTCTGATTATGCTCGTGTCTGGAACTTGTAGACTGTGTCCCGACTCTTTCTCTCCTCCGTGTGGACATAGATTTGCGAGGAATGAAAGTCATTTTGTCTCACTCACGTTCTCACGTTTAATCGTCTGTATTATGATTGCGTGAATCAAAATAAATGTGAGTATTAGGAATTTATTATATATTATTTTAATAAATATTATATTATAGTTGTGGTCCATTAGTAATTATATTGCTAATGGGCTTCTAATAAATTAATATCCAGCCTATAATATAATTAATAATAACTGAGTCACATATTTATCAATTAATTGGTTCAGCCAATTAATTCCAGATAAATAATTCACATATTATTAAATAATGTATATATACATTAATCTATTAATAATTATCCGAGAGTACATAAAAACTACTCGGCATCTATTTGGCCAGACTAAGGACCCAATATAAGAAATAAAGTCGGGCTCCACATTTATTAATTATCTATGTTCAGCTCAGAACAAAATTAATTAGTAAACATAGATTCATTTTACTAGAGAATCCATGCTTACTTACCCCCATTTATCCCAACTTGAGCATGAGTTTGTATTTCAGACTTAATTGAACCCTGTATTTAAAAAACAAATATTCGATGATTAATTAAGCTCACTGACAGCTTAAATTAATTAACATCTTCTTATATATCCTGAGTAGTACCATTCGACCTTATTAACATACTTGAACTTATCAATTGGTCGGGTTTAGTATGATAATTCTTTCGAGTTCCTCTGATGATATATCAACCCAATTAACAAGGATACAAATGCAAGATACAGATAACCAACCTGAGATACAAATAGTTACTATCACCCAAGATACGTAGATCTAGTCGCAATAACGTTCACCATAATAAATCAAAGTGATAGATAGTTGAAATCTTATCAAGCTTAAGACTAAACTAAGTCTCCGAGATCTTTGGTTCTCCACTAAGGTTAGCTAGGAGAACAAATGTCACTATGATCCATGAATACGCTACCTTTAGCGTAGCAGTATAGACAAACAACCAAGACAAGTCACTTCTTATCTAAATTGTAGCTTAAATCGACAACTTGTCCCTAAGTTGTCTCATCCATGATAATTGTTTATATCTTGTTAATTCAACCAGTTGTTTAATCTTCTGTTAACCACAACACACTACACAATCAAAATAGTGGAAAGAAAAACACATTGTATACAAACAAAAAGGTTCTTCCAGTATACAAATTCCAATAAATGATACTTTATAAACGACACTTTTCTTCAAAGCAATGAAACTTTTGTTTGACACAAATGATACTCTACGAAAGACACTTTTGTTCAATGCAAATGATATTTTTCTTTGAAGCAAATAATACTCTACAAATGTCACTTTTCATCTAAACAAATGACAGTTTTGTTTGACACAAATGATATTCTACGAAAGACACTTTTGTTCAACGCAAATGACACTTTTCTTAGAAACAAATGATGTTCTACAAATGACATTTTTCTTTAAAACAAATGAAACTTTTGTTTGATACAAATGATATTCTACTAAAGACACTTTTGTTCAACGCAAATGACACTTCGGTAAGTGATGTATAAGGCGTCCAAAACGAAAATGCCCATTTGTATTGAAACAAATGATACTCAATAAATAACATTTTTCTTCACTAAAAATGACACTATTGTTCACAATAAATAACACGTCTCTCCTTAATAGAAAAATAAAATAAATAAAATAAAATAAAAACTTTTGTTCACAACAAATGACACACTCGTCCTCAATAAAAAAAACGTAAAAAACAATTAAAAATTAAGAATAATTTTAAAAAATGGATATTAGCTTGTAAATACACGATGTTTGGCCAAAATTTGGTGTCGCACACGACATTCAAAACGCTTCTTAAAATACACCAATTTTCAAATATGTTCAATTTGCACACTGGCTAACCTTCTGGCCATATTGAATCTGACATGTCGGTCGACGTGACATGTGGTTGCTTACGGGGAAGAGACATTAACACACGTGTGAAATCATAGCTTGTTTTTTGGCTACTTAATACACCAAGTTGGTTATCTTTAGATTTTACACATGGGTTTCAAATTTTACCATATATATGTTTTGATTTTATGCTTATATGAGAATTTAAATAGATTTTATTTTGTGAACAGTAAATAGATGATGAGTCGTTTTCGTACTTAGTAATTTCAGGCCGAAAAGTGCGTCAATTGGCCAACTAGTGCAGTCGCAGTGGCGAATAATGCAGGTTTTAGGTGCTGACGTGGCAGGATGACAAGGATATTATTTGGCGTATTTTGATGAAGAAAAGGCACGAAATTGATGACGTGGGCGCGGTTATGTGGAGAAGGAAAAGAATCAAGAAGATATTTTGTGGTAGTTAAGGGAAGATCTTGTTTCCTTGTCTATCCAAATCTTTTCCCTTATCAAAGATTTGACCTATCTTGGTGAGGAAGAAAATGAGGAGTATATAAGAGGGTGAAGGGGGACGACATTAATACGCCCAATTACCACGAGAACATGCCTTCAACCACGAGCTCACATTCCGGCCATTGCTTCCTTCCGATCCACCGCCGAACCGCCGCCGCACCATCGCCGACCGCCGAAGCCAAAGCCGAAGACCGCCGAACCAACTCCGACCAAATTCCGTAGTTTATAGTTGAAGAAAAACAATTTCTCATTTTCGTCTTTTATGTTTTTAATTCCGTAGTTTGAATTCTAGTTTTAATTCCGTTTCGTAGTTAATCGTTTTCTAGGATCTTAATATTTATATTCGAACATCATTTGCTATTTTAATTCAAGTTTTTAGTTAATTTCGTAGATTTACATATTCTGTTATTTCGTGCCTTAGTTAATTTAAATTTCATTCATGCTAGATCTAGGGTTATTCGTGTTTATGTTTCTATTCTGTAAACTGTCCCAGTTGCCCAACCGAAGCGTCTGCATGAGTAGCTAAACTTTTTAGGGTCCGACAGAATGTGAATGCACACGTGAACAGCACATGAGGCTTAGGTGTTCATAATTAATCAAAAGGGCTTCGGGATAATTCTAAATTAATTAATCTGGCTAGTAATTTAGGCTTGATCACCCAATTTAGGCTTGATCACCCTAGGTTACGCAGTTTGTTGCTAACTTAGTACTTCCATCGTTTCTCGTGGAACAAGGCTAAGTAAGTACAAAAATTATTCGTTAGAGTAATTGGATTAAACCGATAGGAGACTATTAGATGCCCAACATACGAGTAGGCTCTTATACTAGGCTCCCTTAGTTCGATAAAGCTATCTAGCTATTAAATCTATTGATTGCCCAACAACGTAGGTTGTAGCTAGGTTAGGGTAGTAGCCATTTCGATGCCCAACATGTCGGTTACCGACTAAGTAAGTGGGAGTGAGGATCACGCAGTTTAAGTTACGGTCGTCTATAACTAGTAGATTCTTGAGATTAATTCATATTAAGTGCCGAGGATTGGAATAAAGTGTGTGTGAATATTCTGCTGGACCTGCCTTTCAGTTGCCCAGTTAATACAGTTTAATTTCCGTTTTCAATTTTTATACTTGCTTTTAGTTTTACAAGTTCTTAGTTTAATAGGAAACCCAAATCTTGCGTGGTTGCTAACCAAAACCCTAGATAAGTAGGAAAATAAAGTGTCTAGTCGTCCGTTCCCTGTGTTCGATACCTGTGAACTATACTGACATAATTCTCTGATTTTTGCAGGATTATTTGGTGCAATACAGCGATCACCAAATTGGTGTCGTTGCCGGGGAACGGTGTTAACTAGTTTTCTTTAATTTTTCTACTAATCTCTCTTTTGTGCTTTTAGATGTTGCATGAGCAGGTCTTCCAAGCTTAATCTAATATTTGATCATGAGATCGAGAAATCAGCAAAGAGGAATCGGAAGGAGACAAAGCTGCAAAAGCAACAGAATCTGTCCAAGGCAGCAGACGTATCAAATGCCCAACCAGGAGACAGAACAGACGTCGTTGATCCGATCAGTGATTCAGAACCCGAGACTGTTTTGTTCGACAGACCACGGCAAAACACTCTAGTAACAAGCTCAGAATCAGAGGAGGAAGAGATGGAGGACGAAGTACACAATCCACAACACTTGAGGATGAATACCGGATCGCTTGACATGGGAGCGGACCTACCCGGTCCAATCCAAATCACTACTACAGAATAAATTGATGTCAAGCTGAACATGGTCGCTGCCATGCCGAAGTTTTATGGAAGGACGAACGAGAATCCAAATTCCTTTTTGGCGTCGTTCAACCAAGTGTGTAATCTGCACCGGCAGGGCAATCTGGACGCTTTCAAGCTCAAGGCCTTTCCATTCACTCTTCAAGACGGAGCACAAGCGTGGTTCTCAAGTTTAAAGCCAAACACGATCACGACGTGGGCCCAGATGCGTACGGTCTTCTTAAAGAAGTATTTCCCATAGTCAAAGACAAATGCATTAAAGAAGCAGATTTTTGGGATTTCTCAAGAACTCGACGAGACCTTTGGCACATACTGGGAGAGATTTGGACAACTCGTCAATAGTTGTCTGAACCATGGCTACTCAAATGTGGAGCTTCTACAGATTTTCTATCAAGGGATGACAGACGAAGCTAAAGCCATGGTTGATATCGGTCTGAGGGGGAATTTCCATACAAGCCTCTACGAAGATGCAAGGAATATAATCGAAGGACTTGCGGAATCCACCTCACATTACAAAGGACCGAGGCCAACAAGGAGAGCTGTAAATTGGTCTCACTCCGACTACTTGGATGAGATCGATAGTAAAGTTGAGACGAAATTTAGCCTATTGTAAGACAAGCTCGACTTGATACTTAAGCAAAACACTCCTGCCCCAAGCCGATCAAATGCCGATCATGCATGTGGAGCATGTGGAGAAAAAGGGAATACATTACTACAATGTCCGGGAGAAGAAGTAAACGCAGCTGGAAATTAGAGCGGACAACAAGGGGTTCATCCAAACCTTCGATGGAGGCAACCGGAAGAACAATTTCAACCAAGGAATCCGCCTCAACAACAATTTCAGCAGCCATACCAGCAGCAACAAAATTATCAGCAGTCATACCAGGCTCCTAATCAGAATGGCTACCAGCAGGCGTACATGCCTCCGCATCAAAGGCAGTTTCAGCAGCAGAGTGCTCCAGTTGCCCAACCAAAGCACCATAATCCATTGGAAAAACTTTTGGCTGAAATGGTTTCTTCGCAGAAGGACAGCACTGCATTTCAACAACAATTGCAGCGGGAGATCAATCAGACAAAGAAGGATCAGCAAGCCACGATGGATCAGTTGGCCAAGCAAATGAGTAAGCTGAATTCTACCATGCAGGAGATGAAGAATTCTCAAGGGCAGCTTCCAGCTCAAACCCAGCAAAATCTAAATGCCCATAACTGCAATCAGATTACGCTGCGTGGAGGAAAAGAACTGCCTGGTCCGATTGTGCAATCGAGACACCCAGAAAAACTGGCAGAAAAGAAGAAGGCCGCGGAACAGCCTGCACAAACCTACCAACCAGAAGAACAGCATGCTGAAGATGCTGAACCAGAACAGGAAGAGGAGACTTTCCCGACTAGCCAATCGGAGTCTGAACCGATACTTCCTCCACCATTTCCGGAAGCCTTGGAAAGAAAAAGAACGCCGAACAAGGAAAGCATGGATTACATGAAGTTGTTTGAGAAATTAGAGATAAATATCCCTTTCCTTGAAGCCGTAAAGATTCCCAAGTTCGGGAAATTTGTGAAGGACTTCATTGCTGGAAAAGTTCCCAAGTCCGGGAAAGTCTTGTTCGATCACACAGTGTTGGCAATTATACAGAAGATGCTTCCTGCCAAATGTGCCGACCCAAGTATGTTCACACTTCCGTGTCTGATGGGTGATGTCATGATTAAACAAGCCATGTGTGATCTAGGAGCTCTATCAACGTTATGCCTTTATCTGTATATAATCAATTGGTAGGAGCTGAGTTAATATCCACTAAAGTGATTATCCAATTACCAGATAGGTCATGCATTGCTCCGATTGGTTTACTTGAGAACATTTTAGTCAGAATTAACAACTTTGTCTATCCGGCGGATTTTTATGTAATTGACACGAATGATAAGCAAGTTGAAGGAACTGCGGGAGTGTTATTGGGTAGGCCATTTTTAAAGACAGTAAAGGCTATAATTAATGTGGATGAGGGTTCTATAACTGTGACATATCATAATGAAACTTATGTTCATAGGATAACTGAAGCACTAAAGAAACCCTACGATCATGAAAATGAGAATGTTTTTTCTACTGACTCCGTTGATACAATTGTCCAAGAATATCTTGAGACATATGTGGTGCAGGATAAAATGGAAGTTACCTTGACTCAAGGGCTGACCGAAGAAGACGTCAAAGATATGAGGGATGAGGAGATCAGAGAAAGCATCTTAGCTCTGTACGCAGCTCCAAAATTGGAAACTGTCAGCAATGTGTCTCAGTTGCCCAACTGAGACACTTCTGAGAAACTGTTGCCATCGATCGTCAAAGCTCCGAAGCTGGAACTTAAACAACTCCCTACACATCTGAAGTATGCATATCTGGGAGAGAATGAGACACTACCCGTCATCATCAACAAGGAGCTTGATGACAATCAAGAGACGACATTGCTTGAATTTTTGAGGAAGCATAAAAAGGCTATCGGCTGGACTTTAGCCGACATTACCGGTATAAGTCCCGACGTATGCGAGCATTCGATTTTGATGGAGCCTGACAGCAAGCCTTTCCGCGATCAACAAAGGAAGCTAAATCCCAATATGCGGGAGGTCGTACTAAAGGAAGTTTTGAAGCTGTTGTCAATGGGTATAATTTACCCTATATCGGATAGCAAATGGGTAAGTCCCGTGCACGTCGTGCCGAAAAAGTTCGGATTCCAAGTGGTGGAAAATGAGAAGAACGAATTGGTTCCGGTACGTTTAGTGACGGGATGGCGCATGTGCATCGATTACCGGAAGCTGAATTCGGCTACACACAAGGATCATTTCCCGCTTCATTTCATCGATCAAATGCTAGAGAGACTTGCAGGGCAAGTCTATTTCAGTTTTCTAGACGGATATAGCGGCTATTTCCAAATCCATGTTCGAGAAGAGGATCAAGATAAGACGACGTTCACATGTCCATATAGAACGTTTGCCTACCGCCGAATGCCGTTTGGGTTGTGTAACGCACCGGGCACCTTTCAGAGGTGCATGATGAGTATATTCTCGGACCTTATCGAGAATTGCATAGAAGTCTTCATGGACGACTTCACCATTTACGGTGACTCTTACACTGCGTGTTGAAAAATCTAGACAAGGTCCTAGCCCGGTGCGTAGAAAAGAATTTGGTATTAAACTATGAAAAATGCCATTTCATGGTGACCGAGGGGATTGTGCTCGGTCACATCGTTTCAAGAAGAGGAATCAAAGTTGACAAAGCCAAAGTCGAGTCCATAGCCAAAGTCAGTAGAAAAGAGGAAGTTCGCGGTTTTCTAGGGAACGTCGATTTTTATCGGCGTTTTATCGAAGATTTCACGAAGATAGCTCAACCATTGACAAGGCTATTGCAAAAAGAGATCGACTTCGATTTTGATGACAAGTGTAAGGAGGCCTTTGCCCTCCTGAAAGACAAGCTTACAACAGCTCCGGTGATGCAGCCGCCGGATTGGAACAAGCCCTTCGGAATTATGTGCGATGCCTTCGATTGGGCAATCGGAGAAGTGCTGGGATAGAAATTCGGAAAGGAGAGCCACGTGATTTACTATGCATCAAAGACATTGAATCCGGCTCAATGCAACTATTCCACCATAGAGAAGGAGTTGTTGGCAATTGTGTTTGCCTTTGATAAATTCCGTTCTTATTTACTCAGCTCAAAGAAAATCGTCTATACCGATCATGCCGCCGTCAAGCTTCTCCTTGCAAAGAAGGAATCAAAGCCAAGACTTATCCGATGGATTCCTTTACTACAAGAATTCGATTGTGAGGTGAAGGACAAGAAAGGAGATGAAAATCATGTGGCGGACCACTTAAGCCGATTAAATCAAGAAGATAATGGAGAGCCGATTAAATCAAGAAGAAAATCGTGTTGTTGCAGGATTTCTCCGTGCTAACATTTTTTTGCATATTTGGAGTGCCTAAAGCTATAATAAGCGACCAAGGCACACACTTTTGCAACCGCACCATAGAATCATTAATGAAGAAGTATGGAGTAGCTCACCGAGTCTCTACCGCTTACCATCCTTAATCAAATGGACAAGATGAAGTTTCTAATCGAGAAATCAAGGTTATATTGGAGAAGACTATCAATCCATCAAGGAAGGATTGGAGTACGATGCTGGATGACGCCTTATGGGCTTATCGGACAGCTTATAAAACTCCTCTCGGAATATCTCCGTACAGATTGATGTTTGGTAAGCTATGTCATCTGCCTGTGCAACTGGAGCACAAAGCTTGGTGGGCTGTAAAGAAAATCAACATGGACCCAGCCGAATGTGCTAAGGAACGAAAATATCAGCTTCAAGAGCTGGAAGAGATTCGGATGGAGTCCTATGACGCAGCCATGCGATACAAAGATCGTACTAAGGCATGGTATGATAAGGCCATTCGTTTGAAGATGTGGACTCTTTACCGTAAATGGCCATTGCCTTAAAATCTACCATGCAACCGCTATGATGGAAGATGTGGACGAGCAAGGCTTGTCCATTCCCTCTTACGCTTGACTCTTTGAAGAGGAGGTCTAGCCGAAGACGCTAAAGAGAGGCGCTACCGGGAGGCAACCCGCATTTGCTATTTCAATTTATTTCAATTTTTCGTATTTTTATTTATTTTTGCCATTTTTATGCTTGGTGTTTTTCTTCTTATTTTTCAGAGTTTTGGCTAAGGAAGAAAAAGGGTTAAAAGTGTGAGGAAAAAGAAATTGTTGTGGTAAATCAAGAAGAGAAGAAGTCTGGGAGACCAAATAGTAATTCCGGAAGTATAAAGGACCCAATTGATGTTTCCAAAGTTTTTGAAGGGTCAAATTGAAAGAAGGAAGCTTTGATGGGGCCTATTGAAGTTTATAAAGATTGGAGGCCTTAATTGCATAAAGATGGGTGTTGGTCTCGAGAGCACGTTCAGGTGTAGAGGGGGGGGATGAATACACCTGAAACCGATTTTTCTCAACTTAAACACGAACAGTTCTTTTCAGGATGATGTCGTACTGAACAAGTTCAGCAGACCAGATAGCTATTCTGAATCGTGTTGGCAGAATGACTGACTCTTCTGAGATCTACTAGCTAACTGAGCGTCATAATTCAGTATCTTGTAGATAGAGTTCAGTGGTGCGGAATAGTGTAGGCCCAATTCAGTTGAGTTTGAAAAACGTTTTTAATCAAACCGTTTCAGTAGATTAGTGCGATCTTTTAATTTTGCTGAAACTCAGTTGAATGATTTTAAAAGATAGTTTTTAGTATGAACAGTTAAAAGCAATGCAACAGTAAATAGAACAAAAACGAGAGACACAGATTTTTAAAGTGGTTCGGACACTGAAATCCTACGTCCACTGTCCCGAAAGATCAGGAGGCTATGTATTATACTGAGTTAGTCTCAGTCAGCTTGTACACTGGATAAAGCTGCGTCTTGGAATTTATACTGAGCATGTCTCAGTTTACATTGTTATCAAACTGAAGTGTTTGACAAACTCTCTAACTATGAAGGAGTCCTTTTACAATAAGGATTAGTTCAAATATGAACTCCTTCGTCTAAGCTATGGATATATTCTTATGAGCTTAGGTTAGAGGGATTGGGAACGAGAAGGTAGCTTCTAGAACGACGAACAGCTGAATATTGCTTTGAGTTCGTGTACCATCGTTTGGATACTAGAGGCTTGATTTGATCGGTTCAGCTTTGTTCCCTAAGAGCTAGGATGTAGTCTTTCGCCGGAGATATATTCTTCGAACTTCTCGCGGAAGACTTAGGCTTTTCGGTTTTTGCTCGTTTAAATGCTCTCTGTTCGTGTATGCGTCTCGTTCGTTATTGTGTTCGTTGTCGTGAGCTTCAAATCTTGAATAATCCCTCTATTTATAGAGAAGAGATTAGGAAAGATCCGTTGGAGACGATGATCCTTTATCTCTCTCTTTTGGTAGCTAACGGCTCTTTTGAAGTAGAGTAACAGTGTCCTTTCCCTCCTTTTCTGGAAAGTTGTTGACTTGCAGCTTTAGTAGGTGTAGGACACGTGTCTTCTTGTCATTTACCGAGGTTCAGAAGGTAGTTGAGACAGAACAGACTTCGAGGCAAACTGAAGCTGACTTCTCTCTTCCTCGTATTTGACTATGCTGATTGTCTTTCAAAAGATCTGACAGTTCAGAAGACTTTCTTGCCGTTGCTGAGTCTGATCTCTGATTCAGTAGTGACTTTGCTGCTGAGTTGGTTCTACTGAAGATCAACTCTGAGTGCAGTGAACTACTCCTGTTGAGTTCAGTTCTACTGACTCCTTTCAGTATACTGCTCCTGCTGAGTCCAGTATAGCTGAGTCTTCTACTTCTGGTGCTGAGGCTGATAAGCTACTGAATGCTTGAACCAGGCAGAGTGTCTGCTGAGTCTGAGACCTCAGAGAAAAACAAAATACAAGGTAACGGTTCACCAATCAATATAGGGTTTTGGGATCTTCAATTCTTCAGACTAGTTCAGAGCACAAGGCTACTGAATATATGTCAGTACAGAAGACATAATCATTTCCCACTATATGCAACACTGCTGAGGATAGAATCATCACCCAACAATGGGGTTCATTCTATCAATTGTGCAAGTGGAGGGGTCAAAGTGAAAAGTTTTGTACTTTAAAAGGGGAGAGATCATGAAACCCTACCTACTTGACACTATTCAACCATCTTTCTCTCTCTAAGCCGCCGCCCTCCTCCTTCTCTCTATAAGTTTTTCAAGTTCCACCACCATAACCCGATCAGTTGTACAACCGAGAGACTATGCCGCCGAAGAAGAAGTCTGGACTCTGAGCCGCTGCACAATGGTTCACCGCGTACAAAGCCGACCCGGAGACACAGCGCCGCCGCACCGCCGCTGATGCCGCCGCCCTAGCTATAGTACCTTTCCAACAAGTTCCCTTTGACGATACCGAAGTCTCACCACCGCCGGCGTTCACGTACGAACCGGAGTAAGAGGAAGATTCGCAAACTCAATTTTCAAACTTCGTCACAGAATCTTCTTCTCCTTCGAAACCGCCAAGGAGACGGTTACGTAGTTCCACGGGAGTTCGAATTCAAGAGCCGATCTAACCACCAAGGGCAGATCTCATGGAAACCACACCTAAGGAGTCTCCCGAGCCTACGCCGCCACCGTCTTCGCCTCGCCGATCTCGCGCCCATCGGTCTTTCGTCCGACATCCCGGCGAAGCCTCGTCCTCTCAACCACCTCGTTCTCCGCACACAGTGTACGAGTGGTTGCCATTTGTGGATCAAGCTAGAGTTTCTCAACCGGCACCGCTACCGCAATATTACGGAGGCATGAATTGGATGGAGAGTGTACATGGTGAATTGTCGAGCGAAGACCAAGACTCGGACTACGTGTCCAATGACCATGACGGCACCTACGAAGGAGACTTCAACTTGAGTGGTCTTTCTCTAGTCGATTCTGACTCCACATCCGCCTTCCCGCAAGAAAATGAATATGGTAACCGCACCATAATTCACTTGGACACGCCCGAAGCCATCGCCGCCCTCTCTCGTTTTGAGATCGAGTACTTGGACGACTGGAACTTGGAGCGCGAAGCAAAGGAGTACTGGAGAGGACGCCTAATCGACCGTGAGTTCCTTCGTCGAACGGGTAATATCAATCCTTTCTTTAGGTACTTTAATCGAATTGGTTGGTCTTGGTTATTAGAGTCTCATCATTATATTTGCTACAAGGAGTTAGCTAAAGAGTTTTTCACTACTTTCCATTTTGAGCATGATAAGGATTTATATGAGCCATGTATAGCCTTTCGCTTGTTTGGGAATAATTATCATCTTTCTTTGGCCGAATGGAGTGCGCGTTTAGGCATCACGACTTTTGACCATTTCTGTTGGGTGATGATTCTATCCTCAGCACAGCAATACTTGGCGGGAAATGATTATGTCTTCCATACTGACATACACTCAGTAGGCTTGTGCTCTGAGTGAGTATATGAAGATTTGAAGATCCCAAAACCCTATCCTGATCGATGAACCATTACTTTGTATTTGATTTTGTCTCTGAGGTTTTAGACTCAGCAGGTACTCTGCTCTGGTTTAGGCGTTCAGTAGATTATCAGCCTCAGCACCAGAAGTAGAAGACTCGGTATATACTGGACTCAGCAGGAGCAGTATGCTGAAAGGAGTCAGTGGAACTAAACTCTGCAGGAGTAGTTCACTGTACTCAGAGCTGATCCTCAGTAGAACCATCTCAGCATATTCCTACTGAATCAGAGATCAGACTCACCAATGGCCAAACAGTCTTCTGAACTGTCAGATCTTTTGAACGACAATCAGAATAGTTAAATACGAGGAAGAGAGAAGTCAGCTTAAGTTTTGCCTCGAAGTCTGTTCTGTCTCAACTACTTTCTAAACCTCGAGAAATGACAAGCAGACACCTGTCCTATACCTACTAAAGCTGCAAGTCAACAACTTTCCGGAAAAGGAGGGAAAGGACACTGTTACTCTACTTCAAAAGAGCCGTTAGCTACCCAAAAGACAGAGACAAGGGATCATCGTCTCCAACGGATCTTTCCCAATCTCTTCTCTATAAATAGAGGGATCATTCAAGATTTGAAGAACACATAAACACGACCGAGAACAAAAACACAAGAACACAGAGCATTCAAACGAGCAAACCAAAAAGCCAAAGTCTTCCGCAAGAAATCCGATGAACATTCTCTGGTGAAAGACTACAACCTAGCTCATAGGGAACCAAGCTGAACAGATATACAAGCCTCTAGTATCCAAACGACGTTACACGAACCCAAAGCTTAACTCAGCTGTTCATCGTTCTAGAAGCTACATTCTCATTCCCTATCCCTCTAACCCTAAGCTCAATCGAATATATCCATAGCTTAGACGAAGGAGTTCATATTCGAACTTGATCCTTATTGCAAAAGGGCTCCTTCATAGTTGGAGAGTTTGTCAAACACTTTAGTTTGATAACTGTGTAAACTGAGACTTGCTCAGTATAAGTTCCAAGACGCAGCTTTGTCCAGTGTACAAGCTGACTGAGACTAACTCAGTATAATACATAGCCTCCTGATCTTTCGGGACAGTGGACGTAGGATTTTTGTGTCCGAACCACTTTAAAAATCCGTGTCTCTCGCTTGTGTTTCTATTTACTATTGCATTGATTTTAACTGTTCATACTGAGAATTATCTTTTAAAATCATTCAACTGTGTTTCAGCAAACTTAAAAGATCGCACTAATCTGCTGAAGCTGTTTTATTAAAAATGTTTTTCACTCAACTGAATTGGGTCTACACTTTCCGCACCAATGAACTCTATCTGCTCATACTGAATTCTGACGCTCTGTCAATTAGCAGATCTCAGTAGAGTCAGTCACTTTGCCACACGATTCAGAACAACTATCTGGTCTGCTGAACTTGCTCAGTACGACAATCATCCTGAAAAGGACTATTCGTGTTTTAAGTTGAGAAATCGGTTTCAGGTGTATTCACCCCCCCCTCTACACCTGAACGTACTCTCGGGACCAACAATTGGTATCAGAGCAGGAGTTCTGTAAGACTCTTGTTATCTTTAAACTTGTCTACTTGAACGGATCCAAAAAACGTTTTCACTGCATATCATTCTTCATTCATATTATTATGTCTGATATGTCAGGTATAAGGATGGTACCCATGTTCTCAGTAGAGAACTATGGTGTATGGCGGGTCAGAATGCAGGCTCATCTGACCTCCCTCCACGACAGTATGACACAAGTACTTGAGGAAGGACCTATCGTTCCCATGATCGATAGTGTCGTAGCTCAGGACCCAGCAAATGGAGGACGGATGGTGACCGGGAAGAAGATTCCCAAGGATAGAATTCTCTTCACCCCTGAGGAGAAGAAGCTTCATAACTTAGACCGCGTCGCCAGAAACGCCATACTGACCACCTTAAGTGATTCTTATCTCGGCAGAGTTCAGGAATGCAACACTGCAAAAGAACTCTGGGATGCTCTAGCGCTAATGAGTCGGGGGACTCAGAAGATCAAAGCCAACAAGCTGGCGCTAGAACTCCAAAAGTTGGAGAGGTTGTCTCTCATGCCTGGCGACACCATTGAAGATCTCACGTCAGATTTACAAATCTGATGAACTCAATCAACGAGCTGGGACAGACATTCTCTAACCGAGAAATGAATCTCAAAATATTAAGGGCACTGCCAGACGGTCACTGGACTCCTTTTGCTACTTTATTACGTCATTCTAACTTAGATATTGTTACTCCTGACCATATCTTTTCAGAACTTCAAGCAGAGGAATTCGAGTTTGACAGACCTCAAAGGAAGCAGTGAGCTGAAGCTGACACCAAAATCGACCATGCTTTCAAAGCATCAGTCAGCACAACATCACCAACTTCGAATAAGACTGAACCTTCACTCAACGATACACAAGAAGGAAGTCTCGCTCAGAAGTACGCACTGCTTGCCGTGAAGTATCAGAAAGAGAAGGAGCGGCGGAGAAAAGTGACTAAAGCCTATCGAGAATCGAAAGGTAAGTCTGAATACACGCCAAAGCGCACTCCTGACTCACATACTTCTGAATGCAGAAAAAGAGATGACTCAGCACCATCAAAAGACAGTGAAAGCAAAGAAGAAAGAGTCATCTCCTGCTACAACTGCAAAAAGCCAGGACATTATCAGTATGATTGTCCTGAGTTCAGTAGTGCTGAACGAGCAACACGCAAAGCAAGGAGAGAGAAATTCCCCAAGAAGAGACAAGCATACATAGCTGGCGAAGTCTCCGACGACTCAGAGGAAGTCGACTCCTTCATGGACTCATCCGAGGAAGAAGCAACTTTCATGGCCCTAGAGCTTGAAGCTGAAGAAAGTGCTGAAAAGTGTCTAATGGCAGGAGAAGAGGATGAGGTAAATTCTCACGAATCTTTTAACTCTCCTTCACACTGCACACGCGAAACCATTTCAGGAGTAGACGAGAATCTGGACGTCAGTACAGCATATGAAGAACTTCTAGACGAACAGATTCAAATGAGTATGAAGCTCAGTAAGACTCTTCAGGAGTTGAATACCCTGAAAATGGAAAATCAGAGACTTTCTCAGAAAAGTCAGGACACTACTGAGTCAGAAGGACTTGTGTTGAGACTCAGGGAGGAGATAAACTCTCTGATGGCCAAGTCTCAGCATCAAGAAGATCAAATCTCAGTTCTGTCCAAGGACTTGACTCAGAAAGATACTGAACTGAGTCTGCTGAAGCAAGAACTATCAGGACTTCAGACTGAGCATGATATACTGAAGAAAAGTGATGATGTCTGGAGAAGCCTGATGACTGAGCGGTACCTGGGCGCTGAGAAGAAGCTAGAGGCTATGCTAGCAAGCAACAAGCCCAAGCATTGCAAGGAAGGACTTGGTTTCAGCCAGGGTACCTCCTCATCTGCCCCAGTACACTCAGAAGACCGGCTTGCTGATAGGTTTGTTCGAGGGGAACAATCAACGCAGATATTCTGAACCCCCTAGCCAAGAACAAACAAAACCCCCCAGTTCAGTCAAGGGGGAACCAGCAAATCCAAGTGGGCTGATCAGTACGGACCTCCTCAGCTGACACATCCAGCTCAAAATGGTTCATATTATTATGATCCTATAGTAAGAAGAGGACCCAAGAGTCAGAAGAAAAAGAAAGTCGTACAGAAGGCAAAGGTCAACAGTCCACCATCTCAGAAGATCCGGACTCCTAAACCAGAAAAGCCTCAGAAGTCAGCAGTGACCAGTCCAGTGGTCAAATATGTTGACTCAAGTGGAAAGAAGTTGTCTGAGACCACCAGGGTCGTAAGACAAATATGGGTTACAAAAACTGACATCTAAGGACCCAAAATCAAAAATAAAGGGTACCTGAATATAATTATGTTTTGCAGGTGCACAAAGACCCATGGTATGTGGACAACGGATGCTCATGACATATGACATACCAAAAGAGTCTGCTGAAGAATTATATCCCTGAAGAAGGACCCCGAATCGAGTTTGGAGACAATGCTAAAGGCTACACAAGAGGATATGGAACACTCAGCATTGGAACTGCCAAAGTTCCAAGAGTATCATATGTTGAAGGACTTCACCATAACCTTCTCTCTGTTAGTTAATTTTGTGATAACTCGAATAGAGTGATATTTGACGTTGGTTTCTGTGATGTTATTGATAAATCCACAGGGAAAACAGTGTTATTAGGTTCGCGCAAGAATAATATATATGTAGCTGATTGGAACTCAGCTGAACCTGAAGCTTGTCTGTTGGCAAAGAATGACAACCGAATGGGGTGGCTGTGGCACAGAAGTCATCTCAACTTCAAAACGCTCAACAAACTTGCAAGAAACACTCTAGCAAGAGGACTGCCGAATGAAGTATTCAGCAAAGACACTCAGTGTGAAGCATTTATGAAGGGAAAGCAAACAAGACATCAAAATCCACCCGTTCCATCTCCTTCCACTGATGGAATCCTTCAGCTGCTACATATGGATTTGTTCGGTCCAGTCTCTCCTGTGACGATCAGAGGTAAGAAATATGCATTAGTTCTCATTGATGACTACTCGCGCTATACATGGGTCATATTCACAGAGTTACCAAGGCCTCTACTCGCAGACTCAGGACTCCCAACCAAATTCTGGGCAGAAGCTACTGATACTGCTTGTTACACTCAGAACCGATCTTTACTGACAAAGCAACTGAAGAAGACACCATATGAACTAGGGAACGGCAGGAAACCTTCTCTATCCTATTTCCATATTTTTGGGTGTTCGTGCTTTATCCACAATAATGGGAAAGATCAGCTGAAAGCTTTTGATAGCAAGTCAGATCAGGGAGTGTTCTTAGGATACTCCCGGGTCAGCAAAGTTTTCAGAGTATTCAACTATCGAACCCTTTGCGTGGAGGAAAGCCCTCATGTTGTTTTTAATGAGTTTGCTACTAAAGACAGGAGCAATAACTCTAATTCTAAATCTGAGGACATCAGTAAGCAGCTACAGGATCTAAGCTTAAAAGACAAAGTCGAAAAGATCCAGCTTTGTTGGGATGATGATTCAGATGAGGAAACTGAAGACAAATCTACTGAATCTCAACCAGCAGCAAATGTAGCTGAGCAGATTGACTCTCCTGAACAGAGTCAATCCCTGGTAACTCAGGTCGATGAAGAAACCCCAGAGGTAACTGAGACCACTACTAAGAATAACAACTCAGGGGGAACAACTATTAATTTTCTTGAGCTGAATTCCCCTGAACCTGGTGACTCAATAGATCACACTCTCATTACTGAATTGCTTCAATCATAGAATAGTACAACTGAAATGCCTAACTCACCCACTATCTGTGTTGAACAAATTTCAGATGAAGAGCTGAAACATCGTAGATCGTGGCTGGACGCTCACACTTCTGATCTGATTATCGGAGATCCCTCAGCAAGAGTAAAAAAAAGATCCAGACTCTGTCAAGGAGAAAGCGCTTTATATTCCTGCTTCTTGTCTACTGACGAACCTCAGACGATTGAGGACACACTGAAAGATGCTGACTGGATCATAGCCATGTAGGAGGAGCTGAATCAGTTCACGAGAAACGAAGTTTGGGAGCTTGTTGATAGACCCCGACATCAACATGTAATTGGAACAAAATGGGTCTTCAAGAACAAGCGAGACGAAAACCACGTCATAGTAAGGAACAAAGCAAGACTCGTGGCAAAAGGCTACTATCAAGCTGAAGGAATAGATTTCGATGAAACGTTCGCTCCAGTTGCAAGATTGGAGGCAATTAGACTATTTCTGGCCTACGCAACACATCAAAGATTCAGAGTCTATCAAATGGATGTGAAGTCTGCTTTCCTGAATGGCGTGCTGAAAGAAGAAGTCTATCTAGAACAACCACCCGGCTTTCAGCAGGGACATCAGGTTTATAGACTCAGAAAGGCTTTGTATGGGTTAAAACAAGCACCCAGGGCTTGGTATGATACCCTATCTGAGTTTCTTCTTCAGAAAGGCACAGTAGACCGCACTCTATTCAACATTCGACTGGAAGACGATCTACTACTTGTGCAGATCTATGTAGATGACATTATCTTCGGATCAAAGAATGTCATCATGTGCCAACAGTTTGAGAAAATGATGAAGGACAAGTTCGAGATGTCAATGATGGGAGAGATGAACTACTTCCTCGGTTTTCAAGTCAAGCAATCTGAGAAGGGAATGTTCATTAATCAAGGCAAATACACTCGAGACCTCATCAAAAGAGTCGGTTGCACATCCGGCAAACCTATCAAGATCCCGATGAACACGAACATGAAGATTGATCTTGATAAGGAGGGAGTATTAGTAGACCAAACTGAATTTCGTGTTATAATTGGTTCTTTATTATACTTAACAGCTACTCGTCCTGACATAACTTATGATGTAGGTGTCTGTGCTCGATTTCAGGCGAATCCAAAGCAGTGCCATATGGACTTAGCAAAGAAGATTCTCCGCTATCTCAGAGGAACACCTAACATGGGTTTATGGTATCCAGCTGATGATAATATAGAACTAAGTGGTTATTCTGATGCTGACTATGCAGGATGTAGAATTGACCGAAAATCAACTTCAGGAACATGTCAGTTCCTTGGCAGTAAGCTGATCTCATGGTTTTCAAAGAAACAACACTCAGTGGCCACATCGACTACTGAAGCTGAATATATAGCTGCCGGAAGTTGCTGCGCCCAAATCCTTTGGCTGAGACAGCAGCTACGCGACTATGACGTCATTCAGAATGAAGTGCCAATTTTCTGCGACAGTACCAGTGCCATTGCAATCACTCAGAACCCTGTACTTCACACAAGATGCAAGCACGTGGACATCAGATATCACTTCATTTGTGACCATATCGAAAAGAAGGATATCATGATGGAAAAGATCCGTACTGACCGACAAAGGGCGGATATACCGACCAAGCCTCTAGCTGAAGCAAGATTCAGAGAACTTTCAGTAGAGCTAGGTCTGCTGGACCTACTGACTCAAGTCAGTAAGCGGATTCAGGAGAGGAGCATTCAGTAAGGGGGAATGTTCACTCTCAGTACTGAGTAAATTCAGTACGTAGAGACTCAGCAACCATCTACACGAGGTATCAGCTGACTATGATGTTCAGCTGACAGGTTTGTGTATCTCTACTCAGTAGTAACCAATAGAATAGTAATACGACTTTATGACTCAGACTCAGCATCGCATTTAATGCCCAATAGAATTGTCATTTAATATTAACGGTTTATATTTAATGCACGACATTCTATGCATAAGTTTGCTGAACTCTACCACGCATTTAATGCATGTCGTTTCATAGTTACTACTTAGGCAAATTACAACTGGCTATTGACTTAGGCGGCAACATGATCATTACCTGTAATATATCATTTAATCTTGACCGTCCATCTCATAAAGTTTATTTAAACTCAGCCGTTGATCGTTAACTATTCATCTTCACTTAGTTTTATATTTGCGATCATATCTTTGAAATCGCCATTACCTTCTTTCAAATCTTACGAGATCTTTGAGACTCATCTCTAGCAAACCTTACTTGCAAACGTATTCTCTTTCAAAAACCTCAAAGATTTCTATCGGTATGGTTTCATTTTGTTTAAACATTTGCTATGTATTCATTTTGTTCAAACAATTGGTATCATTTGGTATTCAGTATCTCTATTATATTATTTTATATCTGCTGGATACTGATATACTTGCTTGTAGCAGGTACCATGGCGAATGTAACTGTATCTGGAGGAGACACTGGATATCTCACAGTGACCACTCCCGAAAATATGCAGAAGATCTTAGAAAAGGAGCGTGTCTGGTGTGAACCAGTCATGGAGTTCGATGCCTGCAATTTGGATTTTATGGAGGAAATATTCGATGCTCTCCGGGCATCTGGACTGGAGGGATTCCTTTCGAAGAAGCCGACATTCTTCCTCCCGAGGCAGGTTGCTGAAGTCTACCTCAACTCAGACTCAGTAGCAAGAGATATTCTTGGAAGATTCACCGTACACACTATTGGAGACGCTGCACTGGAAGTAAAGCAGATGTCCATCAAGGAATCTCTTCGTAGAAGCTTCGATCTACCCTCTGAGGGAGTCAGCACCGTAGGCTATAATGACAATCAGGTGGACGACTACCTCTCAGTATTCTGCGGGAAGCCCACAGCGTTCAGAGCCACATTCCCAAAGAACACAATGCTGCCGCAGTATAGGGCTCTAGCGTACATAGTAACGCAACTGCTGACGAGCGAAGCCGGATCTTTCGATCAAGTATCCAGGCCCAAGCTGCAACTGATGATGGCTATTTATGATAGAGCCAAGATAAACTGGATGGAGTTCTTTCTCCGCGAATTCATGGCTCAAGCAGCCAAGTTTGATAAAGCATCATACAGATTGAGCGCAAAAGGCAAGCTCCTATATGGACTGAAGCTGTCTGTGATGATTCAGGACTTCTGCGCATCTGACCAGATCACGTTTAACGACAAACAATACTTCAACATGAAGAAAATCAGATTTCAGAACAGGAACGCAGCCCTTCAGCAAATTGGGTCAAGTCCCTCAGCTCAGCAGACAACGCCTCAGAAGACCGCGCCAACAAAGAAGCGGTCTCCTCAAGCCAAAACGCCTAAGGTACCGGCGAAGCGACTGAAGAAGACTACTCCTGTCGTGCCTACTGAACCAGAGGCAGTATCGGAGGCAATTGCTGAACAAACTGCACCACAGCAGCAGCTGAGAGATGAATCGGAGTCTTCTGAAAAGACTCAGTCAGTGGAGAAAGTCGTCTCCACTGAAAATGCAGAAGTAGTGGACCAAGGGGTCCAGGCTGAAGAAGTTCAGGAAGGAGACCTTCAGGCCTTGGACAGCCCCTTCGATGTTCCACCACTCAGCAGTCTGCCATCTGCTAAGAAACAGACGTCAACAATCGACATAGAAGATTTTGAGATGGCATCTGAAGAAGAATCTTTCGGGATGGAAGCCTCAACTATCTAATCTCGAGCATCCCGGGAGATTACAGTACATATTCCAGAGATTGCTGGCCACCCAGATCTAGTGGTCATTGCCAAGTAGGCCAGACTCCATATGCTACTGAGGTTCCAAGAGTGGCACAACATGCTACGTCTCATTTTCCATCACTCCTGCGAGCAACTTCATGAGGAGGAACTGAGGATCAGGCAGCAAATAGGCTACTCAGAGCCTGTTGACCTCGGCACTCTTGAAGATCTAAGGGCAGCCATGCTGGCCCTGCTGCATGATCGACAGCAGGCCTCCAGCTCAGCTCCCTCAGATGGGTCTGACCCCGATGGTCAGGACCCACCCTGTGATTCAGGCCCTGAGAAGCCTGATGAGGGAACTCAACAGGACAAGGATACATCTCAAACTGAATTACCACTCAGTATCCTTGCTCCTGAAAAGTCGGCGGCTGGTACTTCTGAACCTGCTCAGCTCTTGCTTGAGTCAGCATTCGAAGTAGCGCCTAGCCCCAAAGGCCGACGATCGAAGTCAGTGGCGAAGGCTCTCAGAAGCCAGGGCACTCAGAACCGCGCCCTTGCCAAAGCAGTCCACAAGGTGTGGAAGCAGACTGCTCAGGCCACTAGCGCAGAGCTTCAGGGGCTGAAGAATATACTGTCAGAATCAGCCACCCCTGACGTCTCCACCATCGTATCCGAAGCGCTGGCCAAGCAGAAAGCTGACTTCGATACTCAGCTTAGACAGATTCAGGAAGGCCAGAATCAATTGCTCGAAAAATTCAAGGCTGCTCAAACCTCACATACTGAATCAGTCACAGCCATATCCCAGGCCAACGAGCTCAGACTCGCCTCTATCCAGAAGGCCTTGGAGGATAAGGTTGATACACAGCTGAACGAGTTCAAGGCAGCAGCAGATCTTTCTCACAAGCAGTACAAAGATGAAATGACCAGTGAGAAGAATGAGCTGCACGAGGCACTGACCAAAATCCATACACGACTAGATGAACTATCAGCCTCGTACAAAAGCCTGAACCACAAGGTATCTGCTCCAACCCCGATCATATTTGTTGATGCCAAAAAGGGGGAAAAGATAGCCTTGGTGGAAAAGGTATCTAAGTCGGAAAACATAGCCAAGGATGGAGGAAAGAAAAAGGAAACCCCAAAGGCTAAGGAGCAGGTACTGAAGACAAGGTCAGTAGCAGGAGCAAGCTCAGCTCAGACAACTGCTCCTACTGAACCTACTGGTGAGGCCCAGGGTGTCTCAGCTAGAATCAGAGCAGAGACTGGCCCAAGTGGCTAAGGAACCAGGGAACAAGCAACTCAAGAAACCCAAACCCCTCTGGACATAATCAAAGAGGTTGTTGAGTATGTTGACTTGGAGGAATCAGAAGAGGAAGAGGCTCCTCTCCCACCTCCAGTCGAAGGCAAAGGAAAGAAAGTCCTAAAGCTCCCGACCCCTCCCTCCAAGAAATCTAAGAGATATATCAGTAAGGAGGAGGAGGCTCAGATAGCAGCTGATGAAAGACTGGCTAGGGAGATAGCCGAAGCTGAAGCAGCTAACAAGCCAAAAGCTAAGCCAACTAAAAGAAAAACAAAGGCTCCAGCACTCGGCGGAAAGAAACCTGCTAGGTTGTCTCCTAGAAAGCTGAGACTTGAGGATGATGAAGACAGAGAAAAGGAGAAGCAACAGCAGCAATCTACTGAGCAGCAAGGCAAATCAAAAGAAACATCTTCGACGCCTATTGACTCAGAACAAGAGCATAAGCCTTCTTACACTCCTTATGAAGCTCAAGACAGAGAAATGGAAGAAATCTGGGCTCAGTTGGACAGATACTTATACAGAGGAGAAGAGGCTAGACAGATCGAAGCCGCCAGACAGAGAATTCATATGGCAGATCTGGAAGCTCTAAGGATAAGGACAGAGAAAGAAGCAAGGCTAAGGGTCCCGTCTAAGTCTGATATTCCCTATAGATACAGAAAATTCAGAAAGCCTTCAGACCTGAAGACCTACAGATGGCCAAGGACAGACGAATGGATACCAATAGAATTCACACAGAGGTGGGGAGCGCTGAAGATCGAATTCATAAAAAGAAACTACTTTTGGAGTTTCTGGACTGACAAGCGCAAGGTAGAAGCCTATACTGAATTCATCATGATAGCTGACCTAGACATGTACGCTTGGATGCAAAAAGCTGTTAAAGAGAATGTCGAAGTCAGAGTTCCAGATCCCAGGATTATACCGCCCCCTCGTAGACTTGATGGTTCCATCCACTACGGCATAATTGAGAAGGAAGTGAAGAACGCTGCTGAAGCTAAATTTCTTCAAGAAGACGAGCCAGCGGACTTTGCTGAGATTCAGAAGCTGCGGAAGAACACATATCGGATGTATGGAGTACCCCTTCCTGAAGATTCAGCTCAAGAATTCAAGGACAGGATTGGTCAATTCAAGTGATGTTCACCTTCTGTATTCTTTTTTATTAGCTAGCAGAGATATACTTGTAGTGAACTTTCTATATATTCAATATATTTCTGTTTGGCTTTGACAATACCTTATTATCTGAATAAGCCGTGTTCTGTCTTATGCTTAACACTTGGGATAACTAAAGTGATTACTGACTCACACACTCACTGCTTTATTTATTTGTCAGTAGCCGCTTAGATTCTGATAGACTTGCGCTATAGGGGGAAATTGTTTTCCTTGTAAAGGGGGAAATTGTTAAGTCAGGGGGAATGCTTAGTATCTATATTCTGATTCTCTCCCCTGCTCCCTTTAGTAGTCTAGAACTTGAAGAACAATCCTACTTGAAATTGTTAGGTTTTGGCATCATCAAATAGGGGGAAATTGTTGGGTGATGATTCTATCCTCAGCACAGTAATACATGGCGGGAAATGATTCTGTCTTCCATACTGACATACACTCAGTAGGCTTGTGCTCTGAGTGAGTATATGAAGATTTGAAGATCCCAAAACCCTGTCTTGATCGATGAACCATTACTTTGCATTTGTTTTTGTCTCTGAGGTTTCAGACTCAGCAGACACTCTCTCTGGTTTAGGCGTTCATTAGATTATCAGCCTCAGCACCAGAAGTAGAAGACTCAGTATATACTGAACTCAGCAGGAGCAGTATGCTGAAAGGAGTCAGTGGAACTAAACTCAGAAGGAGTAGTTCACTGTACTCAGAGCTGATCCTCAGTAGAACCATCTCAGCATATTCCTACTGAATCAGAGATCAGACTCAGCAACGGCCAGACAGTCTTCTGAACTGTCAGATCTTTTGAACGACAATCAGCATAGTCAAATACGAGCAAGAGAGAAGTCAGCTTCAGTTTTGCCTCGAAGTCTGTTCTGTCTCAACTACTTTCTAAACCTCGACAAATGACAAGCAGACACCTGTCCTATACCTACTAAAGCTGCAAGTCAACAACTTTCCGAAAAAGGAGGGAAAGGACACTGTTACTCTACTTCAAAAGAGTCGTTAGCTACCCAAATGAGAGAGACAAGGGATCATCGTCTCCAACGGATCTTTCCCAATCTCTTCTCTATAAATAGAGGGATCATTCAAGATTTGAAGAACACAGAGACACGACCGAGAACAAAAACACAAGAACACAGAGCATTCAAACGAGCAAACCGAAAAGCCTAAGTCTTCCGCAAGAAATCCGAAGAACATTCTCCGGCAAAAGACTACAACCTAGCTCATAGGGAACCAAGCTGAATAGATATACAAGCCTCTAGTATCCAAATGACGTTACACGAACCCAAAGCTAAACTCAGCTGTTCGTCGTTCTAAAAGCTACATTCTCGTTCCCTATCCCTCTAACCCGAAGCTCAATCGAATATATCCATAGCTTAGACGAAGGAGTTCATATTCGAACTTGATCCTTATTGTAAAAGGACTCCTTCAGAGTTGGAGAGTTTGTCAAACACTTTAGTTTGATAACTGTGTAAACTGAGACTTGCTCAGTATAAATTCCAAGACGCAGCTTTGTCCAGTGTACAAGCTGACTGAGACTAACTCAGTATAATACATAGCCTCCTGATCTTTCGGGATAGTGGACGTAGGATTTTTGTGTCCGAACCACTTTAAAAATCTGTGTCTCTCGCTTGTGTTTCTATTTACTGTTGCATTGATTTTAACTGTTCATACTGAGAATTATCTTTTAAAATCATTCAACTGAGTTTCAGCAAACTTAAAAGATCGCACTAATCTACTGAAGCTGTTTTATTAAAAACGTTTTTCACTCAACTGAATTGGGCCTACACTTTTCGCACCACTGAACTCTATCTGCTGATACTGAATTCTGACGCTCAGTCAGTTAGCAGATCTTAGTAGAGTCAGTCACTTTGCCACACGATTCAGAACAGCTATCTGGTCTGCTGAGATTGTTCAGTACGACAATCATCCTGAAAAGGACTGTTCGTGTTTTAAGTTGAGAAATCGGTTTCAGGTGTATTCAACCCCCCCCCTCTACACCTGAACGTGCTCTCGGGACCAACAATTTCCTTGAGTTAAGGTATGAGATAGGTTCGCATTGCTTGCCGAACAAGGATCCTCAATACATAGGATCGATCAATGCATGGAGGCTCTTAGCGCCAAGCGACCCGGAGAATTTTCAATCCTCGGGTTCATACGTGTGCTACATCGAGGATCCCACTCTCCGCCTATGTCATCAATACCTAGTCCACAACCTAACCGGTAAGAGCACAGCTTTTGACAAGGTAACGGGTAATGAGCTTTATTTCTTATGGTGCATGCATGTCGGCCGACCGGTCAACCTAGGATTTTGGATTGCTAAAAACATGTTAATCATAGCTAGGCACACCGCATGACACCTCACGTTTTGCCACTTATTTGCTACGTTCATTGAACGAAATTTTGTGATATATGATACTCAGTTTTGAAGTCAAGTGCCCCTCCCACTTTGTTTGATATGTCTTTGTTGAGACATTCTCGCTTAGTGTATGAACTTCCTGACCGGGACATCCAGTTTTATCCACCGGGACCTCGTGTCTCGAGTGCATCTTCGAGTGTAGGTGGAGATTTTGTGGAGTTCCTGCGCACTGACCTAAATACCTTGGGCCGCCGTGTTGACCGCCTGCGCCGTACCATGATGAGCCGACTGCCTCGCTTGCCCAAGCGAGGCGCCAAGTAACTTTTCTCCCCAGTTTTTGTTTTTCGTTTTTGTTTTCTGTTTTGAGTCAGTTTTTGTGAGTCTTTTGTGTCCATACACTTGAAAGGGTTCAAGTGTAAGGAGGGGTAGTTTATTTTCTTTTGTCTTTTGTGTTAGTATGTTCTTACACTTGAAAGGGTTCACGTGTAGGGAGGGTGTTTTTTATTTTTATTTTGTCATGCCTTCTCTCTTTGCTTTGTCTTTTCTTCTTGCTCGAGGGCGAGCAAGTTTTAAGTGTAAGGAGGGGGTATTTTGTGTCGAATCATGCCAAAATTTTCCATTTTTGATACGCCGGTTTTCTATGCTCAAGCATGTCTTATTTGTGCTTCTATGTTTCAATATGCTTGCTTGTAGACTTTGTAAAAAATAGATCTAGACACATATGTGTATGTAATTTGGGATAACGAAAAATAAACTTTGTTGGATCGAATTTTATAAAACCACTCACTTAAATTAGATTTGAGCCTTAAAGTAGGACACTTCCTACTATTTCTTTTGAGAATGTTTATCCGCAAAATTGCAATAAGTTTGAGTCATTTGTGATAAATGATATGAGGCACTAGGGATTTTTAGTCAAACGGCCGCGACAAAATATTTCCGACCCTAAATTATCCCCTAGTGAGCCAAGTTGAGCCAGCCTTGACCGATTCTTTGATATGAGTTAGTAAAAATTTAGCCAAGGCCTTTTAAACTTTCTCTTGACTCATGTTATTGCGTGTCTTATAAACTTTCTTGTGCATAATATTGTTGTTTAGAGGAGTGTTACATACGTCCTCTGCCTACCCAATTAAGAGGTGCTGCAAAAAGATGTGTATAGGCCGAAACTTGAATGTATAACCTGTAAAAGAAGAAAGCAGAATATAAGTGGCCTGATTGCCCAGTTGAAACAGTCTGTACCCAGAATGTGGAAAAAGAAGAAAAAATTTATGCCACGAAAAATACATATGAAATATTCAAAAAAAAATATATGTGGCAGAAAAAAGAAAAAAAATGGGTGCATAAAATAATTGTAGCATTTGTTCGAAATTGTTAAGTGGTGGGATGTGTTGAATTTTTTGTATTAATTGCACAAATAAGTGAGTTTGACATGAATTGAAATTTTTGATGAAGCTTAGTACCCCTAGGACCCTTACCAACATCAATTTGTCTAAGTCCTAAGCCCCATTACAACCAAATGAGAAAGACCTCCTTGATATTGCTATTGTGACGATCTCTTATCGTGATTGCGTGGATTTATTTTCTTGAGTGGCTTGAACCGGACCTAGATTAGTTGAGTGATAAGCGAACCTTGAGGAGATCCACATTGTTTAGATTTTGACCAAGTTGATATATGTGTGCTTAGTTTCAAAATTTGCATCGTCTACTTGCTTGATGAGATCATATTTGCGTAATTTGATTTGTTTGGCTAGTTAATCTGTATTGAGAATTTTGGATTGATTGGTGCTGCTTCATGTCGTCGTTTTTCATGTTTTAATTTGAATCCGTGTGTTTCTTTCGTGTCTTTGTTTTATTCGTGTCTTTGTGACCTTGTTTTGTCGTGTCTTTATTTTCCTTGAGTCTTTTATTTTTGGTTTGAGTCTCGGGGATTGGCCGAAATAACTAAGTACTTATCTTTTTCTCTCCTTATACTCGAGGGCGAGCATAAATCTAGTGTAAGTGTTGGGTGATGATTCTATCCTCAGCAGTGATGCATATAGTGGGAAATGATTATGTCTTCTATATTGACATATACTCAGTAGCTTTGTGCTCTGAACTAGTTTGAAGAATTGAAGATCCCAAAACCCTATATTGATTGGTGAACCTTTACCTTGTAATCTGTTTTTGTCTCTGAGATTTCAGACTCAGCAGACACTCTGCTCTGGGTCAGGCATTCAGTAGCTTATTAGCCTCAGCACCAGAAGTAGAAGACTCAGCTATACTAGACTCAGCAGGAGCAGTATACTGAAAGGAGTCAGTGAAGCTGAACTCAGCAGGAGTAGTTCACTGTACTCAGAGCTGATCTTCAGTAGAGCCAACTCAGCAGCATATTCTCCACTGAATCAGAGATCAGACTCAGCAACGGCCAGACAGTCTTCTGAACTGTCAGATCTTTTGAAAGACAATCAGCATAGTCAAATACGAGGAAGATAGAAGTCATCTTCAGTTTGCCTCGAAGTCTGTTCTGTCTCAACTACTTTCTAAACCTCGGCAAATGACAAGCAGACACGTGTCCTACACCTACTAAAGCTGCAAGTCAACAACTTTCCAGAAAAGGAGGGAAAGGACATTGTTACTCTACTTCAAAAGAGCCGTTAGCTACCCAAAAGAGAGAGAGACAAAGGATCATCGTCTCCAACGGATCTATCCTAATCTCTTATCTATAAATAGAGGGATAAATCAAGATTTCAAGCTCACGATCACGAGAAACTAAGAACACTCAAGAACACAAAGCATTCAACGAGCAAAAACCAAAAAGCTTAAGTCTTCTGCAAGAAACTCGAAGAATATATCTCCGGCGAAATACTACATCCTAGCTCTTAGGGAACCAAGCTGAACCGATCAAGTCAAGCCTCTAGTATCCAAACGATGGTACACGAACTCAAAGCTATGTTCAGCTGTTCATCGTTCTAGAAGCTACATTCTCGTTTCCCTATCCCTCTAACCTAAGCTCATAAGAATATATCCATAGCTTAGACAAAGGAGTTCATATTTGAACTAATCCTTATTGTAAAAGGACTCCTTCATAGTTGGAGAGTTTGTCAAATGCTTTAGTTTGATAACCGTGTAAACTGAGACTTGCTCAGTATAAATTCCAAGACGCGGCTTTGTCCAGTGTACAAGCCGACTGAGACTACCTCAGTATAATACATAGCCTCCTGATCTTTCGGGACAGTGGACGTAGGATTTTTGTGTTCGAACCACTTTAAAAATCTCTTTGTCTCTCGTTTGTGTTCTATTTACTGTTGCATTGATTTTAACTGTACATACTGAAAACTATCCTTTAAAATCATTCAACTGAGTTTCAGAAAACTTAAAAGATCGCACTAATCTACTGAAACTGTTTGATTATAAACGTTTTTCAACTCAACTAAATTGGGCCTACACTATTCCGCACCACTGAACTCTATCTGCACGATACTGAATTCTGACGCTCAGTCAGCTAGCAGATCTCAGTAGAGTCAGTCACTCTGCCAACACGATTCAGAACAACTATCTGGTATGCTGAATTCATTCAGTACGACATCATCCTGAAAAGGACTGTTCGTGTTTAAGTTGAGAAAATCAGTTTCAGGTGTATTCACCCCCCCCCTCTACACCTGAACGTGCTCTCGGGACTAACAATTGGTATTAGAGCAAGAGTTCTATAAGGCTCTTGTTATCTTGAAACTGGTCTACTTGAACGGATCTGAAGAAACGTTTTCACTGCATATCATTCTTCATTCATATCATTATTCATCATGACTGATATGTCAGGTATAAGGATGGTACCCATGTTCTCAGTAGAGAACTATGGTGTATGGCGGGTCAGAATGGAAGCTCATCTGACCTCCCTCCACGACAGTATGACAGAAGTGCTTGAGGAAGGACCTATCGTTCCTATGATCGATAGTGTCGTGGCTCAGGATCCAGCAGCTGGAGGAGGGATGGTGACCGGGAAGAAGATTCCCAAGGATAGAAGTCTCTTCACCCCTGAGGAGAAGAAGCTTCATAACTTAGACCGCGTCGCCAGAAACACCATACTAACCACCTTAAGTGATTCTTATCTCGGCAGAGTTCAGGAATGCAAGACTGCAAAGGAACTCTGGGATGCTCTAGCGCTACTGAGTCGGGGGACTCAGAAGATCAAAGCCAATAAGCTGGCGCTGGAACTCCAAAAGCTGGAGAGGCTGTCTCTCATGCCTGGCGACACCATTGAAGATCTCAGCGTCAGATTTACGAATCTGATGAACTCTATCAACGGGCTGGGACAGACATTCTCCAACCGAGAAATGAATTTCAAAATATTGAGGGCACTGTCAGACGGTCACTGGACTCCTTTTGCTACCTTATTACGTTATTCTGATTTAGATATTGTTACTCCTGACCATATCTTTTCAGAACTTCAAGCAGAGGAATTCGAGTTTGACAGACCTCAAAGGAAGCAGCGAGCTGAAGCTGACACTAAAATCGACCATGCCTTCAAAGCATCAGTTAGCACATCATCTCCTGCATCGAGTAAGACTGAACCTTCACTCAACGATATACAAGAAGGAAGTCTAGCTCAGAAGTACGCACTGCTTGCCGTAAAATATCAGAAGGAGAAGGAGCAGCGTAGAAAAGTGACTAAAGCCTGCAGAGAATCAAAGGTAAGTCTGAATACACGCCAAAGCGCACTCCTGACTCGCATACTTCTGAATGCAGAAAAAGGGATGACTCAGCACCATCAAAAGATAGCGAAAGCAAAGAAGAAAGAGTCATCGCCTGCTACAACTGCAACAAGCCAGGACATTATCAATATGACTGTCCTGAGCTCAGTAGTGCTGAATGAGCAGCATGTAAAGCAAGGAGAGAGAAGTTCATCAAGAAGAGGCAAGCATACATTGCTGGTGAACTCTCAGACGACTTAGAAGAACTCGACTCCTTCATGGATTCATCCGATGATGAAGCAGCCTTCACGGCCCTAGAGCTTGAAGCTGAAGAAACTACTGAAAAGTGTCTAATGGCAGGAGAAGAGGATGAGGTAAATTCTCATGAATCTTTTAACTCTCCTTCACACTGCACACACGATACTATTTCAGGAGCAGACGAGAATCTGGACGTCGCTACTGCATATGAAGAACTTCTAGACGAACAGATTCAGATGAGTCTGCAGCTCAGCAAGGCCCTTCAGGAGTTGGATACCCTGAAAATTGAGAATCAGAGACTTTCTCAGAAAAGTCAGGTTATTACTGAGTCAGAAGGACTTATGTTGAGACTCAGGGAGGAGATAAACTCTCTGATGGCCAAGTCTCAGCATCAAGAAGATCAGAACTGTCAGGACTTCAGACTGAGCATGATACACTGAAGAAAAGTGATGATGTTTGGAGAAACCTGATGACTGAGCGGTACATGGGCGCTGAAAAGAAGCTAGAGGCTATGCTAGCAAGCAACAAGCCCAAGAATTGTAAGGAAGGACTTGGTTTCAGCCAGGGTACCTCCTCATCTGCCCCAGTACACTCAGAAGACCGGCTTGCTGATAGGTTTGTTCAAGGGGAGATAATCAATGCAGATATTCTGAACCCCTTAGCCAAGAACAAACAAAAGATGAAGGCACCTCGTCCTACGTATCAGTATTCTGACAAGAAGATCAGCACCAAAACACCCCAGTTCAGTCAAGGGGGAACTAGCAAATCCAAATGGGCTGATCAGTATGGACCTCCTCAGCTGACACATCCAGCTCAATATGGTTCATATTATTATGATCCCATAGTCAGAAGAGGACCTAAGAGTCAGAAAAAGAAGAGAGCCGTGCAGAAGGCAAAGGTCAGCAGTCCATCAGCTCAAGTAGAAAAAAGTTGTCTGAGACCACCAAGGTCGTAAGACAAATATGGGTTACTAAAACTAACATCTAAGGACCCAAAATCAAAAATAAAGGGTACCTGAATATAATTCTGTTTTGCAGGTTCACAAAGATCCCTGGTATGTGGACAGCGGATGCTCACGACATATGACATACCAAAGGAACTTGATGAAGAATTATATCACTGAAGAAGGACCCCGAATCGAGTTTGGAGACAATGCTAAAGGCTACACCAGAGGATATGGAACACTCAGCATTGGAACTGCCAAAGTTCCAAGAGTATTATATGTTGAAGGACTTCAGCATAACCTTCTCTCTGTCAGTCAATTCTGTGATAACTCGAATAGAGTGATATTTGACACTGGTTTCTGTGATGTTATTGATAAATCCACAGGGAAAACAGTGTTATCAGGTTCGCGCAAGAAGAATATATATGTAGCTGACTCGAACTCAGCTGAACCTGAAGCTTGTTTATTAGCGAAGAATGACAACCGAACGAGGTGGCTGTGGCACAGAAGACTCAGTCATCTCAACTTCAAGACGCTCAACAAATTAGCAAGAAACACTCTAGCAAGAGGACTGCCGAATGAAGTATTCAGCAAAGACACTCAGTGTGAAGCATGTCTGAAGGGAAAGCAAACAAGGAATCAAAATCCACCCATTCCATCTCCTTCCACTGATGGAATCCTTCAGCTGCTACATATGGATTTGTTTGGTCCAGTCTCTCCCGTGACGATCAGAGGCAAGAAATATGCTATAGTGGTCATTGATGACTACTCGTTCTATACATGGGTCATATTCATTGCCAACAAGTCTGACGTCAAAACAGAGTTACCAAGGCTTCTGAAAAGGCTTAGTGTCGAGAAGAACACCAAAATTGTCAAAATACGTTCTGACAGAGGAACTAAGTTCCTTAAGTTTATGGTAGAGGAGTTCTGCAAAGCAGAAGGAATAGAGCATGAGACCTCTGTTGCACGCACACCTCAGCAAAATGGAGTTGCTGAACGAAAGAACAGAACTCTCAAAGAGGCGGCAAGGACTCTACTCGCAGACTCAGGACTCCCAACCAAATTTTGGGCAGAAGCTACTGATACTGCTTGTTACACTCAGAACCGATCTTTACTGACAAACCAACAGAAGAAGACACCATATGAACTATGGAACGGCAGGAAACCCTCTCTATCTTATTTCCATATTTTTGGGTGCTCGTGCTTTTTCCACAATAATGGGAAAGATCAGCTGAAAACTTTTGATAGCAAGTCAGATCAGGGAGTGTTCATAGGATACTCCCGGGTCAGCAAAGCTTTCAGAGTATTCAACAATCGAACCCTTTGCGTGGAGGAAAGCCCTCATGTTGTTTTTAATGAGTTTGCTACTGAAGACAGGAGCAATAACTCTAACACTGAATCTGAGGACATCAGTAAGCAGCTACAAGATCTAAGCTTAAAAGACAAACCTGAAAAGATCCAGCTATGTTGGGATGATGATTCAGACGAAGAAACTGAAGACAAATCTACTGAATCTCAACCAGCAGCAAATGTAGCTGAGCAGATTGACTCTCCTGAACAAAGTCAATCCCAGGTAACTCAGGTCGATGAAGAAACCCCAGAGATAACTGAGACCAGTACTGAGAATAACAACCTCAGAGGTAACTGAGATCACAGAATAGTACAACTGAAATGCCTAACTCACCTACTATCTGTGTTGAACAAGTTTCAGATGAAGAGCTGAAACATCGTAGATCGTGGCTGGACGCTCACGCTTCTGATCTGATTATTGGAGATCCCTCAACAAGAGTAAAGACAAGATCCAGATTCTGTCAAGGAGAAAGCACCTTATACTCCTGCTTCTTGTCTACTGACGAACCTCAGACGATTCAGGACGCACTGAAAGATGCTGACTGGATCATAGCCATGCAGGAGGAGCTGAATCAGTTCACGAGAAACGAAGTTTGGGAGCTTGTGGATAGACCTCGGCATCAACATGTGATTGGAACAAAATGGGTCTTCAAGAACAAGCGGGACGAAAACAACGTCATAGTAAGGAACAAAGCACGACTCGTGGCAAAAGGCTGCTGTCAAGCTGAAGGAATAGATTTTCATGAAACATTCGCTCCAGTTGCAAGATTGGAGGCAATTAGACTATTCCTGGCCTACGCAACACATCAAAGATTCAGAGTTTATCAAATGGATGTGAAGTCTGCTTTCCTGAACGGCGTACTGAAAGAAGAAGTCTATGTAGAACAATCGCCCGGCTTTCAGCAGGACATCAAGTTTACAGACTCAGAAAGGCTCTATATGGGTTAAACAAGCACCCATGGCTTGGTACGATACCCTATATGAGTTTCTTCTTCAGAAAGGTTTTTAGAAAGGCACAGTAGACCGCACTCTATTCAGCATTCGACTGGAAGACAATCTATTACTCGTGCAGATCTACGTAGATGACATTATCTTCGGATCAAAGAATGTCATCAGGTGTCAACAATTTGAGAGAATGATGAAGGATAAGTTTGAGATGTCAATGATGGGAGAGATGAACTACTTCCTCGGTTTTCAAGTCAAACAATCTGAGAAGAGAACGTTCAATAATCAAGGCAAATACACTTGAGACTTCATTAAAAGATTCGGTTGCACATCCAGCAAACCTATCAAGATCCCGATGAACACAAACATGAAGATTGATCTTGATAAAGAGGGAGTATCAGTAGACCAAACTGAATTTTGTGCTATAATTGGTTCTTTATTTTTTATAACAGCTACTCGTCCTGACATAACATATGTTGTAGGTGTCTGTGCTCGATTTCAGGCGAATCCAAAGCAGAGTCACATGGACTCAGCAAAGAAGATTCTCCGCTATCTCAGAGGAACACCTGACATGGGTTTATGGTATCCGGCTGATGATAATATAGAACTAACTGGTTACTCTGATGCTGATTATGCAGGATGTAGAATTGACCGAAAGTCAACTTTAGGAACGTGTCAGTTCCTTGGCAGCAAGCTAATCTCATGGTTTTCAAAGAAGCAGCACTCAATAGCCACATCAACTACTGAAGCTGAATACATGGCTGCCGGAAGTTGCTGCGCCCAAATCCTTTGGCTGAGACAGCAGCTACGCGACTATGACGTCATTCAGAATGAAGTGCCAATTTTCTGTGACAGTACCAGTGCTATTGCAATCACTCAGAACCCTGTACTTCACACAAGATGCAAGAACGTGGACATCAGACATCACTTCATTCGTGACCATATCGAAAAGAAGGATATCAGGATGGAAAAGATCCATACTGATCGTCAAAGGGCTGATATACTGACCAAGCCTCTAGCTGAAGCAAGATTCAGAGAACTTTCAGTAGAGCTAGGTCTGCTGGACCCTACTGACTCAAGTCAGTAAGAGGATTCAGGAGAGGAGCATTCAGTAAGGGGGAATGTTCACTCTCGGTACTGAGTAAAATCAGTACATAGAGACTCTGCAACCATCTACAAGAGGTATCAGCTGACTACGATGTTCAGCTGACAGGTTTGCGTATCTCAACTTAGTAATTGCCACTAAAACAGTACTATACATCTACGACTCAGATTCACTTCAATTTCAGCATCGTATTTAATGCCCTATAGAAATGTCATTTAATATTAACGGTTTACATTTAATGCACGACATTCTATGCATAAGTATGCTGAACTCTGCCACGCATTTAATGCATGTCGTATCATAGTTACTACTTAAGAAAATTACAACTGGCTTTTGACTTAGGCGGCAACATGATCATTACCTATAATATATCATTTAATCTTGACCGTCCATTTCATAAAGTTTATTTAAACTTAGCCGTTGATCGTTAACTGTTCATCTTCACTTAGATATATATCTGCGATCATATCTTCAAAACCGCCATTACCAACTTTCAAACCTTACGAAATCTTTGAGATCCATTTCTAGCAAACCTTACTTGCAAACGTTTTCTCATCTTTCAAAATCCTCTAAGATTTCTATCGGCATGGTTTCATGTATTTTAAGAAATAACCATTCAGCATCACTATAATATTGTATTATATTCACTCGATACTGATATACTTGCTTGTACAGGTACTATGGCAAACGTATCCGTGTGCGCTCCAGAGAATATGCAGGAGATCCTAGAAAAAGACCGTGTCTGGTGCGAACCAGTCATGGAGTTTGACGCCTGCGAATTGGAGTTCATGGACGAGATCTTCGATGCCTTACGCATAACCGGACTAGAAGGATTCCTGACAAGGAAGCCCACATATTTCCTTCCGCGTCAAGTAGCTGAAATATACCTGAATTCGGATTCAGTAGAAGGTGATATTAGAGGCAGATTCACGACATACCTTCTACGAGGTGCAGCTCCAGGCTACTCAGAAGTCAAGCAGATATCGATCAGAGAAGCTCTCAAACGAAGCTTTGACTTACCAAGCGAAGGCCTCTCCACTGTTGGATATCATGACGACCAGATGGACGACTATCTCTCAGTATTCTGCGGGAAGACTACAGTATTTAGAGCCGCTTTCCCAAAGAACACGATGCTACCACAATATAGGGCTCTGGCGTACATAGTGACCCAGCTTCTGACAAGCCAAGCTGGATCTTTTGATCAGGTGTCCAGACCTAAGCTACAACTGATGATAGCCATCTATGACAGGGCCAAGATCAACTGGACGGAGTTCTTTCTCCGAGAATTTATGGCACAAGCAGCCAAATTTGACAAGGCTTCATATAGGCTGAGCGCCAAAGGGAAGCGACTTTACGGACTGAAGCTGTCCGTAATGATCGAGGACTTCTGCAAATCTGAACCGACTGCCTTCGTAGACAAGCAGTACTTTAATATGAAGAAGGTGAGGTTTCAGAACAGGGCCGCAGCTCTTCAGCAAATCGGGTCAGGTCCATCAGCTCAGCAGACTACGCCTCAGAAGACCACGCCTTCCAAGAAGCGGTCTCCTGAAGCTAAAGCGCCTAAGGCACCGGCGAAGCGACTGAAGAAGACTATCCTCGTCGTGCCTACTGAAGTAGAGGCAGAACCCGAGGCAACTGCTGAACAGACTGCACAGCCGCAGCAGCTGATTGATGAATCGGAGTCTTCTGAAAAGACTCAGTCAGTGGAGAAAGCCGTCTCCAATGAACAAGCAGAAGAAGTGGACAAAGGGGTTTAGGCTGAAGAAGTCCAGGGCGGAGACCTTCAAGCCCTGGAAAGCCCCTATGATATCCCTCCACTCAGCAGCCTTCCATCTGCTGAGAAACAGATGTCGCCGATAGACATAGAAGATTCGGAGACGGCGTCTGAGGAAGAATCTGTCGGGATGGAAGCCTCAACAATCCAATCTCGAGCATCCCGAGAGATCACAGAGCATATCCCGGAGATCTCTGGCCACCCCGATCTTGTTATCATTGCTAAACAGGCCAGACTCCATATGCTACTAAGGTTCCAGGAGTGGCACAACCTTCAACGCCTTATTTTCCATCACTCCTGCGAACAGTTACATGAAGAGGAACTGATTATCAGGAAGCAGATAGGCTACTCAGAGCCTGCTGACCTCGGAACCTTAGAAAATTTGAGGGCAGCAATGCTGGCCTTGCTGCATGATCGACAGCAGGCTTCCGGCTCAGCTCCCTCAGATGGGTCTGACCCTGATGGTCAGGACCCACCCCGTGATTCAGGCCCTGAGAAGCCTGATGAGGGAACTCAACAGGACAAGGATACACCTCCTCAAACTGAATTACCTCTCATTATCGTTGCTCTTGAGAAGTCGGCGGCTGGTACTTCAGAACCTGCTCAGCTCTTACTTGAGTCAGCGTTTGAAGTAGCGCCCAGCCCCAAAGGCTGACGATCGAAGTCAGTGGAAAAGGCTCTCAGAAGCCAGGGCACCCAGAACCGTGCCCTTGCCAAAGCAGTCCACAAAGTGTGGAAGCAAACTGCTCACGCCACAAGCGCAGAGATTCAGGGGCTGAGAACTACATTGACAGAATCAGCCGCCCCTGACGTCTCCACCATCGTATCTGAAGCGCTGGAAAAGCAGGAAGTTGACTTCGACACTCAGCTAAGACTATTTTAGGAAGGACAGGCCGAGTTACTTGAAAAATTTAAGGCCTCTCAGTCCTCCCACACTGATTCAGTCACAGCCATATCCCAGGCCCATGAGCTCAGAATCACTTCTAAAGGCCATGGAGGATAAGGTTGACAAAAAGCTAAAAGAGTTCAAGGCAGCAGCCGATCTTTCTCACAAGCACTACGAAGAAGAGATGATCAGTGAGAAGAATGAGCTGCACGAGGCGCAGACCAAAATACACACAAAGCTTGATGAACTGTCAGTCTCGTATGCTAGCCTGAACAAAAAGGTATCCGCTCCATCCCCTACTATAATTGTTGATGCCAAAAAGGGGGAAGAAAAGAAAAAGGGGGGAAAGGGAACCAGGGTGGAAAGGAAACCCAAAGGGCTAAGGAGGAAAAGGAGCAGGTACTGAAGTCTCCTAAAAAGACAAGGTCAGTAGCAGGAGCAAGCTCAACTCAGACATCTGCTCCTACGGAACCTACAAGCACTAGTGAGGCCCAGGGTGTCTAAACTGCAACCGCAGCAGAGACTGGCCCAAGTAGCTCAGGAACCAGGGAACAAGCAACTCAGGCAACCCAAACCCCTTTGGATATAATCAAAGAGGTTACTGAGTATGCTGACATGGAGGACTCAGAAGAGGAAGAGGCTCCTCTCCCACCTCCAGTCAAAGGCAAAGGTAAAAAGATTCTGAAGCTCCCGACCCCTCCTTCCAAGAAATCTAAGAGATATATCACTAAGGAGGAGGAGGCTCAGATAGCAGCTGATGAAAGATTTGAAGGAATAATTAGGGTTAGAAACCGATACCTTCCTCCTAGTGTGTTGCCGCGGCTTTGATTGTTGCTCCTGTGTTAGACCTTCTGATCTGTGTCCCGGCCTTTTTCTTCCTCTGGGTGGTTAGAGAACTGAAGAAAATAAATTTATCGTCTCTCTGCACAATCTCGCGTGTAGCGTGTGTATATGATTTCGTTTAATCTGTTTCTGAACAGAATACTGATATATATATATATAGGCTTCAAAAGCCAATATAATATTAATATATATGTAACCCATTAATGTAATTATATTTCTAATGGGCTTCCACATAACAAGCCCATAACATAATTAATTCATTTACTGGGCTACTAATATTTATCAATTAATTGGCCCAACCAATTAATTCCAGATAAATATCATTATTAAATAATGTAAAAATACATTAATCCATTAATAATGAATTCAGAGAGACAATAAATTACTAGACAACTAATTGGGCCAGATCAGGGATCCAATACAAGAAATAAAGTTGGGCCTCCAATTAATTAATTATCCATGCTCAGCCCAGAGCAAAATTAATTAATTAACACAGATTCATTCCACTAGAGAATCCATGCTGACTTACCCATTTATCCCAAATTGAGCAAGGGCTTGTATTTTAGACTTTATCAATCTCCGTATTTAAGATAGAAATATCCATTAATTAATTAAGCTCACTGACAGCTTAAATTAATTAACATCTTATATTCCTGAGTAGTACCACTCGACCTTATTAACACACCTGAACTTAATCAACCGGCCGGGTTTAGTGTGCTAATCCTTTCGAGTTCCTCAGGGGATATTATCAACCCATTTTACTAGGATACGGATGCAAGATACAGACAACCAGCCTGAGCCACAAATAACTACTAACACCCAAGATACGTAGATCCGGTCGCGATGACGTTCACCATAGTAAGTCAAAGTGATAGATAGCCAAATGCACTCAGCTGAAGTCTTACCAAGCTTAAGACCAGCAAAGTCACCGAGATCTTGGTTTTCCACTAAGGTCAGTTAGGAAAACACATCTCACTGTGATCCGTCAATACACCACCTTAAGTGTACCAGTAAAGACAAGCAGCTAAGACAAACCACTTTTTATCTAAACTGCAGCTTAAACCGACAACTTATCCTTAAGTTGTCTCAGCTGTGATAACTGTTTATATCTTGTCAGTTCAACCAATTTGTGTTGTCTTCTGTGATACCCGACACACCACACAAATCTAACTTTTATATAAGATAAAGGATAACATGTGCAAATATACATATTTATCAGATAGGAGAATAAAACAGTGGTAAGGACAAAAACACATTGTATACAAGCATAAAAAGTGCTTCCAGTATCCAAAATCCCAACAATTCTCCCACTTTTACTAAAGCAAACTTTGAGTATACAATGTGTCAGTTCTAGGTACAAACTAGTACTCAACTATAGCTATCTAGGTACGAACTAGTACCCAGCTATATCTTAGCTATCTATCCTATCTATCACTGCATCTTCTCCCACTTATACAAAAGTTTATGTAGTCCTAAGTGGGGGGCATCTCTACCATCCCTAAGCCACGAACATGCGTCTCGTAAGCCGGGAGTGGTAAGCTCTTCGTGAAAGGATTAGCTAGGTTGACTTTAGTTCCAATATTGTCAATAACCTCGTCACCTCGATTTACGAAGACTCGTATAATGTGGTACTTCCTGTCTATGTGTTTAGATACCTTGTGAGATGTAGGTTCCTTAGAATTTATCACTGCACCCGCATTATCATAATAAATTGTGATCGCCTTAGGCAAATTCTGAACAATATCAAGATCCAGAAGGAAATTCTTGAGCCAAACTGCCTCTTTCGAAGCTTCTGAAGCAGCCACATACTCTGCTTCCATGGTTGAGTCCGCAATACATTTCTGCTTTGCACTCCTCCATGAAATGGCTCCACCTCCCAAGGTAAACACATAACCCGAGGTAGACTTCTTCTCGTCTCTGTCAGCCTAGAAATCCGATTCTGTATAACCCAAAGACACTAGACTGTCTGACTGGTAAGCCTATAATCTCTAGTCCGTTTAAGGTACTTGAGAATATGCTCGACCGCAGTCCAGTGTTCCTTTCCAGGGTTAGACTAATATCTTGAGACCATGCATACAGCATGTGAGATATCTGCTCTCGTACAAAGCATCGCATACATGAGGCTACCGGCAGCGGAAGCATATGGTACTAGCCTCATACTTTCTATCTCTTCCGGCGTTTTAGGGCACTGATTCTTAGACAGAAAAATGCCATATCTGAAAGGTACTGAACCTCTCTTGGCCTTTTGCATGCTAAAACGAGTAATAACAGTGTCAATGTAGGGCACTTGTGACAAGCTTAACATCCTTTTCTGGCGATCTCGGATAACCTTGATCCCAAGGATGTAAGCAGCTTCACCTAAGTGCTTCATTTGAAACTGCTCGGATAACCTCGTCTTTACGTCTGATAACACTTCAACATTGTTGCAAATGAGAAGGATGTCATCTACGTAAAATGCAAGAAATACCACTGATCCGTTAACACAAATACGGTTCACACACCTCGTTAGGATAGGATACAAATCCATATGATTTGACTACCTCGTCGAAAATGCTGGTGCCATAACCGGAAATCTTGCTTAAGTCCATGAATAGACTTCTTAAGCTTCCAAATTAGATGCTCTTCGCCCTCCTTCACATAACCATCTGGCTGTTTCATGTAGATGTCCCTACCTTTTTCAAGGTGACCGTTTAGGAATACGGTTTTGACATACAATTGCCAGGTCTCTAGGTTCATGTGATCTGCTATGGCAAGGAGAATCCGAATGGACTTGATCATTGCTACAGGCGAGAAGGTCTCTTCGTAATCAACACCTTCTTTCTGGGTAAAACCCTTCGCCACTAGCATGGCCTTAAACGCCATGATCTCTTCATTCAGTGCTCTCTCTTTCTCTTGTATACCCACTTACTACCAATAGCATTGTAGCCCTCAGGTAGTTCAGTGATCTCGTATACATCCATATCAGTTATGGACTCAAATTCTGAGTCCATAGTGCATCTACATCTCCCACTGCTTCATTGTAAGTCCAGGGATCCACAGTATCTTGTTCATCTGCCGGGAGATAATCAAACGTCTCCCCAGTGAACATATACCGATCAGGTCTAAATATCACCCTCCCACTACGTCGAACAGTGTCAGGAGCTGTGTTAACAGATTGTGCAGTTACTCGTGGAGTACTATCTTGCACAACTGGTTGTTCAAGTGGAACTCGACCACCTTGTAACTCCTCAAGGATGATGTCGACTCGAGATTTATGGTTACTAATGTAATCCTCTTCTAAGAACCGAGCGTTAGGGCTAACAACGATCTTCTAATATTTAGGATCATAAAAGTATCCACCCTTCGTTTCCTTTGGATACCCTATGAACAACATCACTTCTAAACGTGATTCCAATTTGTCGGCCTGCCTATTTAGGACATAAACAGGATAACCCCAAATCCTTATGTGGTGCATACTGGATTTGTGCCCGCTCCACAACTCGAAAGGGATCTCTCGTACTGACTTGGAAGACACACGGTTCAACAAGTATGCTGCAGTCTCTAGGGTATATCCCTAAAAGGAAACTGGCAAAGTTGCATAACTCATCATCGACCGAACCATCTCTAAGAGACTTCGGTTCCTTCTCTCTAACACACCATTCTGCTGAGGCGTGCCCGGTGTTGTCAGCTGGGATGTAATCCCACATTCTGTCAAGTAGTCCTTGAACTCGTTGGATAGGTATTCCCTACCACGATCAGATCGTAGTGTTTTGATTTCTTTACCTAGCTTCTTCTCCACTTTTGCCTTGAATTCCTTAAAGGTTTCAAAGCAATCCAACTTGTGGCGAAGAAAGTAAACATATCCATACCGCGAGTAATCGTCAGTAAATGTGACGAAGTACTCATACCCTCCACGAGCTTGTGTAGACATAGACTTACACAAGTCAGAATGTATCAAACTTAATACTTATGTGGCTTTATAACCCTTTGCCTTGAAAGGTTTAGTCATCATCTTTCCTTCCAAACAGGTTTCGCAAGTTAGAAATGGTTCATTCTTGGAGAGACTCCAATGATCCATATTTCACCAACCTCTGAGTCCTGTTAAGATTGATGTGACCTTAGAAGACTCTTTCCTCTTCTTAGGCGATAAGTTTGGTTTACCTTAGAAGACTCTTTCCTCTTCTTAGGATTTGATGATGAGGAAGCAATGTTAACAGAGCTACGCGGTTTACCAGTAATAGTATATAAAGATCCGTTTAATGGTCCACCACAGATAAAATCATCGTCTTTCATGGTAGAAACTTCACTATCAAAACTTGATTTATAATCATCCATGGTGCAGAGTTTTGAAACAGAAATAATGTTTCGCCTAAACTCAGGCACATATTAAACATATTTAAGTACTAAAACAGAACTATCAAAAAATATATTTAAATCTCCAATGGCAATTGCAGGAACTTTCGATCCATTATCCATTGAGACTACCACCTCGCCATTGCTCAATTACAATTTCTGCAAGAAACCTTGCAAGGTGTAACAAACATGATCAATTGCCCCCGAATCCACTACCCATTCGTGGGTAGAAGAGGAAACCAGAACAGTTTCAGTTACAAGAGCGACTCACGTCTCTTTCTATTTTGCCTTGACATCTGGATAATAACTCTTCCAGTGTCCTTTCTTACCATAATTGAAGAACCTTCCTTTCTTCTTTGGCATTCGCATGCCGCCGATAAGGACCATCTTCTTACTCCCACTGCTCTTCTTGAAATGTCCACCCTTTCTGCTCTTTTTCTAGTTTCCGCCTTTCGGAGGATTCCTTGAACTACTAGGGCTATTCAAGACTTGAGCACTCTTGCCCTTTCCTATAACTTCTTTGACCGCTACCAAAGATTTGAGTAACATACTCATAGTAAACTCGTCCTTAGACATAGCGGTCCTAAAACAGAAGTTCATATAGGACATTTGCAGAGCTTTTATTGAGAGAGGTAAGATATCTCTTCCACTCTATAAAATTATTTTAAATTGTTAAACCCGTTAGGGTTTGGTTGGTGAGACTGTTTAGAACTCGAAAAATAAAATATTCGAACAGACATATCTGAAAAATGTAATTTTAAAAGCATGTATGAAATTAACATTTGCATATAATTCGTAATTAATAATCATTGAAACCTTTTGTAAAAACAATGATATTAAAAACCTCGAACATCTCTAGGAATTCCACTAGCAAGCCACGCAGGTGGACGTTTACTAGCGTAACCCTAAACCAAGCTATTTACCTAGCTCTTTAATTCCAATCCACATCTAGGTTCTTAAGACAATGGAATTAATAGTTCGATATACTGGACCATGTCACTATTAAAACGCGGGAAGACACTTCGAGGGAAGTGAATTGTACATGCGGTGACATCTAAGCATTGACCATTAATTTGACCAAAATAGAATCAAATTCTCGAAATTGACATACTTACTCGAACCATGCCGCATTCAATTTGATCTAATTAGCCATCCTAATTAATTATTATCTTCTAGAGTACTCGTGTTTACTAGGCACGCAAGCCACGCAGGTGGACGTTTACGGCTTCGCTCCCACTACTCAATAATAATCAAATATTGTTTTGGAAAACTCATCTCACAAAACTGGTAGCTCAAAAATGCAAGCAAGCCACGTAGGTGGACGTTTACTCACACAATCTTACTACTTTCGTGTAGAGTCCAATTAATGGAGGTCCGATTAAGTGTTTAATATCCAAATTAGTGGAATCTAATTAAACATTTAATTTAAAGTTGCTTAGTCTTTTTATTCAAAAGGTTTGTTTTGAATCATGCATAAACACATAATTCCTAAATCATGCAATTTCTAAACGCACATAATAAAACGTGCTCGCGAAAATTAAAGCATGCTTTAATAACGACATAAATCCTATTTACATACTTTTCAAAGCGCAATTAATCACATAATCGCATGCTAAAGCATAATAATAAATAAATGCGCAAATAGGAAATTTAAAACATCGTTATCGGGCTTAAAAACACATAATTCCTAACTATTACATAGCTTAATCAAAATACAGCTCTTCGATCTTCAAAATCTTCGAATTTGAAAACTGCATCGAAAACTGTCGTCGCCACATCATTAGGGGGTCTGCCACGTGGCAAACACGTGGCAGGCCAGTCAGCGCGCCACGTCAGCGTCTTCTACCTCAAGAAGAAGCTGCCGCCGCCACCGTCTTTCAGCTCTTCCCGACGCCGCGCCGATGCCGCCTTCGCCTCCCGCCGCCGCCTTCACAGCGACGCCGCCTGAACCACAAACGCGCGGCCGCGTCTGCAAGTTGCAGACTGTGCGCCACCGCGAATTCCCAGACCCGCGCCCGCCGTCTTCATCATCTCTGGCCGCCTCCAAACACGACCCACGTGTTTGGGCGGCCTGATTTTGGCAACAAACGCCGCCGCGACGTCGAGTACGCGCAAGACCGCGCCTCACGCCGCCGCCACTTTCGCCACCCGAATTCTCACATTTCGAGCCGCGATTCGATCAATTGAAAGAGGGGAAACGTAATTGGAACACTCACGACCACCGGGTAACGGATTCCGGCCGAGATTAGTTCCTCAACCTTCAGACGTCAATTCCGACCGCATCCGGGATCGGATGATCCCTTACAACCTATCGACGCGAATCTCGTAAGATGAGGATTCCAGAGGTTCAAGCCGATCGTCGATCCGACGTTGGACGCGCCGGGAATCTCCGCCACAAGATGCGGTAGAAAACTAGGGTTTTCGCTTCAATTTGGGGATTTCTGGGCAGCACGACCACTTCTCCTTTCCGACGCTATGCCGGACAAACCAGAATTCGGAATGGGTCGTGCGACCTATCCAGACGAAGATAACGAGATGAAGAACAAAACTATCCGAACGGATCGGAAAAATACTGTAGCACGCGCCCCCACGCTCCATACCAAGTCGGTGGTCGTGTTCTGCCAGAAACTAGGGTTTCGCCTTTTCCGTCTTTCTGCGCCGCCGCGCCTCAATTTTCGTGCATCCCAGACTAATTACAGTACAAAAACAGTACAATCACATAACACATTGGTCCTATCAACTACTCGTGGATTTTCTCACGAGAAAAATAGTACAACGGGGTCAAAACAATGGCTCGCAAGCCGCCCCAAACACGAAAATTAACCCGATAACGACGGAATTGAAACCTAATCATACATCTAACAGCAACAATCAGAGCCTAAACCTCGCTCTGATACCAATTGAAGGAATAATTAGGGTTAGAAACCGATACCTTCCTCCTGGTGTGTTGTCGCGGCTTTGATTGTTGCTCCTGTGTTAGACCTTCTGATCTGTGTCCCGGCCTTTTTCTTCCTCTGGGTGGTCAGAGAACTGAAGAAAATAAATTTATCGTCTCTCTGCACAATCTCGCGTGTAGCGTGTGTATATGATTTCGTGTAATCTGTTTCTGAACAGAATACTGATATATATAAGCTTCAAAAGCCAATATAATATTAATATATATGTAACCCATTAATTTAATTATATTTCTAATGGGCTTCCACATAACAAGCCCATAACAGAATTAATTAATTTATTGGGCTACTAATATTTATCAATTAATTGGCTCAGCCAATTAATTCCAGATAAATATCATTATTAATTAATGTAAAAATACATTAATCCATTAATAATGAATTTAGAGAGACAATAAATTACTATGCAACTAATTGGGTCAGATCAGGGATCCAATACAAGAAATAAAGTTGGGCCTCCAATTAATTAATTATACATGCTCAGCCCAGAGCAAAATTAATTAATTAACACAGATTCATTCCACTAGATAATCCATGCTGACTTACCCCTTTATCCCAAATTGAGCAAGGGCTTGTATTTTAGACTTTATCAATCTCCGTATTTAAGATAGAAATATTCGTTAATTAATTAAGCTCACTGACAGCTTAAATTAATTAACATCTTATATTCTTGAGTAGTACCACTCGACCTTATTAACACACCTGAACTTAATCAACCGGTCGGGTTTAGTGTGCTAATCCTTTCGAGTTCCTTAGGGGATACTATCAACCCATTTTACTAGGATACGGATGCAAGATACAGACAACCAGCCTGAGCTACAAATAACTACTAACACCCAAGATACGTAGATCCGGTCGTGATGACGTTCACCACAGTAGGTCAAAGTGATAGATAGCCAAATGCACTCAGCTGAAGTCTTACCAAGCTTAAGACCAGCTCAGTCACCGAGATCTTGGTTTTCCACTAAGGTCAGTTAGGAAAACACATCTCTCTGTGATCCGTCAATACACCACCTTAAGTGTACCAGTAAAGACAAGCAGCTAAGATAAGCCACTTCTTATTAAACTACAGCTTAAACCGACAACTTATCCTTAAGTTGTCTCAGCTGTGATAACTGTTTATATCTTGTCAGTTCAACCAATTTGTGTTGTCTTCTGTGATTCCCGACACACCACACAAATCTAACTTTTATACAAGATAAAGGATAACATGTGCAAATATACGTATATGTCAGATAGGAGAATAAAACAGTGGTAAGGACAAAAACACATTGTATACAAGCATAAAAAGTGCTTCCAGTATACAAAATCCCAACAAGATTGGCTAGAGAGATAGTCGAAGCTGAAGCAGCCAACAAGCCAAAAGCAAAGCCTGCTAAAGGAAAAACAAAAGCTCCAGCATGCGGCGGAAAGAAACCAACGACTGCTAGGTTGCCTCCTAGAAAGCTGAGACTTGAAGATGATGAAGATAGAGAAAAGGAGAAGCAACAGCAGAAATCCACTGAGCAGCAAGGCAAATCAAAAGAAAAATCTTTTACGCCTACTGACTCAGAACAAGAGCAATCACATAAGCCTTCTTACACTACTTCCGAAGCTCAAGATAGAGAAATGGAGGAAATTTGGGCTCAGCTGCACATATAGTTGTACAGAGGAGAAGAGGCAAGACAAATTGAGGCTGCCATAGAAAGAATCCGAATAGCAGATCTTGAAGCCTTAAAGCTGAGAACAGAGAAAGAGGCAAGAGAAAGGGTCCTGTCTAAGGCTGACATTCCCTACAGATACAGAAAGTTCAGAAAGCCTTCAGACCTGAAGACCTACAGATGGCCGAGAACAGATGAGTGGATGCCAGCTGAATTCACGCAGAGATGGGAAGCGCTGAAGATCGAATTCATCAAAAGAAACTACTTCTGGAGTTTCTGGACCAATAAGCGCAAGGGCTGACATAGACATGTACGCGAGAATGCAGCAAGCTGTGAATGAGAATGTCGAAGTCAGAGTCCCAGATCCAAGAATTCTGCCACCCCCTCGAAGACTTGATGGGTCTATTCATTACGGCGTGATTGAAAGAGAAGTGAAGAACGCTGCTGAGACAAAATTTCTCGATGAAGAAGATCCAGCTGACTTTGTTGAGATAATGAAGCTGCGGAAGAACACTTATCGGATGTATGGAGTGCCCCTTCCTGAAGATTCAGCTCAAGAATTCAAGGACAGGATTGGTCATTTCAAATGACGTTCAGCTTCTTTATTTCTTTTTGTTTTTAGCTAGCAGAGATGTATATGTACGGAACTTCTTATTTATGTAATATCTCTGTTTGGCTTTGACAATATCTTATTGTCTATATAAGCCGTGTTCTATTTTATGCTTAACACTCAGAATCACTAAAGTGATTACTGACTCACACACTCACTGATTTATTGTCAGTAGCTGATTTGATTAGATTCTGATAGACTAGTTGTTGAAAATAGGGGAAATTGTTAAGACAGGGGGAAATGCTTAGTCTCTATATTCTGACTCTCTGCCCTGCTCCCTTCAGTAATCTAGAACTTGAGGAACAACTCCACTGATCCTACTTGTAATATTGTAAGGAGCTCTGTTTTTGACAAGTTTAGTGTTAGATTGCATAGATGTTGATAGGTTTTGGCATCATCAATTAGGGAGAAATTGTTGGGTGATGATTCTATCCTCAACAGTGATGCATATAGTGGGAAATGATTATGTCTTCTGTACTGACATATACTCAGTAGCTTTGTGCTCTGAACTAGTCTGAAGAATTGAAGATTCCAAAACCCTATATTGGTTGGTGAACCTTTACCTTGTAATCTATTTTTGCCTCTGAGGTTTCAGACTCAGCAGACACTCTGCTCTGGGTCAGGCATTCAGTAGCTTATCAGCCTCAGCACCAGAAGTAGAAGACTCAGCTATACTAGACTCAGCAGGAGCAGTATACTGAAAGGAGTCAGTGGAGCTGAACTCAGCAGGAGTAGTTCACTGTACTCAGAGCTGATCTTTAGTAGAGCCAACTCAGCAGCATATTCTCTACTGAATCAGAGATCAGACTCAGCAATGGCCAGACAGTCTTCTAACTGTCAGATCTTTCGAAAGACAATCAGCATAGTCAAATGCGAGGAAGAGAGAAGTCAGCTTCAGTTTGCCTCGAAGTCTATTCTGTCTCAACTACTTTCTAAACCTCGGCAAATGACAAGCAGACACGTGTCCTACACCTACTAAAGCTGCAAGTCAACAACTTTCCAGAAAAGGATGGAAAGGACATTGTTGCTCTACTTCAAAAGAGCCGTTAGCTACCCAAAAGAGAGAGAGACAAAGGATCATCGTCTCCAACGGATCTATCCTAATCTCTTCTCTATATCAAGATTTGAAGCTCACGATCACGAGAAACCGAGAACACTCAAGAGCATTCAACGAGCAAAAACTGAAAAGCCTAAGTCTTCCGCAAGAAACTCGAAGAATATATCTCCGTCGAAAGACTACATCCTAGCTCTTAGGGAACCAAGCTGAACCGATCAAATCAAGCCTCTAGTATCTAAACGACGGTACACGAACTCAAAGCTATATTCAGCTGTTCGTCGTTCTAGAAGCTACATTCTCATTCCCTATCCCTCTAACCTAAGCTCATAAGAATATATCCATAGCTTAGACGAAGGAGTTCATATTTGAACTAATCCTTATTGTAAAAGGACTCCTAATCTTTCGGGACAGTGGACGTAGGATTTTTGTGTCCGAACCACTTTAAAAATCTCTGTGTCTCTCGTTTGTGTTCTATTTACTGTTGCAATGATTTTAACTGTTCATACTGAAAACTATCTTTTAAAATCATTCAACTGAGTTTCAGCAAACTTAAAAGATCGCACTAATCTACTGAAACTGTTTTATTAAAAATGTTTTTCAACTTAACTAAATTGGGCCTATACTATTCCGCACCACTGAACTCTATCTGCACGATACTTGAATTCTGACGCTCAGTCAGCTAGCAGATCTCAGTAGAGTCAGTCACTCAGCCAACACGATTCAGAACAGCTATTTGGTCTGCTGAATTCATTCAGTACGACATCATCCTGAAAAAGGATTGTTCGTGTTTAAGTTGAGAAAATCGGTTTCCGGTGTATTCACCCCCCCCCCTCTACACCTGAACGTGCTCTCGGGACCAACAGTAAGGATATTTGATGAGTCGTTTTCGTACTTAGTAATTTCAGGCCGAAAAGTGCGTCAATTGGCCAACCGGTGCACTCGCAGTGGCGAATAATGCAGGTTTTAGGTGCTGACGTGGCAGGATGACAAGGATATTATTTGGCGTATTTTGATGAAGAAAAGGCACGGAATTGATGACGTGGGCCCGGTTATGTGGAGAAGGAAAAGAATCAAGAAGATATTTTGTGGTAGTTAAGGGAAGATCTTGTTTCCTTATCTATCCCAATCTTTTCCCTTATCAAAGATTTGACCTATCTTGGAGAGGAAGAAAAGGAGGAGTATATAAGAGGGTGAAGGGGGACGACATTAATACGCCCAATTACCACGAGAACACGCCTTCAACCCCGAGCTCACATTCCGGCCATTGCTTCCTTCCGATCCACCGCCGAACCACCGCCGCACCATCGCCGACCACCGAAGCCAAAGCCGAAGACCGCCGAACCAACTCCAACCAAATTCCGTAGTTTATAGTTGAAGAAAAACAATTTCTCATTTTCGTCTTTTATGTTTTTAATTCCGTAGTTCGAATTCTAGTTTTAATTCCGTTTCGTAGTTAATCGTTTTCTAGGATCTTAATATTTATATTCAAACATCATTTGCTATTTTAATTCAAGTTTTTAGTTAATTTCGTAGATTTACAAATTCTGTTATTTCGTGCCTTAGTTAATTTAAATTTCGTTCATGCTAGATCTAGGATTATTCGTGTTTATGTTTCTGTTCCGTAAACTATCCCAGTTGCCCAACCGAAGCGTCTGCATGAGTAGCTAAACTTTTTAGGGTCCGGCAGAATGTGAATGCACACGTGAACAGTACATGAGGCTTAGGTGTTCATAATTAATCAAAAGGGTTTCGGGATAATTCTGAATTAATTAATCTGGCTAGTAATTTAGGCTTGATCACCCTAGGTTACGCAGTCTGTAGCTAACTTAGTACTTCCATCGTTTCTCGTGGAACAAGGTTAGGTAAGTAACAAAATTATTCGTTAGAATAATTGGATTAAACCGATAGGAGACTATTAGATGCCCAACATACGAGTAGGCTCCTATACTAAGCTCCCTTAGTTCGATAAAGTTGTTTAGCAATTAAATCTATTGATTGCCCAACAACGTAGGTTGTAGCTAGGTTAGGGAAGTAGTCGTTTCGATGCCCAACATGGCGGTTACCGAATAAGTAAGTGGGAGTGAGGATCACGCAGTTTAAGTTACGGTGGTCTATAACTAGTAGATTCTTGAGATTAATTCATATTAAGTGCCGAGGATTGGAATAACGTGTGTGTGAATATTTTGCTGGACCTACCTTTCAGTTGCCCAGTGTTGGATATGAGTCAGTAGATGATACTCAGCTGTTGTTCGGTTAAAAGAAAATTGGGGGAAATCATAGAGTACTATGGAATTGAAGATCCCAAAACCTAGCTGATATCAGTAGATTAGTGTGTCGTTAGGATTAGCTGATGTATAGGTTAGACTTGTTGTAATCGTTTTTATATTCTTGTCTAAGTCCTGTAAGGGGTAATTGTTGAACTGATCTTCTGTCGAAGATACTTTTCAGAACCCCACGTCATCAGTGTAATCGCTTGCGTTCTTCGATCATCACCGAGTAAACCTCGGTAGAAGCCAACCCAAAGAATCGATAAGCCATCGCGAAGAACACATGCAAGCCCAAGATCTTCGCAGCCGCCACCGACTTACTCAGAAGTTACATTCCCTGTCAGCCGACTCAGCTGAAGAAGACAGAGACTTTTCAGTCTACTGTATCCTACGGAAAGCGACCCAGCTATTCAAGTCTTTTCGAGAAGTTCAGCAGAAGACATACGAGGTTGTTGAACGGTCAACTCTGACATTCTCACCAACTACAAACCTCGACTAATGAGAAGCTGACAACGCTTACCTACTCTACACAGTAAAGCTGCTCTCATGAACAGTGCATTAACCGCCCGCCGCGCAACAAGTTCGAATTATGGCCATTTTCCTTGGAAGCTTGTGACACGTGGCATCGTCGTCTCCAACGGACATATGCCATAACTCACAACTATAAATAGAGAAGTTTTTGAAGCTCCGAGTGACGGAATTTCGAAGGGACAAGCTCAAGTTCACAAACGCTCTAGAACACTCAAAGATCATCCAAAGGAAAACTTGCGTACTTAGAAGATTTCTCAGTTTTTCTCTCTAGAGTTCTTAGATCCCTTTCTTCTCTAGACTAAGCTCATTGTCATATTTATAGCTTAGATTCGAAGGAGTTCACATTTAGTGAATTGTTCTTATTGTAAGAACTCCTTCTCAGTTGGAGAATATTCCCTTCCCTTTCAGACTTAGGTTTGGATTGTAAAGTCGCTAAGGACTATAACTTAGAGGGAACTATCTAGTGCACAGTATCCCTGTTGAGGCTTGCTCAGAATAATCAACAAGTTCTCCTGCTTTGTTCAGGACCGTGGACGTAGGATCTTGCGTATCCGAACCACGTTAAATCGCTTGTGTTCTTTTACTGTTTTATTGCATAGCATTCAACTGACTTGAAAATCATAAGCTTGCATAAAACGTATTTTATAAAGCGCACAGCCAAAAGATTTAATTTGCTAAAACGTGTTTTCAAAAGAGACGAATTCCGGGCCCCACACTTTCCGCACAATAGTCTCCGACTGATTCTCAAGGTACTGACAACGGCCGGTAGGGAGAGAGCTCGCAGGGCCGACTCACTCGTCCCGCGATCGAAGGCTTATTTGGCACTGTTCATCAGTTGCAATCAACAGCTCAGCTGACCTTCATTGAGAAAAAGAAACTGAGCTCAGGTGTATTCACCCCCCCCCCCTCTACACCTGACTTATCGTCTCCGGACCAACAATTGGTTTCAGAGCTCATGGTGTTCAACTGATCGCCGGTTCTGAAATACTGGTCCTCTCGAACTGATCCTGAAAACCGTTTTCACTGCCTAAGCATCTTTTCAGCATCCTTATACTCTTACTCTTACGATGTCTGATATGTCAGGTATTAGGATGGTACCGATGTTCTCAATAGAGAACTACACGGTATGGCGCGTACGTATGGAGGCACACCTAACGTCACTCCACGACAGCATGTCAGATATCCTAGAGTCAGGACCGATCTTTCCCATGATCGACAGCGTAGTATTTACTGCTGGAGGAGGCGCGGGAGCACAAACTGGTGCTAAGGTTCCCAAAGATAAATCTGCCTTCACAAAAAAGGTGCACAACCTTGACCGAGTTGCACGTAATGTCATACTGACTACGCTCAGTGACTCACACCTCGGAAGGGTACAGGATTGCAAGACGGCGAAAGAGCTATGGGACGCCTTGGCTGTACTGAGCCATGGAACCCCTCAGATCAAAGAAAACAAGCTCGAGCTAGAGCTTCAGAAGTTCGACGCCTTTGCAATGGAGCCTACTGAAACCATTGACGAGCTGAGTGTTAGATTCACCAATCAAGTCAATGTCATCAATGGGCTGGGGAGGTCGTTCACCAACAAGGAGATGAACACCAAGATCTTGAGAGCGTTGCCCCGACAGAAGTGGCTTCCTTTTGTTACTTATTTACGTCGCTCTGATCTAAATGCTCTAACTCCTGATGTTATATTTTCAGAATTAAAATCGGAGGAATTCGAGCATAGCCTACCCCAAAAGTGCTTAAGCGCTCCAATGACACACGGTTCGACCATGCCTTCAAGGCAACGATCAAGCAACACAGGAGCCAAGCCTATTTCCTCAAGCAAAGCCGTGGCCACATCGCAGCAAAGTCTTCCGAGACTCCAGCCCCGATCGCCTAGCACCGATGGCTCTCAAATATCGGAGGGAAAAGGAGAAAGTCGAAAGCCGAGGAAATACAACCGAGATTCTTCTTCGTGTAAGAAAGACTATCATAAGAAAGAAGAATCTAATCCTTCTACCGAATGCGGGAAATCGGAGTCTGGCCGCCGGTCCGTCTAAAGTCTCACTGGTAAGAGCAAGCAGAACATCCACCGCTACAACCGCAAGAAGGAGGGACACTATCGCATGATTGTCCCGAACTCCTCACCGCTCAAAGAGCGTAACGGCAGCCGTAAGAGAAAAAATTTGCCAAGCGAAGGCATGCCTACATAGCCAGAGAGATATCCGACAACTCAATTGAAGAGGATACATTCATGTATTCTTATGAAGATGAAGCTGCATTCGTAGCTGTTGAAGTCGGAGAGAAGGTTCCTGAGGAATCAGCGAACAAAGGTGTCGATGGCCGGAGAAGAGGCCGAGGTAAATTCTAAACTTAATATTACCTCTTCTTCACACAAGACACACGACACGTGCTCGGTCTCGATGATCCTCTAGATGTGGTACAAGCCTACGACGATCTACTAGAGGAACAGTTCACCGAGCAGAGTTCAAGCAGAACCATCCAGGAACTAGAACAGTAAAGGCCGAGAATCGGAGACTTTCTTCGATTGTCGGGTCTCTACCGAGTCGAGAATCTAGTTGTGAAACTCAAGGAAGAGATTGAATCTCTTATGACTAAGTCTCAGCTTCAAGAGACTCAGATCTCAGTCCTGACTAAGGACAATTCTGAGAAAGAGACTGAAATAGCCCAACTCAGTCAGAAACTCTCAGACGTACAGAAGGACTATGATTCTCTCAGGAGAAGTGATGAGGTCTGGAGAGGACTCGATGACCGAACAAGCACTGGGAGCTAAGGAGAAGCTAGAAAGCATGCTCAGAGCACAACGGCCAACTACTGTAAAAGAAGGCCTTGGTTATATTCACGAAGCTTCCACTTCTAAAAGCTTAGAATCGCTGGCTGATAGGTTCGTCAGGGGGAAAGTGCAACCGCCGACACTACACCTCAGGCGAAGAACAAACAGAAAATGATTGCACCTCAGCCGAGCAATCATAAGAAACAGCTGACAAATGGTTCCAGCCCCAGGACACCGCAATCAAATTCTGGGGGAACCAAGAAGGTCGATGGGCGTAATAAAGCATGCAGAGCCATTAAATGAGCATCCGGTTCATAGCGGCTCGTACTACTATGAGCCCGGGGTCGGGAGAAGCGCTAAGACTCGAAGAAGAAAGCGCTCGAACCCAAAATCATCGCGAAAAGTCGGTATCTCCAAGTCCTGTGGAGAAGAAGCTGACAAGGTTCAGAAGAAGAAGTCTCAGACTTCTAAGTTTCCTAGACAGATCTGGGTTCCGAAATCACCCACTAACAATAAGGACCCAACTGAACCAAAGGGTACCTAAAAATGCCTCTGTTTTGCAGGTGCATAAGGACCCTTGGATAGTGGACAGCGGCTGCTCGAGACACATGACTTACCGTAAGAGCTCGCCGACCAACTACGTATAAGAAGATGGTCCCGAATGAATTTGGTGACAACTCCAAAGGCTATACAAGGGGATACGGAACGCCGACAATTGGGACTCGCCACGGTCTCAAGAGTAACATATGTTGAAGGACTTCAACATAATCTCCTTTCAGTCAGTCAATTCTGTGATAATCTTAATAGAGTAATCTTTGACGCTGGTTTCTGTGATATTGTTGACAAATCTACAGGGAAAACAGTGTTATCAGGTTCGTGGAGGAAAAACATCTATGTTGCAGACTGGAAAACCACAGAACCTGAGGCTTGCTTACTAGCACAGACAAAATCTGGTGACAAGTCAGGATGGCTATGGCACAAGAGACTCAGCCACCTGAACTTCAAGACCATGAACAAGCTAGCCAAGAACTCCAAAGTCAGAGGACTGCCCAACGAATCGTTCGTTAAAGACAGAAATTGTGAAGCATATCTGAAGGGAAAGCAAACAAAGAGTAGCAATCCACCTATTCTGTCACCTTCCACTGATGGAATCCTTCAGCTGCTGCACATGGACCTATTCGGGCCAGTCTCTCCAGTGACTATAAGAGGCAAGAAGTATGCCCTCGTCGTTATTAACGACTACTCGAGATATACTTGGGTCATCTTCATTGCCAATAAATCTGATGTTCAAACTGAGTTGCCCAATCTGCTGAAGAAACTCAGTGTGGAAAAGGACATCAAGATTCAAAGAATTCGCTCGGACAGAGGAACAGAGTTTCTAAACTCAGTAGTTAAGACATACTGCGATAAAGAGGGAATTAAGCACGAGACATCAGCTGCACGCACCCCTCAGCAGAACGGACTTGCTGAACGAAAGAACAGAACACTCAAAGAAGTAGCAAGAACGCTCCTCGCAGATTCTGGACTACCCTCGAAGTTCTGGGCTGATGCTATTGACACCGCCTGCTATACTCAGAATCGCTCACTATTCACTCAGCAACACATGAAGACACCATATGAATTATGGAAAGGGAGAATTCCTTTTATTTCTCATTTTCATATTTTTGGCTGTCCTTGGTTTATCCACAATAATGGGAAAGATCAGCTGAAGGTCTTTGATAGCAAATCTGATCAAGGAGTTTTCTTATGATACTCTCGAGTCAGTAAAGCCTTCAGAGTCTTTAACTATCGGACTCTTTGTGTGGAGGAAAGCCCTCATGTTGTTTTTGATGAATTTGTTACTGAGAACAGGAAAGAAACAGAGTCAAATACTGATGATGTCAGCAGCAAGCTACAGGATCTCGGACTTACTGATAAAGCTGAAAAGATCCAGCATTGTTGGGATGATGAGTCAGACGATGAACAAACTCAGACTCAACCAACAGTCGATGTAGCTGACCTAGTTGATTCTATCGAATAGAATCAACAACAGGTAACATCGGTCGATGAGGAAGCCCCAGTGGTAACTGAGACCTCTACTGAGAATATAAACTCAGGAGGAACGATTAATGTTCCTGAGCTAAATGCCCCTGAACCTGGAAACTCAGTAGATCCTAACCTTCTTACTGAATTGCTACAGTCACAGAACAGTACTACTGAAAAGCCTAACACTCCTACTGACTGTGCAGAAGTAGTATCAGAAGAAGAGGTCCGACTCAGGCGTTCATGGCTCGATGCTCATTCTTCAGATCTTATCATTGGAGATCCATCAGCAACTATAAGGACGAGATCAAGATTAAGTCAAGGAGAAAGCTCACTTTACTCTTGTTTTCTGTCTACAGAAGAACCTCAGTCGATAGAGGACGCACTTAAAGATGCTGACTGGGTCATTGCTATGCAAGAAGAGTCGAACCAGGTTCGTCGTAAATGAAGTATGGGAGCTTGTTGACAGACCTAGACATCAGCACGTGATTGGTACTAAGTGGGTCTTCAAAAACAAGCGAGATGAAAACAACGTCATTGTCAGAAATAAAGCAAGACTAGTTGCAACGGGATACAGTCAGGTAGAAGGAATTGACTTTGATGAAACGTTCGCTACAGTCGCTAGATTGGAAGCCATTCGTCTATTCCTAGCTTATGCAACACATCAAGGCTTCAAAGTCTATCAGATGGATGTAAAGTCAGCTTTTCTGAACGGCGTACTGAAGGAAGAAGTCTACGTGAAACAACCGTCCGGCTTTCAGCAGGGACATCAGGTGTACAGACTTAGGAAAGCTCTGTATGGGTTAAAACAAGCACCTAGGGCTTGGTATGATACCCTATCAGACTTTCTACTTCAGAAAGGTTTTCAGAAGGGGACAGTAGATCGCACCCTATTCAACATAAAGTCAGGAGATGACATCCTATTGGTGCAAATCTACGTGGACGACATCATTTCGGCTGCAGAAATGAGACCATATGCCAGCAGTTCGAGAAGATGATGAAAGAGAAATTCGAGATGTCCATGATGGGAGAGATGAATTATTTCCTTGGATTTCAAGTGAAGCAATCACCTGAAGGAATCTTCATCAATCAAGCTAAATACACTCGAGACCTTCTCAAAAGATTCGGCCGCGACTCCAAAGAAGCCACCAAAATCCCCATGAACACGAACTTTAAAATTGATCTAGACAAAGAGGGAGCTTCTGTTAACTCTACTGACTATAGAGCTATTATAGGCTCTTTACTTTATTTAACAGCTAGCCGTCCTGACATAACTTATGCTGTAGGTGTATGCGCAAGATTCCAAGCAGATCCCAAGCGAAGTCATTTAGACTCAGCGAAGAAGATTCTGCGCTATTTAAGAGGAACACCTGATGCTGGGTTATGGTATCCTGCTGATGATAACTTAATACTGACAGGTTATTCTCGATGCCGATTATGCAGGATGCGGGATAGATCGAAAGTCAACTTCCGAACTTGTCGGTTCCTAGGCAAAGCAAGTCGATTTCTTGGTTTTCAAAGAAGCAGCATTCGCAGCAACGTCCACTACCGAAGCCGAGTACATGGGCTGCAGGAAGTTGCTGTGCCCAAATCCTTTGGCTTCGACAACAACTTAGAGATTATGGTATAACTCAGGATGAAGTGCCCATCTACTGCGACTCCACAAGTGCAATTGCCATAACTCGTAACCCGGTTCTACATACCGTGATGCAAGCACGTGGATATCCGACACCACTTCATCGGAGACCATGTCGAGAAGAAGGATATCGGGATGGAGAAGATCCATACCGACAAGCAAAGGGCGTATATACCGACCAAACCACTAGCCGAGAACAAAGTTCGGGAGAACTATCACCGAGCTAGGTCTACCGGATCCTATCGAGATGCGTCGAGAGATACCGACTACCGAGAACATCATTGCCCAACAATTGGTAACAATTGGTATCGGCATAAGGAATCGAACGACAGGTCGATAACTAAGTACAAGTGACTCGGTTGGGAAAGTCACACTGCATACGCGAAGGGGGGAACATAGTCATCAGCATGACAACCATTCTCCTTATACATAACGGTAACCAACGATAAGTTCAGCGAAGAGGTTTGCGTAATTTTGTGTACTTATTTTTTTTTTGAAGCATGCTCGCATTTATTGCATCGGCCGCTCACACTCGCAGTTAATGTGCATTCATTTCCTGCCATTAATAGTTTAAGGAAAGGTCAGTAGGAAACCTTAACCCGAGTAATTAATGTTGTCTGTCGCGCATTTAATGCATGTCTTCTCACTTACCTTTATTACGTAGATCTATGTTTTAGGCGGCTTTGGTAATCATTCCTTTTATAACATTAAATCTTAGCCGTCCATAGTTATGAAAGATTATAACTCAGCCGTTAGATTAAAACGTGCAATCAAGCCAATATATACAAAATCTTTCATCTTCTATCATTCGTTACTTTTCGCCATTTTCATACCTTACGAGCTTTACTCGCAATCAGTTTCTACTTCTTATAACTGCCTTGCCTGTGCATCTTTCAAGCTCTAATACTCGGTAATGTATTAAAATCTGCTGATAACTACTAACTTACTCTATTTTCAAGTGCTAACAAGTTGTTTTGCAAATTTCTATGGTGATCGTACAGACTCCTGAACCTATAGTGGAGATCATGACCATCCGGATTCAGTTCGGCTTTCCGCCAGGTGGATATCCCATATCTGGAACCGATGTTCGATGCTCTGGAGAGGTCTGGGTTGGAGACCCTCGTGACCAAGCATCCCCGTGCCAGTCTGCCGAGGCAAGTGGCGGAGGCATATTTCAACTGGAATTCAGTGGCTGCCGAAGGAGAAGAAGCCTCGTTTTCTTACATGGAGGAGACTAATCCGAACAAGTGGAAGGCGTCTCAGAAGACCTTCAACATCCGAGAGGCTCTGGTCCTCGCGTTTCAGCTTCCTAATTCTGGAATCTCCCCTATCGGATATAAGGAGAGGGAGATCAACGCTTATGTGCAAAAGTTCTGTGGACGCAGTGATCTGACGTTCAAGACAGCTCTCCCAAGGAATCTCTTGCTACCTCAGTACAGAGGTTTAGCGTATGTGGTCTCGCACATACTCACAAGCTCAGCTGGATCGTACGATCAACTCGTCCCAAGCCAAGGATTCAGCTGATGATGGCTATAGATGATGGAGTAGAAGTGAACTGGGCTGACTATTATACAACTCAGATGAAAGCCCAAGCCCAGAAGTTCACTACGCTACCCACTGGCGAGAGGAGGTTGGCCAGTGTGGGTAAGCTTCTATTCGGGACCAAGATGTCAGTCCTAATAGAGAGTGTTGTACAGAGGAACTCAGCTTTTGAAGACTCAAAGCTGTACAACACTAAGCTGATAAAGTTTCAGACTAAAGAAGCGACGGAGAAGTCGATTGGCAAAGGGCCACCCGAGCGTAAGAGAGCTGCTCCCTGTCTTGCCATCTCCCGCCGACGTGCCCAAGAGGAGGAGGCTTAATAGGCCACGACCACCGAGGTCACTATGGCTCAGCCCGATAACCATCTTAGCACAGGCTCCTCCTCCACAACAAGATGAGCATATCTTAGACTCCGACATAGGGATTGAAGGAGCAACCCTCAAGGAGAAAGCTCAAGTCATCAGCTCAGATGACACACAATCGGACGTTAGGGAACCGACTGAGGAGAATGCGACTGAGTGGACAGCTATTTACACCACTCGTCTCCGTGCCGCAGCTCGAAGTACACGATCATATTCCCCGAGATCGTCGGGCACTCGGACTTAGTCGACATAGCCATCGTGGCTAGGGTTCAAATGCTTCTAAGATTTCTGAGTTGGGATATTCTAGAAGACATAATCAAAACCCACTCAGTTCTCTACCTGCACGATGAGGAGCAGAAGTTACAAGAAGTAATAGGGTACGGAGAACCAGCTGACTTAGCTACTCTTGAAGATCTCAGAGCCACAATGCTTTACCTTCTAAGCTTGCGAGAGTCCGTCCCCTGGTAACACTCCTCCACCCCCATCTCCTCCTGCCGATGATAAGAAAGATGATGATGATAACAATCGGAGGAAGGATCGACACCCAAGGATACGAGAGTTGGGAGGCTCTCCGAGGGTTCAACTCCCCGTGAGAAGAGCAATTCACCACATCCCGATACATCGGGTGATGCTCAAGGTGCTCCGGGTACGCAAGGGAGCAGCTCCTCACATTTTCTCGAGCAGAGGCTCGGAACCAGCTCGTACCGCATACAACCTATCGGTTCCGTGTCCTCAAAGTCCGTAAATAAAGCCATTCGACGCCAAGGAGAGAAAAACAGACTTTTGGCTAAGGACGTCCATCTGAAGTGGACAAAGTATACCAAGGCTCGCATACGTAGCTTAGACGGAATAGCCGCCGACATCTCAAAGACTCCAGTACCTACTCCTCAACCCAACTTTCGGGAGATTATTGAGGCGGCCTTAGCGGCTCGTAAAGTTGATCTAGAAGCTCGTAGTCGGCGGTTGCTCCAGAATCAGCAGAAGATATTTTCAGAGCAGCTCACTCAAGCTCTCACAACTGTTAAGCTCGAAATCGATGAACGAAATAAGATTGCCACCTCTAGCCTTCAGAAATCTATTACCCAACAGGCAGAGGCTCTGAAACTTATTCAGAAAGAAATGACAGAATCGCAGGATCAGGCTCTGCTGAAACTCCGTCTGGAGTCAGCTGAATAGCTTAAAACATCTAGAGCTGATCAAGAAAAAGACTGGGAATTATATTGCGATCTCGTCAAGGACTTCGAATCCACAGCAACTCAGATTAAGGATTCAGTCCACAATGTGGAAAGAGACATTCAAGCCATCCGCACCCAACTCTCTAAGGCAGATGATGCCAAAAAGGGGGAAGGTATTATGAGGGATGAACCTGATACGGATATGGCTTATGTCCAACTAGTAGAGGGTGGTCAGGAGGAAGGACCCTCTAATGCTCAGACTCAGGGGGAAGGTATTCAGGCGGAATAACCCTCAACTGCTCATGCTCAATCCTCAGCCGCTTAGGCTAAAGATACTTCAGGGGTTCTGCTGCTCGAATTTCCTCTAGAACCTACACCCATCTCATCTTCTGCCGCTCACATAGAAGATGTTGCTCACTTTGTTGAGCAAGAGTCTGAAGGAGAACAGACTCCTCCGTAGAGGCCGGGCAAGGAGACTGCTACTGCTATTACTCCTCCTTCCTCCCCGGTCCGAAAATTCAAATCTAAAGCGGAGCAAGAGGCTTATGACCTCAATATTGCCCAACAGCTGCAAGATAAGCTGGACCGAGAGCGTCATCTTGAAGAAGCAAGCAGAGCGAAGAAAGAAGCCCAAGGGCAAAGTCGTTAGGGGCAAAGGCAAGAAAAAGGTCGAATCAGTCGAAGAGCAGAAGAAGAAAGCCCAAGCAGATTTTGCTAAGGCTCTTCCGACTGAGATCCCAGCTACTACTCGAGCATTCCCACTCCTACTCTAACACCCGAGCGATAGCGGAAGATCAAGCGACACGGGAGGCGACGCCGCAAGGCCTAAATATCGACGAGGAGACCGTAGGGGCGCCGGCTCTCCGAGAAAAGAAAAGAATGGCTGATATGGCTAAGATGATAAGCCTATCCAAGAAGCCAGCAGCTGATCCCAGAAGACAAATCCCAAGAGGATCAAGGAAGAGAACACCTCTCGCCAAGAAGGACTCAGTTGTTCATGTCGATCGATGGGTTCCGGCTGAGGTTAATGATCAATGGGAAGAACTTAAAGAGCAATTTATCAAAGACTACTATGTTTGGGGATTCTATCCTCGAGAGCAACCTATCGATCAAGCCTTTGATGAGTTCATGTTTCTGTACAATTCAGAGCTGAGGGAGCAACTCAAGGAGATAATGAAGAGACCGAATATTCCGTTTAGAGCTCCAGCTTTCAGGCGCATCCCACCTCCTAGAACTGCGCGCGGAGTTCTATGTACGAAGGACATAGAAGATGAGGTTAGTGCTGCAGCATTCCGCTTCAACCTGAGTGTCCACCTTGCTGAAGACGACGAGGATATCCAGACTCTGAGGAAGAGAATCTATTTATACTATCGTCTGGAACCTCCCATGGACAGATCTGCAGGATTCAGGGAACGCACTCAAGCCTTCAGGCGTCTGTAGTCTCTCTCTTTTCTATATTTTGTAATAGTGATAGGAACCTGTACTTCATTGATTATGTATATCAGTTCCTATTGCTTGTCAGACAATTACTCATTGTCTTTCAGCTCTTTGCATTGTGTTTTCACGACTGATCACTGAGTGACCTGACAAACACTCACAGTCAGTTTCTCTGATTTTGCCTATCTCCCACCTACTGAAGTATTGAAATTCCTTTATTTTTTTTCCCTCTGAATGTTGTAAGGGGGAAATTGTAGTCAGTAGGATAGCATCTTTTACAGACTTAAGAAGTTTAAGAGGTAGAGGTAGAGGTTTTGGCATCATCAATTAGGGGGAAATTGTTGGATATGAGTCAGTAGATGATACTCAGCTGTTGTTCGGTTAAAAGAAAATTGGGGGAAATCATAGTAGTACTATGGAATTGAAGATCCCAAAACCTAGCTGATATCAGTAGATTAGTGTGTCGTTAGGATTAGCTGATGTATAGGTTAGACTTGTTGTAATCGTTTTTATATTCTTGTCTAAGTCCTGTACGGGGTAATTGTTGAACTGATCTTCTGTCGAAGATACTTTTCGTAACCCCACGTCATCGGTGTAATCGCTTGCGTTCTTCGCCATCACCGAGTAAACCTCGGTAGAAGCCAACCCAAAGAATGATAAGCCATCGCGAAGAACTCATGCAAGCCCAAGTACCTTCGCATGCCGCACCGACTTACTCGAAGTTACATTCCCCGTCACCGACTCATCGAAGAAGACAGAGACTTTTCGGCCATCGTATCCTACGGAAAGCGACCCAACTATTCAAGTCTTTTCGAGAAGTTCGGCCAGGAAGACATACGAGGTTGTTGAACGGTCAACTCGACATTCTCACCAACTACAAACCTCGACCAATGAGAAGCCGACAACGCTTACCTACTCTACACAGTAAAGTTGCTCTCATGAACAGTGCATTAACTGCCCTGCTGCAACAAGTTCGAATTATGGCCGTTTTCCTTGGAAGCTTGTGACACGTGGCATCGTCGTCTCCAACGGACATATGCCATAACTCACAACTATAAATAGAGAAGTTTTTGAAGCTCCGAGTGACGGAATTTCGAAGGGTCAAGCTCAAGTTCACAAACGCTCTAGAACACTCAAAGATCATCCAGAGGAAAACTTGCGTACTTAGAAGATTTCTCAGTTTTTCTCTCTAGAGTTCTTAGATCCCTTTCTTCTCTAGACTAAGCTCATTGTCATATTTATAGCTTAGATTCGAAGGAGTTCACATTTAGTGAATTGTTCTTATTGTAAGAACTCCTTCTCAGTTGGAGAATATTCCCTTCCCTTTCAGACTTAGGTTTGGATTGTAAAGTCGCTAAGGACTATAACTTAGAGGAAACTGTCCAGTGCACAGTTTCCCTGCTGAGGCTTGCTCAGAATAATCAACAAGTTCTCCTGCTTTGTTCAGGACCGTGGACGTAGGATCTTGCGTATCCGAACCACGTTAAATCGCTTGTGTTTTTTTACTGTTTTATTGCATAGCATTCAACTGACTTGAAAATCATAAGCTTGCATAAAACGTATTTTATAAAGCGCACAGCCAAAAGATTTAATTTGCTAAAACGTGTTTTCAAAAGAGACGAATTCCGGGCCCCACACTTTCCGCACAACAGTCTCCGACTGATTCTCAAGGTACTGACAATAGTCAGTAGGAGAGAGCTCAGTAGCTGACTCACTCTGTCCCGCGATCGAAGGCTTATTTGGCACTGTTCATCAGTTGCAATCAACAGCTCACCTGACCTTCATTGAGAAAAAGAAACTGAGCTCAGGTGTATTCACCCCCCCCTCTACACCTGACTTATCGTCTTCGGACCAACACCCAGTTAATACAGTTTAATTTCCGTTTTCAGTTTTTATAGTGGCTTTTAATTTTACAAGTTCTTAGTTTAATAGGAAACCCAAATCTTGCGTGGTTGCTAACCAAAACCCTAGATAAGTAGGAAAATAATGTGTCTAGTCGTCCGTTCCCTGTGTTCAATACTTGTGAACTATACTGATATAATTCTCTGATTTTTGCAGGATTATTTGGTGTAATACAGCGATCACAAATAGACAAATGTTTCAATCCCTAAATAAAATATTCAACCATAAACGTTCTAAAATATTCAAGCTTACATAATATTCAACAATAAAATAAATAGTAGGAGTAGCAGAATTCTCCAAATTCTCCCACTCTCAAGGTTACGAATTCTCCCAATTCACAATAAAAATTCAAAATACGAAAGAGTAGCAGAAGTAGAAAAAGTAGTAGCATAACTATCCCAATTGCAAATTCTCCCAACGCCTAATTCTGACTTTCTTGAGTTGTCAAAATTTGAGTTGTCGTGCTGCCCGAAGCAAAAGGAGCAGCAAAAACAGGTGCACGTGTCATCCTCTTTGGTTGTAGTTTCCTTGTCGGGTTCACACGCATGGTTTTCGATTGAGAGGGCATCAGAAAGTAGGAAAAAAGGGGTATGATTCTGCATGGATTCTAGGCAAAACTCGAAGGAACTGATTACATGACAAAATAGAAGGAAGTATGAACTTGAAACAATGAAAATGATTCAAGAAATTCTAGGATCACTCTAAAACTAGAAGGAGCTGATCACGTGAAAAAATAGATGTGAAATTAATGATGATGGTTTTCTTATCAAACATAAAATAGAGGACTAAATAAACATAAAATAAAACATTGTACCACATGTTCTCCCATATTTTATAGCCTAAACCCTTAACTTCATCTTCTAAATCAAAGCGGAGCGACTTGTATGTATCACTTTCGTATACCCTTGTGTGTACTACACTATAAGGGTATTGACATGTGGCATTTCTCATTAAATCAAGTGGGCCATATTTGCCACATGTCAATACCCTTGTGGTGTGGTATACACAAGGGTATACGAAAGTGGTACACACAAACTTTTGTGAAATCAAAGTATTCAAAACTATCAACATCTAATCCATTCTTCATCTCATAACTACCACCAGTATAGACTTGATAACTACCTATTTTTTCCAAACTACCCACCATATTGAATATAAACTGCAAAAATCCTATTTCTTGGACATGTTGTATAAACCTTAACTGGAATAAAACAAATAGGTATTTTTAGCTAAACTAGTCAGAACCAGTCAGAATTAAGAGCAACATATAAGCATCATATTTGACTGCAATGAAAATAATTAGGCATGTTTAGCTAAACCAATCAGAACCAGTCAGAATTAAGAGCAACATATAGGCATCATATTTAACTAAAATGAAAACAAATAGCATGTTTGACAAAACTTAATTGGAATGAAAACATTTAGAAATATATTAATGCTTAAGAGCAACATATAGACATCAATTAACTAAACTAGTCAAAACATTAGCATCAATAAGCAAACTGATAAGATTATGAACTACGAAGCAATTGCTACGTAGTTTGCAAACTGATAAGATAATCGTCCCAAATATTCAAAATAGGAACTTGAAGAAATTCAACGAGAAAACATGTCCAACAACTAACAAGTGTTCAAAACAAATCTTCAACATATATCGCAACATATCGCAATAAATAAATCCTGATCTAGAGAGAGAGGGGTCGATTCGATCAGAATGACAACCCAAACTTAAAATCATGAACAAATCCAAACAAATCCTCAACATATATCGCAACGTATCACAATAAACATGCTTCATTCATAGAACCGGATCATTTTACAAAGGGAAAATTGGACACACCGTAGGCTCCAGGAAAATGCTAATGAAGGTCTAGTCGAAGGATTTCCATGAGAAGAAACAACGGACGGTGTGGTGTGTTCGTATGAATGATTTTTCCGAGCAAAAACACCTAATTAGAAGAAGGCACAGATTGTGTTTTCTTTGATTACGAAATCGTCTCTGAAGAACCCTAGAAAATGGAATGAAGGGAAAAGAAAAGAAGAGTGAGAAAGGGGATAGTTTTTGTGATAGAAATTAAAGTAAGAACGACGTCGTTTATTTTATTTACGAAACTTTGTTGTTTTCTTCAACGTTCAATATGTCTACGTCTACAATTTCGGCGTCTATGTAGGATTCTATTTGAGAGTTTTTTGATCGAGTGTGAAAATTGAACAAATTTATAAATTGGTGTATTTTTAAGAGCGTTTTGAATGTTGTGCAAAAGCATATTTTGAACAAACATTATGTATTTATATGCTAATACCTCTTTAAAAAATGAACAGTGATTTTTCCCTAAAAAAAAAAGATATAAAAAATGAATTTTACTCCCTCCGTCCCATTTATATTGTCCATTTTTTTTTTCGTTACGGTGTTTAAAGAGAGTTGTTAATTGTGTGAAAAGTTATGTAAAGTGGTGGATCTTCAAAAAAGTTATTTGTAAAGTTTGAAAAATGGTATAAAGTGGTGGGTCCCTAAAAAAAGTTATATATATTAATTTACTAAAATAGAAAAGTGAATAATATCTTTGGAAGGAAGTAAAAAAATAGGATTAAGAAGACTTGAAACCAATACCTCTTGGGTTGATAAATAAACAATTTACCATTGAAATATGAGCTAGAAGTGTAATATAGTTAGCACATAATCTATATATATTCTCGGCTTTGGGCCATAATTGAGCCGAATGTATGTGCGCACACAAGTTTTTGTTTTTTTTGTTATTTTTCTGTTGATAGAGATCTTTTTTTTTTTTTTAGATAGTTAGTTTTTTTTGTGGTGAATAACCGGCAGTCGCAATGTTTAGTGTGCACATGATAAATTCATTCATAGCGACTTTAATGAATTTTGTACCCATGATTTTCGGTCACAGATTAAGCACATTTTTCTTATATCGGAAGAATGGAGATATTGAAGCTCACTCGGGTATTTTAGAGTGATATGTTTAGATGATTTATTAAATATTTTTAATTTGATCATTAAATTAAATAAAATATGATATTTATGTAATAAAAAAAATGTTACACCCCAAAACTTGCTATTCCACACTGTAAAGTTACAGCTCCGTCATTCTGTGTGTCTAAATTTTCATACCTTCAACTTCACATAGCATCTATGTTACTACAAATTTACAACCTTAAGCAATTTAGAGCAGCGATGACGGTGTATTACCAACGAAAATTGACCATACTGTTAAAATATATAATCGTAAGGACATATAGACATTATAATACGATACCAAAATTAATTCCTAAACTAAAGTAGAGTTACATCGGGGCTTCTGGATGTGGTCTAAAAGCAAGAGCGAAGAATAGCTCGAGATCAGGAGGATGATAATATCCATCTTTTGGGGCCAAAATGAGGTGCTTCGAGTAAACCACAGGATTCTTCTTCGGCGGAGGTGGGGGCCGCGCTGCCGCCGGAATCTTGCACCGTGGTGTCCTGCACGCCACCTCGTCTTCCGCCATCATCGCCGAGATTGGTTTATTTTCAACGATTTGTAGTGGACATATATAGTGTGGAAATTGCGTCTACAAGTCTTGCTGTGGAAGCTGACTTCCTCTACGCATCGAATTCCACGAAACTTGCATCACAATATTCATTTTTTTTATTATTGTTTTCTTGATTTATTTCTAAATTATACTCCCACTGTCTGGTGGCGGCTATGGGGCTAAAGCAAGTAATGCCGCCGCTTTAGTTCCATGGTCGAGAGCAAGGCCCCCATGCAGGGTCGGTCCTGACATTTCGGAGGCCTTAGACAAAAAGCGAAAATGGGCCTTTTTATTGAAATTTCGTGAATTATGTTGTCAGCTAAAGATAGTACATATGGGTCTTTCATGTTTGTGTGCATACATAACTTTAAAAGTAAAAAATCGTAAAGTGCAAAAAATTAAAAAAAAAAGATCGAATAATTTAAATCTTCTGACATTTTGAGAAACAAAATCATCAAGATCAAGTTTTTTCAATACCTTATTTTCAATGCATAAAATCCCAAGTCTAAAAATTAAAAAAAAAAGATCGAATAATTTAAATCTTCTGACATTTTGAGAAACAAAATCATCAAGATCAAGTTTTTTCAATACCTTATTTTCAATGCATAAAATCCCAAGTCTATTTAACCTTTCTTGATATACATTACAACGTAAATATGATTTTATCAATTTTAGTTTTAGTCATATATATGAATGCTTCACATAATTGAGCGAAAAGTTTGTGTAATATTCTTTTTTTCATCTTTGCTTATTTGTACTTTATGATCAATAATTTTTAACTGATTGTCGGAATTACAGTATAACATCAATAATTTTTAACTGATTGTCGGAATTACAGTATAACATAATGTTACATCATTGTCAATATATTTAAACACACACATATATAATAATTGTGATGGATTATTATGACCAAGGTAGTTATCATGACTTAACCAGATATAAATTGATTGGGTCAAAATAAAATTCTTCAACAGGAAAGTGGTCCATATGGGTTTCAGTTTTTGGGCTATAGATACAATATGGGTTACAAACTCTTGGCCTGTATTAATGCTCTTGTTTTATTATTATTATTTTTATGTAGTATGTGCTATAAAATATATAATGTGGGTTCAATTTTTTGGGACCTTTCAAGAAGCATTTTGAATGTCGTGTGCAAAATCAAATTCGAGCCAAACATCGTGTATTTACAAGTAAATACCCCTAATTTTTAATGCTCTACTTTTCTTTTTTTCATTTTTTTATCATATTACCGGCTTCCACGGGCTTCCACTGAGTTAATCGTATCGCAGGTACTGAATCAACCAACTGACTCGACAGGTTCTCTTAAAAGACAAATTTTTGACCAACTCAGCCCGGATTTCATCGTTGAATTGACCGATTTTAAGAATAGTGGATAGCAATTTGTAACGGCAACTTACTGGAACTGAATTTACCTAATAGAATGAAGAATGATCACACACAACAAAATAAAGCTGATTTAAAATATTATAGAAAAAACGAGAGAACCCTTGGCGAATACAGCGTCCTTCCAGAGCCAAAATGTTTTCTTATAGAATACTTACTTGCTAATTACTAAAGGCATTCAAGGGTAATCAGAAAAGTTTACTGCAAAGTAGACTTGTCTTTCCTTGCTTGCTCAAACTTCAAGAATTCATATTTAGAAGGAACTATAGCCGCAAATCTCAATTTGTTAATCGATACCCTTTTGAACAAATAGCCATCGTTCAGCATCATTCCATTAAGATTCTCAAACACTAGGTTAGTATCAGGGTCTCGCTGAATACGGATAAAAGGATGAAACTCCCTGCATATGAAAGAAGAAACAAATCATTTAAAACAAATCACAGGAGCAAAAATAAAGAGAAAATAATAAATTGGTCCTTCGTAGATTACTCAAGCTCGCTCGGGGTAATGAGACTCCGGGCAGGGATGGCCTTCCTTCTGGCAGGAACTCCACCACCCTAGAAAACATATGAAACTCATGAGAGAAAGCACAATGTAGATTCTACTACAATTATGATTATACACAAGTAGATAACAGACAGATAAGTCTTTGTTTTCTTCGAGGAATACTGAAACAAAGATCGACGAAAGTACATAATAAAGGACAGACCCACACCCACCCCACAAGAAAAAAAGAAGGCCGATTTTTTTAGGCTCGCAACAAAAGTACAAACAAAAAGAAAGAACACAAGAAATCAAACTGGAAAAAGAAAGAGAAACAAATTCAGATACCACATGCATTTTCAGGGTCACTAAATTGAGAATTAATGACTATTAAATCAACATGAACTCATTCATTTCAACCATCAGGTCCTAAAACAGAAAGAAATGGAAAAATAAAAATAAAAATAAAAATAAAAATAGAAAAAGGTTACTCCAACTACAAGCAACACCAGCCAAGACTCTGTTTAGGAGATGGGGGAATACTACTTAGAAAATGAAATACTATCTAGAATTTTTAAAATAAAATTAACAACATTTTTTACAAAACTCTGATGTTAACTCTTTCATACTTCAGCATTGAAAGATTGTATGTCAAGGTGATCTAGAATTTTTTTTGTTAGAAACATATTAATGTTTAACACACTATTTTTGAGAAAATAATTCTAACGTAAAAACAGAAAATAAATGATAATTTAACACAATTAAGAAATAATTATAGTATCTAGTAGCTCAATATCATCAAAGAAATAAAAAAAATCCGACATAAAAACCAAATGAATGCAAAACTGAAAGAACTTTACTTAAACCCAAATTCAGGTTTTCAGATCTAAAAATGAGGAAAATATATTAAACCAGCTAAAAAATAACAAAATTAAGTTTAATTGTTAGAGATAGAATCTACAGGAGACGGAAGGAAACTAGGAGTGAGTGGAGACAGAAGTGCCTGCATTAGATGATAATTAGTATTAATTGATGTCTTGCTGGTTAATTAATTGTTTAGCAGTAATTTATTATGGCATTCAGTCATGGGTTTATTTCTTATTAAGCCCAATCCGTTTAAGTAGTAGGTTTTGATTTTGCTTTAAATAATGAACCTCTTGCTTGTGAGAGGGGCGTCTAGGATTCATCTTTAAATCTGTAAACGGCGCTGCAGGCTTGGGACAGAAGATTTTCTTCTGGAGATACCATAGTTTTGGTTTCAATTAATTCTATCATTCATTTTACTTATTATTGTGTTGGTTATTCCTCTTTGCTCTGACATTATGCGAGTTGGATAATATTAATCTAGACAATGAAAAGAAAGAGCTATCAAATATTGGAGATAAACAACAATATACTACTCTTCTATAAATTTTTCAATTTCCTATAAGATAATAGAGAAATGGCTAATACACCCTTGGACCCCCAACCTAGCTCCATCTTTGCTTCAGAGAAAAACTATCAAACTTGAGACTAATTCGCTTACTAAAATATTAAAAGCTTCCAATTTATCAAGTATCAAGGAAGTTACTAAGCTCATTCCAAATATGGGCACTTATTTCAACCGAAATAAAAATACGCATCAAAATAAAGAGAAAGGAGCATCATCACATTGCACACACTTGGAGCAGAAACTTACAATTTTTTCAGCCATTGATTTCAAATCTATCCTTGGTACCAGTTTAACAGTGACCTTCTTCCGGTCCTTATAAACAGCTACAACCTATAAGCGGCACCAGTAACATAGCACGTAATTAGATTCATGGAAAGATAACAAGAGAAATATAAAGTAGATAATAAATTATAAGGCTAAGAAATGTTAACTAGTCAACATAGGAACATAATTTACCTTTGCAAGATCATCTTTATATTTCCCATTGTTAAAACGGGCCCACATGCCCTCGAATACTTCAGTAAACTCGCGACTGGCTGATAATAGACGAGGGATTTCACTACTCGGAACAGCCGTGACACAACTTGAATATAGGTTGGGGAGACCTTTACATACCTGTATTTTAAGAAGAAAGGAGTCAGACATATAAGCAAATCAATGTATCACGCACGGTCATAAATAGCCATGTAAATGCATGTGTGCATATATGCATTGCAGTCACATGAAATGATGTCAATAAACAACAAAAAGAGCTCATATCTCCATAACATAGCAAATAGAAAAGAAAGAGTCGTAGAACAAGGGCGAGAGAACCTCATATATATCATCTTGCTTGTCAACTTCAATAATGATAAAGCCCTTTAAATTGTTAATTGCACATGCAGATACCATCGGCAGCTTATGTCCCAACTTTGCCAAGCGTTCATGTTTGCGCATAAGGTGTAAGGCTGAGAAGCTCTCTCGTCCAGACTAGACAGTAAAGGTAGCAGAAAATGTCAAATCTGAAAAGACATAGACACCAGTAATAAGCTCATAAAAAATTATAATGCAACACTACCGAGCATTTAACTTTCCAGAGCTTTGGGTCATTGGCAGATGGAACAAATATGTTTTCTTCATAGCCAACAAATATGTTTTCGTCAGAGCCAGAATCTTCTTCTTCTTCTTCAGAAAACACTGTTTCATGATTTAAGGGAGCATTTATGAGAAAATAGAAATGTGCAGTCTTCATTCGAAAGAAGTAGATGCAACAACAGATAATACATGTCTGTAATAGATTTGTACGCCAGAGGGCCAGAAATATTATAAGCATATGTACGTATATATGTGTATGTGTATGTGTGTCTGCATGTATGATGTGACCATAGAATTCAGCACAAAAAACAGTATCAGATCTAGAACATGTCAAAAATTTTAAACTGATAAAAAGGGAGTAATTCTTTCAAATTATCCACAGCAGTAAGCTATCTCATCATCGAACAGTCAGCTCGCAAACGCAAACAAACATAAATGCAGAAAGATAACCTAAAAGTCGCTTATATTGAGAAACCCACACAATTTCAGCAATTCTCCTGTAAACGTATATGCACTCAAAAAGAAATAAATCAAACACCAAATTGCAACCTAGAATTTCAAGGGCTTTCTCGGAATCTATTACCACTTACCATCATCGCTGAAATCTTCGTGGTCCAGAAGCACCCTGTGGCTCTTACGTTTCCGTCCTGGCGTGTCATCATCAACGGCGCCGCTTCTCCAACACTCATCACCGGCATCAGATACCATCTCCTTACCCCTTTCAGAAACCATATCGATCGATACAGAACTTTACCTAATTTCGGCGTTTCTAGAGGTATTGCGTTGATATTTGCCAATAGATACCGCCTTCTTGTACACTTCTTTGACTTTTGAGAGACTTTGCTGGGCTGCTGGGCTGTTGGGCTGCTGGACCGCTGTTGAGAGAAAATTGAGTTATTTAGATTTTGTTTCATTCTAATAATTATTAATATTATTAGTGTAAATATACATTGTTAACCAAATTAAAAAAAAATTAGATTTAGTCATCCTGTAAATAAAAACACAAATCTAACCAATTTATCTTGTTGTGGGCGCTGGCCGATTGAGGGCCGATAGGGGCCGATCTTATTTGGACGTAGGGCCGATCGTGATCGGCCGACCAATCGGCCCCCAGTCGGTCGAATTTTAGAAAAGGGAAATAATTTAAGGGCCGATTGTGATTGGCCCCTACTGAGCCGAGACATCGGCCCTCGGTAATTAATAAACTTAAATAATAAATATTTATTTTTAATAATTATTTTTAAAAAAAATTCTTATAAATGTTCAAATAAAATGAGGGCCGATTCCCATCGGCCCCTAATCGGCCGAGCCATCGGCCCTAATCCTTAAGAAGCCGTTACATGTAACGGCCGAAATTTACTGAGGGCCGAACAATTTTTAACCGAGGGCTGATACTCATTGGCCCCACCATCGGCCCTACCATCGGCCCCAAATTGCAATAATGGAGGGCCGATTGAATATAACCGTTGGCCGACAGAAAAAACATTGTTTACCATTTTACTGCACAATTTTTTTACAGATCCGCCGCTCGCCGCCGCCGAAATCGCCGCCAACGCCGTGCTCGCCGCCGCCGAACGACAGCGCCGCCGATCCCCTTTGCAACGCCATGTCTTCCGGCGAAATTGAGGTTAGTAATATATGCTATGAATTGTGATTGTATTTCATTCATAGACGAAATTTAAGTTAAAATTGGGTTGGGTTTACATTGAAATGTCTATGTATTGATGAAATTGTGGAGAATTTTGAGAGGATTCGAGTGTTAAATTTCTGGAAATTTATGAAACTGGGGTCGATGGGAGGGCCGATGAAGATACACTCCATCGGCCCTGACTAGGCCGAACCCAGTTGAATAGGCCGTCGGCCCCGGCTGGCCTTATAGGCTCCGTCCCCGGCCCCGGGTGGCCGAAGAGAATTCGGCCCCTGGCTGGCCAAAAAAAAATTCGGCCCCAGCTGGCCGAAGAGAATTCGGCCCCGGCCTTAGAGAAATTGGCCCTCATACCATCGGCCCTACCATTCGGCCCCCGGTTGGCCGAAGAGAATTCGGCCCCGACCTTAGAGAAATCGGCCCTCATACAATCGGCCCTAACATTCGGCCCTTATTTATTCGGTTTGGATAATTCATTCGTTTTTCTGTAAATCTTGTAGCTCGCTTATATTCGACTACCGGTTAGACAAAAGATACCAAAAGTCACGACATATTGGAGAGATGGTCTACCCGAACTACTAAAAAACAATCTTGCTAGATAGGGGGGGTAGTGACCTAGTTCGTCGCTTTAGAGACGGACAGTTTGGACATTTTCTCAGTTGGAGGAAGGGCAAGAGTTCGATCATAGCTTTGCATCAGTTGATGTGCTATGAGGTGCAGGCACCGCCCGGGGAGGCCCGTTTTCACATATCCGGACGGGAGATTAGATTTTCGCAGTACGAGTATGCACTCATAACTGGCTAATTTTTCGGCGCTTCTACTTTCGATACGACGGCAGCTCGTACCCCTGTAGAGTCTGGAGTATACATGAGAGTCACAAATGGGAATCCAGTAACAGGAGGCGAGCTGCTAAATTTATGAAAAAATGACAAGCTCGGCAACCTCTCAGAAGACGATTATTTGAAGGTGGTCAATGTGTTGGCCCTGATGTGTTTTTTTCTTCGCACCTGCCGACACGAAGAAGGTCGAGACCTGGATGTGGGTTCTTGCTGACGATGTAGACGCGTGTAACGATTTTCCATGGGGAGCATACACGTACAATGCCCTCTTGCACTACATGAGGTTTGTACCGAAGGAAGTCGAAGTAGTAAAATCGAAGTATAATATTTATGGTCCAGTTTGGGCTCTTCAGGTACAAATTTTGGATTTTATAATTAATTTTATTTATTTATATTTTATACTTGTACTGATCTTTAATCGTATTGTAGATCTGGGCATATGAGGCGATACCAGATTTGGTCAGTCTGTGTGTACGCTTTATTAATGACGGTGGTATGTCCCGATGTGTGAAATGGGTATTTGTCACGCCACCAGATACGGAATGGATTACTTTCTTTGCCTTGCCAGTAAGTAACATTTTAAATATTTATGAACAGATATGGAACGGATTATAACCTATTTTTTAAACTTTTCGAACAGATGGACACACCGCCCCATCAGACTCTTACGCCCACTCCCGAGGAGCAGCTATCGGAATACTGGAGACGGGTGATTGGAGAGAATCCTATCAGTGTGGAGTTTCCTAGACCGAACCCCGTACATCAGAGACGAGTTGATGAAGAGGGCAGTGTACGGGATCCTCCGCCGGCAGCACAGAAGAAAAAATTGAAGAAGAAACGTGCACCGACGGAGGGTCAGTCATCTGGGCCTCGGAGGGATGAAGATTGGACTTTGCCCACTTATGACGGAATGATCAGATCGATAGATGAATAGTTTCAGCGGCGCGAGACTGAGTTGTTAGAAAAAGTGGATCAGCGCTGGAAGGCGAACGAGGATCAGTTCTTCAAAAAAGTGGGGAAGTTGATAAAAAATATCTTCGGTGGCAAGGGCAAGGACAAGGGTAAAGGCATAGGATCCAGCCTGTAACGGCGGCGGCGGCAGTTCGTTGAAGAAGATGCTGATGTGGATAACGGCCGCCTAAAGAGGATGAAGATGGAAAAGCACAAGTTCGGAATAGCTCTATAGATGGAAAAACTATTATATTTGATAGCAGCACAAGCATACGAACACGGGATCTCATCGAGTTTCCACTCACTACTTACACAAGCGCTTCTGCTATTTTGAACTCTCCATTGATACGTTCCATCGTGAATCTTGAATTTGTCTCCGTTCATGGACACAACAGTGAAGCGATGTGAACGGTGAAGGAAAATTGAGGGTTAGGAATGATTACCTTCCTCCTTCGTATGTTGTTGCAGCTCTGATTGTTGCTTGTGTGTCAGATCTTCTGATCTGTGTCCCGGCCTTTTTCTTCCTCTAGGTGGTCAGAGAATTGAAGAAAATTTAAGATTATCATCTCTCAATACTCACGCACGGCGTCTCGAATTTTATGAATGTGTGTGTTCTGTTTCTGAACAGAATACTAATAAATATAGGCTTCAAAAGCTAATATAATATTAATATATTTGTAGCTCATTAATTTAATTATATTTCTAATGGACTTCCATATAATTAGCCCATAATATAATTAATTAATCTACTGGGCTACTAATATTTATTAATTAATTGGCCATCCAATTAATTCCAAATAAATAACATTATTAAATAATGTAAAAATAAATTAATCCATTAATAATAATTTCTGAGAGACAATAAATAAATAGGCAACTAATTGGGCAAGATCAGGGATCTAATACAAGAAATAAAGTTGAGTCTCAAATTAATTAATTATCTATGCTTAGTCCAGAGCAAAATTAATTAATAAACACATATTCATTCCACTAGAGAATATTTGTTGACTTACCCCTTTATCCCAAATTGAGAAATGACTTGTATTTTAGACTTAATCGATCTCTGTATTTAAGGTAGAAATATCCGTTAAATAATTAAGCTCACTGACAGCTTAAATTAATTAACATCTTATATTCTTGAGTAGTACCACTCAACCTTATTAACACTTGAACTTAATCAACCGGTCGAGTTTAGTGTGCTAATCCTTTCGAGTTCCTCGGGGGATATTATCAACCCATTTTACTAGGATACGGTTGCAAGATACAGACAACCAGCTTGAGCCACAAAAGGCTACTAGCACCCAAGATACGTAGATCCGGTCGCAATGTCGTTCACCATAGTAGGTCAAAGTGATAAATAACCAAATACACTCAGCTGAAGTCTTACCAAGCTTAAGACCAGCAAAGTCACCGAGATCTTGGTTCTCCACTAAGGTCAGTTAGGAGAACACATCTCACTATGATCCATCAATACACCACCTTAAGTGTACCAGTAATGACAAGAAGCTAAGACAAGCCACTTATTATCTAAACTGCAGCTTAAACCAACAACTTATCCTTAAGTTGTCTCAGCTGTGATAACTGTTTATATCTTGTCAGTTCAACCAATTTGTGTTGTCTTCTGTGATACCTGACACACCACACAAATCTAACTTTTATACAATATAAAGGATAATATGTGCAAATATATAAATTTATCAGATAGGAGAATAAAATAGTGGTAGGGACAAAACACATTATATACAAGCATAAAATTTGCTTCCAGTATACAAAATCTCAACAATTTTCCCACTTATACTAAAGTAAACTTTTAGTATACAATGTGTCAGTTCTAGGTACAAACTAGTACTCAACTATATCTCAGCTATCTAGGTACAAACTAGTCTCAGCTATATCTCAGCTATCTATCCTATCTATCACTGCATCTTCTCCTACTTATACAAAAGTTTCTGTAGTCCTAAGGGGGGGGGGGCATCTCTACCACTCCTAAGTCACGAACATGCTTCTCGTAAGATGGGAGTGATAAGCGCTTTGTGAAAGGATTAGCTAGGTTGGCTTCAGTTCCAATTTTTTCAATCACTACGTCACCTCGATTTACGAATACTCGTATAATGTGGTACTTCCTGTCTATGTGTTTGACGCCTTGTGAGATCTAGGTTCCTTAGAATTTGTCACTGCACCCGCATTATCACAATAAATCGTGATTGCCTTAAGGCAAATTCTGAACAATATCAAGATCCAGGAGGAGATTCTTGAGTCAAAAACTGCCTCTTTCGAAGCTTCTGAAGGAGCCACATACTCTGCTTCCATGGTTGAGTTTGCAATGCATTTCTGCTTTGCACTCCTCCATGAAATGGCTCCACCTCCCAAGGTAAACACATAACCCGAGGTAGACTTCTTCCCGTCTCTGTCAGCCTGGAAATCCGATTCTGTATAACCCAAAGACACTAGACTGTCTGACTGGTAAACAAGCCTATAATCTCTAGTCAATTTAATGTACTTGAGAATATGCTTCACCGCAGTCCAGTGTTCCTTTCTAGGGTTAGACTGATATCTTGAGACCATGCCTACAACATATGAGATATCTGCTCTCGTACACAGCATCACATACATGAGGCTACCGACAGAGGAAGCATATGGTACTAGCCTCATACTTTCTATCTCTTCAGGCATTTTAGGGCACTGATTCTTGGATAGAAAAATGCCATGTGTGAAAGGTACTGAACATCTCTTGGCTTTTTGCATGCTAAAACGAGCAATAACAGTGTCAAATGTAGGATGCTTGTGACAAGCTTAACATCATTTTCTGGTGATCTCGGATAACCTTGATCCCAAGGATGCAAGCGGCTTCACCTAAGTCATTCATTTGAAACTACTCGGATAACCATGTCTTTACGTCTGATAACACTTCAACATTGTTGCCAATGAGAAGGATGTCATCTACGTAAAATGCAAGAAGTACCACTGATCCTTTAAAACAAATACGATACACACACCTCGTTAGGACAGGATACAAATCCATAGGATTTGACTACCTCATCGAAAACGCTGGTGCCATAACCGGAAAGCTAGCTTAAGTCCATGAATAGACTTCTTAAGTGTTGGTCCGGAGACGAAAAGTCAGGTGTAGAGGGGGGGGTGAATACACCTGAGCTCTTTTTCTTTTTCTCAGTGAAGGTCAACTGAAGCTGATGTTTGCAACTGATGAACAGTGCCAAATAAGCCTTCGATCACTGGGGTCAAAGTGAGTCAGCTTCTGAGCTCTTCTACTGACTGATGTCAGTATTACGAAACTCAGTCGGAGACTGTATTGCGGATAAGTGTTAGGCCCGGAGTCGTCTCTTTTGAAAACGTGTTTTCGCAATGTAAAGTCTTTTGGCAGTGCGCTTTTTAAGATATATTTTATGCAAGCTGATGATTTAAAACTGGGTTAAATGCAATGCGATAAAATAGTAAATAACACAAGCGATTTTTAACGTGGTTCGGATAACAGATCCTACGTCCACGGTCCTGAACTCAGCAGGAGAAACTTGTTGATTAATCTGAGCAAGTCTCAGCAAGGAAACTGTACGCAGGACAGATCCTTCTAAGTTATAGTCCTTAGCGACTTTTACAATCCAAACCTAAGTTTAGAAGGGAGGGAATATTCTCCAACTGAGAAGGAGTTCTTACAATAAGAACAATTCACTAAATGTGAACTCCTTCGAATCTAAGCTATGAATTTAGCAAAGAGCTTAGTTTAGAGAAGAAAGGGATCAAAGAGCTCTAGAGAGATGAACTATAAGAAGTGTTCTATGAAAACTAGTTCGTCTCTGGATAAGCTTGAAGGTTCTAGAGCGTTGTGAGCTTGAATGCTTTCCCTTGATTTCGCGTATATTCCTCTTCTTTTCGAAATCTTCAAATCCTTCTCTATTTATAGCTTTGAGTTGTGGCATATGTCCGTTGGAGACGACGATGCCACGTGTCACAAGCCTCCAAAGAAAACGGCCATAAATTCGAGCTAGTTGCGGCGGGCGCTTAATGCACTGTTCATGAGAGCAGCTTTACTGTAGAGTAGGTAAGCGTTGTCGGCTTCTCATTGGTCGAGGTTTGTAGTTGGTGAGAGTGTCAGAGTTGACCGTTCAAACAACCTCGTATGTCTTATGCTGAACTATTCGAAATGACTTCAGGTGCAGGGTCGCTTTTACGTCGGGTACATGATGAGCGAATACGTCTCTGTCTTCTTCGGTCGAGTCGTCGGACCGATGAAGTGAGCTTCGATAGTCGGTTGGTCGATCGCGAAGGTATTGTGCTTGCATAGGTTCTTCCGCCGATGACCATCGGCTGATAATGTCTTCTACCGAGATCGGGTAAGGCGATGCGCGCGTCTCCACCGAAGTTTAGCATTCGGCTTCGACGAAGAACGCAAGCGATTACACTGATGACATGGGGTTCTGAAAAGTATCTTCAGCAGAAGATCAGTTCAACAACTACCCCGTACAGGACTTAGACAAAAACAATAAACATAACATCAAGTCTAACCTATACATCAGCTAATCCTATCGATACACTAATCTACTGATATCAGCTCGGTTTTGGGATCTTCAATTCCATAGTACTACTATGATTTCCCCCAATTTCTTTTAACCCTAGAACAGCTGAGTATCAATCTACTGACTCATATCCAACAATTTCCCCCTAATTGATGATGCCAAAACCTCTATACTCTAACATCTATTAAAGATACTCGTCCCTACCGACAACAATTTCCCCCCTTAAAACATCCGAGGAAAACCGATAATAGTAAATGAACTTCAGGAGGTGAGAGAAAGGCAAGATCAGAGAAACTGATGTGAGTGTGTGTCAGATCACTTGGTGATCAGTCGTGAAAACATGACACTAAAAAGCTTAAAGACAATGAGCGATTGTCTAGCAAGCGATAGGAACTCTTAAAGATAGATCGTCAAAGTACAGGTTCCTATGCTATTACAAAGAATTATCGAAAACAAAGATGAGAAATCACTGCTGTCGTCCGAAGCTCGAGTCTTCTTCTTGAAATCCACCGAGCGATCACCGGAGGGTCCAGCAAGAAAATTTATAAATCCTTTTGCGCAAAACCCGGATTTCCTCTTGATCTTCCTGGTCCATGCGGATGTAACTCATGCCGATAGGCTGCAGATTCGATTTCTTCTTCGATAGACTTTGTGATGATAATGCCTTTAGCAGTCATGGGAGGAGGATATCTTCTGAATGCAGGTGCTTTCACAGGAATGTTCAGTTCTTTCATGATAGGCAGCAACCGTTCTCCAAGTTCTGGAAAAACTTCATTAAAACACTCTTCGAACAGCTTGATCACCGAATATCTTTCGGATAGAAGCCCCATACATACAGATTTTTAACAAACATTTCTTTGAGAGTCTCCCATTGATCATTCGGATCGGCGGTACCCATTTGTCCACATGAGGTGCGGGAATCGGCTTCATACGAGGAGTTCGATAGTAGTCCTCCTGTTCCTCGATCCTCCGGGTATCTGTTTTCTCGGATCGGCGGCCGGCTTATCGAGATAGGCTTTTCATTCTTGCCGGGTCAGCCCATCCTTTTCTTCTCACGGAGAGCGGCCGCTCTAGTGTCTCCTCGTCTCGAGACTCGGTCCTTGCGCGTCGCCTCCCGTGTCGCTTGTTCTTACGCTATCCGCTCAGGTGTAAGAGTAGATATGGGAATACTACGAGCAAGAGCTTTGATTTCGGTCGGAAGAGCCTTAGCAAAATCTTCTTGGGCTTTCTTCTTTTGCTCTTCGACCGTATTAATGACCTTTCTCTTTCCTTTGCCCCCGACGCTTTGCCCTTAGGCTTTTTATTGCTTCACCGCCTCCTCTAGCCGACGCTCCCGGTCCAAACCTTGTCTTGCGGCTCTTGGGCTATTCCGAGGTCGAATGCCTCTTGCTCCGCTTTTGATTTAAACTTCTTGACCGGGGAGGAAGGAGTAGTGGATTCGATAGCGATTTCCTTCCCCGACCTCGGCGGGCACTGTTGAGACTCTTCTTCTTCGGTTGGCTCTTTAATGAATTGAGCGATTTCGTCTATGTGTGCAGCTGAAGAGGAGATGGGGGTGGCTTGTAGTGGGAAATCAAGGAGAAGGACCTCGGTAGATGTACCTTTACGAGTAGATGGTCCCGCCTCCGGAGCCCTGTTCCCCCCCGAATCTCTGCGGTGAGGGCTCTGCCTGCGGAGGAGGGTCCTACCTCCTGAGCCTGTCCCTCAAGGATCTGGACGTCAGCTGTATCCGTATCAGGTTCATCTTTCACAATATCTTCCCCCTTTTTGGCATCAACAATATTTGCCAGGGAGGTGCGGATAGCTTTTACGTCCTGCTCCAGATTGTGCACAGAATCTTTGATCTGGGTAACTGTGTCATCAAAATCACTGACCAAGTTGCAGTAGTTTTCCCAGTCTTTCTCCTGATCAGCTCTAGATTTTTCAACTGAGCGGCTGACTCCTGACGGAGTTTCAGTAGCGCTTGATCATTTGATTCTGTTATTTCTTTCTGAATGACTTTTAAGGCCTCAGCCTGTTGCTTAATGGTTGTTTGAAGAGAAATGGTTGCTATCTTGTTTCTCTCATCTATGAAGCCTTGAACTGTTTTCATGGCCTGAGTCAGCTGCTCCGAGAAAGTTTTATGCTGAGCGGCAAGCACCGCCGACTCTGTGGCCGTTAAATCGGCCTTTTGAGCACTTAGGGCCTGCTCAACTATCTCCTTGAAATCTGGCTGAGAAGCCTCTGTAGGAGTTGAGATGTCGGCGGCCAACTTACTTAGAGCTTCGTTCTGAGCCTTAGTGTACTTCTCCCATTTGATAAGAACATCTTTGGCTAGGAGTCGATTTTTCTCACCTTGGCGTTTGATAGCCCTGTTGACAGAACGTGAGGACACGGAACCGATGGGTTGTATCCGATAAGAGCCGGTTCCGAGCCTCTCGCTCGTAGAACGAGATCAACTCGCTCCCTACTTGTGTACTTCGAGCGGTTGTAGCCTCACCCGATGTGACTATGGGTGGTGTTGGGCTCTTCTCTTGGGGAGTTTGTCCCTCTGCGCAGATTCTCCCCCGGTTTGCTTCCTTGGGTTTGCCATCCATCTCCTCATCTTGATCATCATTATCACCTTTATCGGAAGGTGGAGATGGGGGCGGAGTCAGCTTTCATCGGAGCTCTCAAGCTCAGTAAATAGAGCATTGCGGCTCTCAAATCTTCGAAGGACGCCACATCAGCGGCTCTCCGAATCCAATCTTGGCTTGGAGCTCTTGCTCCTCCGTCGCAGCTCATCCGGTGACTCGCTGGGATTTGGCAAAGTCAATAAGAATGTCCCAGGTTCGAAACCTTAAGAGCATCCGAGCTCTTGTCCTTCTTGCTATTTCAACCGGATCTGCGTGCTCGGCAATTTCCGGTATCTCTTGTTGAATCTCAGGTGCAGACGCAATCGAGTGGTGTCGGTTGTTGTCCACTCAGCGAAGAGGTTCGGGTGACGGTTCCCTCTTGTCGGACTCTGTTTCCTCGTAGCTGATCACTTGGACCTTGTCCTTGATCGTCGCTCCCTCGATCCCGATATCGAATCGAGTAGTTGCTCCTCTTGAGTAGAAGGAGGAGCCGGCTCTATGATGGTAAGTGGCCGAGCTACGTGACCTCGGCGAGTCGAGTCTTAGCCAACCTCCTCTTCTTTGGCACTTGGACGGATGGGGGGCGGAGCGACGCAGCCTCTCTTCGGTTCGTGGTGGCCCCTTGCCAATTGACTTCTCTGTTCCAGCCTTTGTCATAAATTTAATACTCTTGAGATCAAAAGACTTTGAGTCCGCAAAAGCTGAACGTTCCTGTACCACACTCTTTATCAGAACCGACATCTTGGTGCCGAATAGGAGCTTGCCTGTCTTGGTTAGCTTCCTCTCTCCGATGGCGAAGTAGTGAACTTCGGGCTTGGGCCTTGACCGAATAGTATAGTAGTCGGCCCAGTTCACTTCTACTCCATCGTCTATAATCATCATCAGTTGTATCCTCGGCTTAGAAAGCTGATCATAAGATCCAGCTGAGCTCGTCAGAATATGAGATACAACGTAAGCTAAACCTCTGTACTGAGGTAGCAAAAGATTCCTCTGTAGTGCCGTCTTGAACACTATGTCGCTGCGTCCACAGAACTTTTGGACGTAATCATTTATCTCCCTTTCCTTATAACCAATAGGAGAAATACCAGCTGAGGGGAGTTGAAAGGCTTGAACGAGAGCCTCTGAGATGTTGAAGGAGTGGGTAGCCTCCCTCCACTTATTTGGGGCAACTTCTTGACTGTAAACAAACGAAGCCTCTTCTCCTCCTGAGGCAAGCGACTTCCAGTTGTAGTAGGCCTCCACAACTTGTCTCGGCAGATGAGAACGGGGATGCCTCGACACAAGAGTTGCCGGCCACGACTTCTCAAGGGCGCCAAACACCGGCTCCAAATATGAAAGGTCCACTGCCGGAGATCCATCGTCGGCTCAAACCGAACCCGGATGGTCATGATCTCAACCATCTTCTCGTGAGTCCGTACTATCGCCATTGAAATCTGCAAAACAAATTGTTAGGACTTGAAAATAGAGTAAGTCGGTGACTATCGCCGATATTAATACATTACCGTGAAATAGGGCTTGAATGAATATACAAAGAATGCAGTTTGGATGAGGATTTAGGAAGATAACTGAATCGCTAAGAAAAAGCTCTAAGATATGAGAATGGCGAAAAGTGAGGAGTAATCGAAGTTGAAAAGATTTTGTATAAGTTGATTTGATCTTCAGTTTGAATCCTATGGTTCAAATTTAATCTTTCAAAATCGATGGACGTCTAAGATTGAATGATATAGAGGGTATGATTACTTAGCCGCCAATACTATAGATATACGTAATAAAGGTAAGTGAGAAGACATGCATTAAATGCGCGACAGAGAGCATTAATTACATAGGCGAAGGGTCCTGCTGACCTTTCCTTAAACCTTAAGCATAATAAATGGTAAGAAATAAATGCTCCTTAACAACTGAATGTAAGCGACTGATTCATTAAATGCAACATGCTTCTGAACAATTTAAGTAACGATACTACGCAAACCTTTTCAGCTGAACTTATCAGCTGGTTACCATCATTTATCAGGAAGATGGTTGTGCTGACGACCATGTTCCCCCTTGTTGTGTACAGTGTGCATCTCCCAACTGAGTCACTGTACTAAGTTTTCTGACCTGTCGTGCTGATTCCATACTGATACCAATTGTTGCTAAGTATATCATTATCAGTAGTTGGCTTCTACTGACTTGTCTCAGTAGGATCCAGCAGACCTAGCTCAACTGATAGTTCTCTGAACCTGTTCTCAGCTAGTGGCTTGGTCAGTATGTCTACCCTTTGCTTATCAGTATGGATTTTCTCCATTCTGATGTCCTTCTTCTCGACATGGTCTCTGATGAAGCGATGTCGAATATCCACGTGCTTGCATCTCGTATGCAGAACTGGGTTATGAGTTATAGCTATTGCACTGGTGGAGTCACAGTAGATGGGCACTTCATCCTGAGTTATACCATAATCTCTCAATTGTTGTCGAAGCCAAAGGATCTGGGCACAAAGAACTTCCTCGCAGCCCATGTACTCGGCTTCGGTAGTGGACGTAGCTACCGAGTGCTTGTTTCTTTGAAAACCACGATATCGCTTCTTGCCGCCTAGGAACCGACATGTTTCGAAAGTTGATTTTCGATCTATCCCGCATCCCGCATAATCGGCATCGAATAACTTCGTTAGTGTTAGATTATCATCAGTAGGATACCATAACCCAACATCAGGTGTTCCTCTTAGATATCGCAGAATCTTCTTCGCTGAGTCTAGATGACTTCGCTTGGGATTCGCCTGAAATCTTGCGCATACACCTATAGCATAAGTTATGTCAGGTCGGCTAGCTGTTAAATAAAGTAAAGAACCAATAATAGCTCTGTAATCAGTAGAGTTAACAGAAGCTCCCTCATTGTCTAGATGGATTTTAAAGTTTGTGTTCATGGGGATCTTGACCGGCTTGCTTTGGAATCACGAACCGAATCTTTTGAGAAGATCTCGAGTGTATTTGGCCTTGATTGATGAAAATTCCTTCGCCTGATTGCTTTACTTGAAATCCAAGGAAATAATTCATCTCTCCCATCATAGACATCTCGAATTTCTCCTTCATCATTTTCTCAAACTGCCGACATATGACTTCGTTTCGCAGCCGAAAATGATGTCGTCCACGTAGATTTGCACCGGTAGTATGTCATCTTCCGACTTTATGCTTGAATAGAGTGCGATCTACCGTCCCCTTCGAAAACCTTTTTGAAGTAGAAAGTCCGATAGGGTATCATACCAAGCCACCGGGTGTTTGTTTTAACCCATACGAGCTTTCCTAAGTCTCGTACACCCGATGTCCCTAATGAAAGCCGGTGGTTGTTCAACGTAGACTTCTTCCTTCGATGCGCCGTTCGTAAAAGCCGACTTCACATCCATCTCGATATACTTTAAAACCTTGATGTGTTGCATATGCTAGGAAAAGACGAATGGCTTCCAATCCGCGACCGGAGCGAATGTTTCATCAAAGTCAATTCCTTCACTTGACCGTAACCTTTTGCAACTAGTCGAGCTTTATTTCCGACAATGACGTTGTTTTCATCTCGCTTGTTCTTGAAGACCCACTTTGTTCCGATCACGTGCTGATGTCTAGGTCTGTCAACAAGCTCTCATACTTCATTTCGCACGAATTGGTTCAGCTCTTCTTGCATGGCTATGACCCAGTCAGCATCTTTAAGTGCATCCTCTATCGATTGAGGTTCATCTCGTAGACGAAAAACAAGAGTAAAGTGAGCTTTCGCCTTGACTTAATCTTGATCTTGTCCTTATAGTAGCTGACGGATCTCCAATGATTAGATCTGAAGAATGAGCATCGAGCCACGAGCGTCTGAGTCGGGCTTCTTCTTCTGATACTACTTCTGCACAGTCAGTAGGAGTATTAGGCATTTCAGTAGTACTGTTCTGTGACTGAAGCAATTCAGTAAGAAGATTAGGATCTACTGAGTTTCCGTGTTCGAGGGCATTTAGCTCGGGAACATTTAACGTTCCCCCCCGAGTTTATATTCTCAGTAGAGGTCTCAGTTACCACGGGGGCTTCCTCATCGACCGTTGTTACCTGTTGTTGATTCTGTTATGGAGAATCAACCAGGTCAGCTACATTGCTTGTTGACTGAGTCTGAATTTCATCATCGTCTGACTCATCATCCCAACAATGCTGGATCTTCTTAGCTTTATCATTCAGTCCGAGATCCTGTAGCTTGCTGCTGACATCTTCAATGTTTGGCTCAGTATCTTTCCAGTCCTCAGTAACAAACTCATCAAAAACAACATGAGGGCTTTCCTCCACGCAAAGAGTCCGATAGTTAAAGACTCTGAATGCTTTGTTGACCCGAGAGTATCCTAAGAATACTCCTTGATCAGATTTGCTGTCAAAGACTTTCAACTGATCTTTCCCATTATTGTGGATAAAGCAAGGACAGCCAAAAATATGGAAATGAGAAATAGAAGGAATTCTCCCTTTCCACAGTTCGTAAGGCGTCTTCATGTGTTGCATTGTAAGCGGTGAGCGGTTCCGAGTGTAGCGGTCGTGTCGGAAGCATCCGCCCAAAACTTTGAGGGTAGTCCGTAGTCCGCTAGGAGTGTTCTTGCTTTGCTTCTTTGAGTGTTCTCGTTCTTTCGTTCAAGCAAGTCCGTTCTGGCCGAGGGGGTGCGTGCGCTGATGTCTCGTGCTTGAATTCCCTCTTTATCGCAGTACTCTTTAACTACTGAGTTTAGAAACTCTGTTCCTCTGTCTGAGCGTATCCTCTGTATCTTGATGTCCTTTTCCACACTGAGCTTTTTAAGTAGATTAGGCAGCTCAGTCTGAACATCAGACTTATTGGCGATGAAGATGACCCAAGTATATCTCGAGTAGTCATCTATGACGACTAGGGCATACTTCTTGCCTCTTATAGTCACTGGAGAGACTGGCCCGAAAAGATCCATGTGGAGCGGTGAAGGATTCCATCAGTGGAAGGTGAAGGAATAGGTGGATTGCTCTTCTTTGTCTGCTTTCCCTTCAGGCATGCTTCACAATTTCTATCTTTGATAAAAGATTCCTTGGGCAGTCCTCTGACTTTAGAGTTCGTTGCGAGCTTGTTCATTGTCTTGAAGTTCAGTGGCCGAGTCTCTTGTGCCATAGCCACTCGACTTGTCACTTGATTTAGTCCGTGCAAGCAAGCAAGCCTCGGGTTCTCGCGGTTTTCCGGTTTGCAACATAGATGTTCTTCTTCCGCGAGCCTGACAACACTGTTTTCCCTGTAGATTTGTCAACAACATCACAGAAACCAGCGTCAAAGATAACTCTGTTAAGATTATCACGGAATTGATGACGAAAAGGAGATTATGTTGAAGTCCTTCAACATATGTTACTCTTGAAGCCGAGGCGATCCCAATGTTCGGTGTTCCATATCCCCTTGTGTAGCCTTTGGAGTTGTCACCAAACTCAATGCGGGACAATCTTCTTATACGTAGTTGGTCAGCAGGCTCTTCTGATGTGTCATGTGTCTCGAGCAGCCGCTGTCCACTATCCAAGGGTCCTTATGCACCCGCAAAACGAAACATTTTTAGGTACCCTTTGGTTCGGTTGGGTCCTTACGGGTTAGTGGGTGATTTCGGAACCCGGATCTCGCTTAGGAACCTTAGAAGTCTCGAGACTTCTTCTTCGAACCTTGTCGGCTTCTCTCTCTTTAGGACTTGGAGATACTGACTTCTTGTTGACTTTGGGTTCAGGAGCTTTCTTCTTCTGAGTCTTAGCGGGCTCATAGTAGTATGAACCGTACTGAGCCGGATGCTCATACAGTGGTTCTCTATAATGTTCTGCCCATCTGACCTTCTTGGTTCCCCCTGAGTTTGATCGTGGTGTCCTGGGCCGGAACCATTGGTCACTGCTTCTTCCGGTTGCTCGACCGAGGTGCAATAATTTTCTCGTTTGTTCTTCGCCCGAGGTGGAGTGACAGCAGCTTGTACTTTCCTCTCGACGAACCTATCGGTCCGCCAAGTCCGAGCTCTTGGAAGTGGAAGCTTCATGTTTGTAGCCAAGGCCTTCCTTCACGCGGTTGGCCGTTGTGCTCGAGCATATTTTCCAACTTCTCCTTAGCTCCAAGGTACTGTTCAGTCATCAGTCCTCTCCAGACTTCGTCACTTCTTCTGAGTGAATCATAATCCTTCTGTACGTCTGAGAGCTTCTGACTGAGTTGAGCTATTTCAGTCTCTTTCTCAGAATTGTCCTTGGTCAGAACTGAGATCTGAGTCTCTTGAAGCTGAGACTTAGTCATAAGAGATTTAATCTCTTCCTTGAGTCTCGCCACTAGATCCACCGACTCGGTAGAGACCCGACAATCGAAGAAAGTCTCCGATTTTCAGCCTTTACCCGTTCAAGTTCTCGAATCGTTCTGCCGAACTCTCTCGCTCACCTGAATCCGCTCCTCTAGTAGTTCATCATACGCTTGCACAACGTCTCAGAGGATCATCTCGTGACGAAACATGTGTCGTGTGTGCTATGTGAAGAAGAGGTTGTTTTAGGTTTAGAGTTTACCTCAGTCTCTTCACCTGCCATCAAGCAGTATTCGGCTGACTCTTCAGGACTTGTATTTGTTTCCTCAACTGCGACGAATGCGGCTTCGTCTTCAGAGGAATACATGAAAGTATCCTCTTCAATTGAGTTGTCGAATATCTCTCCGGCTATGTAGGCCTGCCTTCGTTTGGCGAATTTTTCTCTTCTGGCCTGCCGTTCTGCTCTTTGAGCAGCTGAGAGTTCGGGACAGTCGTACTGATAATGTCCCTCCTTTTTGCAGTTATAGCATGTAGAGACTTTGCTTTTTGCTTTGCTTTTTCCGATCGACTCCTTTGAAGGACTAGCAGCTTCATGCTCTGTTTTCCTGCATTCAGGTGTAGAATTAGATTCTTCCCTTTTTTGATAATCTTTCTTACCTGAGGGTGAATCTCTGTGATACTTCTTCAGCTTCCTGACTCTCTCCTTTTCTCTTTGGTATTTGAGAGCCATCAGCGCGAGCGGATCAGCAGCATATATTTCAGATGACTTTGTTTCACCATGCTCTTTGTCTTGCTCGATGAAGTATTTTTGTTTCCGGTTTCTTGTCGATTGCCTTGAAGGCATGATCAATGTGGGTGTCAGCTGGAGCACTGGAGCATCTCTGGGGTAGGCTATGCTCAAATTCCTCCGTTTTTAGTTCTGAAAAGATAAACATCAGGAGTTAGAGAATTTAGATCGGAACGTCTTAGATAAGTAGCAAATGGAAGCCACTTACGTCGAGGTAACGCTCTTAAGATCTTGGTGTTCATCTCTTTATTGGTGAACATCCTCCCCGACCCCATTGATGACGTTGACTTGGTTTGTGAATCTAACACCGAGCTCGTCAATCGTCTCATTTGGCTCCATAGTAAGGGCGTCGAACTTCACAAGCTCTAGTTCGAGCTTGTTCTCCTTAATCCGAGGGGTTCCCCGGCTCGGTCATGACCAGAGCATCCCATAGCTCTTTGTCTGTTTTACAATCTTGCACTCTGCCGAGGTGTGAGTCACCGAGCATAGTCGGTATAGCGTTTCGTGCCACTCGGTCTAGATTGTGCGGCTTTTTCTCTTCGTGTGTGAAGCGCAGATTTGTCTTTGGGAATCTTTGCACTGCTCTCGTGCTCCAACGCCTTCTCCAAGAGCAAATACGACGCCGTCGATCATGGGGATTATGGGTCCTTGTTTCAAGAACATCCGCCATGCTGTCGTGGAGTGACGTAAGATGTGCCTCCATACGCACGCGCCAAACCGTATAATTTTCAACGGAGAACATCGGCACCATCCGAATACCTGACATATCAGACATGTTGCAACGAGTATAGGGATGAGATGAAGAGATGCTTGTGTAGAGAAAACGTTTTCGGGATCAGTTCGAGAGGACCAGTATTACAGAACCGGCGATCAGTTGAACACCGTGAGCTCTGATACCAATTGTTGGTCCGGAGACAAAAAGTCAGGTGTAGAGGGGGGGGTGAATACACCTGAGCTCTGTTTCTTTTTCTCAGTGAAGGTCAGCTGAAGCTGATGTTTGCAACTCATGAACAGTGCCAAATAAGCCTTCGATCACTGGGGTCAAAGTGAGTCAGCTTCTGAGCTCTTCTACTGACTGATGTCAGTATTACGAAACTCAGTCGGAGACTGTAGTGCGGATAAGTGTTAGGCCCAGAGTCGTCTCTTTTGAAAACGTGTTTTCGCAATGTAAAGTCTTTTGGCTGTGCGCTTTTTAAGATACGTTTTATGCAAGCTGATGATTTAAAACTGGGTTAAATGCAATGCGATAAAACAGTAAATAACACAAGCGATTTTTAACGTGGTTCGGATAACATATCCTACGTCCACGGTCCTGAACTCAGCAGGAGAAACTTGTTGATTAATCTGAGCAAGTCTCAGCAAGGAAACTGTACGCAGGACAGATCCTTCTAAGTTATAGTCCTTAGCGACTTTTACAATCCAAACCTAAGTTTAGAAGGGAGGGAATATTCTCCAACTGAGAAGGAGTTCTTACAATAAGAACAATTCACTAAATGTGAACTCCTTCGAATCTAAGCTATGAATTTAGCAATGAGCTTAGTTTAGAGAAGAAAGGGATCAAAGAGCTCTAGAGAGATGAACTACAAGAAGTGTTCTATGAAAACTAGTTCGTCTCTGGATAAGCTTGAAGGTTCTAGAGCGTTGTGAGCTTGAATGCTTTCCCTTGATTTCGCGTATATTCCTCTTCTTTTTGAAATCTTCAAATCCTTCTCTATTTATAGCTGTGAGTTGTGGCATATGTCCGTTGGAGACGACGATGCCACGTGTCACAAGCCTCCAAAGAAAACGGCTATAAATTCGAGCTAGTTGCAGCAGGGCAGTTAATACACTGTTCATGAGAGCAGCTTTACTGTAGAGTAGGTAAGCGTTGTCGGCTTCTCATTGGTCGAGGTTTGTAGTTGGTGAGAGTGTCAGAGTTGACCGTTCAAACAACCTCGTATGTCTTCTGCTGAACTATTCGAAAAGACTTCAGGTGCAGGGTCGCTTTCTGTCGGGTACAGTAGACTGAATACGTCTCTGTCTTCTTCGGCTGAGTCGTCTGACTGATGAAGTGAGCTTCTGATAGTCAGTTGGTCGACTGCGAAGGTATTGTGCTTGCATAGGTTCTTCCGCTGATGACCATCAGCTGATAATGTCTTCTACCGAGATCGGGTAAGGCCGATGCGCCGTCTCTCCAGTGAGTTTAGCATTCAGCTTCTGACGAAGAACGCAAGCGATTACACTGATGACATGGGGTTCTGAAAAGTATCTTCAGCAGAAGATCAGTTCAACAACTACCCCGTACAGGACTTAGACAAAAACAATAAACATAACATCAAGTCTAACCTATACATCAGCTAATCCTATCGACACACTAATCTACTGATATCAGCTCGGTTTTGGGATCTTCAATTCCATAGTACTACTATGATTTCCCCCAATTTCTTTTAACCCTAGAACAGCTGAGTATCAATCTACTGACTCATATCCAACATTAAGCTTCCAAACTAGATGCTCTTCGCCCTTCTTCACATAACCATCTGGTTATTTCATGTAGATGTCCCTACCATTTTCAAGGTGACCGTTTAGGAATACGGTTTTGACATTCATTTGCCAAATCTCTAGGTTTATGTGATCTGCTATGGCAAGGAGAATCCGAATGCACTTGATCATTGATACAGACGAGAAGGTCTCTTCGTAATCGATACCTTCTTTCTGGGTAAAACCCTTCGCCACTAGACTGGCCTTAAATGCCATGATCTCTACATTCGATCCTCTCTCTTTCTCTTGTATACCCACTTACCACCAATAGCCTTGCAGCCCTCAGGTAGTTCAGTGATCTCGTATACATCCATATCAATTATGGACTTAAATTCTGCATCTACATCCCCCACTGCTTCGTTGTAAGTTCAGGGATCCACAGTATCTTGTTCATCTGCCGGGAGATGATCAAACGTCTCCCCAGTGAACATATACCGATCAGGTATAAAGATCACCCTCCCACTACTTCGAACGTCAGGCGCTGTGTTAACAGATTGTGCAGTTACTCGTGGAGTACTATCTTGCACAACTGGCTGTTCAAGTGGAACTTGACCACCATGTAATTCCTCAAAGATGATGTCGACTCGAGATTTATGATTACTAAAGTAATCCTCTTCTAAGAACCGAGCGTTAGGGCTAACAACGATATTCTGTTCTTTAGGATCATAAAAGTATCCACCCTTCGTTTCCTTTGGATACCCTATGAACAACATCACTTCTGAACGTGATTCCAATTTGTCGGCCTGCCTATTTAGTACATAAGCAGGATAACCCCAAATCCTTAAGTGGTGCATACTGGGTTTGTGCCCGCTCCACAACTCGAAAGGGATCTTTTGTACCGACTTGGAAGGCACACGGTTCAGCAAGTATGCTGTAGTCTCTAGGGCATATCCCCAAAAGGAAACTGAGAAAGTTGCATAACTCATCATCGACCGAACCATCTCTAAGAGACTTCGGTTCCTTCTCTCTAACACACCATTCTGGCCGAGGCGTGCCGTCTTTGTCGGCTACCGGATGTAATCCCATATTCTGTCAAGTAGTCCTTGAACTCGTTGGATAGGTATTCCCTACCACGATCAGATCGTAGTGTTTTGATTTCTTTACCTAGCTTCTTCTCCACTTCTGTCTTGAATTCCTTAAAGGTTTCAAAGCAATCCAACTTGTGTCGAAGAAGGTAAACATATCCATACCTCGACTAATCGTCAGTAAATGTGACGAAGTACTCATACCCTCCACGAACTTGTGTAGACATAGACCCACACACGTCAGAATGTATCAAACTTAATACTTTTGTGGCTTTATACCCTTTGCCTTGAAAGGCCTAGTCACACCCTGCGAAACAGAACATGCACCATTTGTAACCCTAACCCTAGCATGCACGAAAACTAAAATAAAGTAAAGTAAATATAACGGACTAAAAACTAATAACGAACAAAAATTGATTTTAAACCAAACATAAACTGAATTAAAACACAACTTGAAACTAGATTAAGAGTACCGAATATCTTCGATCTCCCAAAAACGAAAGGAAATTGAAATACGAACTAAACTAATATGCAATCAAGTAAAACGGAAATACGATAATGTTTTTTCTTCAACTAAAACTATGGCTTGCATGAAGTATTCGGAATGGTTGGTTGTTGATGTCTTCTTGTCGCAGTCGGTGGTTTGGCTTCGGCGGCGGCGGTGGTTTGTCGGATTGGAAAGGATGAGTCTTCGAGGTTGTGGAAAGGTAGGCACGGCGTGTGTAGAGCTTATGAATTTCGTGCTTCCTCCTTCTTTTATAACCTCTAGATCATATCTAGGGTTTCTTGTTGGATAAGGAAAGGATCTTGATAGATATAGAAATATCTAATCCTTCCTTATCCTTCTTCTTTCCTTCCTCTCTCTTTCCTTTCTTTTTCTTCTTCTTTCCTTCTTTCTTTCTCGGCCAAAAACTGCTCAAAATATCGCCATTCCAGCTGGAAATCGCGCTGCCACCTCATCTCCACATGTCGTGCCAAATCAACCCATTTCCTGCATAACTGCCAACAAAAGTGTCTCGCCTGTACAGTTAAGAGACTTTTCGGACAGAAATAATTAGGTACGAAATTGACTCATCAAATCTCCTTACACTTGAGCTATACTCGCCCTCGAGTATAAGAAGAGCAAAAGATATGTACCTAATTATTTTTGGTCTTCCCCAAGACCCAAGACTCAAAATAAAAGACTCAACACTCGAACAAGAACAAAAAACAAGACTCGACACGAACGGAAAAAAGAAAATAACAACGGACTCACAAAACGAAAAACAAGAAGCCATATCAATCAATTCGAAAATTTTCGCACCCATTCTCTAGCCAAACAATGTCAAACTATTCAATCATGACCTCATCCAACAAGTAGACAATGCAAATTTTGAAACTACGCACATATATATCAACTTGGTCAAAATCTAAACAGTGTGGATCTCCTCAAGTTACACTCAACTCTCAACTAATCTATGTCCGGTTTAAGACACTCTAAGCAAACAATCCATGCAATCACGATAAGAGATCATCACAATAGCAATATCAAGGAGATCTTTCTCATTCGGTTGTAATGGGGCTTAGGACTTAGACAAATTGATGTTGGTAAGGGTCCTAGGGGTACTAAGCTCCATTAAAATTCAGATTCAATGTTATGCATGTAAAACTTTCTCACCTGTGCAGTCAAGTCAGTCAAACTCCCACCACTTAGAAAATTCACTTCAATGCTACAACATCAATACTATGCACCCATACTCTTTATTTTCTGCCACGTATCATATTCAGAGTTTTTTTCTTTTTCTTTCATTCTCAATTTTTTTTCTTTTTCGTGGCACATACTCTTTTTAGCAAACTGGGCACAAACTGTCTCAACTGTACAGACAGGACACTTTGAATTCTGCTTATATTGAGCAGTCCAATCTGTTTTTCTGCAGCATGTCTATACTGGGCAGGTAGGAGACATATGTAATATACTTCCGATTTTAACTTTCATGCACAAAGGAGTTCGTAAAACATGCAATAACATGGGTCAAGAGAAAGTTTAAAATGGCCTTGGCTAAGATTTTGCTAACTCAAATCAAAGAAATTCGGTCAAGGCTCGAATTGGTTCACTAAGGGATAATTTCGGGTAGGAAATATTTTATCGCGGTCGTGCGGCTAAAAATCCCTAGTGCCTCCTATCATTTATCACAAGTGATTCAAACATATTGTGACTTTGCGGATAAACACTCTCAAAAGAATAGTAGGAAGTGTCCTACTTTAATGCTCAAATCTTATTTACGTGAGTGGTTATAAAATTTCGATCCAAACAAAGTTTATTTGTCGTCATCCCAAGTTACATACATATACGTGCCTAGATCTACTCTTCACAAAGTCTGCAAGTAAGAATATTGAAACATGAAAGCATAATTAAGACATGCTTGATCATAGAGAATGGCACTTCAAAAATCAAAAATTTTGGCATGCTTCGACACAAAATACCCCCCTCCTTATACTTAAAGCTTGCTCGCCCTCGAGCAAGAGAGAAAAGAACAAACAAGGAGAGAAGGAAGACAAAATAAACACAAAATACCCTCCTTACACTTGGTCCCTACCAAGTGTAAGAAACAACGAAAACTAAAGACAAAAGAAAAATAAACACCCCTCCATACACTTGATCCCTATCAAGTGTAAGAACAAGAAAAACACATAAAAACAGACTCAAAACACAAACAAAAAGACACAAAACGAAAACAAAAAGTTGGGGAAGAAAAGTCACTGGTCGCCTCGCCTGGGCAGGCGAGGCAGTTTGTTCATAACTGTGCGGCGGAGACGGTCTACTCGGCATCCAAGGGAATCCAGATCCGTCCCTAGCGTCTGCACTATATCCTGTCCTGCAGAAGTAAAGACACTCGAGATACGAGGTCCCGGTGGATAAAACTGGATCTCCCGATTAGGCAGTTGGTACAGTAGGCAAGTGTGCCTCAACAAAGTCCAATCAAACAAAGATGATGGATCTACCCTAGTCAAATAACCCGCATCATGTATGACAAAGTTGCGTTCAATGAACGTGGCAAGAAGATGGCATAGAGTCATGTGAAGCACGGTATGACTAGCAATTATGAACATGTTATGCGCAATCCACCAACCTAAGTTAACGAGGCGCCTAGTAGCCATGCACCAAAGAAAATACAATTCATTGGCACTCACCTTTTCAAAAGAAGTACTTTTTCTGGTCAAGTTGTGGGCTAAGTATTGGTGGCAAATGCGAAGGGCGGGATCCTCTATAAAACTAAGATGTGAACCGAAAGTGACAAACTCATCCGGGTCGCTTGGGGCGAGAAGCCTCCACGCGGCCCGGAACCAATATAGCTAGGATCCTTGCTCGGTATACTATGAAATCCCATTTCAAAATGACCAAGGTAAAAATCATCAAATGAACAAATCCCTAGTCTAGCATTCCACTCGGCAACACTCATATGATAAGTCCCCCCAAACAACCGAAACTCAATACACGGAGTAACCAAATCTTTATCACCCTCAAAATGAAAAGTATTAAAGAACTCACTTGCAACCTCTTCATAGCACGGATAATGATGCGACTCAAGCAACCATGACCATCCAATATTTCGAAAATATGCAAAGAAAGGTTCGATTATACCTACTGCGCGGAGAAACGTGCGGTCGAGGAGGCGGCCACTTCGGAAGTCTTTGCCCTCGCGCTCTTGTAGACGCAAATTCATATACTCAATCTCAAATTGTGAGAGAGCATGAACGGCTTCCGGTGAGTCGAGGCGGATGATCATGCGGTTTTCGTACTCCGCTGCACATGGGAAGGCCGAAGAGGAGTCGGAATCGACAAGGGACAAATAGTTCATGTTGCAGTCATCTTCAAAATTCCCATCGTGATCATCGGACTTGTAGTCCGAATCTCCTTCCTCTTTGCTAGGTAACTCCTCACGCAAGCTTTCGCTCCAATTTGCGCCCGCATAATAGTTGAGTGGTGGTGGTGGGTGTTGAAACTGAAAGAATGGCAACCACTCGTAAAGGGTTTGTGGAGATTGAGGCGGCGGATTGGACGAAGAAGCACCATCCGCCCGGCTAGCTTTCGGTTTCCTTACTCTCAAGCGACGCGGTGGAGATGGCGGAGGCGTGGGATCGGGCGTCGGCTGAGGCATCAGCTCCGGTATCGGTTGAGGCGTCGGCTCCGATGTCGGTTGAGGCGTCGGCTCCGGAGTTGGCTCGGGAGTTGGTTCACGCGGCAGTTTTTGCGAGGTAGCCGCGCCCGTATGCCTTCGTAACCGTCTTCGCGGCGGTTTCGGCGGGGATGTAGACTCTGTGGCATAATGTGATCCGACTTCAACTTCCATGTGTTGTGGAGTCGGTTCCATATAGGCGAACTCTTTCGGAGGTGGCGGTTCATACTCGAGTTCCGAAACTTCCAGACTTGGCGCGGTCTCCCGGAGAGCAGCGGCATCGCGGCGGCGGCGTTGCGTCTCCGGGTCTGCCTGGACGGCAGGGAACTATCGGGCAGCAACGGACTTGCTTCTTCTTCGGAGGCATGGCGGATGTCTCTTAGCTGTGCAATGAGGAGGAGTCTTGGAGAAAAAGACGGTTGTTGTAGAGAGAGAAGTAGTAGGCGGCGGTTTTGGGAGGGAAGATGTTTGAATAGTAACAAGTGGTAGGGTTTGAGTCCCTTTCCTCCTTTTATACTAGTGAATTTTGCAATCAGGTCCTCTCAGTTGTACAGTTAAGAGATTCGATCCCTCCTCCTTTTCAATTCGGCCCCCATCTTTTTCTCAACTTCAATTGACTCCAAATGTTCGGCCTCTATGGAATTGAGTACCTGAAGTTCGTTCCCTCACTACAATTGGGTCCCTTGGTATTTCTAAAAATTGCGATTAAGACCCCTAAGTCTTCTTTTCTTCATCTTTACTCCTCCAACTCCTTTTTCTTGCACTTTAAAACCCCAATTCCTTACTTAGCAAAAATTCTGAAAAATAAACAACACCAAGCATAAAATCAAACTAAAAATATGAAATAAAAGAAAAATGGAATAAAAATACGGGTTGCCTCCCGGAAGCGTCTTTCTTTAGAGTCTTCGGCTAGACATCCTCTTCAAAGAGTCAAATATACGAGGGGATGGACAAGCTTTGCTCGTCCATATCTTCTATCATTGCGGAAGCATGATAAATCTTCAGGCGATGACCGTTGACGGTGAAAATCTCGCCTGAGTCCAATTTCTTTATCACCACTGCCCCACCTGGCCAGACAGAACATACTCGGAATGGACCTATCCATCTTGAGCGGAGCTTTCCAGGCATGATGCGTAGGCGCGATTGGTAAAGCAGTACAAGTTGGCCCACTTCGAAAGTCTTCATACGGATCGCTTTATCATGCCATACTTTTGTGCGATCTTTGTATCTCAAAGCCGCATCATAGGATTCTAACCGGATTTCTTCAAGCTCTTGAAGCTGATATTTTCTCTCCTTCGCACTTTCGGTTAGATCAAAATTTATTTTCTGTACTGCCCACCAGGCCTTGTGTTCCAACTGCACAGGCAAGTGACATAATTTACCGAAAATCAACCTATATGGAGACATACCGAGGGGAGTTTTACAGGCTGTTCGGTAAGCCCATAAGGCGTCGTCCAGCCTCATACTCCAATCTTTCCTTGACGGATTGACCGTTTTCTCCAAAATAGACTTCACTTCCCGATTTGACACTTCAGCTTGCCCATTCGTTTGTGGATGGTAAGCGGTAGAAACTCGATGGGCTACTCCATATTTCTTCATTAACGAATCGATGGTACGGTTGCAGAAATTTGTTCCTCGATCACTTATGATGGCCTTGGGTACTCCGAATCTGCAAAAGATGTTAGTTCGAAGAAATCCTACAATCACTTTAGAGTCGTTAGTTTTCGTAGCCTTTGCCTCGACCCATTTAGAAACATAATCAACGGCAAGTAAAATGTACATGTTACCCCTTGAGCTAGGAAACGGACCCATGAAGTCCATACCCCATACATCAAATATCTCACAAAATCTCAAGGGCTTTTGGGGCATTTCATCCTTCATAGATATATTCCCGATCATTTGGCAACGTGTATAGGACTTACAGTACTTATAGGCGTCAAGGTGTAGGCTCGGCCAAAAGAAACCCGCATCCAACACTTTTCTTGCGGTTCGTTTTGGTTCGAAGTGTCCTCCATAAGTGGATGAATGACAATGGAATAGGATGTCGCCTTGTTCTTCTTCCGGAATGCATCTTCGGATAACTTGATCAACTCCCATTTTCCAAAGAATTGCAGAGTCCCAGAAATACTGCTTACACTCGCTCTTCAACTTTGCTTTTTTGGCATGAGTGAACTCGGGTGGAAGCTGCTTAGAAGTCAAAAAATTCACAATATTAGCGAACCAAGGTAATTTAGAAGTGTTACCTATGGTTTTCAGTAATTCTGGTTCAGAGTTGTCTTGACTGTGCAGCTGAGACACTTCCTGAACTCCAACTGTAAAACAGTGCGCGGGCAGAAGCTTGGCAAGACTTGACACCGTCTCACGAACAGCATATAAATGCTCTTTGGGAAAAGTCTCCTTTATGGGCTCTCCATCGTCATTTTGAATTAATCTGCTCAAGTGATCCTGTAACGCCCCAATTTTCGTAACTTTACAAGGGGACGTCACCTCATGCATACTTTTAAATTTTTTTTTTCACAATATATTTTTATATATATATATATAATAATGATAATAATCATAAAGCGGAAGTCTGAAAATTAAAACATGAGTGACAAATTAGCTTACAAAAGTTAAATAGAATAAAAACATAGTTCATGATAAAAAGCAGCACAAAATAAAATAGATCTTTTCATGTGTGACCATCACCATCAGCCACCTCATGCATCTGCCGGTCCAAAGTCTGAAAAATGAGAATAAATAAGGGGGGGGGGTGAGTACAACTACTCAATGGGGTCAACGTTATCCAAATTATAAACTATAAAGGATTTAACATGGGAAATTAGACATGCTAGCCCGGAGGCTTAACCCGAAGGTTTTACTGCGTGAATGCCCGAAGGCTAACCCGAAGGTTTTACTGCATGATTTGCCCGAAGGCTAACCCGAAGGTTTTACTGCTGTGATTTGCCTGAAGGCTAACCCGAAGGTTTTTCTGCATGATTAGCCCGAAGGCTCTGCCTGTACTGAATAACGCATGGGAAAAGCAGTATAGTGTATAATAAGGATAACAGTAAAGACAACCCCACCTTAACCTTGACTTGAGTGAATGTATATCAAATGCTTAAGCCTTGCGCGCCAATCCTAAATAATAAATATTTATTCTTAAATAATTTACATAATTAAAAAAAATGAAATGCACACGTAAAGTATATCTACCATAAATATACACTGCGACCTTATATAATACTTATTTCCTCATTCGCATGACAGATTTTATTTTTAAGAAAAACAACAACAAAATAATCATATAACAACATATATAGAGGCTAGATCAAATCATAGAAACATGCTGCAAGTATACATACAGCTCTCGATACTTTCCTAAATAAACAAGTTAAATAAATTGCTAAGACATAAATTACTATCCTATTTATACATGTACAGAAAGTGGAAACTTCAACTAGTTAAAAATTCTAAAACCCTTAATTTGTTGCTTCCTAATTCTCACGGAAAGAAAAATAAATTGAAACTAACTACCAAATTAGTATATGATTTAACACACAAATTAACACAAATTTAATGTTATACATATCACGTCCATTTGGGAAATAAAGAAACTATAGATTTGAAAAAAAACTGAAACGTAAAAACATTTAGGAAATAAAGAAATTATAAATTTTCATAAATGGTGCCTTTGAACATGTATAAGAACATACGTAAATTCAGATTTACCATATTAGAGCTCTAATGCATTCGCGTTTCCGGAAAGCAATTAAACATGAAAAATTTATAATGCATGCATTTAACAATCATCAAAAGAATAACACATAAGTCATAAAAACAAAAATTTTGAATACCTTTAGTGGTAAGATCTTCGTATGAAATTTGATGAAATCAATATGGCAACGAAGGGAAAACTTGGAAAATCAAATTGGAAGGCGTAGGCAAATAAGGCGTGCTATGAAATGGGTGATATGCATACATTTATAAATATTAAATGAGAACAAGTTGTCTACTTTCTGCGCTTTCCATACATCACGGTTGACTAAGGTGAAAATATAGCATGTGAGTGGTGGGGTAATGCACTTTTGTTAAAAGGGAAGTGTTGATTTATGTGAGGCTACTGCAAACATGGACCGAAAAAGTTGCAGCAAACATGCTACTGCCGAAAATGTTGAAAAAGAAGATAAACGTTAAAGAATATATTATTTACTATTTTCCATATAACATGACTCACCAACTCACCAACTCACCCACTCATGCCATCTCTACATGCATAAATTTAATACAAACGTGTTCATGATTCTAGTTCCGAATAAATTTCTAGAGCGCGACTTATAGGACTTACCACAAGATATTATGAATGAGATACAAATGCACTTTATTATTATTTAAAATTTTCGGGGTATTACAGATCCGCCACATAGTTTTCAGCTCCTTTCTTGTCCTTAACCTCCCAATCAAATTCTTGTAGGAGAAGAATCCATCGGATAAGTCTCGGTTTTGATTCCTTCTTTGCAAGGAGATGCTTGACGGCGGCATGATCGGTATGCACAATGATCTTCAAGCCAAGTAAATAAGAGCAAAACTTGTCGAAGGCAAAGACGATAGCTAACAACTCCTTCTCTGTGGTGGAATAGTTGCTTTGGGTTGGATTTAATGTCTTGGATGCATAATATATCACGTGACTCTCCTTTCTAGCTTTCTGTCCCAGCACTGCCCCGACTGCACAGTCAGAAGCATCGCACATAATCTCGAATGACTTATTCCAGATCGGGGGCTGCATCACAGGAGCTATTGTAAGCTTGTTTTTAAGGATGGTGAAGGCCTCCTTACACTTATTGTCGTAATCAAACTCGACGTCTTTGTGAAGTAGGTTTGTTAGTGGTTGAGCGATTTTTGCGAAATCCTTTATGAAACGCCGATAGAAGTCGGCGTGTCCTAAGAAACCACGAACTTCCTTTGGATTAGTCGGATATGGAAACTTCGCGATGGCCTCCACTTTTGCCTTGTCGACTTCTATTCCTCTTTTAGAAACAACGTGACCGAGCACTATTCCTTCGGTCACCATAAAATGGCATTTCTCGTAATTCAATACCAAATTCTTCTCAACACATCGAGCTAGGACTTTGTCGAGGTTCTTCAAGCATAAAGTGTAAGAGTCACCATAGACGGTGAAGTCGTCCATGAAGACCTCTATGCACATCTCAATGAGGTCCGAGAATATGCTCATCATGCACCGTTGAAAGGTGTCCGGTGCATTTTATAATCCAAAAGGCATTCTTCGGCAAACAAACGTTCCATAAGGGCATGTGAATGTTGTCTTATCTTGATCTTCCTCTCGCACTTGGATTTGGAAATAGCCGTTGTATCTGTCCAAGAAGCTAAAATAAACTTGCCCCGCAAGTCTCTTGAGCATCTGATCGATAAATGGAAGCGGGAAATGGTCCTTACGTGTCGCTGCATTGAGCTTCCTATAATCGATACACATGCGTCATCCCGTCACTAAGCGTACCAGAACCAAATCGTTCTTCTCATTCTCGACAACTTGGAATCCGGACTTCTTGGGCACAACGTGTACGGGACTTACCCATTTGCTATCCGATATGGGATAGATAATGCCCATGGATAGGAGCTTTAATACTTCCTTCAACACGACCTCCCTCATGTTCGGATTGAGTTTTCTTTGATGGTCTCGGAAAGGTTTGCTATCCGGCTCCATGAGGATAGAGTGATCGCAAATGTCGGGACTTATTCCGGTGATGTCGGCTAAAGTCCATCCTATGGCTTTCTTATGCTTCTTCAGAATCTCCAAGAACGCCTTCTCTTGATTTTCATCAAGTTCTTTATTAATGATGACGGGCAGCATCTCATTATCTCCGAGATAGGCATATTTCAGATTTGTTGGAAGTGGCTTTAGTTCCAGCTTTGGTGCCTTGATGATTGACGGCATCAGCTTGTCAGAAGCGTCTTGACTGGGCAGTTGAGACATTCTGCCGACAGTTTGCAGTTCTGGAGTTGCGTACAAAGCTGAGATGCTCTCTCTGATCTCTTCGTCTCTCATACCTTCGAGGTCTGATTCGGTCAGTCCTTGAGTCAAGGTAACCTCCATTTTATCCTGCACCACATATGTCTCAAGATATTCTTGGACAATTGCATCAATGGAGTCAGTAGAAAAAGCATTCTCATTTTCATGAACGTAGGGTCTCTTAAGTGCTTCTGATATTCTATGAACATAAGTTTCATTATGGTATGCTACACTTATCGAACCCTCATCTACATTAATTATTGCCTTTATAGTTTTTAAAAACGGTCTACCTAATAACACTCCCGCAGTCCCTTCAACTTGTCTATCATTTGTGTCAATTAGATAGGAATCAGCCGGATAGACATAGTTGTTGAGTCTGACCAAAACGTTTTCAAGTAAACCTATCGGAGCAATGCATGACCTATCCGCTAATTGAATAATCACCTTAGTGGATATTAACTCAGCTCCTACCAATTGATTATATACAGATAAAGATATAACATTTATAGATGCACCTAGATCACACATGGCTTGTTTAATCATGACATCACCCATCAGACAGGGAAGTGTGAACATACCTGGGTCAGCACATTTAGCCGGAAGCATCTTTTGTATAATTACCGATACTGTGTGATCAAACAAAACTTTCCCAGACTTTGGAACCTTTCCAGCAATAAAATCCTTAACAAATTTCCCAAACTTGAGAATCTTTACGGCTTCAAGGAAAGGGATATTAATCTGCAACTTCTTGAATAACTTCATGTAATCCATACTTTCCTTGTTTGGCGTTCTCTTCCTTTCCAAAGCTTCGGGAAAGGGCGGCGGAATCAGGTTTTCATGCTCTGACTGGCCAGTCTGGACGTCCTCCTCATTTCTTTCTTGTTCTGGATATTCAGCATACTGCTCCTTCGAGCTTTCTGATGGTAGAGGCTGTTCTGCAGCCTTCTTTTTCTCTGTTGACTTCTCTGGATGTCTCACTTGTACAGTCGGGCCAGGTAGTTCTTTCCCTCCACGCAGCATAATCTGATTGCAGTTATGGGCATTCGGGTTCTGCTGAGTTTGAGCTGGAAGCTGCCCTTGAGAAGTCTTTATTTCCTGAATGGTAGAATTTAGCTTATTCATCTGTTTAGCCAAATTTTCCATTGTAGCTTGCTGCTCTTTCTTTGTCTGATTAATTTCCCGCTGCATTTGTCGTTGAAATGCCATGGTGTCTTTCTGCGAAGAAACCATTTCGGCCAAGAGTTTTTCTAAAGGGCTCTGCTGTTCCGATTGGGCAGGCTGGACGTTCTGCTGCTGAAACTGCCTTTGATGTGGGGGTCTGTATGTCTGCTGATAATTATTCTGATTAGGAGGATTGTATGGCTGCTGATAGCCATGTTGCTGCTGATATGGTTGCTGAAATTGGGTTTGAGGCGAATTCCTCGGCTGAAAATGCTCATCCGATTGCTTCCAACGGAGGTTCGGATGAATCCCTTGTTGCCCGCTCCAATTTCCAGCGGCGTTTACTTCTTGTTGGATATGAGTCAGTAGATGATACTCAGCTGTTTAGTGGTTAAAAGAATATTGGGGGTAATCATAGTAGTACTATGGAATTGAAGATCCCAAAACCTAGCTGGTATCAGTAGTATAGTGTGTCGTTAGGATTAGCTGATGTATAGGTTAGACTTGATGTAATCGTTTATTATTTTGTCTAAGTCCTATAAGGGGTAAATGTTGGATTGATCTTCTGTCGAAGTTACTTTCCAGAACCCCACGTCATCAGTGTAACTGCTTGCGTTCTTCAGTCAGCAGCTGATCTTCACCTCAGTAGAAGACAGCGCTTCAGCTGACAAGCCTTCAGTAGAAGACAATCATCAGCTGATAATCTATCAGCAGCTCAGTACCTTCGCATTCACTTGCTGACATACTCAGTAGATGTATTCCGTGTCAGCTAACTCAGACGAAGAAGACAGAGACTTTGCAGTCTACTGTGTCCGACAGAAAATGACCCAATCGCACAAATCTTATCGAAGTTCAGCAGAAAATCATACGAGGTTGTTTGAATGGTCAACTCTGACATTCTCACCAACCACAAATCTCGACCAATGTGATGCCGACAACGCTTATCTGCTCTAAACAGTAAAGCTGCTCTCATGTACAGTAATTAACTGCCCTGCTGCAACAAGTTCGAAATAATGACCGTTTCTTTGGAAGCTTGTGACACATGGCATCGTCGTCTCCAACGAACATATGCCATAGCTCACAACTATAAATAGAGAAGAAATCCGAAGCTCCATGCATGGAATTCACAAGGGAAAATTGCTCAAGCATCCAAACACTCTAGCACACTCGAAAGATCATCCAGCGAAGAACTTGCCTTCATAGAATATTCATAGTTCTTCTCTCTAGAGTTCATTAGATCCCTTTCTTCTCTAGCTAAGCTCACTGCCATATTTATAGCTTAGAATTCGAAGGAGTTCACTCTTAGTGAATTGTTCTTATTGTAAGAACTCCTTCTTAGTTGGAGATTATTCCCTCCCTTTCAAACTTAGGTTTGAATTGTAAAAGTCGCTAATGACTATAACTTAGAAGGATCTGTCCTGTGCACAGTATCCTTGCTGAGACTTGCTCAGATTAATCAACAAGTTCTCCTGCTTCTTCAGGAACCGTGGACGTAGGATCTTGCATATCCAAACCACGTTAAATTGCTTGTGTTATTTACTGTTTTATTGCATATCATACAAACTGCTGAAAATCATATGTTTGCATCAAACGTATTTAAAAAGCGCACAGCCTAAAAGGTTTTATCTTGCGAAAAATCATTTTCAAACTGAGACGAACTCCAGGCCCCATACTTATCCACACAACGTCTCCAACTGAGTTTCGAAGTACTGACAATAGTCAGTAGGAGAGCTCAGTAGCTGACTCACTCTGACCCGTGATCGAATGTTATATTTGGCACTGTTCATCAATTGCAACTAACAGCTCAGCTGACCTTCACGTCGAGAAAAAGAAATTGTGATCAGGTGTATTCACCCCCCCCCCCTCTACACCTAACATTCATCTCCGGACCAATAATTGGTATCAGAGCACACGGTGTTCTACTGATCACCTGTTCTGTACTACTGGTCTTCTCGAACAGATCCTGAAAATGTTTTATCTGCACAAGCATCTCTTCATTCATCCCTATACTCGTACACATAATATCTGATATGTCAGGTATTCGGATGGTACCGATGTTCTCAGTAGAGAACTATACGGTATGGCGCGTGAGAATGGAGGCACACCTCACATCGCTGCATGACAGCATGACGGACGTCCCTGAGACAGGACCCATCATTCCTGTGATCGACAGCGTAGTATTCGCTGAAGGAGGAGGTGTAGGAGCACAAACTGGTGCTAAGATCGCCAAAGACAAATCAGCCTTCACGCCAGAGGAGAAAAAGCTGCACAACCTCGACCGAGTTACACGTAATGCCATACTGACTATGCTCAGTGACTCTCACCTCGGGAGGGTGCAAGACTGCAAGACGGCGAAAGAGCTTTGGGATGCCCTGGCTGTACTGAGCCAAGGAACCCTGTAGATCAAAGAGAACAATCTCGAATTAGAGCTTCAGAAGTTCGACGCCTTTGCAATGGAGCCCAGTGAAACCATTAACGAGCTGAGTGTCAGATTCACCAACCAAGTCAATGTGATCAATGGGTTGGGGAGGACGTTCACCAACAAAGAGATGAACACCAAGATCATTAGAGCGCTACCTCGACAGAAGTGGCTTCCATTTGCTACTTATTTACGTCGTTTTGATCTTAATGCTCTAACTCCTAATGTTATATTTTCAGAATTAAAGACATAGGAATTTGAGCATAGCCTACCCAAAGATGTTCCAATGCTCCAGCTGACACTCAGATCGACCACGCCTTCAAGGCAACAGTCAACAAAACTGGAGTCAAAACAATTTTTCCAGCAAGGCAGTAGCTGCAGCAGAAACAAAGTCATCGAGATATCTGCTACTGACCAACTTGCACTGATGGCTCTCAAATATCAAAGAGAGAAAGAGAGAGTCAGAAAGCTGAAGAAATACCACAGAGATTCTCCCTCAGGTAAGAAAGATTATCAGAAAATGGAAGAATCTAAACCTTCTACTGAATGCAGGAACACGGAGCCTGCTGCTAGTCCATCCCAAAGACTCAGCTGGAAAAAGCAACAGAACATCCACGTGTTACAACTGCAAGAAGAAGGGACATTATCAGTACGACTGTCCCGAGCTCTCAGCTGCTCAACGAGCAGAACGGCAGGCCAGGAGAGAAAATTTTTCCAAGTGAAGGCAGGCCTACATAGCCGGAGAGTTATCCGACAACTCAATTGAGGAGGATACATTCATGTATTCCTCTGAGGACGAAGCCGCATTCGTCGCAGTTGAGGTCGAAGAGACAGTTCCTGAAGAATTAGCTGAATACAGTCTGATGGCCGGAGAAGAGGCTGAGGTGCATAAGGACCCTTGGATAGTGGAAAGCGGCTGCTCGAGATATATGACATACCAAAAGAGCCTGCTGACCAACTACGTACAATAAGATGGTCCCAAAATTGAATTTGGTGACAACTTAAAAGGCTACACAAGGGGACATGGAACACTGAACATTGGGACTGCTTCAGTTCCAAGAGTAACATATGTTGAAGGACTTCAACATAATCTCCTTTCTGTCAGTCAATTCTGTCATAATCTTAACATAGTAATCTTTGACGCTGGTTTCTGTAATATTGTTGATAAATCTACAGGGAAAACAATGTTATCAGGTTCGCGGAGGAAGAATATATATGTTTCTAACTGGAACACCGCAGAACCTGAGGCTTGCTTGCTCGCACAGACGAAATCAAGTAACAAGTCAGGATGGCTATAGCATAAGAGGCTCACCACCAATTAAGAAAGAAAGGAAGAAAAAGGAGGAGAAGTAAAAAAAAAAATAGAAAAAATATAAAAAAGGAAAAAGAGAAAGGTTATTGGAGGAGAAAAAAAAAAGTAAAAGGGATGGTATAGCATAAAAAGGCTCAGCCACCTGAACTTCAAGAATATGAACAAGCTTGTCAAGAACTCTAAAGTCAGAGGACTGCCCAACGAATCATTTATCAAAGATAGAAATTGCGAAGCATGCTTGAAGGGAAAGCAGACAAAGAAAAGCAATCCACATATTCCTTCACCTTCCACTGATGGAATCCTTCAGCTGCTCCACATGGACCTATTCGGGCCACTCTCTCCAGTGAGTATAAGAGGCAAGAAGTATGCCCTTGTCGTAATTGATGACTACTCGAGATATACTTGGGTCATCTTCATCGCCAACAAATCTGATGTTCAAACTGAGCTACCCAACCTACTGAAGAAACTCAGTGTCGAAAAGGACATCAAGATTCAAAGAATCCGCTCAGACCGAGGAACAGAGTTTCTAAACTCAGTAGTTAAGGAGTACTGTGATAAAGAGGGAATTCAGCACGAGACATCAGCTGCACGCACCCCTCAATAGAACGGACTTGTTGAATGTAAGAACAGAACACTCAAAGAAGTAGCAAGAACGCTCCTAGCAGACGCTTGACTACCCTCAAAGTTTTGGGCTGATGCTACTGACACCGCCTGCTATACTCAGAACCTCTCACTACTTACTCAGCAACACATGAAGATGCCTTACGAACTATGGAAAGGGAGAATTCCTTTTATTTCTCATTTTCATATTTTTGGTTGTCTTTGCTTTATCCACAATAACGGGAAAGATCAGTTGAAGGTCCTTGATAGCAAATCTGATCAGGGAATATTCTTGGGATACTCTCGAGTCGGTAAAGCCTTCAGAGTCTTTAACTATCAGACTCTTTGTGTAGAGGAAAGCCCTCATGTTGTTTTTGATGAATTTGTTACTAAGAAAAGGAAAGATACAGAGACAAATACTGATGATGTCAGCAGCAAGCTACAGGATCTCGGACTGACTGATAAATCTAAAAAGATCCAGCATTGTTGGGATGATGAGTCAGACGATGAAGAAATCCAGTCTCAGCCGACAAGAGATGTAGCTGACCTAGTTGGTTCTCCCGAACAGAATCAACAACAGGTAACAACGGTCGATGAGGAAGCCCCTATGGTAACTGAGACCTCTACTGAGAATCTAAACTCAGGGGGAACGATTAATGTTCCTGAGCTAAATGCCCCCGAACCTGGAAGCTCAGTAGATCCTAACCTTCTTACTGAACTGCTACAATCACAGAACAGTACTACTGAAATGCCTAATACTCCTACTGACTGTGCAGAAGTAGTATCAGAAGAAGAAGCCAGACTCAGACGTTCATGGCTTGATGCTCATTCTTCATATCTTATCAATGGAGATCCATCAGCAACTATAAGGACGAGATCTAGATTAAGTCAAGGAGAAAGCTCACTTTATTCTTGTTTCTTGTCTACAGAAGAACCTCAATCAATAGAGGACGCACTCAACGATGCTGACTGGATCATAGTCATGCAAGAAGAGCTGAACCAGTTCGTTAGAAACAAAGTTTGGGAGCTCGTTGACAGACCTAGACATCAGCACGTGATTGGTACTAAGTGGGTCTTCAAAAACAAGCGAGATGAAAACGTCATTGTCAGAAATAAAGCTCGACTAGTTGCCAAGGGATATAGTCAGGCAGAAGGAATTGACTTTGATGAAATATTCGCTCCAGTCGCCAGATTGGAAGCCATTCGTCTATTCCTAGCTTATGCAACGCATCAAGGTTTCAAAGTTTATCAAATGGATGTAAAGTCAACTTTTCTGAACGGCGTACTGAAGGAAGAAGTCTACGTGGAACAACTGCTCGGCTTTCAGCAGGGACATCAGGTGTACAGACTTCGGAAAGCTCTGTATGGGTTAAAACAAGCACCCAGGGCTTGGTATGATACCCTATCAGACTTTCTACTTCAGAAAGGTTTTCAGAAGGGGACAGTAGATCGGCCCTATTCAACATAAAGTCAGGAGATGACATCCTACTGGTGCAAATCTACGTGGACGACATCATTTTTGGCTGCAGAACGAGACCATATGTCAGCAGTTCGAGAAAATGATGAAGGAGAAATTCGAGATGTCCATGATGGGAGAGATGAATTATTTCCTTAGATTTCAAGTGAAGCAATCACCTGAAGGAATCTTCATCAATCAAGCCAAATACACTCTAGATCTTCTCAAAAGATTCGGATGCGATTCCAGCAAGCCAGTCAAGATTCCCATGAATACAAATTTTAAAATCGATCTAGACAAAGAGGGAGCGTCTGTTAATTCTACTGATTATAGAGCTATTATTGGTTCTTTACTATATTTAACAGCTAGCCGACCTGATATAACTTATGTTGTAGGTGTATACGCAAGATATCATGCGGATCCCAAGCGAAGTCATTTAGACTCAGCAAAGAAGATTCTGCGATATCTAAGAGGAACACCTGACGCAGGGTTATGGTATCCTGTTGATGATAATCTAATACTGACAGGTTATTCTGATACTGATTATGCAGGATGCAGGATAGATCGAAAGTCAATTTCCGGAACGTGTCAGTTCCTAGGCAGCAAGCTGATATCTTGGTTTTCAAAGAAACAGCACTCAATAACAACGTCCACTACTGAAGCTGAGTACATGGCTGCTGGAAGTTGTTGTGCCCAGATCCTTTGGCTTCGACAACAACTGAGAGATTATGGTATCGTTCAGAATAAAGGGCCCATCTACTGTGACTCCACTAGTGCTATCGCAATAACTCAGAATCCAGTTCTTCATACGAGATGCAAGCACGTGGATATTCGATACCACTTCATCAGAGACCATGTCGAAAAGAAGGATATCAGAATGGAGAAAATCCATACTGACAAGCAAAGGGCAGACATACTGACCAAACCACTAGCTGAGAACAGATTCAGAGAATTATCAGTTGAGCTAGGTCTATTGGATCCTACTGAATCACGTCAGTAGAATCCAACTACTGACAACAACCTTTGTCAACATTTGGTATCAGTATATGGAACAAGTATGACAGGTCAAAAAACTCCGTACAGTGATTCAGTTGGGAGAATCATACTGTACACAGCAAGGGGGAACACGGTTATCAGCACTTATAACGGTAACCAGCTGATCGAAAGTTCAGCTGAAGAGGTTTGCGTAGTATCGTATACATAGATGTTTTTCAGAAGCATGCTTGCATTTATTATATCAGTCGCTCGCACTCAGTAGTTAATGTGCATTTATTTCCCGCCATTAATAGTTTAAGGAAAGGTCAGTAGGAAACCTTTTCATTCAAATGACTGAGTAATTAATGCAGTCTGTCGCGCATTAAATGCATGTCTTCTCACTTACCTTTATTATGTAGGTCTATGATAGAGGCGGTTTTAGTAATCATTCCTGTTATAACATGTAATCTTAGCCGTCTATAGCAATGAAAGATTAAAATTGAACCGTTAGATCTAAACTTATAATCAAGTACGATATACAAAATCTTTCATCTTCTATCTCTTCCTTACATTTCGCCATTTCCAAACTTAGAGCATCTTAATCGCGATTCAGTTTCTTTCAAAACAAAGAAAACTCTCAACTGCTTTGCATTTACGTTTCTCTCAAGCTCTAAAACATCTGGTAATGTATTATATCTCGCTTAATACTCATACTGACTTACTCTATTTTCAAGTGCTAACGAGCTATTTTGCAGATTTTAATGGCGACAGTTCAGACCCCCGATAATATCGAAGAGATCATCCTCTCAAGGATCCAGTTTGAACCGACTATGGCGCTTCGCCAAGTGGATATTTCGTACTTGGAGTATGTGTTTGAGGCCATCGACGACTCCGGTCTAGGATTGCTCATGACCAAGCATCCACGTGCCTATCTTCCCAGATAAGTGGCGGAAGCTTACTATAACTGGAGGTCGCTTGCGACAAAAGTAGAGGAATCATCGTTCTCCTACATGAAGGAGGTTGTCCAGAACTCGTGGGATGCGAGACAGCACAGTTTCAATATTCGAGACGCTTTGGTCCTCGCGTTTGATCTTCCGGAGGCCGGGGTATCTCCTATTGGGTACAAGGAGAATGAGATAAATCTTTACGTTCAGAAGTTTTGCAGATGTTCTGACATTACGTTAAAGAAGCATTACAGAAGAATCTGCTGCTGCCACAGTACAGAGCGCTCACGTATATAGTTTCTCACATCCTAACGAGCTCAGCTGGCTCGTACGATCAGCTGTCCAAGCCTCGTCTTCAGCTGATGATGGCGATTGATGACGGAGTGGAGATCAACTGGGCAGATTATTATGTAGCCGAGCTGAAGGCTCAGACTCAGAAGTTCACAACTTCGCCGTCTTGAGAGAGGAAACTAGGCAATGTTGGGAAGTTGCTCTATAGGACAAAGATGTCAGTGCTTATCTAGATTTCAGTTCCGAGGAGCTCAACATTCGCTGACTCCAAATATTTTGATGTTAAGCTGATTAAATTCAAGACGAAAGCAGCTACTGAAAAGTCGATTGGGCGAGGGCCGCCTGAGCAGAAAAGAGCAGCATTAGCTCTGCCCCCTCGCGCCGAACCACCTAAGAGGAGGAGGCTTGCTAAGGCTGGACCTGTTGAGGTCCCAGCAGAACAAGCAATCATACCCGTAGAACAAGATCTTCCTCCAGCCCAAGAAGAACAGAGTTTGGACTCAGATATTGGGATTGAGGGTGCAACTATCAAGGACAAAGTCCAAGTTCTGAGGAGACTCAGTCGGATGTCAGGGAGCCGACTGAGGAGACTTCCTCTGAATGGACGACCTTGCACTCCACTCGTCTCTGTGCCACAGCTGAAGTGCATGATCAGATTCCTGAAATCACTGGGCACGCAGACTTAGTTGAGACAGCCATTAGGGCACGAACTCACATGCTGTTGAGGTTTTTGAGTTGGGATATTCTCAAAGACATAATCAAAACCCAGTCAGCTATGTCTCTGCTCGCCGAGGAGCAAGAACTGCAGTTAGTCATTGGGTTCGGGGAGCCAGCTGACTTGGCATCTTTCGACGACCTAAGGGCGGCGATGCTCTACCTTCTGAGCATGCGTGACTCAGTTCCCGGAGACACTCCTTTGCCTCCATCTCCTTCTGCTGACGATAAGAAAGACAAAGATGATGATGATCAGGAGATGGACTAGGCACCCAAGGATGCAGAGTTGGGAGGCTCTGCGGAGGGTTCAACTCCCCGCGAGAAGGGCCAATCACCACCTCCTGCTACATCAGGTGAAGCCCCAGTTGCCTCTAAGTTGTCAAGAGAGCAACAACTCGTGATCTCTGAGCAGAGGCTCGGAACCAGTTCTTATCAGATCAAGCCGATCGGTTCCATGTCCTCCAAGTCTGTCAATAAGGCAATAAGGCGTCAAGGAGATAAGAACAGACTCCTCGCCAAGGACGTATATATAAAATGGGCGCAATACACTAAGGCCCATACAGAGAGTGTCGACAGACTTGCAGCTGGGGTCTCTAAAGTCTCAGAAGCTCCTCCTCCACAGCCAAACTATCAGGAGATTATCGAGACGGCCCTAGCAGCTCAGAAGGACGATTTAACCGTACAGAGTCAGCAGCTCCTTCAAGCTCAGCACAAATCCTTTTCTGAGCAGCTGACTCAGGCCCTTATGACGGTACATGCCCAAATGGATGAAAGGAACAAGTTGGCCACCACAAGCCTCCAAACAGCTATCAAGCAACAGGATGAAGCACTGAAGGCCATCCAACAAGAAATGCGAGAGTCTCACGATCAAGCTGCGCTGAAGCTCCGACAGGAGTCAGCTGCACAACTTAAAAAATCTAGAGCTGATCAAGAAAAAGACTGGGAGCAGTACTGCAATTTAGTGGGAGACTTTGAAGTAACTGCTACTCAGATAAAGGACTCGATCTACCGACTTGAGAATGAAGTCACATCCACCCGCACCAACCTCTCTAAGGCCGATGATGCCAAAAAGGGGGAAGGTATAATAAAAGAAGAATCTGAGGCGGACCCGGCTGAAATCCAGATAATTAAGGAAAGGACTCAGGGGGAAGGGATTCAGGAGGAAGGACCCAGCACAGCTCGACAGGAAGAGGGTTCAGCCGCTCCGGCTGAAACCAGTTCAGGGGTTCTACTACTAGAATACCCTCTTCAACCGACCCCCATATCATCTTCTGCTCAACACATTGAAGAGATTGCTCAATTTCTTGAGCAAGAAGCAGAAGAAGAGCCACAGCAGATGCCACCACAAAGGCCGGGGAAGGAAACTGCTACTGAAGTCACTCCTCCTTCTTCCCCGACGCCTAAGTTCAAATCAAGAGCGGAGCAAGAAGCTTTTTATCTTCAGATCGCCCAACAACTCCAAGATAAGCTGGACCATGAGCGTCAGCTGGAAGAGGCACAATTGGCTAAGAAGCCTAAGGGCAAAACTGGGAAGGGCAGGTCTAAGAAGAAGGGAGAGTCAGTAGATGAGGAGACGAAGAAGGCTCAGCAGGAGTTTGCTAAAACTCTTCCTACTGAAGTCCAGCCTAATGTTCAGAGTTACCCCACTTCAACTCTTACACCTGAACAGGAAGCTGAGGACAGAGTCACCTGGGAAGCGACGCTGCAAGGCCTAAGTCTCCGAAGAGGAGATACGAGGGCAGCCGCTCTCAGAGAAAAGAAGAGATTAGCTGACATGGCTAAATGGATTAGCCTATCTGATAAGCCAGCAGCTGATCCAAGGAAACAAATACCCAGAGGATCGAGGTACAGGAGGACTGCGCCCAGAACTCCTTATATGAAGCTGACTCCTGCACCTCATGTGGATAAATGGGTACCTGCTGATCTGAATGAGCAGTGGGAGGCGCTTAAAGAATCTTTTATCAAGGGACTTTATGTATGGGGTTTCTTTCCGACCGATGTTCCGGCTGATCAACTATTCGAAGAAAGCTTTCATCAGAACTTCGCCGAACTCGGAGAGCGTCTGTTGCCAATCATGAAGGAGAAAAACATTCCCATCAAAGCTCCTGCCTTCAGAAGAATTCCTCTGCCCATGACTGCTCGAGGCGTGATTTGCACGAAGGTAATTGAAGATGAGATCGAGGCTGCTGCATATCATCATAATCTCAGCCCTGAAAGACCTGAAAAACTCGAGGAAATTCAGACTTTGCACAGAAGGATATACAAATACTACTGTCTGGACCCTCCAGCTGATCGCTCTGCAGAATTCAAGAAGCGTACTCAGAGATACAAGCGTCAGCAGTGATCTTCTTACTTTCTTTGCTTTTGTAATAGCGATAGGAACCATGTAATTCTCGATCATATATATCAGGTTCTATTGCTTGCCAGACAATTACTCATTGTCTTACGGCTTTTTGTTTATGTTACTCACATCTGATCACTGAAGTGATCTGACACACACTCACTCACCAGTTTTCTCTGATCTTGCCTATCTCCTACCTGCTGATGTATTGAAGTTAACTTATCAGTATTTCCTCAAATAGATTAAGGGGGAAATTGTTGTTAGTAGTCTAGTATCTTTTATAGAGTTAGAGGGTTAGAGGTTTTGACATCATCAATTAGGGGGAAATTGTTGGATATGAGTCAGTAGATGATACTCAGTTGTTTAGTTGTTAAAAGAATATTGGGGGAAATCATAGTAGTACTATGGAATTGTAGATCCCAAAACCTAGCTGATATCAGTAGTTTAGTGTGTCGTTAGGATTAGCTGATGTATAGGTTAGACTTGATGTAATCGTTTATTATTTTGTCTAAGTCCTGTAAGGGGTAAATGTTGGATTGATCTTCTGTCGAAGTTACTTTCCAGAACCCCACGTCATCAGTGTAACTGCTTGCGTTCTTCAGTCAGCAGCTGATCTTCACCTCAGTAGAAGACAGCGCTTCAGCTGACAAGCCTTCAGTAGAAGACAATCATCAGCTGATAATCTATCAGCAGAAGAACTCAATGTAAGCTCAGTACCTTCGCAGTCACCAGCTGACGTACTCAGTAGATGTATTCCGTGTCAGCTGACTCAGACGAAGAAGACAGAGACTTTGCAGTCTACTGTGTCCGACAGAAAACGACTCAGTCGCATAAATCTTATCGAAGTTCAGCAGAAGATCATACGAGGTTGTTTGAATGGTCAACTCTGACATTCTCACCAACCACAAACCTCGACCAATGAGATGCCGACAAAGCTTATCTGCTCTAAACAGTAAAGCTGCTCTCATGTACAGTAATTAACTGCCCTGCTGCAACAAGTTCGAAATAATGACCGTTTTCTTTGGAAGCTTGTGACACGTGGCATCGTCGTCTCCAACGGACATGTGCCATAGATCACAACTATAAATAGAGAAGAAATCCGAAGCTCCACGCACGGAATTTACAAGGGAAAATTGCTCAAGCATCCAAACACTCTAGCACACTCGAAAGATCATCCAGCGAAGAACTTGCCTTCACAGAATATTCATAGTTCTTCTCTCTAGAGTTCATTAGATCCCTTTCTTTTCTAGCTAAGCTCACTGCCATATTTATAGCTTAGAATTCGAAGGAGTTCACTCTTAGTGAATTGTTCTTATTGTAAGAACTCCTTCTTAGTTGGAGATTATTCCCTCCCTTTCGAACTTAGGTTTGAATTGTAAAAGTCGCTAAGGACTATAACTTAGAAGGATCTGTCCTGTGCACAGTATCCTTGCTGAGACTTGCTCAGATTAATCAACAAGTTCTCCTGCTTCGTCAGGAACCGTGGACGTAGGATCTTGCGTATCCTAACCACGTTAAATTGCTTGTGTTATTTACTGTTTTATTGCATATCATACAAACTGCTGAAAATCATATGTTTGCATAAAATGTATTTAAAAAGCGCACAGCCTAAAAGGTTTTATCTTGCAAAAAATCGTTTTCAAACTGAGACGAACTCCGGGCCCCACACTTATCCACACAACGTCTCCAACTGAGTTTCGAAGTACTGACAATAGTCAGTAGGAGAGCTCAGTAGCTGACGCACTCTGACCTGTGATCGAAGGTTATATTTGGCACTGTTCATCAGTTGCAACTAACAGCTCAACTGACCTTCACGTCGAGAAAAAGAAACTGTGATCAGGTGTATTCACCCCCCCCCCCTCTTCACCTGACATTCGTCTCCGGACCAACACTTCTTCTCCCGGACATTGCAGTGGCGTATGCCCTTTCTCTCCGCATGCTCCATATCCATGATCGGCATTTGACCGGCTTGGGGCAGGAGCGTTCTGCTTGAGTATCAAATCGAGCTTATCTTGCAACAGGCTGAATTTTGCCTCCACTTTATTATCGATCTCATCCAAGTAGTCAGAATGAGACCAATTTACAGCTCTCCTTGTTGGTCTCGGCCCTTTATATTGCGAGGTAGATTCCGCAAGTCCTTCAATTATGTTCTTTGCATCTTCGTATAGGCTTCTGTGGAAATTTCCTCTCAGACCGATATCAACCATGGCCTTTGCTTTGTCTGTCATCCCTTGATAGAAAATCTGTAAAAGCTCCACATCCGAGTAGCCATGGTTCGGACTACTATCAACAAGTCATCCGAATCTCTCCTAATATGCGCCTAAGGTCTCATCTATTTCTTGAGCGATCCCGGAAATTTGCTTCTTAAGTGCATTTGTCTTCGATTGCGGGAAATACTTCTTCAAGAAGACAATACGCATCTGGGCCCATGTCGTGATTGTGTTCGGCTTTAGACTTGAGAACCATGCTTGTGCTCCATCTTGCAGTGTGAATGGAAAGGCCTTGAGCTTGAATGCATCCAGATTGCCTTGCATGTGCAGATTGCAAACTTGGTTGAACAAGGCCAAAAATGAATTTAGGTTCTCGTTCGTCCTCCCATAGAACTTCGGCATGGCAGCTACCATATTCAACTTGACATCAATTTGTTCGGTAGTTGTGATTTGGATTGGACCGGGAAGGTCCGCTCCCATGTCAAGTGATCCGGTATTCATCCTCAAGGGTTGTGGATTGTGCACTTCGTCCTCCATCTCTTCCTCCACTGATTCTGAGCTAGTTACTGGAGTATTATGAAGTGTTCTGTCGAACCTAACAGTTTCAGGTTCTGATTCGCTGGTCTGATCACCGGCTTCTGTTCTGCCTCCTGACTGGGCAGTTAAGACGTTTTCTGCCTCGGACAGAATCTGTTGCTTTTGCAGCTTTGTCCTCTTCCTATTCCTCTTTGCTGTTTTCTCGACCTCTGGATCAAATATGAGGTTAGGCTTGGAAGACCTGCTCATGCAACGCTAAAAAGAACAAAAGATTAATAGAAAACAATAAAACTAGATAACACCGTTCCCCGACAACGGCGCCAATTTGGTGATCGCTGTATTGCACCAAATAATCCTGCAAAAATAGAGAATTATATCAGTATAGTTTACAGGGTATCGAACACAGGGAACGGAGGACTAGACATATTATTTTTCTACTTATCTTGGGTTTGGTTAGCAACCACGCAAATTTTGGGTTTTTATCTAAACTAAGAACTTATTAAAAACTGAAAGAAATGTAAAAACTGAAAACTGAAATAAGACTGTTTTAACTAGGCAGATAAGAGATGGGTCCAGCAGAATATTCACACACACGTAATTCCAATCATCGGCACATAATATTAATTAATCTCATGAATCAACTAGTTATAGATTATCATAACTTAAACTGCGTAATCCTTACTACCACTTACTTAGTCGGTAACCGCCATGTTGGGCATCGAAACGGCTACTTCCCTAATTTAGCTACAGCCTACGTTGTTAGGCAATCAATAGATTTAATAGCTAAACAGCTTTATCGAACTAAGGGAGCCTACTCGTATGTTGGGCATCTTATAGTCTCCTACCGGTTTAATCCAACTACTCTTTCGAATAATTTCGCTACTTACCTAGGCTTGTTCCACGAGAAACGATGGAAGTACTAAGTTAGCTACAGACTGGGAAACCTAGGGTGATCAAGCCTAAATTACTAACCAGATTAAATAAATCAGAATTTACCCGAAACCCTTCAATTAATTATCAGCACCTAAGCCTCATGTACTATTCACGTGTGCGTTTACATCATGCCGGACCACTAAAAGTTTAGCTACTCATGAAACTGTCCTGACAGCACAGATAAGACACCCTGCGAAACAGAACATGCACCATTTGTAACCCTAACCCTAGCATGCACGAAAACTAAAATAAAGTAAAGATAACGGACTAAAAACTAATAACGAACATAAACTGATTTTAAACCAAACAGAAACTAAATTAAAACACAACTTGAAACTAGATTAAGAGTACCGAATATCTTCGATCTCCCAAAAATGAAAGGAAATTGAAATACGAACTAAACTAATATGCAATCAAGTAAAACGGAAATACGATAATGTTTGTTTCTTCAACTAAAACTATGGCTTGCATGAAGTATTCGGAAATGGTTGGTTGTTGATGTCTTCTTGTCGGCGGTTGGTGGTTTGGCTTCGGCGGCGATTCGGTGCTTCGGCGGCGGCGGTGGTTTGTCGGATTGGAAAGGATGAGTCTTCGAGGTTGTGGAAAGGTAGGCACGGCGTGTGTAGAGCTTATGAATTTCGTGCTTCCTCCTTCTTTTATAACCTCTAGATCATATCTAGGGTTTCTTGTTGGATAAGGAAATGATCTTGATAGATATGGAAATATATAATCCTTCCTTATCCTTCTTCTTTCCTTCCTCTCTCTTTCCTTTTTTTTCCTTCTTCTTTCCTTCTTTCTTTCTCGGCCAAAAACTACTCAAAATATCGCCATTCCAGCTGGAAATCGCGCTGCCACCTCATCTCCACATGTCGTGCCAAATCAGCCCATTTCCTGCATAACTGCCAACAAAAGCGTCTCGCCTGCACAGTTAAGAGACTTTTCGGACAGAAATAATTAGGTACGGAATTGACTCATCAACGTTCTACAGATTGTGACACCTCTTTCAATCCATCTTTAACGACTAGGTGCACAATATGTGGAACACATTGAACATGAACATGTATATACTTCCCATTCAAGAAAACATTTTCCATGCAATCAACCTCTTGCTTAGATAAGAAACAACGGTATCATTCGAAGAAGTATTATCAATGGTAATAGAAAAAAATATCTTCAACACCCCACTCTTGCAAACATTTTTCAACTAAAATTCCAATATCCTCCCCTCTATGACTAGCAATTGGAATAAAGTTAAGAATAATCTTATGAAATTTCAACTCATCGTCAATGTAACGGCCAGTCAAAGACATTAAATTAATCTTGTTGTTACTAGTCCAAGTGTCAGTTGTCAAAGACATTCTTTGCTTATTTTTCATTTATAAAGACTTCAATTTCCTCTTATGCTCAAGACACAAACTCAAGATATCTTGAGTTACTGTACTTCTACAAGGAATAGGCATCATAGGACAAACAACAAATATAAATTCCCTAAATCCCTCATCTTCTACAATCAAAAATGGCAATTCAAATTAAACTATGAATATAACAAGCGCCTTCCTACCGTCATCTTGATTAAACTTCCAATTGTATAATCTCCATAATTCTCTTCACCATCACTATTACTACAAAGACTGTCCAAAGTTGTTGGGATGAGTTCATTTAACAAGATTTGAAGATCCCAAAACCCCTACCTAAATGATGAACCTTCGATATTGTAATAGCTTAGTTTGAGTTCAGTTGTTAGAACTTAATATGCTAGAGTTCAGTAGCTGTGAAATCAGTAGAAGATCTCGCACTCAGCTGAAGGACTCAGTATCGAAGAAGTCAGTTGGTATGTCTATCAGCAACTGAATCTGCAAAGGAATTCGTGCCAAATGACTGAAGTGGTCAGACGAATGTCGATAGAGGACAATCAGGCGATTGTCCGAGGATTCAGAGGAAGTCAACTCAGTATACTTTGAGTTTGGACAAGCCTCACCAACTCTCATGTACCTCGACCAATAAGGAGCCGACAACGCCTTACCTGCTCTGCCATAAAGCTGCTCTTAGCCGGAAAAAGAGGAAATATCTACAGTGCCTCTACTCGACGTTCAAAATTTATATGGTCATTTTTCTTATCTTATTCGACTCGTGGCTCGACCCTCTCCAACGGATCTATTCACAAATCAAAGACTATGAATAGAGAAGGTCTTCAAGCAGAAGAAGGTACGAAAACTCAAACAAACTAGCTCAAGAACTCTAGCGAACTTACAAGCAACATACAAATGAAGAACTTGTCCTTAGATTCGACATCTTCTTAGTTCTTCTTTCTAGAGAATTTATGTTCCCTTTCTCTATCTAAGCGAGCCTATTGCAAAATATATAGCTTAGAAACTAATGGGATATGATTCAGATGTTGTTTAGTTGTTAATGATTTTGCTGATCCCGAAACCCTATGTTGATTGGTGAACCATTCCTTTATAATTGTAACGCTTTGTCTTTGAGTTTTTCAGACTTAGCAGACTGTTTTCAGCATGGTCCGACTCAGAAGTTTCGTTTGCTGTCCATCAGTAGACTACCCGCCGCAGTGCCATGAAGTGAAGATTCAGTAGTGTTGGACTCAGTAGGAGCAGCATACTGAAAGGTGTTCGGAAGTCAGTAGAACTGTATTGGGATTTTGTATACTGGAAGCAGGTTTTATGCTTGTATACAATGTATTTTGTCCCTACCACTATTTTATCCTCCAATCTGATATATGTATATATATATATATATATTTGCACATGTTATCCTTTAAGTTGTATAAAAGTTAGATTTGTGTGGTGTGTCGGGTATCACAGAAGACAACACAAATTGGTTGAACTGACAAGATATAAACAGTTATCACAGTTGAGACAACTTAAGGATAAGTTGTCGGTTTAACCTGCAGTTTAGATAAGAAGTGGCTTGCCTTAGCTCGTTGTCTTTACTGGTACACTTAAGGTGGTTTATTGATGGATCACAGTGAGATGTGTTTTCCTAACTGACCTTAGTAGAGAACCAAGATCTCGGTGACTTAGCTGGTCTTAAGCTTGGTAAGACTTCAGCTGAGTACATTTGGCTATCTATCACTTTGACCTACTATGGTGAACGTCATCGCGACCGGATCTACGTATCTTGGGTGCTAGTAGTCATTTGTGGCTCAGGCTGGTTGTCTGTACCTTGCAACCGTATCCTAGTAAAATGGGTTGATAATATCCCCTGAGGAACTCGAAAGAATTAACACATTAAACCCGGCCGGTTGTTTAAAGTCCAGGTGTGTTAATAAGGTCGAGTGGTACTACTCAGGAATATAAGATGTTAATTAATTTAAGCTGTCAGTGAGCTTAATTAATTAACGGATATTTCTATCTTAAATACGGAGATCGATTAAGTCTAAAATACAATCCCTTACTCAATTTGGGATAAAGGGGTAAGTCAGCATGTAATCTCTAGTGGAATGAATCTGTGTTTATTAATTAATTTTGCTCTGGGCTGAACATAGATAATTAATTTGAGACCCAACTTTATTTCTTGTATTAGATCCCTGATCTAGCCCAATTAGTTGTCTAGTTATTTATTGTCTCTCAGAAATCATTATTAATAGATTAATGTATTTTTATATTATTTAATAATGTTATTTATCTGGAATTAATTGGTTGGGCCAATTAATTGATAAATATTAATAGCCCAGTGCATTAATTAATTATATTATGAGCTAATTATGTGGGAGCCCATTAAATTAATGGGCTACAAATATATTAATATTATATTAGCTTTTGAAGCCTATATATATTAGTATTCTGTTCAGAAACAGATTACACACATATTCACAAATTAAATGATGCAATGCGTGAGATGTGGAGAGACAGTAATCTTAATTTTCTCCAGTTCTCTGACCACCCAGAGGGAGAAAAAAGTCGGGACACAGATCAGAAGATCTGACACACGAGCAACAATCAAAGTCGCAACAACATACGAAGGAGGAAGGTATCGTTCCTAACCCTATTTTTTCCTTCAAACTAGACTCAGCAGGAGCAGTTTACTGAACTCGAGTCTTGGCCTTCAGTAGAGTTGAACTCAGCAGGAGTATACTACTGAACCTATGGTCAGACTCATAAACGACCAGTCAGTTTCTTTAACTGATAGTGGACTTCAATGTTATTCCAGTAGAGTTGTCTGAGGTCGTACATCTGAGAAAAGTCAGCTTCAGTATGAACCTTGAAGTCTGCATGTGTCTCAACCACTTTCTGTGCCTCAACCAATGACAAGCAGCCAGTTGGCAAGTCTCCGACATAAAGCTGCAAGTTAACCACTTTCCCGAAAAGAAAGAGGACTCTACAGAATTCGAAATAAAGTTGTTTCCTACCTACTCATAGAGTGACATGTGGACAGTTGCTCTCCAATGGATCTAATCACAATCACACCTAATAGTAGAGGGAAGGTTGTGATTCTTCAAGTCGCACTATACGATCACATGAGAGACCATACGAGAACTCAAGTATTCAAAGAATCAAAGCTTTAGAATACTTATTGTTTATTCAAGGGAAGAACACGAACCCAAAGTTGACATATCCTTTTTGTTCTCCATTATAGAAGTCTTTCTAGTTCTCACCCTCTAACATTAAGCTCATTGTAATATCCATAGCTTAAACATAAGGAGTTCATTTATTAAACTGTTCTTACTGTTAAGAACTCCTTCATAATTGGAGGTACATTCAAACTATCTTGTTTGACCCTGTAAACTGAGACTTGCTCAATATAATCACAAGTAAAAGTTTGTCCTGAGTACAAACTAACTGAGACTAACTCAATATAATAAAATAGTGTCATGTGATTAGGGGTGTAAGTGGTTCCGCTCCGAACCGCAAAACTGATTGGACCGAACCGAACCAAACCGAAAATGCAGTTCGGTTCAGTTTTGCGGTTTGGTTCGGTTTATATTTTTAGAAACCGTTTGCATTCGGGTCGGTTCGCGGTTTCAAGAATTTTTGTACGGTTCGAACCTAACCGAACCAATATCCTATTTTTTAATTTTCTTATTTAATATTTGTGTTTCTTATATGACAATATTATAGGATATAGATATTAAATTTAAGTTAAGATCAATTCTAATCTATACAAATGAAGAGAAAGGAGTAACAACTCTATATTTATGAGTTCGGAATGAGTGAAATCATACAAACTATTATTCTTACATTATTTAGGATTTAAAAAATAAATAAAGAAAGAAAAAGGTGAACCGAGGAACCAAACCAAACCATTTATAAGCGGTTCGGTTCGGTTCTAATATTGAAAAACCCATCGAACCGAACCAAATAGAACCATTTCTATGTGTTTGGTTCGGTTCCTAAAATACATATAAAACCGAACCAAACCGAACCGTTACACCCCTACCTGTGATGTTAAGGATGAGTGGACGTAGGATCTTGCGTATCCGAACCACTTTAAAAATTGTTGTGTTGTTTATTTGTTGCATTGATTAACTGCTCATACAGAAAATATCTTACAAAACCATACAACTGCTGTTTTCAGTACAAAGTTAAAACATCGCACTAATCTACGGAATGACTTTAATAAACAAACGTTTTATATACAAACTGAATCGGACCTACACAATTCCGCATGCTACTAAACCTCTGCTGAACGATTTTGAATTCTGACATCAGTCAGCTAGCAGACCTCAGTAATGTCAATCACTCTGTCCACGCGATCAAGATCAGTCTGCTTGGTCTACTTAATCAGTTCAGTAGACATCTTCTGTGAAACAGACTAATCGCGTTTTGAGTTTGAGAAAAAGGTTTTTAGGTGTATTCACCCCCCTCCCTCTACACCTGAATGTTTGACTCGAGACCAACAGAAACCTCGAAGGAGTTCATATCTTTTGAACTGTTCTTTCTTCTAAGAACTCCTTCACAGTTGGAGAAAACCTTCTAACCTTAAACGATTAAGAGTTGTAAAGTTACTACCACTATAAGTAGGATCTGTCCTGTGTACAGACAACTGAGACTTGCTCAGATAAGCAAACAAGTTTGTATCTATCCTGTGAACAGATTACTGAGACTTGCTCAGTATAAATAATACAAGTTCTTCTGCTTGTGTCAGGACAGTAGACTTAGGATCCAGCATGTCAGAACCACTTTAAAAATCACTATGTCTTTTTTATTATAACTGTTACATTTACTTACTGACTCATTCAGCATCCAACTTAGGTTTTAATCAAACTTGCACGAATCAGGTTTTCATAAAAGATGCATATTTAAAAAGGGCATACACTTCCGCGCACAACTCTTGTACTGAACTAATGTTCATTGACATATGTTAGTAGGACTCTTCTCAGTAGGAGAACTTTCTGCCCACACGATCGTGAAAGTATTTCTTGCCAACTGACTCGTTCAGTAGCATTCTTCAGCTAAAGCTGGCTTTCATGTTCAGAGTTTGAATTTGCATTCAGGTGTATTCAACCCCCCCCCACACCTGAACCGCGTCTTTCGGACCAACAAAAGTGGTGTTCGTTTTATATTTGTTATTGTGGGGATTCTTTTGCAAACAGTCAAGTGACTTTCATGCTTGAAGTCCCATTTTTGTTAGGATTAGAGGCATAGTTTTTTTCACATTAATTGGATTGGCTATGTTCACTCCCATCCTCATCACGATACTTAGTAAAATGATCCCAAACTTGAGATATTTTCTTATTACTTTCCTTTGGGAAGATGTAGTTTTAGATGTACCTTGGGAGATCTTTCCACTGGCATTCTTTTTTTCTTCCTGCCTTAAACCCGTAACTTCAGGCTCCTCGTGCTCTGTTTGATCATCTCCCCCTTCTAACCCCAATTCCCAAGGGGGTGAAGGTGGTTGGCTGCTTTCTCCACCCATCTCTATTCATAATTTTTTTTAAAAAACTCTCAACAATCAAATCTATACAATAAAACACAAAGAGCTAAATTCAGAAAACACAAAATACCGATGAAGATGGAAACCATAACTTCAATTTGATTGCTATCTCCGTAAATAGAAAATATGATACTAAACTGGAAAGACAGGGGACAAGGACAGAAGAAGAGTCTTCTTTTCCTAAGAAATATTATCAACGGGGATGGGAATAGAAGTAAGTTGTTCTTTCATTTATTTTTTTTCTGCATACCTACCTAGCATGGATACCTTTCTTTTCATTTTTTCTAAAAAAATGGTTCAAGTTGTGTTTTTCATCGCATTCTTACTTTACTGAAGTGAAATTTCTAAAAAAATGACCTGTGTTCAATATTAATGTTAGAAATACGAGTAAACGAAATACGAGAAAATAACTAACACAAGAATTTACGTGGTTCGGTCAATAGACCTACGTCCACGTGCGAAGGAAAGAAAATTTACTATAAACGAGGAGCATACAAAATCGGATCTCCGGAATAAGTTCCTAGACCCAAAAAACTCTTCTATGAGGTGCAAGTTACAACAAGAGGGAAGCATCCTATTTATAGGGAAAAATAATGAGAGACTTCATTATTTTTCCAATGTGGGATAGGAGACTTCACTATTTGAGCCATAGTATAACAAATCTCCACCTTGGCGAAAAATCCCTCAAAAACGAACAAACTCCAACCATGATAGGAAAAACTCCACCTTCTCCACAAAACCCCTAAGGGCATAACTCATCAAGTAAGGCTAACTAAATCCAAGCAATGCTTGAACTTAGCAAAGGGAAGCACCTTCGTCATCATATCAGCAGGATTGTCATGAGTACTAATTTTGCTCACAACTATATCACCACGAGCAACAACTTCACGTATGAAGTGATAACGCACATCAATGTGCTTAGTCCTCTCATGAAACATTTGATCTTTTGTGAGACAGATAGCACTTTGACAATCACAAAAGACTGTTGTAACCTGCAATTCTTTCTTCAACTCCCCAAACAAACCTTTTAACCAAATAGCTTCCTTACAAGCTTCAGTGATGGCCATATACTCAGCCACCGTAGTGGATAACGCAACTGTGCTCTGCAAAGTAGACTTCCAACTAATAACACAACCACCAATGCTGAAGATATAGCCCGTAAGAGATCTTCTTTTATCTAGATCACGGGCAAAATTTGAATCTACATATCCGACAACTCCATCACTAGTCTTTCCAAACTTCAGACAAACGTTACTAGAACCTCTCAAATAATGAAAAATCCATTGAACTCCTTTCTAGTGTTCTTTTCCAGGATTTGCGAGGTATCTGCTAACAACACTCACAGCATGTGCTAAATCCGGACGTGAACATGCCATAGCATACATGAGTGACCCAACAGCACTAGAATATGGAACTCGTGACATGTAGTTAATCTCCTCATCTGATTGTGGCGAAAAAGCGGACGAGAATCTGAAATGAACTGCTAACGGAGTACTAACCGGCTTTGCATTCTGCATGTTGAACCGATGGAGAATCTTTTCAATATACCCTTTCTGACTTAGGCATAATGTACCTGCTTTTCTATCTCTAATAATCTCCATACCAAGTATCTTCTTTGCAGCTCCTAGATCCTTCATATCAAACTCAGCATTGAGTTGGATCTTAACCTTCTTAATCTCCTCTTGACTGTTTGCAGCTATCAACATGTCATCAACATATAATAGGAGATACAAAAATGACCCATCTTCGCCAACTCTGTAGTAGACACAACTATCTGAAGCACTTCTCTTAAAGGCATGAGTCGTCATAAAATGATCAAACTTCTTATACCATTGCCTCGGTGACTGCTTCAAACCGTAGAGAGATTTCTTCAAGAAGCATACATGATCTTCCTTCCCAAAAACTGTGTGTCCCTCAGGCTGCTGCATGTAGATGTCTTCTTCTAGATCTCCATGCAGAAATACCGTCTTCACATCAAGTTGCTCAAGCTCCAAATCATGCATAGCAACAATACCAAGTAAAGCTCGTATTGAAGTATGCTTCACCACCGGAGAGAATATATCATTGAAGTCTACACCGGGAACTTGGCTATAGCCTTTAGCTACCAATCGCGTCTTATACCTTACATCTTCAACTCCTGGTGTTCCTTCCTTTTTCTTGAATACCCATTTGCAGCGAACTGCTTTCTTGTCTTTAGGTAGCTTCACTAGGTCCCATGTACCATTCTTGTGAAGCGATTCCATCTCCTCTTGCATAGCACCAATCCATTTTGCAGAATCCTTAGAAGTAATTGCCTCCTTGTATGTGGAGGGTTCCTCACAAGACTCAACTTCCTCAGCCACATTCAAAGCAAAAGCAACCAAATTACTTTCAATTAATCTTTCAGGACGCTTTATCACACGTCTTCCTCTATCTTTTGCAATACAGTGTTGTGGAGCTTCAGGTGGTGGTTCTTGATCTAAAATCGAATCTTCTTGAGAAGTTGCCGCAAATTTTAATTCGATCTCCACCTCAACTTGTGAACTAGATTCTTGCGGAGCATCAATGCAAGAGTCTTTAGGTGCTGCAACGTTTATCATCAAACTTTCATCAAATATAACATCTCAACTGATGATAACCTTCCTTGTTTCTGGACACCAAAGTTTGTAACCCTTCACGCCATGCTTATAGCCTAGAAAAATGCACTTCTTCGAACGAGGATCCAATTTTCCCTGCACATCATGCACATACGCGGGACAACCAAAAATCCTCAAATCAGAATAGTTTGGTCGAGTACCAGACCATACCTCTTGTGCAGTCTTCTTGTCAAGTGAAGTAGAAGGAGATAGATTGACAAGAGGACAAGCTAAATTTGCTGCTTCAGCCCAAAAACTCTTCGGTAGACCAGAATTGAGAAGCATGCAACGCACCTTCTCCATCAACGTTCTGTTCATCCGTTCGGCTACACCATTCTGTTGTGGAGTATGACGAACGGTGTGATGTCTCACAATCCCTTCAGCCTTGCATAGAGAATTAAATTCGTCGGAACAGAACTCAAGACCATTGTCTGTACGAAGACGTTTCACAGACCTCCCTGTCTGCTTTTCTATCATAACTTTCCACTCCTTGAAAGTGGAAAACACTTCACTCTTCCGCTTCAAGAAGAAAGCCCAAACCTTTCTGAGTAATCGTCGATAATAATTAGCATATAACGTGCACCTCTATTGAAGGGCACCCTAGACGGACCCCAAATGTCAAAGTGGATGTAATCCAAAATACCTGTTGTATTGTGTGTTCCTTTAGAGAACTTAACTCTTTTCTGCTTACCAAGAACACAATGTTCACAAAACTTCAATTTGTTGATGCCCTGTCCATCAAAAAGTCCTCGTTTGCTTAGTTCAATCATCCCATTCTCACTCATGTTGCCAAGACGCAAGTGACACAATCTAGTGACCTCGCTGTCAGTCAGTGACGTGGTAGCAACTGCAGCATCTCCCGTGACTGTGGAGCCTTGCAAGATATGCAAATTTCCAGTTTTTCTATTTCCCTTCACCACTACAAGAGAGCCTTTGCTAACTTTCAGAACTCCATTTTCACCAACATACTTGTACCCTTTAGCTTCAAGGGTATTGAGTGAGATAAGATTCCTCTTTAAGTCAGGTACGTGTCTGACATCTCCAAGTGTTCGGACTACTCCATCGAACATCTTAACTTTGATGGTTCCAATCCCTGTAACCTTACAAGGGGCATCGTTTCCCATAAGGACTACTCCTTTTGTAACTGACTCATATGATGAAAACCAATCCCGATTGGGACTCATCTGATATGTGCAACCAGAATCTAGAATCCATTCATCACGATGCTCACGAACCAAGTTGGCAGCAGCAAGAAGATCACCGTCACTCGAATCTTCATCAACTACTCCGGCCTCACCAATTTCTTGTTCCTTTTGTTTGTGTTTTCCTAATGTATCACCACCAGCCTTGTTCTTTCTCTCTAATTTCCAGCATTCAGATTTGATGTGACCGGGCTTGTGGCAATAATTACACTTAATGCGAGGATTCCTTGATTTCGATCTCCCTTTCCTTTCACCACCAGAAGTTCTTTCTTGTGGCTTTCCTCGAGCAATAAGTCCCTCTCCTGAATCCTCAGAGGTACTAACAAGTTGCTTCATTTTCTCTTTCGAGAATAAGGCATCATAAACTTCATCAAGTGTCAGAGTATCACGACTATACAAAATAGTATCACGAAATGTACTATAGGATGAAGGTTCACAATAACATCAAAGCCAAATCCTCATCATCATACTTAACTTCCAAAGCTTCTAAATCAGCAACAGTTTCTTTAAATGCTGAAATATGCTCTTGTAGAGACGTACCTTCTACCATATGATGAGAGTAAAGACGTTGCTTTAGATGTAGCTTACTTGTGAGACTCTTGGTCATGCACAATTGTTCTAGCTTCAGCCATAGTCCAACAGCGGTTGTCTCTTTCAGGACATCCTGCAAAATTTGATTTGATAGATGAAGATGTATGTGAGAGAGAGCCTTACGATCTTTCCTTTTCTTCTCCTCGTCTGTCCACGAATTGGACATTTTTTCAAATCCCAACAAAGTCTCGTCCAAATCCATATGGGCGAGAACTGCGCACATCTTCACTTGCCATAACGAAAATCTGGTGTTCCTATCCAGCAGCAGAATATCGTACTTCATACTCGCCATCGTAAAACCAAGTGCTCTGATACCACTTGTTAGAAATACGAGTAAACGAAATACGAGAAAATAACTAAAACAAGAACACAAGAATTTACGTGGTTCGATCAATAGACCTACGTCCACGGGCGAAGGGAAGAAAATTTACTATAAACGAGGAGTGTACAAAATCGGATCTCCGGAATAAGTTCCTAGACTGGTATCAGACTTGCCAGAAATACGAGTAAAATAACTAAAACAAAACACAAGAATTTACGTGGTTCGGTCAATAGACCTACGTCCACAGGCGAAGGGAAGAAAATTTACTATAAACGAGAAATATACAAAATCGGATCTCCGGAATAAGTTCCTAGACCCAAAAACCTCTTCTATGAGGTGCAAGTTACAACAAGAGGGAAGCATCCTATTTATAGGGAAAAATAATGAGAGACTTCACTATTTTTCCAATGTGGGATAGGAGACTTCACTATTTGAGCCATACTATATAACAATTAAAAACATAATATTGAATCAATATTAAAAAAATGCCATCCGCGATATCTCCAATTCAAACGTTTATGAAATTTTACTACTTTATATTTATTAAAAATATATTTATTATATAAATATAATTATTTAATATGAATATTTTTTATATATTTTTAATATTATTATGATATTTTAGTTAATTATGAAAGTACAGTTAAATAATTTTAACTACTTATATATATATTATATAAATATAATTTATATATTTTATATTTAATTATTTTTATGATAATTCATGTATATATGATAATTTATATACATTAATTTAATTATTTATGTTATATATAATTTTAATTAATATTAAATACTAAAATATTAATATAATTTAATATTAAATTATATATTAATTATATATAAACTAATTATATGTTATAAATTAATTATAATTATATAATGTAGATTATATAAATTAATATTAATTATAACGTAATTAGTATTACGTTGAAATTAATATATTAAATTATATTAATTTAATATTACATACAAATATCTAACAATACAATTATTTATACAAATATCTAAGTATATTAAAAATGTATTATATTAATGTTTCAATAATATAATACATTTTTGATAAGTTGAGACAATATCGTAAATTTTAAGTTATATCATAAGTCCACTAATTATATTAAAAAATATAAGTGTCTCAAAAGTTATATGTTAACACATTTTTACCGGATATATACAATTAGACCTGGATTATGTGGATTATAAGTGTTTATTTAAGCTTGAAATGTTTATTGCATCAAGTATCCGGATATGGTTCGGATATGTAGACAACGACCAGACCAATCACATCTGCAAATAAGCAAAGCACAATGTGTTTATTACACTAAAGGTATGAATGCGGGTGGAAAGATGGATAAGACACTGACCGAGAGAAGATGTTTTGATGACATGCACGAAGTTATGAAGTTGTGGAATAAGCGTAAAATCAGAGGCGGATGTAGGGGTGGGCTGGGGTGGGCTCCAGCCCAGTGCAACCCCGGCCCAGAAACTACATTTACTCGATCCAAATTTATTTTTTTACATATTTCAGCTCACCCCAGATCAGTTCAAATGATTTGCAAATTTAATATATTGAAAATTTACCCGATCCAAATATGAATTACCCGATCCAAATACGAATTTTTTTTTCGTATTTTATGAAAATTTAATATATTGAAGCGAATTTAAAAATATATTAGTTCAATGGCATAACAACAACTAAATTAAATGGTCCAACAAGTCAACAACAATAATCCTATACAACGAGAATTGAGATATAATTGAGAGGATAGTGAATTAACGACACTTCAGAGGACAGAGGAGGGATCAAGGAGCGAGAGTTAAGCAGACCGTATCCTAAGCGTCCGGAGTCCTTACTTTTGACTTCCTTATACTCATTGTTTCATTATATTTTGTCAAAAAAAAAATTTTCGGGGGCTTCGCCCCCGAACCCCCAATAAATCTCGCATCCCCTATCTATAAATCCTAGTTCCGACCCTCCAGACCCCCCTAGTATACATTTCTAGATCCGCCCCTACGTAAAATTGTATTTAATTTGCGAAGGTGCTGCAGGGTCTGAGAGTTCCTTGACTAATGTTTCAACCTGTATGATCCACTGAATTGTTATTTTGTCTCTCACATATTCTTCTTTAATCTTTGAAATCTGAGCATGTGAAATCTGATACTTCTTGTGAAGTGTGAATTTGCTGACGATACTCTAACACGTTGATCAAAGTCACACCTCGCACTCTTCCTCCCTGAACAACGTGGATGTGTTGTAATTTTTTACTATAAAATCTTATAACAGTCATGCTATATACAAATAGTTATATTTGTAACTATTTAGGAACATACCTTGTCGTCTTCGAAAACGTAGTGTTGGTACGTGGTGTTGCCACTTTGTGAACTTAATTCAAGCATCATCTCAATAACCTTGATAACAGCTTCCCAGACTCTCTTTTGGCGGGATGTTTGTTATTGATGTATTTCTTCATCTCTGTCTAATGATTTTCGATTTATAGTTTCAAAACATAGTGCTATGCTGAAGATTAGTGGTTGGAAGCGCTTGATACCAATTGAAAACAAAATAGAAATAATCCAAAATGCATACTAAAAAATAACACAAAGTAAAACAAGAGGTAGATAAGGGAATAAAATGTAGATGCATTTAGTAAAACAAAGGAAAGCAACACCCTCATGTCTCTATGTAATGATTTATCACGATCTCCATTAACTGAATAACACGTTTGATAACACGTTAACAATTAGCTTCATGATAGTTCCAATTTGGACATTAAATAAATCATCTATTGTAGCTCGATTTACGATGACTATCCGTGAATTTCAAACTACATTCACTAAATAACACCTTTAACTGGTAACATGAAGGTGCCTGCAATTTGGACATTGAAGAAATCAACTTTAAATTAATATGCAAGTACTCAGTCGATTCGGACCTCCGCTTAGTTTCACCCAAGCTTCATCCTGGTCATGGATACTACGGAAATCATGTCAGTGTCTTAAATAGTTTGATAGGCAAAATATAGTAGAACGAATTAGATGTGTATGAAATTAAAATGTTCATCCTAAGTTCAATTCGCAAGTTGGATTTGGGAAATTGAATTGCAGGAGGCGGTAAACAAAGAAATCAAACCCGCACGAAGTTTGCAAAAAGCCAATTATTTTTAACACCTTTCATGCTAAGTTCAATTCCTAAGCTGGATTTGTGAAATTCAAATGTACGAGGAGGTAAACAAAGAAATAAAAAAGGTAATCACATTATAAGAAAATCATGTTACGCAAATGAGAAATTTAACAATCATGCTCATGAGTGGCAACTTAGTCTACACCATTGTATGAGCGAAATCCCAATCAATACATTCCTCTATTTTTTCCGTCAAGGTAATCGAAGAAAATAGAGTTATTAGTTACTATGAAACATCTATAATCGTATGGGACAAGGAATTAGTAATATGTAGGATGAAAACGCATACTATATAACATTAATGAACTAACGAACCAATTAGCATTTACATGTTCAAAAGGCTTTAAACCTTCAAATTTTGAAGCATACCATCAACTTTGTCTGTTGCGATAGTGGATGGAATTAATCCATCTCCTGTAAATATAGTTTGGGGACAAGTGTTTAGAATCCCTATCCTCTTGACTAGAAAAATATCATTTGTAGAAACTTAGGTTTACAAGTCCATAGTGTTCAGCAAATTGGAAGTAATATAGAATATTCAGAAATCCCTACCTACTAAAAAAACATACTCCATACTGGTCATGGAGGATCCCATAAACTATCCATGATAAGTTGTTCTTTTCTTAAGACAATTTTAAATATAATGATAAGACATAAAATTACTTGTTTTGCAATGCATGTTAAAGAGGATCTCAACTTTTAAGTAGCTTTCATCACCCAATTAATGAATAAAAGTCTCTCAAAACCTTATTCAATTAAACCTAGTAAGAGCTAATTTCTTCATTGCAAGAGAACTGATATTTTATTAACAAAGAAATTTCAAATAAAGTTGTTGATTCCAATCTAGATAGACACCCCAAATGGTGGAACATAAAACATGCACTTAGCCAAGAGCTATAGGGATCAAGTTTCTGGTGATAATAAGTGCTACACTATATGAGATATTCTTGAAAACTTACTGAACTGCTCTATAAAAATAAGGATCTTAAGCATCTAAGATTGTAAAGAAAAAAAATTAAGTATGAATGCATGTTTGCAGTTCAGGAACCCCAAAATGGCATCGCTTATGTAAACCATTAAAAAATCTCCATCCACTAGCATTATCATGCTCATTAAGAGATGGCAGCCGAACAAAGAACTAAAAAAATATATCCACAAACATAAAATTCGTAACCTAAAAAGGAACCAAAAAATTTCACAAACAATTATATATTTTTTTTTTGATAAAAATCATTTTTGAATTGCTTTTACAATTATATTCTATTTGAGATTTATAAATCCTGCATTAATGATGGTTTGACCGAAGTAGTAATTATAATTTGCGTAGCATCAAATTTTCGGATTGTAGTGAGGTGGAATTAGTCGAAATTTTTCACAAGAACTCAACAAATTCTAGAATTGGAACCATTCAGCCTCAATGGGAAAAGAAAATGGACCTCCACTTCCAGTTCATATGTCAATAGGATCGGGACTTCCTTGTTTAGGAACCACACATTGTTTAACTGAGTACATAATTTCTTTGTTATTTTTTATGTTTATTAAATAAAGAAAAATCGTAGCGAGATATCGGTTGTCAAACCATGAAGCTCCCAATCATCACTTCTGCAACCTCATAAAACAAACTAGAAACTCAAACCTGGGAATCAGTAAAGACTTTTTGAATTTTGATTGCCAATTAATCGGCAATTCCTTAATTCTTATTCGAATTGCTATCCCAAGACGGCGTTGTAAGAAATACCTGAGTTATGAAAAGAGGTGCAGGATTCGCCAATTCGCTGATGTCGCTGGGTTCGGAGGAGGAGAAATTCAAGCGGTGAGGAATGAAGTAGGTCATCGAAGTAGTAGATACAAAATTTCGTGTGAGTTCGCCTGGGTTCTGAAACCTCTTGTACGCGAGTCGCATGAACAATCATGAATTGAAGTTGTTTGTGAGCATGCATTCTAGCTGGAGCCAGGTGAACGGTTAGGCGGTGCCTTTGCACTACAAAAAAGGGCCTTTTGTAACAAAAAAATTTATTGCAAAAAGGTATATTTTTGTTGCAATAAGTTATTGTGAGGAAAAAATTTTGTCACACGTCCGTCACAATAGGTCCGTCATTTTAGGTGTATTGTGAGAAAAGTACATTTTCGTCACAATAGACCATAGCTTATGTGAAAAAAATTTCCTCGCATTAGGCTTTATGCAATGAATTTAGTTCCCCACATTAAACGTTATGTGATGAATTTAACTCGTCATAATAGACTTTATGTGATGAATTTAGTTCCTCACATTAAATATTATGTGATGAATTTAATTCGTCATAATAGACTTTTTGTGATGAATTTAGTTCCTCACATTAAAGGTTATGTGATTAATTTAATTCGTCATAATAGACTTTATGTGATGAATTTAGTTCCTCACATTAAACGTTATGTGATGAATTTAATTCGTCATAATAGACATTAAACGTTATGTGATGAATTTAATTCGTCATAATACTCACCTTGCCTTTTTCTTTATGCCATCTCACATATGAAGCTGTTTTGCTCGACATAAAAAGTCTTTGTAATCGTGGCTTCAAGGGAAAGTATCTCAATACTTTATGAGGAATTTTCTTGTCCTTACTGTCCTTAAACTTCCATCTAGACTCATCACAAATTGGACAATTTTCTACCTCTTCATTCTCTTTGTAAAATAAAACACAATCGTTTTTCACACATTAATTTCTTGAAATCCTAGGTCCATCTCATCTAAAACTTTTTTTAGCACCATAGATTGAAGATGGAAGAATATTACCTGTTGGTAAGATCTCCCGCAGCAACTCAAGCAACATATCAAAGCTTTTATCACTCCATTTATTTTTTACCTTGATATGCATCAATTTGACAACAACAGATAACAAAGATTCCTTGCAACCAGGATACAATTCTACTTTTGCATTTTCTTGAAGTTTACTAAAGCATTCTGATTCATCCTCAAATTGTTGTTGTTCAGCAACATCAACTAACATGTCAGCTATATCCTTATTCAAATTTGTGGGCTCGTCATTAATCACACCATCATAATCATTGCTATTCCCACTATCACAAAAAATATGTAGTCTTTCCCCATGATAAATCCACTCAGTATAGCTACTCGAAAATCCATTAAGATGTAGATCGCGCTTAACTTGTGCAAAAGTTTTGAATCTAGTGTTGAGGCAAAAACTACATGGACATCTAATCAGTTTATCAGGTCTCTCAACATTTTCCTCAGCAAAGTTAATAAATGATTATATGCCTCTTATATATGTTTCAGATAATTTATTCTTCTCATAAACCTAATTTTTATCCATGATAGGTACCTAATAACATCGTCGATTCATTAGAGAAATGAATGCTTGATAGAATAAAAGTTGTGACAATGAAATGCTATTAATACACAACTGAATATAATAAATTCATGTAGATAAAGTGAAGATCAGTGTTAAGTATGCATACCTAGATCGCTACACATGTTTAACATTCTCTATACATGTGGTCTAAATTGGGTGTTAGGTGTTCGCATTTATATTAAAAGATAGTATCTAAACAAAGCTTTGATACCTTGCAATTCAACCCGTTCAACAAGATTTTGACTCTTCTACAACTTTAAGATCAGCTCTTATAGTACCTGATTATCAACAAATCATCAATATATTGGTTTCAATCAACTATGTATATAGAACTGATGTGCGAACCCGAACAAATAAATTATAAGGGCTAACAGGTTCATCCTTCTAGTTTGTTCTAAACACATGTATTGAACAGAGGTTGAAGCAGAGCAAAGATATCTTTGAGCTCAGTCTCATATAGTTTGATAATCAAGCAGCCAACAAATCTCTGTGAGTTTTTTAATAAAGAATCATAAAAAATAAAATAAAAAATTAAGCAAGCACACAAACCCTCACAATATCATCAAACAGCAAAACAGGAGCATAAATTCATCCGCAATATCGAAAAATCCATGAGAATTGCAGGACAGTAAAAGCAGATGCAAGATTATATAGACTTACTGAATCAAAAGCAACAACTACAAACAATTTTGCCATCAATTAACAGAATCGCAGCTCTATTGAAATCGCATATGCATCTGATTCTTCAGCAAAATCAATCAATCACTCGCACACGCACACGCACACGCACACGCACTGCAGATAGCAATAGAACGATTACGAGAGCGGCAGTAGATAGGATTTACCTCCACAGCAGAAGTAACAGTAACAGCGGGACATAATCATGAAAACTTCTCTCAATACCACACCAATTCCACCACAACCTGAACTCTCCGACTCCGAATCACTCTTCTCCGTCTCCAGAAGCTAAATCTCAATTTGAGATCTAGGAATTTGTCCACTGTGCGTTGTTTCTCAATTTTTGTCCATTGTGTGTTGATTTGGGAAATTTGGTGATGAACCGCGCGACAACGTGGAGATCTGATTTATAAAGTTGGGCAAACGTTTCTGATTGATTTGCGTTGTTTCTCAATTTTTTTATTTTTTACAAGTATTAAGATACTAATATTTAATACTAATATATTATATATTATGATAGGTACAGTTGGGCACACGTACAAATATAATTTTTTAATACTAATATATTATATATTATGAAATTATAAATTATATAAGGTATTTTAATATTTTAAAATTATTGTATCTTTGTATCTTGTACCGTGTCGGTATATTTGATGTATTGTATCTTAATATCTTTTAAAATGTTCTATCTTCGTATCTCATATCATATCGGTATTTTGTCTTGTTATATGAAATGTATATATGATGAAGTTTATTTGACCACATTAATTGACAAAATATGTGAGGAAATTAATCTGTCATATTAGAGTATATGTGAGGAATTCTATTTGGTTCCCTTAGATGATATGTGATAAAAAAAAAAGTTGTGATAACAAAAAATATAATCCTCACAATAGGAGCAATGGTAATGTGAGGAAATTTGATTTTGTTGCATATATACTACGTAATGCAACAAACATAAAAATTTGTCACTTTAGATATACCAATTGCAACAAAATAAATTTCCTCTTATTAGCTTTGTCACAAATGTGACCTTTTTTTTGTAGTGTTGTACGCGTGGCGAGCGCGAGGACCTTGGGAAGGTGGGCGGCGTGAGCGAAGACATGGCGACTCAGGCGCATTTTTTTTTAACCTGAAATATCGCCAATGGCATTTGCTAGTACAAAGAGTTTGGGCTTATTAATTGGGCGCCCATCTTGTTGGAATTTTCACAAATGCCATCTAAGAACCCAAAAACCAATATAAGAGATAATGGCAAAATAGTAATATTTCGTGGAATAGGGGCATTTTTGGTAGATCAGGGCAATTGAAGCTGATGTTAGAACTTTGTAATATCGTCGATGGCATTCGACAATACAAAGGGTTTGGGCTTATTAGTTGGGCGCCCATCTTGCTGGAATTTCCACAAATGCCATCTAAGAATCCAAAAACCAATATAAGAGGTAATGACAAAACAATAAATATTTCGTGGAATAGGAGTATTTTCGGTAGATTAGGGCTATTTGTGTAGTTGATTATAACTTTTTAGTATCATCGATGGCATTCGACAGTACAAAGGGTTTGGGCTTATTAATTAGACGGCAAATTGGCAAAAATAGTCCTCAAACTTCGCGGTTTTGCGATTTTTGTCCTCGAACTATTTTTTTTGTTTTTTTGTCTTTGAACTCGTTGTTTTTGCGATTTTGGTCCTGCCGTCATATTTTCCGTCAATTTGAACGGCAATTCATTTTTTTTTTTAAATAAAAGGGCAAAATTGGAATATTTTTTTCTGAGGACCAAAATAGCAAAACTGCGAAGTTTGAGAACTATTTTTGCCAATTTTTCTTTTTTTTTGTTTTTTTGTTTAAAATATACTCCCTCCGTCCCATTGGAAGCGTCTTGTTTCCAATGGGCACGGATGTTAAGAAATTGATAATGTGTGGTGTATATTGTTTGACTTTTGGATAGTTAAATCTTGTCCACATATTCTTGCTTTTTTAAGAAACAAGAGCTTCCAATGGGACGCCCAAAATGAAAAACAAGACGCTTCCAATGGGACGGAAGGAGTATATTTTAAACAAAAAATAATTTTAAAACAAATATTATTTTAAAGAAATATTTTTTTTGAGGACCAAAATAGCAAACGAAAAATAATTTTAAACAAATATATATTTTAAACAAAAAATAATTTGAACGGCAATTCATTTTTTTTGTTTTTTTTTAAATAAAAGGGCAAAATCGGAATATTTTTTTTCTGAGGACCAAAATAGCAAACAAAAAATATTTTTTTCTGAGGACCAAATTATGCACGAAATGGTTATTTTGAAGTTAATTTTTTGGTATATTATAATTTTATATTTCAATGATTAATTAACAATATATATTTCGCATTCGAATTAAATATTATTTATATTGCTATAAGGTTTCTGTTAGCTTATAAATAAAATTGACAAATTTAATGTAAAATCTCGTCAATACGAAGAAATTCAATTATTTGTCTAAAATTATTGAAATCAATCCTTAAAATATTTTAATTTGTTGAATAGGTCCTAAATTATTTTTCGTTTGCGATTTTGGTCCTCAGAAAAAAATATTCCGATTTTGCCCTTTTATTTACAAAAAACAAAAAAAATGAATTACCTTCAAATTATTTTTTGTTTGAAATATATATTTGTTTAAAATTATTTTTCGTTTGCTATTTTGGTCCTCAGAAAAAAATATTTCTTTAAAATTATATTTGTTTTAAAATTATTTTTGTTTAAAATATATATTTTAAACAAAAAAACAAAAAAAAGGCAAATTGGCAAAAATAGTCCTCAAACTTCGCGGTTTTGCTATTTTGGTCATCAGAAAAAAATATTCCGATTTTGCCCTTTTATTTAAAAAAAAAACAAAAAAAAAACGAATTGCCGTTCAAATTGACGGAAAATATGATGGCAGGACCAAAATCGCAAAAACAACGAGTTCAGGGACAAAAAAATAAAAAAAATAGTTCGAGGACAAAAATCACAAAACCGCGAAGTTTGAGGACAATTTTTTGCCAATTTGCCTTAATTAGACTCCCATCTTGCAGTAATTTTCACAAATGCAATCTATGAACCGAAAAATCAATATAAGAGGTAATAGCAAAATAGTAAATATTTTGTGGAATAGGGGCATTTTCGGTATACCATGGCAATTTGAATAGCTGATGTTTGTACCTACGTTGTGTATTGATTTATAAGTAGCACATATACTGAACATTCTGACAACGCATAGTAAAAATTGTTGTATGTTAATCTCACTCCATGAAAAATTACATAAACCAATAACACTTCCTCGTTTTGACATGCACAACACTTATGATCCACTAACATATGTGGATTATGTGGATTATAAGTGTTGTGATTGTGCCACATCATGACGAGCATGATGATATGTGTTTTACTAATGATCCACAACTTTAATAAACACATTGTTAGTGGATCATAATTGTTTTTAATAATCACATATTGTTAACACAATATTCACTCCGAGTTGAGACAATTTAATTCATTTTTGAAAATTACTAATTAGTATATAATTTTCAAATCATAAGTAATCTAACAATATAATTAGTATTACTTATGATTATATTGTTAGATTACTTATAACTAAATTAATATTAATTATATAATTATATTAAAGTTATATATTATAACTAATTATAATTAAACTAATTAATATTAATTTATATTAATATTAATTATACATATATATACAATTTAATATATAATTATAATATATATTATATAATTTAATATATATATATATATATCTACAAATTTAATATATATGTAATTATATTAACATATATATTAATTAATTATAAAGTAATAAAATTATATAAATACATATTTGATGAATTTTTAACAATATATAAAATTAATAAATAAAATTTTAACAATATTTTTATATATTTTGATAATTAATATATTAATTATTTTTAATATTATTATCTAAAATACAAATTGCATATAGTTAAAACAGATATATGATGAATTAATTTTTTTAATTTTAATAATTTTTAAAAAAAATATATTAATGTTATAAATTATAAGTATTTATTATTCAATACAACTTTGTTTGTATTTTCAGGATGGGTTAATCACATTAAACCCCCTTGACTATAGAATTTTTTCACTTTACCCCCTGAACTATCAAAAGTTACACTTTTCCCCCTCAACTATAGAATTCGTTGCAAAGAGCAACTTTCCGGCCAATATTCCGGCTACACACGCCAGAGGAGAGAGTATTTTCGTCCAAGATAACTAGCTCAATGCACTTTACCCCTTGGACTATTGAATTTGATGCTATCCCATGAACTATTAACTTTGTGCAATTTGATTTCTTGCCTATTAACTTTTTTCAGTTTCACAAATAACAAACAAATATTAAAGATCAAGGTTCTCAAGAACTGCATTTCCATATAAATAAAAAACAAAGTTCTCAAGAACTTGTATACCTCAAATATGTTATCTTCACTCTTCGAGTTTGATGGGGGAAGGTTGGGAAGAACGAGCGAACGCAGAGAGAGAGAGAGTCATGAAGTGAGAGTGATAAAAGTCCTAGATTGTAAATTGTGATATAAAATAAAAATAATGAAATAGATTTTTTTAGTATTTTTATGATATTACCCTTAGAGTTATATGTGTAGTGAGAATGTTGGCCGGAAAGTTGCTCTTTGCAACGAATTCTAGAATTCAGGGGGAAAAGTGCAACTTTTGATAGTTTAGGGTGCAAAGTGAAAAAAAATCGATATTTAGGGGGTTCAGTGTGATTAACCCTTTCAGGAAAGAACAAAAACGAGGGAGAAAAACAAACTCCTTGTTTTGATCAGTCTTTTTCTCAAACACGCGAACTCGAAATTTCTCTTTACTTCAAAAAATGGAATGATTACTATATAGCGAAGGAGAAGAGTGATAGTTTTAAGAATTCTTCATTTCAAGAATTGACGTATAATTAATGAAAATCCAGAAATTATTACACTGAGGCCTAAGCTATAGCTGAGTGTAGGCGAAATATCTGTGCCACGATATAGAAATGCGCTTCTTCAGTATTTTTTACAGCGGCTAAAGGCGGCGAGAATTACCTCAAAAGCAGCAAAATTCTTGCTCATAGAAACAAGAGAGAGAGAGAGGCGGGCAGACAGAGAGAGAAGAGGAGCAGAAGGGAAAGGAGGACTTTCTGCTACTATTAAAGCAGCACATATATATACAGTTTTAAAAACAGCTTTGCTGGGAGTGTGTGTCGGTGTTGGGGATGACAATGCACCGGATTTGGACCGGATCCTTCTCGGTCCAGATCCAAATTCGAAATTTTTTTACTTCGATCCAAATCCGGTCCAAATCTTTTAGATCTCAAAAAATGAGATCCAGATCCAGATTCATTGGATCCACAGGGTCTCGTGTCTAGACTCGGATCCATAAGTTTTTTTTAATTAAAATTTTAAAAAAAATTAAATCAATTAAAAATTAATTAAGTTAATTAATTATTCGATGAAACGATAATCTATAAGGGCATTACTATCAATAAAAAAGTCAAAATACTCATGATATTATAAAAATATTATAATCTCTATAAAAACACGATCTTCTCTCTAAAAAAACTTCCAAATTCGTGGATAGTGGGTACTTAATCTCCTCCCTCTTTTCTAATTATTAGATTACTAGTAAAGTATTTCAAGCTTAACAATAATGTAATGTGATATTTTAAGTAGAATAATATAAATATAATATTTTAGATATGATAATAAAATAATATTTTAATTATAAAAATTGGCGGATCTGGACCGAATCCGGATCTTAGATCGTAAAGTCCAGATCCAGATCCGTAATTTCTAAAATGGATCCAGATCCGATCCAGATCCAATGAATCTAATTTTTTAAGATCTAGATCAAGGAAAATGAATCTGGATCCACGGATATGGACCGGGTCCAAGATCCATTGCCATCCCTAGTCAGTGTGTGAATTAACTACAAAATTATTTATTTATTTTTTAATTTCTCTTTTTCCTTTTCTTTTTTTTTTTCTCTTTTGGGAGCTATTTACCTTGTGTTAGTTAGGAAAATAAAGTTGTCAACGAATTTATTTTCGAAAAAAATGATTTAGGAAAGTAAATTTGTAATATAATTACGCGGAAATAGATTACTTACACCCTATTTGGAAAATACTTGAAACCATAGTATTCAAGAAATTACCAGCAAATTATTCCACTGTCAAATTCACAATTTTTAGAGGATTATCTGATTTAATTTTCTGAGAAGAATCACAACAAACTGCGAATTTTACTATTTATTATGGAAAAAATCTACAAGAATCACACCCATTTTCAAGAATCTCAAAAAACTAACATTTCTTGTTTCAATCTACAAGTATGGCTGTATGGGTGAAAGAAATTCAAAAAAAGAAGGAAAAGAAAAAAAGACAACCTAGAATTATAGACACATCTCATTGTTTAGGATAGGAAAACAAAATCAATCGTATGCACAAATTTGTGAACCTTTCATTAATTAACCTAAAACAATTAGTTCCAATAAAATTAAGTGAAGGTCCTGCAAGAAGCGGTGAATTAACAAAAATTAACCATGTTGCAGATTTCCAAATTTAACAATCATATTACAAGAATAAAAGGAATAGAGGAAATGAGATCCCTTATCGGAGTTGGCTTCAGTTGGAAACAATGAATTTTGCTTGGTTGAAGAATGAAGAGGGGATGAAGATTGAGGACGGTCTGAGTTATTGTAAAAAAAACAATATGATTCACCAATTACGAGCCAATGGGTAAAATCCCGCATTATGGAAAAAGAATATTTAAATTTTAATAGGGAAAAAAGAATTCTTCAAAATATTGCCCTATTTTCATAATAAATAGGGGAATCCTTACAAACCAAACCAGCCTCAGAAGTATTTGGAAAATATTATTAGATTTACTAAAATTATAAGTTTGGTAAGGTGGCCATTTATTAAAGAGGATAGACGTGAAATGATACATATAATAAATTTGTCCTTGAATGGATTCTTTTGTGGGTAAGAGGAATTCATTGTCGCCAATGTGAGCAATGAATAAAAAAAAACTATCATTTTTTTGGTAAAAATCAATAATTTTTTGATTCCGGAAATGTGTAATAGGTTGGATCTAGCCCCGTCCCGAATTTAGATAATTTTTTCGGTCGATCAACCAATTTTTTGGACAAACACAGTTCTAACCATTGTCCTGACCCCTGGGATGTGTAATAGTCTAATATAACTTTGTTTCGAATTTCTTAATAATATTTGAAATTTTGATATTTTGTGTCGTCCCAACAATTACATATTTCTCTTCTAATTCTTAATTTTTTATCTGTACATAATTTAACAGCCTTGAAAAAGAAGGTGTGCTTATGCACTACTTACTATTGTATTGATGCACTTCATAGATACCATACGCATTACACGTATTTATAATGTAACTAGCGCATTGTGTAATCGTGCTGTGCACGGTAGTGTGATCATGCCCTATTTATTCATTTGGATATACTTTAAATTTGGTTACAATATAGAGTAAAAATAAAATAAGTAAAAGCAAATGCAACTTGTGGAATTGCGAGCAGAATAGGTAAAATAATCACCATGAAGAGATTATAAACCGCTGACAGATTTATGTGCTACACTAGTACTTGCTAACATACCTTTGGAGCAAGTGCATGGCGCTGGAAAGACCTGCTAATGAGGGTATTATGTTATGTCACGTATGTTCATGAAAACCTTCAAACTTGGGACTTAAGCTTCAACAAAGCTCCCGTGTATTGTATTTTCTGCCATGTAGATAAATATATTCACATGCTCTAAGAAGTAGTTAATGGAATCATTAGATTTAAGAAGCATTGTGTAGGAGAAATTTCCATTACTATTAGAATTATGGGAACTGGCTTACTATATAGTTTCTTCACAGAGGTGGTGAGAATATCTTTAAGCAGGTGAGGAGGAATGTTTAGAAGATTGAATCAATTTTCTACAATAATAAGTTGGTTTTATTGAATAAAACATTAAATGCTATATTAATTGGTCATGGAAAATGAAAAGTCTTTGAAGGTGGAAAGCCAAAAGGTGGAAGATGAACAATTAAGAGAAGGTGGAAAGCCAAGAGGTGGAAGATGAACAATCAAGAGAAGGTGGAAAGCCAAGAGGTGGTAGAAAAATTAGAAAAAGTTAATAATCCTTTCATCTTCTATGTTTTGTCCTTTGTCTAAGTAGTGCCTATTTAAAGGCTTAGTTGTTGTTGTTTTAGACATCCAGAGAAGAGAAAAAGAAAAGAGTAGAAGTGAAATCAAAAACTCTCTCTACAAAGTTTATTTACAAATTGAAAGTTGTTCTTTTACAAATTGGTATCAGAGCTTCTTTTTACAAATTGGTATCAGAGCCGATGGCGAATATGATGGGTCAAATGCCGCTACCACGACTAACGAAGGCGAATTACGAAAACTGGAGCATTCAAATGAAAGCTCTCCTCGGATCTCAAGATGCATGGGAGGTGATCGAAGAAAGTTTCGAAGAACCAACAAATACCACGGGATATACGGCGGCTCAACACAAGGCGCTGAAAGAGTTACGATCGAAGGATAAGGCGGCACTGCAAAAGAAGCGTGGGCTTTGAGAAGATTGCCGGTGCAACCACTGCAAAAGAAGCGTGGGACATTTTAAAAAATGTGTTCAAAGGAGCCGACCGAGTGAAGCAAGTGCGTCTCCAAACTCTTCGTGGTGAGTTGGAGAGCATGAAGATGAAGGAATCGGAAACTGTATCCAATTACATCACGCGTGTACAAGTTGTGGTGAACCAACTCACGCAATGGCGAAGCGTTAACCGATGCGCGAGTTGTGGAGAAGATTTTGAGATCATTAACCGACAACTTTGAGAATGTTGTGTGCGCGATAGAAGAATCAAAGGACCTTGCGACGCTCAAAGTCGACGAACTTGCCGGTTCTCTCGAGGCCCACGAACAACGTAAGAAGAAAAAGAAGGATGAGACACTCGAGCAGGCACTTCAAACCAAGGTGTCAATCAAAGACGAAAAGGTACTCTATTCTCAAAATTTTCGTGGTAGAGGGCGCGGTCGTGGAGGTCGCAACAATGGTCGCGGTGGTGCAGGTCGCGGTCAAGGTGAATATTATGAGAAAAAGGGGCAGACAAGCCAACAAAATAGTCGAGGTAGAGGAGGTGGTCGTGGGAGAGGCGGCCGTTCAGATTATTCAAATGTCGAATGCTACAACTGCGGCAAGCATGGGCACTACACAAAAGAGTGCAAATCAAACATCGAGAACTATAATTGCGGAAAGTATGGGCACTATGCAAAGGAGTGCTATTCCGAGAAAAAGGTAGAAGAAAATGCGAATCTAATCGCGGAAGAGGAGATGAGAGAAGATGGTGTTCTCATGATGGTCCACAAAAATACCGTTTCCGACAACGACACGGTGTGGTATCTCGATACCGGCGCTAGTAACCACATGTGCGGACACAAGCACCTATTCAAGGGGATGCAAGAAGTTGAAGATGGATTCGTTTCATTTGGAGATGCGTCAAAGATCCAAGTAAAAGGTCAAGGTACGGTTCATTATTTACAAAAGAATGGTAAGGAAGGATCAATTGAGAATATTTATTACATACCTGATCTTAAGAGTAATATTTTGAGCATGGGGCAACTAATGGAGAAGGGATACTCGGTATTCATGAAAAACCGGGTACTACAATTGAAAGACAATGAAGGGCATCTAGTTGCTCGAGTCGAGATGGGAAGAAATCGGATGTACAAACTGAATTTGAGAAGCGTGCGAGAAAAATGTTTGCAAGTCAACGCAGAAGACAAGGCGTCGCTGTGGCATCTCCGGTTTGGTCACCTACATCATGGTGGTCTAAAGAAGTTAGCAAAGAAGATCATGGTGCACGGGCTGCCGGACATGGACTATGAGGGTAAATTTTGTGAAGAATGTGTGCTTGGCAAACAAACGAGAACCTCGTTTCAAAAGAATGCAGAATATCGAGCTAAACATACCCTCGAGTTGATTCATACCGACATATGTGGACCAATCACCCCCGAATCTTTCAGCGGTAAAAGGTACTTCATTTCATTTATCGATGATTTCTCACGAAAAACTTGGGGTTATTTTTTGAAAGAAAAATCCGAGGCATTCGAGGTGTTCAAAAAGTTCAAAGTTATGGTGGAGAAGGAAAATGCTAGATACATCAAAGCCGTACGATCCGATAGAGGCGGCGAGTATACTTCGACAGCTTTTATGGAGTATTACGAGGAGCAAGGCATAAGGAGATTTCTAACCGCACCATACTCTCCTCAACAAAACGGTGTGGCCGAGAGGAAGAACCGCACTATTCTCGATATGGTTCGATCAATGCTCAAAAGCAAGAAGATTCCGAAGGAATTCTGGACAGAAGCTGTACAAGTGCCATCTACATACAATATCGATGTCCACATGTGAAGTTAGATGATCAAACACCACAAGAGGCATGGAGCGGACAAAAGCCGACAATTTCTCATCTCAAAGTGTTCGGTAGTATGGCTTATGCACACGTACCAGATCAACGAAGAACGAAGCTTGAAGACAAAAGCAAAAGGTATATTTTTATTGGGTATGATGAGAAGACAAAAGGGTACAAGCTACTCGACCCAATAAGCAAGAAGGTGATGGTGAGTCGTGATGTGCGAGTAAACGAAGCAAGCGAGTAGGACTGGAACAATTCGACGGAGGTTATCATCGAAGTTGGAGAATCATCCGTCGTTGCACCAACAAGCATATCAACAGACTCTGAAACTACCGATGATGAAGATGAATCACTACAACCTAAAACACGAAGGTTGCAAGATTTATATAACTCGACAAATGAGGTACACCTTGTATGTCCTTTGTCGGATGCTGAAAATATCAGTTTTGAAGAGGCGGTGCGAGATAAGAAGTGGCAAACTTCCATGAACGAAGAGATTAAGGCGATTGAACACAACAACACTTGGGAGCTAGCAAAATTGCCGAAAGGAAGTCAGCCCATTGGTGTGAAATGGGTGTTCAAGAAAAAGATGAATGCTCAAGGCGAGATAGAGCGGTACAAGGCGCGACTTGTTGCGAAGGGATACAAGCAAAAGGCAGGAATCGACTACGACGAGGTATTTGCTCCTGTTGCAAGAATGGAGACAATTCGATTACTCATTTCACAAGCTGCTCAATTCAAATGGCCGATATTTTAAATGGATGTCAAGTCGGCATTCTTGAATGGTGTGCTCGAAGAAGATGTCTACATCGAACAACCACCCGAGTACATGAAAGTCGGAGAAGAGAAGAAGGTGCTAAAATTGAAGAAGGCGCTTTACGGGTTGAAGCAAGCACCGCGGGCATGGAATACAAGTATCGATTCATATTTCAAGGAGAACGGGTTCAAGCAATGTCCCTACGAGCATGCCCTTTATGTAAAGAAGAATGAAGGTAACGTATTACTTATTGCTCTTTATGTCGATGATCTCATTTTTATGGGTAACAATGATGAGATGATAGATGAGTTTAAGGGCACAATGACACGGGAATTTGAGATGACAGATTTGGGCTTGATGAAGTTTTTTCTTGGTTTGGAGGTTAGACAAGTAGAGACGGATATTTTTATATCACAGGAGACATATGCAAATGAGATTTTGAAGAAGTACAAGATGGCAAATTGCACCCCGGTATCAACACCAATGGAACCGGTGCAAAACTCTTAAAGTTCGATGGAGGAGAACGTGTCGATGCAAGTAGATATCGGAGTTTGATAGGAAGCCTTCGCTATCTCACATGCACAAGGCCAGATCTTTCGTTAAGTGTCGGCATTGTAAGTCGGTTCATGGAGGAGCCAGCTCATTCACATTGGAAGGCGTTGAAGCGAATCCTGCGGTACATCCAAGGAATGGTGTCACTCGGATTGTTCTACTCAAAAGCAGAAGATTACAAGTTGGTTGGCTATTCCGATAGCGATTGGTGCGGAGACATAGACGATCGGAAAAGTACCTCGGGATATGTGTTCTTTATGGGAGATACTGCTTTACTTGGCTTTCAAAGAAGCAACCGATCGTGACGCTCTCGATGTGTGAAGCCGAATATGTGGCAGCATCTTGGTGTGTATGTCATGCTATATGGCTTAGAAATTTGTTGAGCAAGATGGAGCTAAAGCAACTTGGTTCAACCGTGATTCAAGTTGATAACAAATCTGCAATTGAGTTGGCAAAGAATCCAGTAAACCATGAAAGAAGCAAACACATCGATGTTCGTTTTCATTTTATCCGAGATCATGTGAAGGAAGTGTGGAATTGGTACATGTGGCAAGTCAGGATCAAGCTGCGGATATCTTCACAAAACCGCTGCCAAAAGTACTTTTCAACAGATGCAAGAAATTAATCGGCATGATGGATGGTAGAAGCATTTAAGTTTACGGGGGAGTTTTATTGAATAAAACATTAAATGCTATATTAATTGGTCATGGAAAATGAAAAGTCTTTGAAGGTGGAAAGCCAAAAGGTGGAAGATGAACAATTAAGAGAAGGTGGAAAGCCAAGAGGTGGAAGATGAACAATCAAGAGAAGGTGGAAAGCTGAGAGGTGGTAGAAAAATTAGAAAAAGTTAATAATCCTTTCATCTTCTATGTTTTGTCCTTTGTCTAAGTAGTGCCTATTTAAAGGCTTAGTTGTTGTTGTTTTAGACATAGAGAGAAGAGAAAAAGAAAAGAGTAGAAGTGAAATCAAAAACTCACTCTACAAAGTTTATTTACAAATTGAAAGTTGTTCTTTTACAAATTGGTATCAGAGCTTCTTTTTACAGGTTTAGTATTGTGGGATTGTTATCATCTTGCAGTTGCAGCAGAATCTTTCCATCCTTGTTCAATATCATTGGATCTTTAGCAAACCAACCTTAAAAAAAGAAGAAGGTAAATTTACGTATGGGAACACAGATTTAAATGGCATAATCGGAATGACTAATGCCACAAGGAAGATAAATACAATATGGAGCAAGAAAGAAGTAGAAGCTGCAGATTTATGCCTTACGGTGGAATCAAAGGAGTATTTGTTGAGACTGGGATTGCTAATTTTTACCATTGAATGTCTAATGGCACAGTTATAACTCTATTTACTTATCTTAAGATTGCATGATTCTATTTATGGTCTTATTTCAATTTCGTCATACAAGATTTGAATACAAGAGTATCACCTTAAGATATTGAATAGTCTTATAATGATTATAAAAAACACTATATTTTGTAAAATGGTCTTATAAGCCTTAGATCCGCCAGAAACTCATAACCAAAACCTCTTTGGTGTTTAAGACTGTAAAAATAAACACTTAGCCTATCTTATTTGAACATAGCCTTGAAGGGATAATTTGTATGAACTTAGATATGATTTATCATACTTAATGATTTAGCCTATTAGGCTAATCATAATTATTTAATAAATTAACTACTAAAACAAAGAAAGGAAAGTAATATAACTATAAAGAAAGGAAAGAAAACTTACAATAAATGTAGACCACCAATATAAAGCAATACTTTTATTATGATGGAATAATTTTACAAGAGAGAGGGAGAATAATCGAGAGAAAAGGGAGAGAGAGAGGCTTCTCCAAAAACTTTTTACAAATGAAAAACAAGCTCCCTTTTATAGACAAGGAAGGGAGAAAAAACAAAATATAAACATTACATCTTTTTTCATAGTCAAAAGGCTATATAATAGCCTACTAGGTCTATTAATTTTTTTATTTTTTCGTATTACGATCAAAACAAATTTATCGTAATACAGCTGTCCATTTCAGCTGTCTTCTACTCCTTTTCTTCAAATGCCATTAAATCTTTGGTTGATGAAGAGGAAGATGCTCCTTTGTTGTTGAATTTCTCCGTAATCATTTCGGCCATTGAATCAAAAATATCTGCAATTGATGGCTCCTCATTTGGATCTTGTGCATCTTGTAAATCCATTGAGGCATCGGATTTTTGAGACATTGTCTCTTCTTTAAAGGATAATAAATCCTTTTTCATTTCCTCAAAATTGGCTGCTAATAATTTTTCTTGAGACATAGTCCCAGATTTCAATTTCAATCTTCTTGAAATTTGCTCAAACGCAGAAGGAATTTCCTTCTTTTGTTGGAGCTTCTTTTGCTCACTATAAATTTTTATTTTTAAATCAATATCATTTATTGTATTAGATCCAAACAAAGATTTTGTTACAGGATCTATTTTCATCATTTTATCCCAAAATTTTGAATAAAAAATTCTTTCAAGACAATCATATCTAAGTTCATACAAATTATCCCTTCAAGGCTATGTTCAAATAAGATAGGCTAAGTGTTTATTTTTACAGTCTTAAACACCAAAGAGGTTTTGGTTATGAGTTTCTGGCCGATCTAAGGCTTATAAGACCATTTTACATTGCTCGTTTCGCCCCTGTGTCCGCAAGCCGTTGAACTGGCTGTCTGGTGTGGGGCTTAGCACTGTTGTGTTGAGCAGTTGTTTGTTCTAAAGCTTTGGTATTGTTGACGGATCTCATACCATGTAATATGTGTTAACATTGTCACATCCTCTCTATTGGTTGTGTGGATTGTAAGGGTATGCACCGATCCTGCTCTTGTTGGTATCAGAGCATGGGGGGGTATGCTGTATGAATTTTATGGTATGATTTATCATACTTACTTGTTTTTCATGAATAAAATAAGAAAATCTGGTACTGTTAAAAACAGTACAAAAGAAGAATATGATTTACCTCAAAATCTTGAATCACTAAATAAATGGACAATTCCTAAAATTGAACCTAGTGTTATATATAAACTAGGTACTTTTGAAAAAATAGGTTTAAAACAAGTAGTTAAAACTACTGAAGAAACAATTCCTCTAAATGGAGATGAAATGACGATTAAATTGCTAGAAGATAGTGATATACTATCTTATAGGAATACACATAAATTCTTACATATAGGGCTTGTACAAATTGCTTTTAAGCCTTTAACTTTAGAAGGACTTCCAGAAAGCTTTATAGCAGCTTTAAGAGATGGAAGAAATTTAAATTGGAAACAATCTTTAATGGGTATAATACAAACTAGTGTGGCAAATGGTCCAGTATATTTTGATGTTTATCCAAATTTACAATTATCATTAACTGATAATAATATTTTAGATGCTTTAACATTAAGTGTTAAAACTCATGGTTATAATTATAAACCAGGTTCGGAAGTAATAGCTATATGTTATAGAGTTTATTATAAACCATTATTTACATTAAATCCACAATGTAAAAAAGTAAATAAACCTTTAAATGAAACTATTCTTATAGAAAGTAATTTTAGTAAATTTAATGTTACAACTAGAAGAAGAATCAAATGGGAAGAAATAGATTTTTCATTAAATTGGAAAATAGAAAAGGCTGTAGAATCACAACCTCAAACAACAAATAATTTAATAAAGGTAATACAAACTCCAGAAGGAGAAGTAACTTTATAATTCGAGGACAATAAAAGTCCAACTAGACAATCTTTAAGTAGACATAGGTCTATCTATTCTAGCCATTCATATATATCACCTCTAGATTATAAACTAGAGCAATTAAGTATTCCACATAGAGCTTCTACGTCTCAAATAGGTGAAAGATTCAGTGAATCTATTGACGAAAATAAAATAGAGAAAATAATAATAGATAAAAAAAATATGGTTAAAGGATTAAGAAATACAAATTGTATTAAAGATGAGGAAATAACCGAATCAGAGATGAATTTTCATATATAATGAATTTAGAAGAAAAAATAGATTTTAGTCCTGCATCCCAGGAAAGACAAATAATAAAAGCAGAATTCAATACTCCCAAATGGAAACCGTTTAAAAAATGATTTTTTGAAAATTTTAGTCCTAAAGAAATAATAAATATACAAGAAGAATTTTATAAATTCTGTAAAAAAGAAAATAAAATTATCTTTTTTGTTCCATGGTTTGTATCTACATATGTAGAACAATATATCTCAATTTTAGAAAGAAATTATAAGTTAAGAAATGGTGAAGTACTTAGTCAAGTATATCCACCACAACAATCCTTTCAAATAGAAAAGAATGGAAAAACTCATAATTTTTTAGCCTTTGCAAAATTATTAGAAGATAATACACTTCCGATAACTTGTAAAGAAATAAATATTTTAATAGAGCAAAATAATTATTTAAGTCTTTATTTTAATATTTTAGGGGAACAGTTAATAACTCTTCAAGATAGAGTTAAAAATATATTAGAAATAATAACTAATAAAGTTATAATAGAAAAACCTGAAAAAGAAAAAGAGGTTCAAATAGCGAATCCTACAATTCAACCTCCGCCGGAAATAATTGGTTTTAAATTAAAACCTATGAAAGAATTTGAGGAATTTTTAGAAGAAAAATTTAAAAATCTTAGAATTAGTACACTTGATAAGAAATTAAAAGAAAAATTAGTTGATAATCCAAATCATAGACAAGTTTAGCAGGAAGAGATTAATAAAATCTCAGAATGGGCAGATAAGCCAACTACAAGTAAATATTATTATCCTAGACCAACTCCGACAGATGTCTTAATAGAAGAACAAAATTATATTATCTCTAATAGCTATAGTGGTAATCATATATATGAGTGGAATATTGATGGATTTGTTAATCAACAAATTCATAATACAATCCATAGGATGTTAATGTATTGTACAATATGTAAAAATAATGGAAACACAGATAAGCAAATTGCTAAAATGATAATAGCAGGATTTACTGGCCAACTAAAAGGCTGGAGGGATAATTATTTATCTCAAACAGATAGAGATAATATTCTTAATACAATAAAAGTTCAAAATAATATTACTAGGAAAGATGCAGTTTATACACTGGTTATTAATATTGTAGAACATTTTACGGGAAGATATACAGAAAATAGTGAAAATATTAGGACACTATTACAAAATCTTAGGTGTAAAACATTAACAAATTTTAGGTGGTATAAATACACCTTTCTAAGTAGAGTCATGGAACTTCCTGAATGTAATAGTACTCATTGGAAATCTAAATTTATAGATGGTCTTCCAGGTTTATTTGCCGAAAGAGCTAGAAAAGTATTAAGACAAAATTATAATAATATACCTTATGAAAATTACTCATATGAAAAATTAATAGAAACATGTGTACAAGAAGGATTAAATCTTTGTAATGAAATTAAACTTAATCAGCAAATGAAACGTCAAAATCTAGTTGAAAAAAGACAATTAGGTCATTTTTGTGATCAATTTGCAATTGAAAAAATTCCTTCTAATAATAATAAAAATAAGAGAATTTGGAAAGATAATAAACCTCGATATAAGAAGAAAAAATTTTCTAAAAAGAAATATGAAGAGAATAGGCAAAAGATGTATAATAGAGCCCAAAATAAATGGTAAAAAATGCAGAAAATAATCTGTAGGAAATGTGGTAAATATGGTCATTATGCAAGAAATTGTTGGACAAAAAGAAAGATTAATAATCTTAATTTAGACGAAAATATTAAAGATATTCTTTCAAAAATATTATTAAATTCAGAATCAGACTATGAAGATACTAGTGATATTAATACAGACACAGAATCTAATATAGAATTAGATGCACTAGAAAATGAGTCCATAATGTCGGATTCAGAGTCAGAATGTTTGCCTTGTCAATTAGGACAATCCTGTATCAAAAAAGACAATGAACAAAAGAGTGATATTGAAGGAAAAGAATTTTATAATTTTCTTTCACAATTTCAAAATTTAAACATAAATGTTTTAAATCATGATAATATTATGGAGTTATTAAAATTAGTTAAAGATCCAGAATTAAGATCTAAAATAATAGATCTGGTAGAAAATACACCTAGTACTTCTCAGTATGATACAACTGAGGAAGATAGGATATATGAGAAGCCTAAAAATCCAGAAGGCCCTTATATGATGTCCGAAGTCTATAATCGGATGATACAGAAAAAATTAGAAGAAAATCCTACTTCTACAAAAGATTTAATTATTGAAATTAATAATCTTAAAGAAGAGATAAAATTATTAAGAAAAGAAAATAAAAATTTAGACTATAGAGTCTCTAAATTAGAAAATGTGAGAGACAAGAATTTGAAGATAATTTAAAAGGAAATTTTCTTTCTACATTAGAAATGGCTATATCACAAAAATGGTATACAAGAATTACCCTTTTAATTGATAATTATTATTCAAAAGAATTTATTGCTTTAGTTGATAGTGGAGCTGATATGAATGTTATACAAGAAGGTCTTATCCCTACTAGGTATTTTGAAAAAACTACCCAAAAATTATCTCATGCAGGGGGTAGTAGATTAAATATAAATTATAAATTGCCAATAGCAAATGTATGTATTAATAAAAAAATGCATACAAACAAGTTTTTTGCTTGGTAAGGATATTGCTAATCAAGTTATACTTGGAACACCATTTATTACAAAAATTTATCCTTTTAAAAGAGTTGATAAAGAAGGAATTATAGGTACATTCCAAGGAAATGGTATTTTCTTAAAATTTGTTACTGAACCTTTCACAAAGGTTTTACACGAAATTTATGCCAATATTTCTCAAAAAGAAAATCAATTATATTTTCTTAAGCAAGAATTAAATTTTCTTACTATTGAAGAAAAACTTCAAAATCCTAAATTAAAGGATAAAATTGAATTAGTTAAAAATCAATTTTCAATAGAAATTTGTAATGATCATCCTAATGCATTTTGGGATAGGAAAAAACATATAGTTTCACTTCCTTACGAAGAAATTTTTGATGAATCAAAAATTCCAACAAAGGCTAGGCCTTGTCAAATGAATTCTGAATATTTAGAGTTGTGTAAAAAAGAAATTGAATCATTATTGCAAAAGGGATTAATAAATCCTTCAAAATCACCTTGGTCATTGGTGATTGCTGTATTGCACCAAATAATCCTGCAAAAATAGAGAATTATATCAGTATAGTTTACAGGGTATCGAACACAGGGAACGGAGGACTAGACATATCATTTTTCTACTTATCTTGGGTTTGGTTAGCAACCACGCAAGTTTTGGGTTTTTAACTAAACTAAGAACTTATTAAAACTGAAATAAATTGCAAAAACTGAAACTGAAATAAACTATTTTAACTAGGCAGATAAGAGATGGGTCCATCAGAATATTTACACACACGTAATTCCAATCCTTGGCACATAAAATGAATTAATCTTAAGAATCAACTAGTTATAGACTACCGTAACTTAAACTGCGTAATCCTTACTCCCACTTACTTAGTCGGTAACCGCCATGTTGGGAATCGAAACGGCTAGTTCCCTAATTTAGCTACAACCTACGTTGTTAGGTAATCAATAGATTTAATAGCTAAACAGCTTTATCGAACTAAGGGAGCCTAGTTTAGGAGCCTACTCGTATGTTGGGCATCTAATAGTCTCCTACCGGTTTAATCCAACTACTCTTTCGAATAATTTCGCTACTTACCTAGCCTTGTTCCACGAGAAATGATGGAAGTACTAAGTTAGCTACAAACTGGGCAACCTAGGGTGATCAAGCCTAAATTACTAGCCAGATTAAATAAATCAGAATTAACCCGAAACCCTTTGATTAATTATAAGAACCTAAGCCTCATGTACTGTTCACGTGTGCGTTTACATCCTGCCGGACCACTAAAAGTTTAGCTACTCATGAAACTGTCCTGACTGCACAGATAAGACACCATACGAAACAGAACATGCACCATTTGTAACTCTAACCCTAGCATGCACGTAAACGAAATTAAACTAAGCTAACGAACTAGAAACTGAAAACGAATAATAACAGAATTCAAACTAACGTAAACTAACTTGAAAACAAGAATAGAAACTAGATTAAAGTACTATAGTATTTGGTCTTACGAAACGGAAATAAAACAAGAAACGAAATAAGAACAAGAACGAAACTAATCTAATATCCGAAACTAAAAACTAAAATATGAAAGACGAAAGTGTTTGTTTCTTGAACATAAAACTACTAGCTGCATGAAGTATCGGAATGGTTCGGTCGGCGGTGCGGCGGTTGGAAATTGGCTTCGGCAGTGGCTCGGCGACTTCGGCGGTGGCTCGGCGGTAAGTTGTCGGATCGAAAGGATGAGTCTCCAAGGTGGTGGAAAGGTATGCACGGCGCTGATCTTCTGTTCGGGCCCCCTGATTTTCGTGCCTTAATCCTCCTTTTATAACACCTAGATCAAATCTAGGGTTTCTAGAAGGATAAGGAAAAGATTTGATAGATAGAAAATATCTATTCCTTCCTTATCTTCTTCTTTCCTTCCTCTCTCTTTCCTTTCTTGATCCTTCTTTTTCCTTTTCTTTTCTTTCGGCCAAATCCGCACAAAATATCCTTATTCCAGCAGTAATTCGCGTAGCCACCTCATCTCCAGCTGTCGTGCCACATCAGCTTCTTTTTCTGCATAACTGCCATCAAATACGTCTCCCCTGCACAGTTAAGAGACCTTTCTGGACAGAAATAATTAGGTACGAAATTGACTCATCAAATCTCCTTACACTTGAGCTATACTCGCCCTCGAGTATAGAAGAGCAAAAGATAAGTACCTAATTATTTTGGTCTTCCCCAAGACCCAAGACTCAAAAAGAAAAGACTCAAGACTCGAACAAGAACAAAAACAAGACATAACACGAACAAAAGAAATAAAACAACAACAGACTCACATAACGAAAACAAGAAGCAATACCAATCAAATCAAAAATTTCCGCGCCAATTCTCTAGTCAAGCAATGCCAAACTTATGCAATCACGATCTCTTCCAACAAGTAGACAATGCAAATTTTGAATCTAAGCACATATATATCAACTTGGTCAAAATCTAAACAATGTGGATCTCCTCAAGTTTCACTCAACACTCAGCTAATCTAGGTCCGGTTTAAGCCACTCAAAGGAAAACAATCCACGCAATCACGATAAGAGATCATCACAATAGCCATATCAAGGAGGTCTTTCTCGTTCGGTTGTAATCGGGCTTAGGACTTAGAAAATTTGATGTTGGTAAGGGTCCTAGGGGTACTAAGCTCGATTAAATTTCAGATTCAGTGCTATGCATGTAAAACTCTCTCACCTGTGCAGTCAAGACAGTCAAACTCCCACCACTTAGAAAATTTACTCCAATGCTACAACATCAATACTATGCTCCTCTCTTTTTTTTTTCTTTTTTTTCTGCCACATTCATATTCATATATTTTTTTCTTTTTCTTTTTCTTCTCGTGGCATAACTTTTCTTCTAGCAAACTGGGCACAAACTGTCTCAAGTGTACAGACAGGACACTTTGAATTCTGCTTATATTGAGCAGTTTTTATACTTAGAGTTTTTGTCCATTCTGTTTTTCTGCAGCATGTATAAACTGGGCAAGCAGGAGATAAGCGAAATACACTTCAGTTTTTTGACTATCATGCACAAAGGAGTTTGTAAAACATGCAATAACATGGGTCAAGAGAAAGTTTTAAGATGGCCTTGGCTAAAATTTTTCTAACTCATATCAAAGAATTCGGTCAAGGCTCAAATTTGTTCACTAAGGGATAATTTCGGGTAGGAAATATTTTTGTCGCGGCCGTGTGGCTAAAAATCCCTAGTGCCTCCTATCATTTATTACAAGTGATTCAAACATATTGTGACTTTGTGGATAAACACTCTCAAAAGAATAGTAGGAAGTGTCCTACTTTAAGGCTCAAATCTTATTTAAGTGAGTGGTTATAAAATTTCGATCCAAACAAAGTTTATTTTTCGTCATCCCAAGCTACATACACATACGTGCCTAGATCTACTCTTCACAATGTCTACAAGTAAGAATATTGAAACATGAAAGCACAAATAAGACATGCTTGATCATAGAAAACGGCACTTCAAAAATCAAAAAATTTGGCATGCTTCGACTCAAAACAACCCCCCTCCTTACACTTAAAGCTTGCTCGCCCTCGAGCAAGAGAGAAAAGATAAAACAAGGAGAAAAGCATGACAAAATAGACACTAAAACACCCTCCTTACACTTGGTCCCTATCAAGTGTAAGAACATGAAAAAAAAAAAAACACATAAAGACAAACTCAAAACACAAAACAAAAAGACACAAAACAAAAACTAAAATGGGGAAGAAAGGTCACCGGTCGCCTCGCCTGGGCAGGCGAGGCAGTCTGCTCATAACTGTGCGGCGGAGACGGTCTACTCGGCGTCCAAGGGAATCCAGATCCGTTCTTAGCGTCTGCACTGTATCCTGTCCTGCAGAGGTAAAGGCACTCGAGACACGAGGTCCCGGTGGACAAAACTGGATCTCCCGGTTAGGCAGTTGGTACAGCAGGCGAGTATGCCTCAACAATTCCAAATCAAACAAAGACGGTGGATCTACCCTAGTCAGATAACGAACATCATGTATGACAAAGTTACGTTCAATGAACGTGGCAAGGAGATGGCATAGAGTTATATGACGTACGGTATGACTAGCAATTATGAACATATTATGCGCAATCCACCAACCTAAGTTAATTGGGCGTCCCGTAGCCATGCACCAAAGAAAATACAACTCAATGGCACTCACCTTTTCAAAAGAAGTGCTCTTACCTGTCAAGTTGTGGGCTAAGTATTGGTGGCAAATACGAAGGGCGGGGTCCTCGATGAAGCTTACATGTGAGCTGGAAGTAACAAAGTCATCCGGGTCGCTTGGGGCGAGAAGCCTCCACGCGGCCCGTGAACCAATATAGGCCGGATCCTTACTCGGTATTCCATGAAATCCCATCTCAAAACGAACATTGTAAAAATCATCAAATGAACCAATCCCTAGTCTAGCATTCCACTCGGCGATACTCATATAATACGTTCCTCCAAACAAACGAAACTCAAGACACGGAGTAACCACATCTTTATCACCCGCAAAATACAAAGAATTAAAGAACTCACTTGCAACCTCTTTATAGCACGGATAATGATGTGACTCAAGCAACCATAACCAACCAATATTTTGAAAATAATGGAAGAAGTTTTCGATGATACCTGCCGCGCGTAGAAACGTTCGGTCAAGGAGTCGGCCACTTTGGAAGTCTTTTCCCTCGCGTTCTTGTTGAGGCAAATTCATGTACTCGATCTCAAATTGTGAGAGAGCATGCACAGCTTTCGGCGAGTCTAGGTAGATGATCACGCAGTTTCCATACTCCGCGGCTCGTGGAAAGGCTGAAGAGGAGTCGGAATCGGCAAGGGACAACGAGTGCATATTGAAGTCATCTTCATAATTTCCCTCTTGATCTTCGGACTTGTAGTCCGAATCCCCTTCATCTTGGCTAGGCAAGTCCTCACGCAAGCACTCGCCCCAATTTACGCCCTCGTAATAATTGAGCGGTGGTGGTGGTTGTTGAAATTGAAGAAACGGTAACCGCTCGTAGAAGTTGTGCGGAGATTGCGGCGGCGGATTAGATGAGGACGCACCATCCGCGCGACCTGCCTTCGGTTTCCGAACTCTCGAGCGATGCGGAGGAGACGGTGGAGGCGTGGGATCAGGCGTCGGCTGTGGCGACGGTTGAGGCGTCGGCTCCGGCGACGGTTGAGGCGTCGGCTCCGGAGTAGGCTCAGGAGTTGGCTCGCGCAGCGGTTTCTGCGAGGTAGCCGCGCCGGTATGCCTTCTTAACCATCGACGTGGCGGTTTCGGCAGAGATGTAGACTCCGTAGCATAGTGACTTCCGACTTCTTCTTCCATTGGTGGTGGATTTGGTTCCACATAGGTAAACTCCGGCGGAGGTGGTGGTTCGTACACAATGATGGAAAGTTCCGGCGGTGGTGCAGCTTGTCGGTAAGTAGCGGCGGCATCTCGGCGGCGCTGTGTTTCAGGATCAGACTGTACAGCTTGGAACCAGCGAGCAACAACGGATAAGCCAGACTTCTTCTTCCTCGGAGGCATGGCGGTTATCTCTTGTCTGTGCAGGAAGGAGGATTAGTGGAGGAGAAAACGGTTTTGTAAGAGAGGGAAGTAGTGGGCGGCGGTTTTCTTAGGAGGGAGATTTTAATAGTGTCTAATGTTAGGGTTCAAGCTTTTCTCCCCTTTTATACAAGGGAATTTTGCAATCAGGTCCTCCCAACTGTACAGTTAAAAGATTCGGTCCCTCCTTCTTTTCAATTCAGTCCCACTTTTTATCTCAACATCAATTGACTCCAATTGTTCGGCTTTTATGCAATTGAGTCCCCAAGATTCGTTACCTCTCTACAATTGGGTCCTTTTGTATTTCTAAAAATTACGATTAGGACCCTTAAGTCTTCTTTACTTCATCCTTGCTCCTCCAACTCCTTTCCTTGCACTTTTATACCCCAATTCCTTCCTTAGCAAATTTTCTGAAAAATAAAAGAAACAACACCAAGCATAAAATCAAACTAAAAACACGAAAAATAATTCAAAGAAATACGGAAAATATAACGGGTTGCCTCCCGGAAGCGCCTCTCTTTAGAGTCTTGGGCTAGACTTCCTCTTCAAAATCAAAAATACGAGGGAGTGGACAAGCCTTGCTCGTCCACATCTTCTATCATTGCGGCGGCATGATAAATCTTCAAACGATGACCGTTGACAGTGAAAGTCTCGTTTGAGTCCAGTTTCTGTATCACAACTGCTCCATCTGGCCAGACAGAAGACACCCGGAATGGACCGATCCACCTTGAGCGGAGCTTTCCGGGCATGATGCGTAGGCGCGATTGGTAAAGTAATACGAGTTGGCCCACTTCAAAAGTCTTCAGCCGGATTGTCTTATCATGCCACGCCTTTGTGCGATCCTTGTACCTCATAGCCGCATCATAGGACTCTAACCGTATTTCTTCAAGCTCTTGAAGCTGATATTTTCTCTCCTTAGCACTTTCGGTCAGATCCAAATTGATTTTCTGTACCGCCCACCAGGCTTTGTGTTCCAACTGCACAGGCAAGTGACATAATTTACCGAAAATCAACCTATATGGAGACATACCGAGGGGAGTTTTATAGGCTGTTCGGTAAGCCCATAAGGCATCGTCCAGCCTCATACTCCAATCTTTACTTGATGGATTGACCGTTTTCTCCAAGATAGACTTCACTTCTCGATTTGACACTTCAGCTTGCCCATTCGTCTGTGGATGGTAAGCGGTAGAAACTCGATGGACTACTCCATATTTCTTCATCAACGACTTAATGGTACGGTTGCAGAAATGTGTTCCTCGATCACTTATGATGGCCTTTGGTACGCCGAATCTGCAAAAGATGTTAGTTCGAAGAAATCCTGCAACCACTTTAGAGTCGTTAGTCTTCGTAGCTTTTGCCTCAACCCATTTAGAAACATAATCAACGGCAAGTAAAATGTACATGTTACCCCTTGAACTAGGAAACGAACCCATGAAGTCCATACCCCATACATCGAATATCTCACAAAATCTCAAAGGCTTTTGGGGCATTTCATCCTTCATAGATATATTCCCGGTCATTTGGCAATGTGTACATGACTTACAGTACTTATAGGCGTCAAGGTGTAGGCTTGGCCAAAAGAAACCCGCATCCAACACTTTCCTTGCGGTTCGTTTTGGTCCGAAATGTCCTCCATAGGCGGATGAATGATAATGGAATAGGATGTCGCCTTGCTCTTCTCCCGGAATGCATCTTCGGATAACTTGATCAACTCCCATTTTCCACAGGATTGGTGAGTCCCAAAAGTACTGCTTGCACTCTCTCTTCAACTTTGCTTTTTGGGCATGAGTGAGCTCGGGTGGGAACTGCTTAGAAGTCAAGAAATTCACAATATTAGCAAACCAAGGTAATTTAGAAGTGTTACCCACGGCTTTCAGCAATTCTGCTTCAGAGTTGTCTTGACTGGGCAGTTGAGACACTTCCTGGACTCCAACTGTAAAACACTGTGCTAGCAGAAGCTTGGCAAGGCTGGACACCGTCTCACGAACAACATATAAATGCTCTTCGGGAAAAGTTTCTTTAATGGGCTCTCCATCGTCTTTGTGAATCAATCTGCTCAAGTGATCCGCCACATAGTTTTCGGCTCCTTTCTTGTCTTTAACTTCCCAATCGAATTCTTGTAAGAGAAGAATCCATCGGATAAGTCTCGGCTTTGATTCCTTCTTGGCAAGGAGATGTTTGACTGCGGCATGATCGGTGTACACAATAATTTTCGATCCAAGTAAATAAGATCGAAACTTGTCGAAGGCAAAGACGATAACTAACAGCTCCTTCTCTGTGGTGGAATAGTTGCTTTGGGCTGGATTTAATATCTTGGATGCATAATATATCACGTGACTCTCCTTCCCAGCTTTCTGTCCCAGCACTGCTCCGACTGCACAGTCAGAAGCACCGCACATAATCTCGAATGGCTTGTTCCAGTCCGAGGCTTGCATTACGGGAGCTGTTGTAAGCTTGTCTTTAAGGATGGTGAAGGCCTCCTTACACTTAGCATCGAACTCAAACTCGACATCTTTGTGAAGTAGGTTTGTCAATGGCTGAGCGATTTTTGCGAAATCTTTTATGAAGCGCCGATAGAATCCGGCGTGTGCTAAGAAGCTACGAACTTCCTTTGGATTAGTCGGGAATGGCAACTTCGCAATAGCCTCCACCTTTGCCTTGTCGACTTCTATTCTCTTTTAGAAACAACGTGACCGAGCACTATTCCTTCTGTTACCATAAAATGGCATTTTTCGTAATTCAATACCAAATTCTTCTCGACACATCGGGCTAGGACTTTGTCGAGGTTCTTCAAGCACGAAGTGTAAGAATCACCATAGACGGTGAAATCGTCCATGAAGACCTCTATGCACATCTCGATGAGATCCGAGAATAAGCTCATCATGCACCGTTGAAAAATGCCCGGCGCATTGCATAATCCAAACGGCATTCTTCGGTAAGCAAACGTTCCATAAGGGCATGTGAACGTCGTCTTATCTTGATCTTCTTCTCGCACTTGGATCTGGAAATAGCCACTGTATCCATCCAAAAAGCTAAAATAGACTTGCCCTGCAAGTCTCTCGAGCATTTGATCGATAAAGGGAAGCGGGAAATGGTCCTTACGTGTCGCGGCATTGAGCTTCCTATAATCGATGCACATGCGCCATCCCGTCACTAAGCGTACCGGAACCAATTCGTTCTTCTCATTCTCGACATCTTGGAATCCGGACTTCTTGGACACAACGTGTACGGGACTTACCCATTTGCTATCCGAAATGGGATAGATGATTCCCATGGATAAGAGCTTTAATACTTCCTTCAACACGACCTCTCTCATGTTCGGATTGAGTTTTCTTTGATGGTCTCAGAAAGGTTCGCTGTCCGGCTCCATGAGGATAGAGTGCTCGCAAATGTCGGGACTTATGCCGGTGATGTCGGCTAGAGTCCAGCCTATGGCTTTCTTGTGCTTCTTCAAAATCTCCAACAACGCCTTCTCTTGATTTTCATCAAGTTCTTTATTAATGATGACGGGCAACGTCTCATTATCTCCGAGATAGGTATATTTCAGATTTGTTGGAAGTGGCTTAAGTTCCAGCTTTGGTGCCTTGATGATTGACGGCAGCAGCTTTTTAGAAGCGTCTTGACTGGGCAGTTGAGACATGCTGCCGACAGTCTGCAATTCTGGAGTTGCGTATAAAGCTGATATGCTTTCTCTGATCTCCTCATCTCTCATACCTTTGAGGTCTGATTCAGTCAGCCCTTGAGTCAAGGTGACTTCCAATTTGTCCTGCATCACATACGTCTCAAGATATTCTTGGACAATAGCATCAATGGAGTCAGTAGAAAAAGCATTCTTATTTTCATGATCGTAGGGTCTCTTAAGTGCTTCTGATATTTTATGAACATAAGTTTCATTATGATATGCTACACTTATCGAACCCTCATCTACATTAATGATAGCCTTACCTATCTTTAAAAATGGCCTACCCAATAACACTCCTGCAGTTCCTTCAACTTGTTTATCATTAGTGTCAATTACATAAAAATCAGCCGGATAAACAAAGTTGTTGATTCTGACCAAAACGTTTTCAAGTAAACCAATTGGAGCAATGCATGACCTATCTGCTAATTGAATAATCACCTTAGTAGATATTAACTCAGCCCCTACCAATTGATTATAAACAGATAAAGGCATAACGTTTATAGATGCTCCTAGATCACACATTGTTTGTTTAATCATGACATCACCCATCAGACAGGGCAGTGTGAACATACCTGGGTCGGCACACTTAGCCGGAAGCATCTTCTGTATAATTGCCGATACTGTGTGATCGAACAAAACCTTCCCGGACTTGGGAACTTTTCCAGCAATGAAATTCTTCACAAATTTCCCGAACTTGGGAATCTTTACGGCTTCAAGGAAAGGGATATTAATCTCCAACTTCTCGAACAACTTCATGTAATCCATGCTTTCCTTGTTTGGCGTTCTCTTCCTTTCCAAAGCTTCGGGAAAGGGCGGCGGAATCAGATTTTCATGCTCTGACTGGCCAGTCTGGACGTTCTCCTCATCTCTTTCTTGTTCTGGATCTTCAGCATACTGCTCCTTCGAACTTTCTGATGGTAGAGGCTGTTCAGCAGCCTTCTTCTTCTCTGCTGACTTCTCTGCTGACTTCTCTGCTGACTTCTCTGGATGTCTTACCTGTACAGTCGGGCCAGGTAATTCTTTCCCTCCACGCAGCGTAATCTGATTGCAGTTGTGGGCATTAGGATTCTGCTGAGTTTGAGCTGGAAGCTGTCCTTGAGAAGTCTTTATTTCCTGAATAGTAGAATTGAGCTTATTCATCTGTTTAGCCAAATTTTCCATTGTAGCTTGCTGCTCCTTCTTGGTCTGATTAATTTCCCGCTGCATTTGTTGCTGAAACGCGGTGGTATCTTTCTGCGAAGAAACCATTTCCGCCAAGAGCTTTTCTAAAGGGCTCTGCTGTTCCGACTGGGCAGGCTGGACGTTCTGATGCTGAAACTGCCTTTGATGCGGGGGCCTGTACGTCTGCTGATAATTATTCTGATTAGGAGGATTGTATGGCTGCTGATAGCCATGTTGCTGCTGATATGGTTGCTGAAATTGGTTTTGAGGCGGATTCCTCGGTTGAAAATGCTCATCCGGTTGCTTCCAACGGAGATTTGGATGAACTGCTTGCTGTCCGCTCCAATTTCCTGCTGCATTTACTTCTTCTCCCGGACATTGCAGCGACGTATGTCCTTTCTCTCCGCATGCTCCACATGCATGATCGACATTTGACCGGCTTGAGGCAGACGCGTTCTGCTTGAGTAATAAATCGAGCTTATCTTGTAATAGGCTGAATTTTGCATCCACTTTGTTATCGATCTCATCCATGTAGTTGGAATGAGACCAATTTACAGCTCTCCTTGTTGGTCTCGGCCCTTTATACTGTGAGGTAGATTCCGCAAGTCCTTCAATTATGTTCCTTGCATCTTCGTAGAGGCTTGTGTGAAAATTTCCTCTTAGACCGATATCGACCATGGCTTTTGCTTCGTCTGTCATCCCTTGATAGAAAATCTGTAGCAGCTCCACATCCGAGTAGCCATGGTTCGGGCAACTATCGACAAGTCGACCGAATCTCTCCCAATATGCGCCGAAAGTCTCGTCTAATTCTTGAGCGATTCCGGAAATTTGCTTCTTAAGTGCATTTGTCTTCGATTGTGGGAAATACTTCTTCAAGAAGACAGTGCGCATCTAGGCCCATGTAGTGATGGTGTTTGGCTTTAAACTTGAGAACCATGCTTGTGCTCCATCTTGTAGTGTGAATGAAAAAGCCTTGAGCTTGAATGCATCCAGATTGCCCTGCCTGTGCAGATTGCAGACTTGGTTGAACGAGGCCAAAAAGGAATTGGGATTCTCGTTCGTCCTTCCATAGAACTTCGGCATAGCAGCTACCATATTCAACTTGACATCGATTTGTTCGGTAGTTGTGATTTGGATTGGACCTGGAAGGTCCGCTCCCATGTCAAGTGACCGGTATTCATCCTCAAAGGTTGATGATTGTGCTCTTCGTCCTCCATCTCTTCCTCTTCTGATTCTGAGCTGGTTACTGGAGTATTATGAAGTGTTTTATCGAACCTAACACCTTCTGGTTCGGAGTTGCTGGTCTGATCACCGGCGTCTGTTCTGTCTTCTGTCTGGGCAGTTAAGACGTGTTCCACCTCGGACAGAATCTATTGCTTTTGCAGCTTTGTCCTCTTCCTAATCCTCTTTGCTATTTTCTCGACCACTGGATCAAATATGAGGTTAGGTTTGGAAGACCTGCTCATGCAACGCTAAAAAGAACAAAGATTAGTAGAAAACAATAAAACTAGATAACACCGTTCCCCGACAACGGCGCCAATTTGGTGATCGCTGTATTGCACCAAATAATCCTGCAAAAATAGAGAATTATATCAGTATAGTTTACAGGGTATCGAACACAGGGAACGGAGGATTAGACATATCATTTTCCTACTTATCTTAGGTTTGGTTAGCAACCACGCAAGTTTTGGGTTTTTAACTAAACTAAGAACTTATTAAAACTGAAATAAATTGCAAAAACTAAAACTGAAATAAACTGTTTTAACTAGGCAGATAAGAGATGGGTCCAGCAGAATATTCACACACACGTAATTCCAATCCTTGGCACATAAAATGAATTAATCTTAAGAATCAACTAGTTATAGACTACCGTAACTTAAACTGCGTAATCCTTACTCCCACTTACTTAGTTGGTAACCGCCATGTTGGGCATCGAAACGGCTACTTCCCTAATTTAGCTACAACCTACGTTGTTGGGTAATCAATAGATTTAATAGCTAAACAGCTTTATCGAACTAAGGGAGCCTAGTATAGGAGCCTACTCGTATGTTGGGCATCTAATAGTCTCCTACCGGTTTAATCCAACTACTCTTTCGAATAATTTCGCTACTTACCTAGCCTTGTTCCACGAGAAACGATGGAAGTACTAAGTTAGCTACAGACTGGGCAACCTAGGGTGATCAAGCCTAAATTACTAGCCAGATTAAATAAATCAGAATTAACTCGAAACCCTTTGATTAATTATAAGAACCTAAGCCTCATGTACTGTTCACGTGTGCGTTTACATCCTGCCGGACCACTAAAAGTTTAGCTACTCATGAAACTGTCCTGACTGCACAGATAAGACACCATACGAAACAGAACATGCACCATTTGTAACTCTAACCCTAGCATGCACGTAAACGAAATTAAACTAAGCTAACGAACTAGAAACTGAAAACGAATAATAACAGAATTCAAACTAACGTAAACTAACTTGAAAACGAGAATAGAAACTAGATTAAAGTACTATAGCATTTGGTCTTACGAAACGGAAATAAAACAAGAAACGAAATAAGAACAAGAACGAAACTAATCAAATATCCGAAAGTAAAAACTAAAATATGAAATACGAAAGTGTTTGTTTCTTGAACATAAAACTACTAGCTACATGAAGTATCGGAATGGTTCGGTCGGCGGTGCGGCGGTTGGAAATTGGCTTCGGCGGTGGCTCGGCGACTTCGGCGGTGGCTCGGCGGTAAGTTGTCGGATCGAAAGGATGAGTCTCCGAGGTGGTGGAAAGGTATGCACGGCGCTGATCTTCTGTTCGGGCCCCCTGATTTTCGTGCCTTATTCTTCCTTTTATAACACCTAGATCAAATCTAGGGTTTCTAGAAGGATAAGGAAAAGATTTGATAGATATGGAAAATATCTATTCCTTCCTTATCTTCTTCTTTCCTTCCTCTCTCTTTCCTTTCTTGATCCTTCTTTTTCCTTCTCTTTTCTTTCGGCCAAATCCGCAAAAAATATCCTTATTCCAGCTGTAATTCGCGTCGCCACCTCATCTCCAGCTGTCGTGCCACATCAGCTTCTTTTTCTGCATAACTGCCATCAAATACGTCTCACCTGCACAGTTAAGAGACCTTTCTGGACAGAAATAATTAGGTACGAAATTGACTCATCAGTCATGTACAGCTTTCTATGTTAATAAACATTGTGAGCAAGAAAGAGGGGCACCTAGATTAGTTATAAATTATAAGCCTCTAAATAAAGTTTTAAAATGGATTAGATATCCTATTCCTAATAAAAAAGATTTATTGGACAGATTATATGATTCTGTTATATTTTCAAAATTTGATTTAAAATCAGGATATTGGCAAATTCAGATTAATAAGTCTGGCAGGTATAAAACTGCCTTTAATGTTCCTATAGGACAATTCGAATGGAATGTTATGCCATTTGGATTAAAAAATGGATGTGAAATTCAACATTTTGATAAAGCATCATATGCTACAAGAACTTATAAGTTCAGAGAGTTTTATGAAGGAATTTTAGCAGAAAATGGATGTGAAATTCAACATTTTCCTCCAAAAGAGGTTTCAGAGATTCATAACTTTTCAAAAATTATTATTAAAAAGATTATATTTATTGAAGAATGGGGAATTTCTCCATCAAAGCAAAAGGATTTATATTCACCATCAAGTAAGATTCCCTTAAAATATAATTTTTGGGATTATCAAGATGCCTTTTGCAAAGCATTTTTATACCAAAATCCTAATAGGAAACATTCTTGGTTTATTAAGGTATGTTCTGAAGTTTATAACTCAGAAATACCAATTTGGTTTTGTTAATGGTGGCAAACTTACGGTACAGATTTGTTAATTTTGCCTGAGCCATTTAAACACAGATTTGATCAATGGGTAGAAATTTCTCCCAAGGTGCATGAAATTCAAAAGTCAGAAATTTTCATCGAAGGAATATTTGCCTTCTACTTTTTTATTGAATTTTCAATTCCGTGGATTATTAGATGGAGTCCACAAGTGGGTTATACCCAAGAAAAAATCCCTTGTCTGGAAAGAATTTTTTATTCAAAATTTTGGGATAAAATGATGAAAATAGATCCTGAAACAAAATCTTTGTTTGGATCTAATACAATAAATGATATTGATTTAAAAATAAAAATTTATAGTGAGCAAAAGAAGCTCCAACAAAAGAAGGAATTTCCTTCTGCGTTTGAGCAAATTTCAAGAAGATTGAAATTGAAATCTGGGACCATGTCTCAAGAAAAATTATTAGCAGCCTATTTTGAGGAAATGAAAAAGGATTTATTATCCTTTAAAGAAGAGACAATGTCTCAAAAATCCGATGCCTTAATGGATTTACAAGATGCACAAGATCCAAATGAGGAGCCATCAATTGCAGATATTTTTGATTCAATGGCCGAAATGATTACGGAGAAATTCAACAACAAAGGAGCATCTTCCTCTTCATCAACCAGAGATTTAATGGCATTAGAAGAAAAGGAGTAGAAGACAGCTGAAATGGACAGCTGTATTACGATAAATTTGTTCTGATCGTAATACGAAAAAATAAAAAAAATTAATAGACCTAGTAGGCTATTATATAGCCTTTTGACTATGAAAAAAGATGTAATGTTTATATTTTGTTTTTTCTCCCTTCCTTGTCTATAAAAGGGAGCTTGTTTTTCATTTGTAAAAAGTTTTTGGAGAAGCCTCTCTCTCTCCCTTTTCTCTCGATTATTCTCCCTCTCTCTTGTAAAATTATTCCATCATAATAAAAGTGTTGCTTTATATTGGTGGTCTACATTTATTGTAAGTTTTCTTTCCTTTCTTTATAGTTATATTACTTTCCTTTCTTTGTTTTAGTAGTTAATTTATTAAATAATTATGATTAGCCTAATAGGCTAAATCATTAAGTATGATAAATCATATCTAAGTTCATACAAATTATCCCTTCAAGGCTATGTTCAAATAAGATAGGCTAAGTGTTTATTTTTACAGTCTTAAACACCAAAGAGGTTTTGATTATGAGTTTCTGGCCGATCTAAGGCTTATAAGACCATTTTACATTGCTCGTTTCGCCCCTGTGTCCGCAAGCCGTTGAACTGGCTGTCTGGTGTGGGGCTTAGCACTGTTGTGTTGAGCAGTTATTTGGTCTAAAGCTTTGGTATTGTTGACGGATCTAATACCATGTAATATGAGTTAACATTGTCACATCCTCTCTATTGGTTGTGTGGATTGTAAGGGTATGCACCGATCCTGCTCTTGTTGGTATCTGAGCCAGGGGGGTATGCTGTATGAATTTTATGGTATGATTTATCATACTTACTTGTTTTTCATGAATATAATAAGAAAATCTAGTACTGTTAAAAACAGTACAAAAGAAGAATATGATTTACCTCAATATCTTGAATCACTAAATAAATGGACAATTCCTAAAATTGAACCTAGTGTTATATATAAACTAGGTACTTTTGAAAAATAGGTTTAAAAAAAGTAGTTAAAACTACTGAAGAAACAATTCCTCTAAATGGAGATGAAATGACGATTAAATTGCTAGAAGATAGTGATATACAATCTTATAGGAATACACATAAATTCTTACATATAGGGCTTGTACAAATTGCTTTTAGGCCTTTAACTTTAGAAGGACTTCCAGAAAGCTTTATAGCAGCTTTAAGAGATGGAAGAAAATTAAATTGGAAAATAGAAAAGGCTGTAGAATCACAACCTCAAACAACAAATAATTTAATAAAGGTAATACAAACTCGAGAAGGAGAAGTAACTTTAGAATTCGAGAACAATAAAAGTCCAACTAGACAATCTTTAAGTAGACATAGGTCTAGCTATTCTAGCCATTCATATATATCACCTCTAGATTATAAACTAGAGCAATTAAGTATTCCACATAGAGCCTCTACGTCTCAAATAGGTGAAAGATTCAGTGAATCTATTGACGAAAATAAAATAGAGAAAATAATAATAGATAAAAACAATATGGTTAAAGGATTAACAAATACAAATTGTATTAAAGATGAGGAAATAACCGAATCAGAGATGAATTTTCATATATAATGAATTTAGAAGAAAAAATAGATTTTAGTCCTGAATCCCAGGAAAGACAAATAATAAAAGCAGAATTCAATACTCCCAAATGGGAACCGTTTAAAAAATGGTTTTTTGGAAATTTTAATCCTAAAGAAATAATAAATATACAAGAAGAATTTTATAAATTCTTCAAAATAGAAAATAAAATTATCTTTTTTGTTCCATGGTTTGTATCTACATATGTAGAACAATATATCTCAATTTTAGAAAGAAATTATAAGTTAAGAAATGGTGAAGTACTTAGTCAAGTATATCCACCACAACAATCCTTTCAAATAGAAAAGAATGGAAAAATTCATAATTTTTTAGCCTTTGCAAAATTATTAGAAGATAATACACTTCCGATAACTTGTAAAGAAATAAATATTTTAATAGAGCAAAATAATTATTTAAGTCTTTATTTTAATATTTTAGGGGAACAGTTAATAACTCTTCAAGATAGAGTTAAAAATATATTAGAAATAATAACTAATAAAGTTATAATAGAAAAACCTGAAAAAGAAAAAGAGGTTCAAATTGCGAATCCTACAATTCAACCTCCGTCGGAAATAATTGGTTTTAAATTAAAACCTATGAAAGAATTTGAGGAATTTTTAGAAGAAATTTAAAAATCTTAGAATTAGTACACTTGATAAGAAATTAAAAGAAAAATTAGTTGATAATCCAAATCATAGACAAGTTTATCAGGAAGAGATTAATAAAATCTCAAAATGGGCAGATAAGCCAACTACAAGTAAATATTATTATCCTAGACCAACTCCGGCAGATGTCTTAATAGAAGAACGAAATGATATTATCTCTAATAGCTATAGTGGTAATCATATACATGAGTGGAATATTGATGGATTTGTTAATCAACAAATTCATAATACAATCCATAGGATGTTAATGTATTATACAATATGTAAAAATAATGGAAACACAGATAAGCAAATTGCTAAAATGATAATAGCAGGATTTACTGGCCAACTAAAAGGCTGGTGGGATAATTATTTATCTCAAACAGATATAGATAATATTCTTAATACAATAAAAGTTGAAAATAATACATTTTGGGATAGGAAAAAACATATAGTTTCACTTCCTTACGAAGAAATTTTTGATGAATCAAAAATTCCAACAAAGGCTAGGCCTTGTCAAATGAATTCTGAATATTTAGAGTTGTGTAAAAAAGAAATTGAATCATTATTGCAAAAGGGATTAATAAATCCTTCAAAATCACCTTGGTCATGTACTGCTTTCTATGTTAATAAACATAGTGAGCAAGAAAGAGGGGCACCTAGATTAGTTATAAATTATAAGCCTCTGAATAAAGTTTTAAAATGGATTAGATATCCTATTCCTAATAAAAAAGATTTATTGGACAGATTATATGATTTTGTTATATTTTCAAAATTTGATTTAAAATCAGGATATTGGCAAATTCAGATTAATATGTCTGACAGGTATAAAACTGCCTTTAATGTTCCTATAGGACAATTCGAATGGAATGTTATGCCATTTGGATTAAAAAATGCTCCTTCTGAATTTCAAAAAATGATGAATGATATTTTTAATCCTTATAGTGAGTTTATTATTGTTTACATAGATGATATCTTAGTTTTCTCGAAAAACATTGAAATGCATTTTAAGCATTTAAACATGTTTAAGGATATTATTATTAAAAATGTGTTAGTTATATCTAAACCTAAAATGAATTTATTTCAGACAAATATTAGATTTTTAGGCCATAATATTGAAAAAGGAAATATTATTCCTATTAATAGAAGTATTGATTTTGCTGAAAAATTTCCTGATGAAATCCTTGATAAAACTCATCTTCAAAGATTTTTAGGTAGTCTAAATTATATATCTCCTTATATTAAGGATTTAGCTAAAGATACAGCTATTTTATATGATAGGCCTAAGAAAAATCCTCATCAATGGACTGAAAAACATACTGAATCTGTCAAGAAAATAAAAGAAAGAGTTAAATCTCTTCCTTGCTTAATGCTAAGTAATCCTAATTGGGAAAAAAATTGTTGAAACAGATGCATCAGATGTAGGATATGTGGGTATTCTTAAACAAATTAATCCTCATAATAAACAAGAATATCTTGTTAGATTTTATTCAGGAAAATGGAATAATTCACAAAAGAATTATTCTACGGTTGTAAGAGAAATTCTAGCTATTGTTAAATGTGTCTTAAAATTCCAAGATGATTTATATAATCAGAAATTCATTATAAAAACTGATTGTAAATCTGCAAGATTTATGTTTAATAAAGACTTTAAACATGATGTTTCAAAACAAATGTTTGCGAGATGGAAGGCTCATTTAGCCCCATTTGATTTTGAAATTGTTTATAAGAAAGGAGAAACTAATAGTCTTCCTGATTTTTTAACCAGAGAATATATTCAATGAATAATATTGCAGGAATGTACCAACGTGGTAGAGGACTCTCCTCTTATAGAGGAAGGGGTCGAGGCAGAAATCAGCCAGAAATTCTGGCTCAACATGGAAAGAAAAAGCTAATAGCTGAAGATTTATCAAGCAATAAAGAATTCCAAGAATTTTTGGAATATAAAAGAAAATTAGAAGGTAATAATCCTTCTTCTCCAGCCCAGGATGATATTCCTTCTTACTTAACAATTGTGAGTAAGGAAGAAAATAGTGATTATATCAGTAATGAGAAAACAGAAAATATTCTGTTATTGGAAGAAAAAGATTTAAAATGGGAAAAGGATCCATGGTATCTTATGGAAAGATATTTTGATAAAGCATCATATGCTACAAGAACTTATAAGTTCAGAGAGTTTTATGAAGGAATTTTAGCAGAAAATGGATGTGAATTTCAATATTTTCCTCCTTTTCAGAGGTTCATAACTTTTCAAAAATTATTATTAAATAGATAATATCTATCGAAGAATGGGGAATTTCTCCATCAAAGCAAAAGGATTTATATTCACCATCAAGTAAGATTTCCTTAAAATATAATTTTTGGGATTATCAAGATGCCTTTTGCAAAGCATTTTTATACCAAAATCCTAACAGGAAACATTCTTGGTTTATTAAGGTATGTTCTGAAGTTTATAACTCAGAAATACCAATTTGGTTTTGTAAATGGTGGCAAACTTATGGTACAGATGTGTTAATTTTGCCTGAGCCATTTAAACACAGATTTGATCAATGGGTAGAAATTTCTCCCAAGGTGCATGAAATTCAAAAGTCAGAAATTTTCATCGAAGGAATATTTGCCTTCTACTTTTTTATTGAATTTTTGATTCCGTGGATTATTAGATGGAGTCCACAAGTGGGTTATACCCAAGAAAAAATCCCTTGTCTTGAAAGAATTTTTTATTCAAAATTTTAGGATAAAATCATGAAAATTCTATTAGTTGTGTGGATTGTAAGGGTATGCACCGATCCTGCTCTTGTTGGTATCAGAGCCAGGGGGTATGCTGTATGAATTTTATGGTATGATTTATCATACTTACTTGTTTTTCATGAATATAATAAGAAAATCTGGTACTGTTAAAAACAGTACAAAAGAAGAATATGATTTACCTCAAAATCTTGAATCACTAAATAAATGGACAATTCCTAAAATTGAACCTAGTGTTATATATAAACTAGGTACTTTTGAAAAAATAGGTTTAAAACAAGTAGTTAAAACTATTGAAGAAACAATTCCTCTAAATGGAGATGAAATGACGATTAAATTGCTAGAAGATAGTGATATACTATCTTATAGGAATACACATAAATTCTTACATATAGGGCTTGTACAAATTGCTTTTAAGCCTTTAACTTTAGAAGGACTTCTAGAAAGCTTTATAGCAGCTTTAAGAGATGGAAGAAATTTAAATTGGAAGCAATCTTTAATGGGTATAATACAAACTAGTGTGGCAAATGGTCCAGTATATTTTGATGTTTATCCAAATTTACAATTATCATTAACTGATAATAATATTTTAGATTCTTTAACATTAAGTGTTAAAACTCAAGGTTATAATTATAAACCAGGTTCGGAAGTAATAGCTATATGTTATAGAGTTTATTATAAACCATTATTTACATTAAATCCACAATGTAAAAAAGTAAATAAACCTTTAAATGAAACTATTCTTATAGAAAGTAATTTTAGTAAATCTAATGTTACAACTAGAAGAAGAATCAAATGGGAAGAAATAGATTTTCCATTAAATTGGAAAATAGAAAAGGCTGTAGAATCACAACCTCAAACAACAAATAATTTAATAAAGGTAATACAAACTCCAGAAGGAGAAGTAACTTTAGAATTCGAGAACAATAAAAGTCCAACTAGACAATCTTTAAGTAGACATAGGTCTAGCTATTCTAGCCATTCATATATATCACCTCTAGATTATAAACTAGAGCAATTAAGTATTCCACATAGAGCCTCTACGTCTCAAATAGGTGAAAGATTCAGTGAATCTATTGACGAAAATAAAATAGAGAAAATAATAATAGATAAAAACAATATGGTTAAAGGATTAACAAATACAAATTGTATTAAAGATGAGGAAATAACCGAATCAGAGATGAATTTTCATATATAATGAATTTAGAAGAAAAAATAGATTTTAGTCCTGAATCCCAGGAGAGACAAATAATAAAAGCAGAATTCAATACTCCTAAATGGGAACCGTTTAAAAAATGGTTTTTTGAAAATTTTAGTCCTAAAGAAATCATAAATATACAAGAAGAATTTTTTAAATTCTGTAAAAAAGAAAATAAAATTATCTTTTTTGTTCCATGGTTTGTATCTACATATGTAGAACAATATATCTCAATTTTAGAAAGAAATAATAAGTTAAGAAATGGTGAAGTACTTAGTCAAGTATATCCACCATAACAATCCTTTCAAATAGAAAAGAATGGAAAAATTCATAATTTTTTAGCCTTTGCAAAATTATTAGATGATAATACACTTCCGATAACTTGTAAAAAATAAATATTTTAATAGAGCAAAATAATTATTTAAGTCTTTATTTTAATATTTTAGGGGAATAGTTAATAACTCTTCAAGATAGAGTTAAAAATATATTAGAAATAATAACTAATAAAGTTATAATAGAAAAACTTGAAAAAGAAAAAGAGGTTCAAATAGCAAATCCTACAATTCAACCTCCGCCAGAAATAATTGGTTTTAAATTAAAACCTATGAAAGAATTTGAGGAATTTTTAGAAGAAAAATTTAAAAATCTTAGAATTAGTACACTTGATAAGAAATTAAAAGAAAAATTAGTTGATAATCCAAATCATAGACAAGTTTATTAGGAAGAGATTAATAAAATCTCAAAATGGGCAGATAAGCCAACTAGAAGTAAATATTATTATCCTAGACCAACTCCGGCAGATGTCTTAATAGAAGAACAAAATGATATTATCTCTAATAGCTATAGTGGTTGTAACGCCCCAATTTCCATAACCTTTTAATGGGACCTTGTTGGTCCGGAGACGAAAAGTCAGGTGTAGAGGGGGGGGGGGTGAATACACCTGAGCTCTGTTTCTTTTTCTCAGTGAAGGTCAGCTGAAGCCGATGTTTGCAATCGATGAACAAGTGCCAAGTAAGCCTTCGATCACTGGGGTCAAAGTGAGTCAGCTTCTGAGCTCTTCTACTGACTGATGTCAGTATTACGAAACTCAGTCGGAGACTGTAGTGCGGATAAGTGTTAGGCCCGGAGTCGTCTCTTTTGAAAACGCGTTTTTGCAAGTTAAATCTTTTGGCTGTGCACTTTATAAAATACGTTTTATGCAAACTTATGATTTTCAAGTCAGTTGAATGCAATGCAATAAAACATTAAATGAACACAAGCGATTTAACGTGGTTCGGATACGCAAGATCCTACGTCCACGGTCCCGAACAAGGCGGGAGAACTTGTTGATTATTCCGAGCAAGCCTCGAGCAGGGATACTGTGCACCGGACAGTTCCCTCTAAGTTATAGTCCTTAGCGACTTTACAATCCAAACCTAAGTTTAGAAGGGAGGGAATATTCTCCAACTGAGAAGGAGTTCTTACAACAAGAACAATTCACTAAATGTGAACTCCTTCGGATCTAAGCTATGAATCTAGCAATGAGCTTAGTCTAGAGAAGATAGGGATCAAAGTGCTCTAGAGAGATGAACTACAAGAAGTGTTCTATGAAAACTAGTTCGTCTCTCGGATAAGCTTGAAGGTTCTAGAGCGTTGTGAGTTTGAATGATTTCCCTTGATTTCGCGTATATTCCTCTTGTCGAAATCTTCAAATCCTTCTCTATTTATAGTTGTGAGTTGTGACATATGTCCGTTGGAGACGACGATGCCACGTGTCACAAGCGTCCAAAGAAAACGGCCACTATTCAACTTTGTTGCGAGCAGGCGCGTTAATGCACCGTTCATGAGAGCAGCTTTACTGTGTGGAGTAGGTAAGCGTTGTCGGCTTCTCATTGGTCGAGGTTTGTAGTTGGTGAGTGTCGAGTTGACCGTTCAAACTACCTCGTATGTCTTCTCGCCGAACATTTGAAGGGACTTTAAGTGTTTGGGTCGCTTTCTGACGGATACGATACTCGAAAGTCTGTCTTCTTCGGCCGAGTCGTCCGACCGATAAAGTGAGCTTCGATAGTCGGTTGGTCGACGCGAAGGTATACTTGCTTGCACCGGGTTTTTCTACCGATGACCATCGGCTTGTAGAGAATGCTTCTGCGAGGTCCGGTCGGCTGATGCGGGATCTTCAACCGAGTTTGATATCAGCGCCGGCGAAGAATGCAAGCGATTACACCGATGACGTGGGGTTACGAAAAGTATCTTCATCGAAGATCGGTTCAACGACTACCCCGTACAGGGACTTAGACAAAAATAATAAGCATTACATCAAGTCTAACCTATACATCAGCTAATCCTATCGACACACTAATCTACTGATATCAGCTCGGTTTTGGGATCTTCAATTCCATAGTACTACTATGATTTCCCCCAATTTCTTTTAACCCTAGAACAGCTGAGTATCAATCTACTGACTCATATCCAACAATTTCCCCCTAATTGATGATGCCAAAACCTCTATACTCTAATATCTATTAAAGATACTGTCCTACTGACAACAATTTCCTCCTTAAAGCATCTGAGGAAAAACTGATAATAGTAAATGAACTTCAGCAGGCGAGAGCATGGCAAGATCAGAGAAACTGATGTGAGTGTGTGTCAGATCACTTAGTGATCAGTTGTGTAAACACAAAGAAAAAGGCTGAGAGACAATGAGTAATTGTCTAGCAAGCAGAGGAACTGATATATATATCAAGAATTACAGAGTTCCTATGCTATTACAAAAGATGAGGAGAGAAAAATCACTGCTGCTGCTTCTTGAACTTCTGCGTTTTCTTCTTGAAGTCAGTGGATTTTTCCTCGGGAGGATCCAGGTAATAGTATTTATACACTCTAGCTCGAATCTCCTGGATCTCCAAGTTATCATCTGGCCTTTCTGGGAGCAGGCTCAGACTGTAGGCGGCTTCCTCCACTTCTCTTTCTATGTCCTTAGTGCTCAGCAGTCCATTAGCAAGTCTCGGCGGTGGAATACGTCGGAAAGCTGGGGCACGGAAGGTTACATTCTGTGATTCCATGACTTGCTTCAGCCGTTCACAGAATTCAACATTAAATCTCGTAATCAACTCCTCAAAGAGCTGATCGGGCCGGGCGATCAAGTGGGTAAATGCGCCATACGTAGTAGCCTTTGATAAAAGTTTCTTTCAATCTCTCCCAATGTTCATTCATATCAGCCGGCACCCACTTATCCACATGCTTGAATCGGTTGTTGCTTGATGTGGGGGCCCCCGATGAACTTAGATCCTCTCGGGATCCGCCTTCTTGGATCGGGCCGGTTTATCGAGATAGGCTTTTCATTCTTGCCAGGTCGGCCCATCCTTTTCTTCTCACGGAGAGCGGCTGCTCTAGTGTCTCCTCGTCTCGAGACTCGGTCCTTGCGGCGTCGCCTCCCGTGTCGTTTGATCTTCCGCTATCTCGCTCAGGTGTAAGAGTAGATATGGGAATACTCGAGCAAGAGCTTTGATTTCAGTCGGAAGAGCCTTAGCAAATTCTTCTTGGGCTTTCATCTTTTGCTCTTCGACCGTATTAATGACCTTTCTCTTTCCTTTGCCCCCGACGGCTTTGCCCTTAGGTTTTTCGTTTGCTTGCTTTGCCTCCTCTAGCCGACGCTCCCGGTCCAAACTTGTCTTGCAGCTCTTGGGCTATTCCCGAGGTCGAATGCCTCTTGCTCCGCTTTTGATTTAAACTTCTTGATCGGGGAGGAAGGAGTAGTGGATTCGATAGCGATTTCCTTCCCCGACCTCTGCGGCGGCTTTTGAGACTCTTCTTCTTCATTGGCTCTTCAAGGAATTGAGCGATTTCGTCTATGTGCACAGCGAAGAGGAGATGGGGGTGGCTTGTAGTGGAAAATCAAGGAGAAGGACCTCGGTAGATGTACCTTTCGAGTAGTAGGTCCCGCCTCGGAGCCTCGTTCCCCCCCGAATCTCTGCGGTGAGGGCTCTGCTGCCGAGGAGGGTCCCGCCTCCCGAGCCTCGTCCCTCAAGGATCCGGACGTCGCCGTATCCGTATCGGGTTCATCTTTCACAATATCTTCCCCCTTTTTGGCATCGGCAATATTCGCCGGGGAGGTGCGGATAGCTTTTACGTCCCGCTCCGATTGTGCACGTAATCTTTGATCCGGGTAATCGTGTCATCAAAATCACCGACCAAGTTACGTAGTTTTCCCAGTCTTTCTCTCGATCGGCTCTAGATTTCTTCAATCGAGCGGCCGACTCTCGACGGAGTTTCAGCAGAGCTTGATCATTTGATTCTCGTCATTTCGTGCCGAATGGCTTTTAAGGCCTCGGCTTGTTGCTTGATGGCCGTTTGAAGAGAGGTGGTTGCTATCTTGTTTCTCTCATCAATGAAGCCTTGAATTGTTTTCATGGCTTCGAGTCACTTGCTCCGAGAAAGTTTTATGCTTTGAGTGGCAAGCAACTTCCGACTCGTGCCGTTAAATCGGCCTTTTGAGCACTTAGGGCCTGCTCAACTATCTCCTTGAAATCGGGCCGAGAAGCCTCTTTAGGGGTGGAGATGTCGGCGGCCAACTTACTTAGAGCTTCGTTCGAGCCTTGGTGTACTTCTCCCATTTAAAATGAACATCTTTGGCTAGGAGTCGATTTTTCTCACCTTGGCGTTTGATAGCCCCGTTGACGTAACGTGAGGACATGGAACCGATGGGTTGTATCCGATAAGAGCTGGTTCCGAGCCTCTCGCTCGAGAACGAGATCAACTCGCTCCCTACCGTACCTCGGAGCGGTTGTAGCCTCACCCGATGTGACTATGGGTGGTGTTGGGCTCTTCTCTTGGGGAGTTTGTCCCTCTGCGGATTCTCCCCGGTCCGCTTCCTTGGGTTGGCCATCCATCTCCTCATCTTGATCATCATTATCACCTTTATCGGAAGGTGGAGATGGGGGCGGAGTGTTTCGGTCGGAGCTCTCAAGCTCGGTAAATAGAGCATTGCAGCCCTCAAATCTTCGAAAGACGCCACATCACCGGCTCTCCGAATCCAATCTTGGCTTGGAGCTCTTGCTCCTCTGTCAGTAGCTCATCTGGTGACTGCTGGGATTTGGCAAAGTCAATAAGAATGTCCCAATGCAGAAACCTTAAGAGCATCTGAGCTCTTGTCCTTACTACTATTTCAACCAGATCTGCGTGCTCGGCAATTTCTCGGTATCTCTAGTCGAATCTCAGTGCAAGACGCAATCGAGTGGTGTCGGTTGTTGTCCACTCAGCGAGTAGGTTCGGGTGACGGTTCCCTCTTGTCGGACTCTGTTCCCTCGTAGCTGATCACTTGGACTTTGTCCTTGATCGTCGCTCCCTCGATTCCAAGATTCGAATCGAGTAGTTGCTCCTCTTGAATAGAAGGAGGAGCCGGCTGAATAATGGTAAGTGGGCCGAGCCACTGTGACCTCAGCAGGTCGAGTCTTAGCCAACCTCCTCTTCTTTGGCACTTGGACAGGTTGGGGGCGGAGCGCACGCCGCTCTCTTCGGTTCGGGTGGCCCCTTGCCAATTGACTTTTCTCGCTCCAACCTTTGTCATAAATTTGATGGACTTCTTGTCAAAGTACTTGGAGTCCTCAAAGGCCGAAGTTCTCAACAGCGAGTTCCTCCCGAACTATGCATTCTATCGAACGTACATCTTTGTTCCGAATAGAAGTTTACCCACACTGGCTATCCTTCTCTCGCCAGTGGGTAATGTGGTGAACTTCTGAGCCTGTGCCTTCATCTGAGTAGTATAATACTCGGCCCAGTTCACTTCAACCCCATCGTCTATTGCCATCATCAGCTGAATCCTAGGTTTGGACAGTTGATCATATGATCCAGCTTGAACTTGTCAGAATGTGCGATACCACGTAAGCTAGACCTCTGTACTGAGGTAGCAACATATTCCTCGGTAAAGCTGTTTTGAACGCCACATCCTTGCGTCCACAGAATTTCTGCACATATGCATTGATCTCCTTCTCCTTGTATCCAATCGGAGAAATGCCGGAGTTGGGAAGATCGAAAGAGAGAGCTAGAGCATCTTGAATATCGAAGGTAAGAACAGCTGACTCCCACTCATCTTGATCGACTTCCTTCTGATAAGAGAAGGACGATTCCTCTCCTCCCGACGCTAGAGATTTCCAGTTGAAATAAACTTCAGCGACACCGAGGGAGAAAAGCACGGGGTGCTTCGAAACCAGCATCTCCAACCCTGAACGCTCCAAAGCGTCAAACACGGGTTCAAGGAAAGAGATCTCCACTTGGCGGAAGGCCAAGGTAGGTTCAAACAGAATCCTGGAGGCTACAATCTCCTCAATGTTGTCTGGAGTTTGAACGTTCGCCATTGAAATCTGCAAAACAACATATTAGCACTTGAAAATAGAGTAAGTTAGTAGTTGCTAGCAGACATCTGATACATTACCGTGAAATGGAGCTTGAAAAGAGATATAGCAATGCAGTTAGAATGAGGATGTAAGGAAGGAAACTGAATCGCTAAGAAAAAGCTCTAAGATATGAGAATAGCGAAAAGTGAGGAGTTGATAGAAGATGAAAGATTTTGTATATTGAGTTTGATCTTTAGTTTGAATCGCACGGTTCAAATTTAATCTTTCAAAATCAAGGGGCGGCTAAGATTAAATGTTATAAAAGAATGATTACAATAGCCGCCAAAAATATAGATATACGTAATAAAGCTAATGGAGAAGACATGCATTAAATGCGCGACAGAGAGCATTAATTACGCAGGCGAGGAGTCCTGCTGACCTTTCCTCAAACCTTAAACATAATAAATGGTAAGGAATAAATGCTCCTAGGCAACTGAATGCAAGCGACTAATGCATTAAATGCGGCATGCTTCTGAACAAATTAAGTAACGATACTACGCAAACCTCTTGGTCGAACTTATCACCGGTTACCATCATTTATCAGGAGGATGGTTGTGCTGATGACCATGTTCTCCCTTGTTGTGTATAGTGTGCATCTCCCAACTGAGTCACTGTACTAAGTTTTCTGACCTGTCGTGCTGATTCCATGCTGATACACATTGTTGTTAAGTATATTATTATCAGTAGTCGGCTTCTACCGACTTGTCTCGGTAGGATCTAGCGGACCTAGCTCAACCGATAGTTCTCCGAACCTGTTCTCGCCTAGTGGTTTGGTCGGTATATCCGCCCTTTGCTTGTCGGTATGGATTTTCTCCATCCCGATGTCCTTCTTTTCGACATGGTCTCCGATGAAGTGGTGTCGAATGTCCACGTGCTTGCATCTGGGTATGTAGAACCGGGTTCCGAGTTATAGCTATTGCCCTGGTGGAGTCACGGTAGATGGGCACTTCATCCCGAGTTATACCATAATCTCTCAATTGTTGTCGAAGCCAAAGGATCCGGGCACGAAGAACTTCCTGCAGCCATGTACTCGGCTTCGGTAGTGGACGTAGCTACCGAGTGCCGTTTCTTTGAAAACCACGATATCGGCTTGCTGCCTAGGAACCGACATGTTCCGGAAGTTGATTTTCGATCTATCCCGCATCCCGCATAATCGGCATCGAAATAACTCGTCGGTATTAGATTATCATCGGCGAGGATACCATAACCCGACCTCGGGTGTTCCTCTTAGATATCGCAGAATCTTCTTCGCCGAGTCTAGATGACTTCGCTTGGGATTCGCTCGAAATCTTGCGCATACACCTACAAAGATAAGTTATGTCGGTCGGCTAGTCGTTAAATAAAGTAAAGAACCAATAATAGCTCTATAATCGGTAGAGTTAACGAAGCTCCCTCTTTGTCTAGATCGATTTTAAAGTTCGTGTTCATGGGGATCTTGACCGGTTTGTTTGGAATCACGGCCGAATCTTTTGAGAAGATCTCGAGTGTATTTGGCTTGATTGATGAAGATTCCTTCACCGATTGTTTTACTTGAAATCCAAGGAAATAATTCATCTCTCCCATCATGGACATCTCAAATTTCTCTTTCATCATCTTCTCGAACTGCCGACATATAACTTCATTTCTGCAGCCGAAAATGATGTCGTCCACGTAGATTTACACCGGTAGAATGTCATCTTCCGACTTTATGCTTTGAATAGGGTGCGATCTATCGTCCCCTTTTGAAAACCTTTACAAGTAGAAAGTCCGATAGGGTATCATACCAAGCCCCGGGTGCTTGTTTTAACCCATACGTGAGCTTTCCTAAGTCTCGTACACACTGATGTCCCCGCTGAAAGCCGGGCGGTTGTTCCACGTAGACTTCTTCCTTCGACGCCGTTCGTAAAAGCCGACTTCACATCCATCTCGATATACCTTAAATCTCCGATGTGTTGCATAAGCTAGGAAAAGACGAATGGCTTCCAATCGGCGACCGGAGCAAATGTTTCATCAAAGTCAATTCCTCTCGCCCTGATCGTATCCTTTAGCAACTAGTCGAGCTTTATTTCCGACAATGACGTTGTTTTCATCTCGCTTGTTCTTGAAGACCCACTTAGTTCCAATCACGTGCCGATGTCCAGGTCCGTCGACAAGCTCCCAAACTTCATTTCGACGAACCGGTTCAGCTCTTCTTGCATAGCAATGACCCGGTCCAAGATCTTTAAGTGCGTCCTCTATCGACCGAGGTTCTTCGTAGACGAAAAAACAAGAGTAAAGTGAGCTTTCTCCTTGATTTAATCTTGATCTCGTCCTTATAGTTGCTTGATGGATCTCCAATGATAAGATCTCGAAGAATGAGCATCGAGCCACGAACGCCCGAGCCGGGCTTCTTCTTCGATACCACTTCGCACGCCGTAGGTGTATTAGGCATTTCGAGTAGTACCGTTTTGTGATCGTAGTAATTCAAGAAGAAGGTTAGGATCTACCGAGTTTCCGTGTTCGGGGCATTCAGCCTTAGGAACATTAATCGTTCCCCCGAGTTTATATTCTCGGTAGAGGTCTCAATTACCACGGGGGCTTCCTCATCGACCGAAGTTACCTCGTTGTTGATTCTGTTCGATAGAATCAACTAGGTTAGCTACATTGCTTGTTGGTCGAGTCCGAATTTCTTCATCTTCTCGACTCATCATCCCAACAATGCTTGGATCTTTTCAGCTTTGTCATTTAGTTCGAGATCCCGTAGCTTGCTGCCGACATCCTCGTGCTTGACTTTGTATCTTTCCCGTTCTCGGTAACAAATTCATCAAAAACAACATGAGGGCTTTCCTCCACGCAAAGAGTTCGATAGTTAAAAACTCGAAGGCTTTATCGACTCGGGAGTATCCTAAGAATACTCCTTGATCGATTTGCTATCAAAGACCTTCAACCGATCTTTCCCATTGTTGTGGATAAAGCAAGGACAACCGAAAAACATGAAAATGAGAAATAGAAGGAATTCTCCCTTTCCATAGTTCGTATGGCGTCTTCATGTGTTGCTTGTGTCGGTAGTGATCGATTCCCGAGTGTAACAAGCGGTGTCGGTAGCATCAGCCCAAAACTTTGAGGGTAGTCCAGAATCTGCGTGGAGCGTTCTTGCTGCTTCTTTGAGAGTTCTCGTTCTTACGTTCGGCAAGTCCGTTCTGGCCGAGGGGTGCGCGCAGCCGATGTCTCGTGCTGAATTCCCTCTTTATCGCAATGATGTCTTAACTACCGAGTTTAGAAACTCTGTTCCTCCGTCTCGAGCGTATCTTCTTAATCTTGATGTTCTTTTCCACACCGAGTTTCTTCAGTAGATTAGGTAACTCGGTCCCGAACATCGATTTGTTGGCGATGAAGATGACCCAAGTATATCTCGAGAAGTCGTCTCATGACGACGAGGGCATACTTCTTGCCTCTTATAGTCACCGGAGAGACGGCCCGAATAAGTCCATGTGAAGTACCTGAAGGATTCCAAGCGGTGGAAGGTGACGGAATAGGTGGATTGCTACTCTTTGTTTGCTTTCCCTTCGTGCACGCTTCACAATTTCTCGTCTTTGATAAACGATTCGTTGGGCGGTCCTCCGACTTTAGAGTTCTTGACAAGCTTGTTCATGGTCTTGAAGTTCGGAGTGGCCGAGTCTCTTGTGCCAAAGCCACCGACTTGTTACCCGATTTAGTCCGTGCGAGCAAGCAAGCCTCGGGTTCTGCGGTATTCCGGTTTGCAACATAGATGTTCTTCCTCCGCGAACCCGATAACACCGTTTTCCCCTGTACATTTGTCAACAATATCACGTAAACCGGCGTCAAAGATTACTCTGTTAAGATTATCACGAAATTGATCGATCGAAAGGAGATTATGTTGAAGTCCTTCAACATATGTTACTCTTGAATCGTGGCGGTCCCAATGTTCAGGCGTTCCGTTGCCCCTTGTGTAGCCTTTGGAATTGTCACCGAATTCAGCTCGGGACCATCTTCTTGTACGTAGTTGGTCGGCGAGCTCTTACGGTAGGTCATGTGTCTCGAGCGCCGCCGTCCACTATCCACGGGTCCTTATGCACCCGCAAAACGAAGGCATTTTTAGGTACCCTTTGGATCGGTTGGGTCCTTACGGGTTAGTGGGTGATTTCGGAACCCGGATCTGTCTCGGGACCTTAGAAGTTCCGAGACTTCTTCTTCCGAACCTTATCGGGTTTCTTCTCCACGAGGACTTGGAGATACCGACTTTCTGCTGATAATTTTGGGTTCGGGAGCTTTCTTCTTCCGAGTCTTAGCGCTTCTCCCGACCCCGGGCTCATAGTAGTACGAGCCGTACTGAGCCGGGTGCTCATGGCATGGCTCCTTGTACCGTTACGCCCATCCGACCTTCTTGATTCCCCCCGAATTTGATCGCGGTGTCCTCGGGGCCGGAACCTTTGGTCACCGCTTGTTGCTACTCGGGCCGAGGTGTAATTATTTTCTCGTTTGTTTTTCGCCCGAGGTGTGGTGTCGGCAGCTTGCACCTTTCCTCCGACGAACCTATCGCCCGGGGTTGCTTGAGCTTTTGGAGGTAGAAGCTTCGTGGGTATAGCCTAGACCTTCTTTCACGAAGTTGACCGTTGTGCTCTAAGCATGCTTTCAAGCTTCTCCTTAGCTCCCGTGTATTGTTCGGTCATCAATCTTCTCCGGACTTCGTCACTCCTTCCGAGTAAGTCATAGTCATTCTCGCACGTCCGTGAGCTTCGACCGAGCTTGGCTATTTCGGTCTCTTTCTCGAATTGTCCTTGGTCGAACCGAGATCTCGAGTCTCTTGAAGCCGAGACTTAGTCATGAGAGATTCAATCTCTTCCTTGAGTCTCGCAACTAGATCCACCGACTCGGTAGAGACCCGACAATCGAAGAAAGTCTCCGATTCTCGGCCTTTACCTGTTCAAGTTCCCTGGATGGTTCTCGTTGAACTCTCTGCTCACTGAAATCTGTTCGTCTAGCAGATCATCGTAGGCTTGTACCACATCTAGAGGATCATCCGTGACCGAGCACGTGTCTTGTGTGCTATGTGAAGAAGAGGTAATAATGCGTTTAGAATTTACCTCGGCCTCTTCTCCGGCCATCGACGGTATTCGGCCGACTCATCGAGAACTGTCTCTGCGACCTCAACTGCGACGAACGCGGCTTCATCTTCAGAAGAATACATGAATGTATCCTCCTCAATTGAGTTGTCGGATATCTCTCCGGCTATATAGGCCTGCCGTCTCTCGGCGAATTTCTTTCTCCTCGGCTCGCCGTTCGCTCTTTGAGCAGTGAGAGTTCGGGACAATCGTACCGATAGTGTCCCTCCTTCTTGCGGTTGTAGCGTGTAGATGTTCTGCGCTGCTCTTACCAGCTGAGTCTTTAGATGGACCGGCGCAGACTCCGATTTCCCGCATTCGATAGAAGGATTAGATTCTTCTTTCTTATGATAGTCTTTCTTACCCGAGGAAGAATCTCGGTTGTATTTCCTCGGCTTTCGACTCTCTCCTTTTCCCTCCGATATTTGAGAGCCATCGGTGCTAGGCCGGTCGGGGCCCGAAGTCTCGAAGACTTTGCTACGATGTGGCCACGGCTTTGCTTGAGGAAATAGGCTTGGCTCCGTATTGCCGATCGTTGCCTTGAAAGCGTAGTCGAACTGTGTGTCAGCTAGAGCGCTTAAGCACTTTTGGGGTAGGCTATGCTCGAATTCCTCCGATTTTAATTCTGAAAATATAACATCAGGAGTTAGAGCATTTAGATCAGAGCGACGTAAATAAGTAGCAAATGGAAGCCACTTCTGTCGGGGCAACGCTCTCAAGATCTTGGTGTTCATCTCCTTGTTGGTGAACGACCTCCCCAACCCATTGATAACATTGACTTGATTGGTGAATCTGACACTCAGCTCGTCAATGGTTTCAGTAGGCTCCATTGCAAAGGCGTCGAACTTCTGAAGCTCTAGCTCGAGCTTGTTCTCTTTGATCTGAGGGGTTCCATGGCTCAGTACAGCCAAGACGTCCCATAGCTCTTTCGCCATTTTGCAATCTTGTACCCTTCCGAGATGTGAGTCACTGAGCGTAGTCAGTATGGCATTACGTGCAACTCGGTCAAGGTTGTGCAACTTCTTTTCTTCAGGCGTGAAGGCAGATTTGTCTTTGGGAACCTTAGCACCAGTTTGTGCTCCCACGCCTCCTCCAGCAGCAAATACTACGCTGTCGATCATGGGAATGATCGGTCCTGACTCTAGGACATCTGACATGCTGTCGTGGAGTGACGTTAGGTGTGCCTCCATACGTACGCGCCATACCGTGTAGTTCTCTATTGAGAACATCGGCACCATCCTAATACCTGACATATCAGACATTGTAAGAGTAAGAGTATAAGGATGCTGAGAAGATGCTTATGCAAAGGTAAAACGGTTTTCGATCGGTTCGAGAGGACCAGGATTTCAGAACCGGCGATCAGTTGAACACCGAAAGCTCTGATACCAATTGTTGGTCCGGAGACGAAAAGTCAGGTGTAGAGGGGGGGGGGGTGAATACACCTGAGCTCTGTTTCTTTTTCTCAGTGAAGGTCAGCTGAAGCTGATGTTTGCAACTGATGAACAGTGCCAAGTAAGTCTTCGATCACTGGGGTCAAAGTGAGTCAGCTTCTGAGCTCTTCTACTGACTGATATCAGTATTACGAAACTCAGTCGGAGACTGTAGTGCGGATAAGTGTTAGGCCCGAGTCGTCTCTTTTGAAAACGCGTTTTTGCAAGTTAAATCTTTTGGGCCGTGCACTTTATAAAATACGTTTTATGCAAACTTATGATTTTCAAGTCAGTTGAATGCAATGCAATAAAACAGTAAATGAACACAAGCGATTTAACGTGGTTCGGATACGCAAGATCCTACGTCCACGGTCCTGAACAAGGTAGGAGAACTTGTTGATTATTCCCGAGCAAGCCTCGGCAGGGATACTGTGCTTGGACCGGACGCCCTCTAAGTTATAGTCCTTAGCGACTTTACAATCCAAACCTAAGTTTAGAAGGGAGGGAATATTCTCCAACCGAGAAGGAGTTCTTACAACAAGAACAATTCACTAAATGTGAACTCCTTCGGATCTAAGCTATGAATCTAGCAATGAGCTTAGTCTAGAGAAGATAGGGATCAAAGTGCTCTAGAGAGATGAACTACAAGAAGTGTTCTATGAAAACTAGTTCGTCTCTCGGATAAGCTTGAAGGTTCTAGAGCGTTGTGAGTTTGAATGATTTCCCTTGATTTCGCGTATATTCCTCTTGTCGAAATCTTCAAATCCTTCTCTATTTATAGTTGTGAGTTGTGACATATGTCCGTTGGAGACGACGATGCCACGTGTCACAAGCGTCCAAAGAAAACGGCCAATATTCAACTTTGTTGCGGCGGGCGCTTAATGCACCGTTCATGAGAGCAAACTTTTACTGTGTGGAGTAGGTAAGCGTTGTCGGCTTCTCATTGGTCGAGGTTTGTAGTTGGTGAGTGTCGAGTTGACCGTTCAAACTACCTCGTATGTCTTCTCGCCGAACATTTGAAGGGACTTTAAGTGCTTTGTGTCGCTTTATCGTCTGATACAAGACTCGAAAGTCTCGTCTTCTTCGGCCGAGTCGTCCGACCGATAAAGTGAGCTTCGATAGTCGGTTGGTCGATCGCGAAGGTATACTGCTTGCACCGGTTTTTCTACCGATGACCATCGGCCTTGTAGAGAATGCTTCTACCGAGGTCCGGGCCACCGATGCGGGATCTTCAAGCCGAGTTTGATATCAGCTGCTGACGAAGAATGCAAGCGATTACACTGATGACGTGGGGTTCTGAAAAGTATCTTCAGCTGAAGATCAGTTCAACAGCTACCCCGTACAGGACTTAGACAAAAATAATAAGCATTACATCAAGTCTAACCTGTACATCAGCTAATCCTATCGACACACTAATCTACTGATATCAGCTCGGTTTTGGGATCTTCAATTCCATAGTACTACTATGATTTCCCCCAATTTCTTTTAACCCTAGAACAGCTGAGTATCAATCTACTGACTCATATCCAACAGACGTCACCACATGCATAAACTTTGTCATTAAATTTAATTTTTAAATAACTTTAATAAAACTTTTCATAAAAAGGGAAGTTCAGTGTAAAATTTCATAAACAGCAGAAGTCTTAAAATGAGAGAATATGCGACTACTAGTTTTTGGAAAATGCAATGGAAAGAAAGTGCTTAGTTCATGATAAAACTAAATTAATGCATTAAAAAGTTTCATAATTTCCTTTTCTGTGTGACCATCACCATCAGCCACCTCAAGCATCTGCCGGACCATGCTCTGAAAAAGTGTAAATATAAAGGGGGTGAGTACGACTGCTCAGTGGGGAATACACTTATCCAAACTATGTAATATACCAATATATTATGAAAAATTAGATCATGTAAGAATTACGTAGTCACACAGACCACCGAGTCAACTTCGACTCTAACTTTAAAACGGATCAACTTCGATCCCGGTCAACTTCGATCGCGGATCAACTTCGATCCCGGTCAACTTTGACCATAAACCTTTAAACCGATCAACTTCGATCGCGGATCAACTTCGATCCTTCCTTATCATGCCTGACATTAACTCATAAATATCGAGAATAAAATATAATAAGGATAAATGTAGTGTAAGAAAACTTCCCCACCTTAACCTTGACTTGCACGAAAAGTAAATGCAAAATATTAAGTGGTTAAGTCCCGCGCGCTTGCCCTAAACATGAAAAATTTTATCTTTAAATGTCATGTATGCATGTGACAAGTATTCGTAAGTGCACATAATATCATTAAACATAGACCAAACGTGACTTAATTATTTTATAAAAATATTTATACCTTAAATACCCACTCCATAGCTCACGGTATGCAGAAAAGAAATTCCTTAGAATAAATTCCTAATATATCATTTTTCTATCATGACTAGCTTGCTTACGAATTTAAATAAATCTAATATTATACTTATCTCTTAATCCAAAACATACAATCAACTTACTTCCTCCTATTTTCAGTCTTTGATAGCCCAAAAAGCCTTGTGTTCGACTCCAACCTGTAAATAACATAATTTACCAAATATAAGCCTATAAGGAGACATACCGATGGGCGTCTTATAAGCGGTTCGATATGCCCATAAGGCATCGTCCAACCGCAAACTCCAATCCTTACGCGAAGGGTTCACGGTCTCCTCAAGAATTTGTTTCACTTCGCGATTGGATACCTCGGCTTGTCCATTGCTTTGGGGGTGGTAAGGAGTAGAAAGGCGGTGGCGAACTCCGTACCTCTTAATCAAGGCATCAATAGTGCGATTGCAAAAATGAGAGCCTTGATCACTAATTACAGCTCTTGGAACTCCAAACCTACTAAATATATGACTCTTGAGAAAACTTGAGACAACTTTCGCATCATTGGTTCGAGTGGCCTTTGCCTCAACCCACTTCGAGACATAATCCACCGCGAGAAGAATATATATATTCCCATATGAACTCGGGAATGGCCCCATGAAATCCATTCCCCACACATCGATTATTTCACAAGCTCGAACAGGGCATTGAGGCATTTCATCTTTCACGGAGATATTCCCGGTCATTTGACACCTAGGGCAGCTCTTACAAAACAAGTAAGCGTCGCGGTTCAAAGTAAGCCAAAAGAATCCGCTGTCCAGAACCTTTCTTGCTGTCCTCTTGGGGCCAAAATGTCCTTCACAAGCAAGGGAATGACAATGAGACAAAATAGCACATTGCTCACTCTCTGGAATACATCTTCTGATAACTGGGTCAACACCAATCTTCCACAGGTAAGGTTCATCCCAGAAGTAATGCTTGGACTCACAGCGGAGCCTCATCATTTGTGCACTTGTGAAACCATTAGGGATTTGCTCTATGGTTAGGTAGTTCACAATATGGGCAAACCATGGCAGTTTGTCAGCTTGCCTTGATACAGCCATACATTCTGCTACAGAATTTTTGCTCTGATCCAAGAACCTGAGATTATTCTGCCTTGTTGTTGAATATAGATACTCCTCTAGGAATGACTCTTTGATAGGTGTAGAATCTGCTGGAAGCACCAGACGGCTCAGGTGATCTGCAACGTGATTTTCAGCACTCTTCTTATCTTTGATATCATAATCAAATTCTTGTAACAAGAGGATCCATCACATCAACCATGGTTTAGATTCAGCCTTGGACATTAAATATTTCAATGCCGAATGATCCGAGTACACTATAATCTTGGAACCAAGCAAATAGGAACGGAATTTATCGAGGGAAAAAACTATGGCTAGCAACTCCTTCTCCGTGGTTGTGTAGCTGCATTGAGCGGGGTTCAAGGTCTTCGAAGCATAATATATGACATAGCTTTCGTTCCCCACTTTTTGACCAAGAACCGCTCAACCGCATAATCACCTGCGTCGCACATAATCTCAAATGGAAGGTTCCAATCTGGTGGTTGCATGATTGGGGCTGAAGTCAGCGTCGCCTTTAAGAGATCAAAGGCCTTCTTGCACTCTGCTGTCATGACAAACTGAATATCTTGCTGCAGCAACTTAGTTAATGGCTGGGCAATTTTTGCAAAGTCCTTTATGAATCGGCGGTAGAATCCCGCATGACGTAAGAAACCTCGAATTCCCTTCACATTAGTCGGGTAAGGAAGCTGAGAGATCAGATCTACCTTAGCTTTATCCACTTGAATTCCCTTCTTCGATACAACATGTCCTAAAACTATTCCTTCGGTGACCATGAAGTGACATTTTTCGTAATTGAGAACAAGATTCTTCTCCACGCACCGAGTTAACACTAAGTCTAAGCTTGCCAAAACCATCAAATGAATCACCATAAACGGTGAAATCATCCATGAACACTTCAATGCATTTCTCTATCAAATCCGAGAAGATACTCATCATACATCGTTGGAAGGTTCCCGGAGCATTACACAGGCCGAAGGGCATCCGTCTGTAAGCATAGGTGCCAAAAGGGCACGTAAAAGTAGTCTTCTCCTGGTCTTCTGCATTCACATATATCTGAAAGTATCCACTTTAACCATCCAGAAAATAGAAATAGACCTTCCCAGCAAGCCTCTCCAGCATATGATCAATAAATGGCTGAGGGAAGTGATCCTTGCGTGTTGCTGTGTTGAGCTTCCGGTATTCAATACACATACGCCATCCTGTTTGAAGGCGAACTGGAACAAGTTTATGTTTGTCATTCTGCACTACTTGAAATCCAGATTTCTTAAGCACAACATGCACCGGACTCACCCACTTGCTGTCTGAAATAGGATAGATAATACCCATAGCAAGGAGTTTGAGGATCTCCTTCAACACAACTTCCCTCATGTTTGGATTAAGCTTTCTCTGAGGATTTCTGCTAGGTTTGCTGTCTGGCTCGAGCAGATTATGATGTTGGCAAACATCTGGGCTAATTCCAGTAAGATCAGCCAATGTCCATCCAATAGCTCTTTTGTGCCTCCTGAAAACTTCTATCAACTTCTTCTCCTTCTCAGAAATTCTTTGTTGATGATTACTGGAAGAGTGTCTTCTTCTCCTAGAAAAGCATACTTCAAATTTGTGGGCAGTGGTTTTAACTCCAGCTTAGGCGCCTGGACTAATGATGGAAGTGGTTTATCAGTACTATTCTGCTAAGGTAGAGCCATTGCATCCCCTCCCTTTCCACTGCGCAGGGTTACAGCCATTGCATCCCCTCCCTTTGGATTTAACTGCAGTTGGGAAGGCAACTTGCCTTGATTTCCCTTCATTTCATTAAGAGTGTCTGCTATCTGAGACATATGCCTCGATAGTGTGTCAATGCTTGTCTTCTGATCCCTTTGTGCATCGTGCATACTTTGCTGGGCTTGTTGGATGCTATGTATGGCATCATTATGAGTTTGCACATCTCTCTGCATAGTCTTCTGAGATGTGATAAGTTCTCCCATCATTTCTTCAAGAGATTTCGAAGATTGGGCTGGGGTAGTTGGGGGTGCGTTATGTTGGAAAACTCTTTGATGTGGGGGACGGTATTTTTGTTGTTGCATAGGTGCTTGCTGTGGTATATTCTGTCTTGGCTGACTTTGTTGGGGTTGTTGGAATTGCTGTTGTGGTGGTTGAAGATTCTGTTGAGGGGGATCTCCTGGTGAACTCCATTTAAAATAAGGATGATCCTTCCATCCTGGATTATGGGATTGCGAGTAGGGATCCCTCTTTTGCTGTTGTTGATTGTTCCAACTCCCAATTGCATTAACTTGAACATCCTCAGTAAGGTTACACTGGAGGGTGACATGTCCAAAATTTCCACAATTCCCACAAGGCTTCTCAGGAGGTCCAGCAGCAGCAGCTTTTTCTACAACGTTGGTCAGCATCCGTTCAATCCTCCCAAGTCTTTCTTCCATTTTGTCATCAGCTGCAGAAGAGCTTGCTTGAGCAGCTTTTCTTAAGATGCGAGGGCTCTCATATTCTCTAGTAGCATCTACCAAATTTTGTATCTGCTTTTTGGCTTCACTTATCCGACAATTGGAAAATCCTCCTCCACTTGATGAATTGACAAAATCTTTCATTTTAATCGTCATGCCTTGGTAAAAATATTGGAGGAGATCTCCTTCTGAATATTTGTGGTTGGGGCAGCTGTCCTTTAGTCGTTGGAACCGAGTCCAGTATGTGCTTAAGGACTCATCAGGTTTTTGTTCAATGCTGGAGATTTCCTTCTTCAGTGCATTTGTTTTTGTGGAAGGAAAGTAATTTTCCAGGAAAGCCATCTTCATCTAGGCCCAATTTGTGATTGAATTGGGTGGGAGACTTGAGAACCACACGTTTGCCTGCTCAGACAGGGCAAATGGAAATGCAGCCAACCTAAGCTGGTCTTCTGTAACTCTAGGTGGCCTCTTCTGGATTCTGCAGATTTTGGTGAACTCACTCAAGAAATTGAATGGATCTTCACCTCTCTTTCCACAGAACTTAGGCAGAAGGTGAAGTATCCTAATTTTCAGATCAATTGGTTCATCTGTTGCTGGTACTCTGATTGCAGTAGGTGTATCTTCAGCATCATGTTTAGACAACTCATTCAACCTGGGGTCAGGGTCGGCCATCTCTTCAGACTCTGTCCTTGATTCCGACTCACACTCTACTTCTTCAGAATTGTAACTTGTATGGTCAAACTGAACTCCTTCAGTTTCAGTGTTGCTGGCTTCAGCACCAGTTTCCACTTCAGCTTCTGGTTCAGTTATAGGAATGTCCTGCTGGGCCAGCATGTTCCGCTGTTTTCTTAGCTTCGTCTCCTTCCGAATTCTCTTTGCGGTCTTCTTAATTTCTGGGTCGAACAAGAGATCCGGGTTGGAAAAACTGCTCATAAACAACAACAAAAATACCCAAAAGATCAATAGGAAAAATAGATTAAATCAAACACCGTTCCCCGGCAACGGCGCCAATTTGGTGAGCGTCGCTTCGTACTCACCAAATGTTTTAGTCCTGTAGCACAAGCTAAAAATAGGGATTAGCACAATGATAAGCAGGGTCGAATCCATAGGGAACGGGAGAATTATCCTAAATCTCCTAATAATCCGATTTTGGTGTAGCCACCATGCTTTAAATTGGGTTTGATTAAAACTAGGCAAGAAGTAAACAAGAATTAAACACGAAGAAATGCGATAAGAGAGAAGATTCGACTCTGAAACCCACACTAATCACTATCCCCAATCCTTGACTCAAAGATTTATTTAACACCTTAAGTTAATCGGTCGGAATATTGTGTTGAGCACTAACATATCCCTATCCTTATCCAATTATGTAGAAATAAGCATGTTGAGCATAGAAACCATTTCATTTTCCTAACACAATCTAGCATGTTGAGCAATTTCTAGATTAAGTGCTACGAAGCATTAAGAACATAGGATCCGATTTAGCAAATTACCGATGTTGAGCATACAAGTAACTTAGCTAACGATTCATTTCCATTCCATAGAACTACCAAATAACCCTAGGGTGATCAATCCTAGTTAATCGATAAATCTATATAACCCGGAATAAATCGAAACTCAAGGAATCAAATTCAAGTACAATTAGGTCTCAAGGGAAAATTAGATCAGTGCATTGTTGCCTCGTCGAATCGGGAAAATTAGCTACTCATAATTAAATCACAAGAAGCAAAACTGCTTAGTAAAGAAGACATAAATGAACTCTTAACAACTACCATTAATGTGAGAATCAAGAACAAGCAAGCAAGGAAAAGCAATTAAAGAGAAAAGCATTAAGAGAGAAAGGCATTAAAAGAGAAAATCAATTACTACCCTAAATGTCAAACCAAAGTCACGTTAATAAAAATACAAACATTAATTCTCCTTCCATAGTGTTGTAGCAGCCGTGAGCTTCTAAGAGAGAAAAGGGAGTAAATGTTTTGGTTGTAAAAAAGTTGTGTGTTGAAAAGTTGGTCTCCCCTCTCTCCACTAGTCTATTTATATCTAGGTCAAAACATAAAAAATGGGCTTACCACATAGTGGGCTCAATTTAAATATTTCCAAATCTTCAAGCTTTGGCCCAACAACAATTTAATCTTCAAAAGTGGCCCAATTGTCCATAATTCATCCTTTTCTTCACGAAACATCGTATATCAACGCTGTCTTTGTTCTTCGTATCTTCGAAATTAAATCACACAAAGATGCACCAAATAGCCTCCATTTTACTCCACAAATCCGACGAAAATACGAATAGCAAACACACTCATCAGTGTTCAAAACAAGATTCTCACAAGTACCAAATATTCAAAATATGAAAGAATAGCAAAAGTAGGAGTATTAGTAGAACTATCCCAATTGCAGGTTTTCCCAATGCCAAATTCTAACTTTCTTGGGTTGTCGGAATTTGAGTTGCCGTGCTGCCTGAAGCAGAGGGAGTAGCAGAAGCTGATGCACGTGCCATCCTCTTTGGTTGTAGTTTTCTTGCCGGGTTCACAGGTATGGTTTTCGCTTGAGAGGGCATCTGAAAATAGGAAAAATGGAGTATCATTCTGCATTGAATCTAGGCAAAACTAATATAAAATTGATGACATGACAAAATACAAGGAAGCATGAACTTTAAACAATGGTTTTGAGATTATTCCTTGCTTCTATGCACTCCTCATCCTCAGAGGCCAATTCATCATCCTCAGGGTAATATTCTTGATCCTCCTCAGACAATTCTTCCACATAACCCTCAATCAAAGTTTCTACTAAATCATCTTGCACATCTGTGTTTCTACCATCCTCTCCAATACCTCCAACTGAAACATTTCTACTACTTTCTCCAGATTTATGCCCACCGTCAACAAATACCAAAACAACTCTTGTGAATGTATTTAGATATTCGAGCATCTGCATTACATCCTTATCATCTTCTTGTAGTCTATAAGTTTCTGTTTTTGGAACTTTGTACCACAGGCTCTCCCATCTTTCATAGCCTAACCCTTTTACTTGATCTTCTAAATCAAAGTATCCAAACCTATCAGCATCTAACCCTCACAAGCTTGGATGATTAGTTAGTTTTCACATTTGTTAGCTATGCTCCGATTACTACCATCTTTTCTTTGACAAACAAACATGGACTGCTTCACAAGCAAAAGTAATACCCATTCTAAAGAATTTCAATATCAACTACTAAAGTATCTGACTACCTTATGCAACAACAACTAACAAGGGCGGCACAATATGGAAAATAAGCATCTTATAAGAAAATCAAAAATCAATTACACAAAAGAAATCCAGGGTCTTACTGGAGAGTTGGTACGATTCCGGAAGGATGATCAACTGGTTGGCTCACGAGCTCTATATCCCTACTTTGCCCAATATTCAACAACTCCCAATTACTAGAAATCAACAATTCAAGTAGCCACAAACTAAATTGTATCGAACTCGTACACAAGATCCTTAGTTTACACATCGTTTCAATTTCCAATACAAAAAAACCCAACAAATCGAGAGAAATAAATCCCATCTCACTATCAAACGTCGGTAGAAGAGCTAACGTAGAAGTCCACACTGGTTGTGTTCGATTCGTTGGGGGTGAAGATGATTGCTACATTGAAGTATTGAACTCTAAGAAAATCCCTAGCATAACGGGGAGGGGAGAAAGATGTGAAGAAATGAATAAATGAAATCTCATTTTTTTAAAGATTAAATTGGTGGTAAAACGAATTTATTATGTTACTGAAACGACATCGTTTCATTTGGCCGTCCGACTTGTCCACGTCAATTATCTGGCGTACACGTAGGATTCGAATTGGGGGTTTTTTAGAAGCATGTGCAAATTGAACATATTTCAAAATTGGTGTATTTTAAGAATCGTTTTGAATGTCGTGTGAAAAACCAAATTCGGGCCAAACTTGTGTATTTACATGCTAATACCCCTAAAAATTATGGTAAAATTTTGTCTTGAAGAAATTCTTCTTCTACATTCGGCAACTGTTCTTTCTCCACCAAGTCAAGAGTTTGGGAGGAGTTGCTCACTAGTCACCAAGAGCAGATACTGTTTTCATATGAGCGGTTGCTCGTCCACTTTGAATTTGCCTTTTCGGATGGAAGGTGGAGCGCTTTGAAAATTGGGGTTCGGGTTTCGGGGTGTTTTTTAAAGAGTGAAAATGCAGCAATACAAATTTCAATTAAGGTAATTCAGATGTAACGCTCCGAAATATTCAATATAAAATGCATTGCATATCTATGCATGTTATCAAGTGTTTTAGTTCTGTAAGTCGCGCCTAGAAATTAAAATGAAAATTAAAGCATCTATCTTATTTTTCATTAAATTATTATTGTTATGTAAATTTATTTTGGATTTTTAATGTGTTTATTTACATCATATTATGATTATATTATTTATTGTTGAGATATAAATCATGTTAGAATTATGAGACAGTAATAATATTTATTTATTTTGGATTTCCTAAATCTACTAGGATTCATGAAATAATATAATATTTTATATTTATATTAAGTTATTAGGAGATAATCTTAGATTAAGTTTTATGATTGAAATAGATATTGTATTTTTGATATATATGTTTTAGGATAAAATCTAATTGTGTTTATCCATCTTATATGGTAAGTAATAGATTAAATTATATATAAATGGTATAATTTCAAAAATAATTGTGGATAAAATATATTTGATACTTTTTGTGATTAGAGATCATTATATAATTTAATCCATGCCTATAAATACCCCTTAATCGCTCATAATATAGCATCACATAAATTTTTTTTGGAAATCTGCCAACATATTTACGAAGTGTTCCAGAAATTATTTGCACATCTTTCCCTCGTCCAATATTCGTGAAAATTTAGGAGAACCTTACTAGGTATGTCTAGTATATTCTAAATATTTGTAGAATTTTACAAGTGCGATAAGTATTTATTCAAAATTATTTTTCGTAACCTGCCAATTTTCGTCAGCATGTTAGAGAAATTGTTTTTGTGGTGTTCTTACATAGTTGAGGCAATTGACTTTTTTCTGTTTTTTTTTCACATTGTATTTTAAGAAATAATCTAAAGTTTCCAAAAAGTAAAAAATCACAAATTTCTAAGTTCGGAGTGAAATGAACATCGTGTGAGAGATATATTTTTGGAGAGAGGGAGAGAGAGAGAGAGAGAAAGAGTATGATAATATAGGGATGAGTAGTAAATAGGAGGGACACATTTCATTTTTTGTTTAAGAGTATTTTTTGTTATTTTAGGGAAGAGGACAATAATGGGACAACTCGATTAAAAAAGTAGGACAATAATAGCAGGACAGAGACAAAGGCGGCTTAAACTTTACAGGGGCCTAAAGCAAGATAATAAAATTATATTTTAATCAAACAAATATCATAACAAATAGCTTTGGCATAGTTAAAAAACTCTTACAATTTATGGTAAAGTGAGTTGTCTCCAATTTTGTTTTTTCAAATTTGGGGCCTTGGAGGCCAGTTAGGGTAAAAAATTAAAAATTTCTAAAAGTAGGGTTCGAACACTAGACCAAGTCATTTGGACGGTTCCACCATGGGGGCAGGGCCGGCCCTTATGAAGAGCTAATGGGGCAAAGGCCTAGGCCCCAAATTTGAAGGCCCCGAAAATTTGAACACACATTGTATATTTTATAGCACATACTATATAATAATAATAATAATAATAATAATAATAATAATAATAATAATAATAATAATAATAATAAAACAAAAGCATTTATACAGACCAAGAGTCTATAGCCCAAAAACTGAAAACCATATGGACCACTTTCCTGTTGAAGAAATTTATTTGGACCCAATCAATTTATATTTGGTTAAATAATAATCCATAACAATTATTATATATGTGTGTGTTTAAATATATTAAGACAATGATGTAACATTATGTTATACTGTAATTCCGGCAATCAGTTAAAAGTTACTGCTCATAAAATACAAATAAAGAAAGACGAAAAAAAGAATATTACATGAACTTCTCGTTCCATTATGTGAAGCATTCATGTATATAAGTAAAACTAAAATTGATAAAATCATATTTATATATCAAGGATTTTATGCATTGAAAATAAGGTATTGAAAAAACTTGATCTTGATGATTTTGTTTATCAAAATGTCAGAAGATTTAAATCATTCGATTTTTTTTTATTTTAATTTTTTGCACTTTACGGTATTTTACTTTTAAAGTTATGTATGCACTCAAACATGAAAGACCCGTTTGTACTATCTTTAGCTGACAACATAATTCACGAAACTTCAATAATGGGTCCATTTTCGCTTTTTGCCTAGGGCATCCGAAATATCAAAGCCGACCCTGCATGAGGGCCTTGCTCTCGACCATGGCCTAAAATGGTGGCATTACTTGCATAGCCCCAGAGCCGCCACCAAACAGAGGGAGTATAATTTAGAAATAAGTAAAGAAAACAATAATAAAAAATGATTATTGTGATGCAAGTTTCGTGGAATTCGATGCGTAGACAAAGTCAGCTTCCAGAGCAAGACTTGTAGACGCAATTTCCAAAATATATGTCCTCTACAAATCGTAGAGAAGAAACCAATCTTGGCGATGATGGCGGAAGACGAGGTGGCGTGCAGGACACCACGGTGCAAAATTCCGGCGGCAGCGCGGCCCCCATCTCCGCCGAGGAAGAATCCTGTGGTTTACTCGAAGCACCGCATTTTGGCCCCAAAAAATGGATATTATTCGCTTTTGCTTTTAGACCACTTCCAGAAGCCCCAATGTAACTCTACTTTGGTTTAGGGATTAATTTTGGTATCATATTATAATGTCTATATGTCCTTACGATTATATATTTTAACAGTATGGTCAATTTTCGTTGGTAATACACCGTCATCGCTGCTCTAAATTGCTTAATGTTGTAGATTTGTAGCAACATAGATGCTATGTGAAGTTGAAGGTATGAAAATTTAGTGACACAGAATGACGGAGCTGTAACTTTACAGTGTGGAGTAGCAAGTTTTGGTGTGTAACATTTTTTTTTATAACATAAATATTATATTTTATTTAATTTAATGATCAAATTAAAAATATTTAATAAATTATCTAAACATATCACTCTAAAATACCCGAGTGAGCTTCAATATCTCCATTCTCCCGACAAAAGAAAAATCTGCTTAGTCTGTGACCGAAAATCATGGGTACAAAATTCATTAAAGTTGCTATGAATGAGTTTATCATGTGCTCACCAAACATTGCGACTGCGGATTACTCACCACAAAAACAATCTAAAAAAAAGAAAAATAAAAAGGATCTCTACCAACAGAAAAATAACAAAAAAAAAAAAAACTTGTGGGTGCACATACATTCGGCTCAATTATGGCCCAAATTCGAGAATATATATAGATTATGTGCTAACTATATCACACTTCTAGCTCGTAATCCAGTGGTAAATTGTTTATTTATCAACCAAAGAGGTATTGGGTTCAAGTTTTCTTAATACTATTTTTTTTACTTCATTTGTCACAAAATTTTGTACAGTGGGCTGTCCCAAAGATATTGTCCACTTTTCTCTTTTAGTAAATTAATATATATAACTTTTTTTAGTGAGCCACCACTTTAGACCATTTTACAAATTTTACACAACTTTTTTGAAGACCCACCACTTTACACAACTTTTCACACAATTAACAACTCTCTTTAAAAATCGCACCGAAAAAAAAGTGGACAATATAAATGGGACGGAGGGAGTAAAATTCATTTTTTTTTTTATTTAGGAAAAATCATTGTTCATTTTTTAAAAGGGTATTAGCCTATAAATACATAATGTTTTGTCAAAATATACTTTTGCACAACATTCAAAACGCTCTTAAAAATACACCAATTTATAAATTTGTTCAATTTTCACACTCGACCAAAAAACTCTCAAATCGAATTCTATGTAGATGCCGAAATTGTAGACGTAGACATTTCGGACGTTGAAGAAAACGACAAAGTTTCGTAAATAAAATAAATGACGTCGTTCTTACTTTAATTCCTATCACAAAAACTATCCCCTTTCTCACTCATCTTTTCTTTTCCCGTCATTCCATTTTCTAGGGTAGGAGGATCCTCTATCCCAATTTTTGGAGTCCCATTAAGTGACCCACCAATCACGCTCTGCCATGCGTGCATTGATGGGCCATGTTTTTATAACTTGCCGACACATGTCCTCACCTTATTGGTGGGACATGTAGTGGGGTAGAGGATCCCCACTCTTTTCTAGGATTCTTTAGAGACGATTTCGTAATCAAAGAGAACACTTTCTGTAGCTTCTTCTAATTAGGGGTTCTTGCTAGGAAAAATCATTCATACGATTATCTTATCAGTTTGCAAACTACGTAGCAATTGCTTCGTAGTTCATAAATGTTTGCTTATTGATGCTAATGTTTTGACTCGTTTAGTTAATTGATGCCTAAATGTTGCTCTTAACCATTAATATATTTCTAAATGTTTTCATTCGAATTAAGTTTTATCAAACATGCCTATTTGTTTTCATTCTAGTTAAATATGATGTCTGTATGTTGCTCTTAATTATGACTGGTTCTGATTTGTTTAGCTAAACATGCCTAATTATTTTAATTGCAGTTAAATATGATGCTTATGTTGCTCTTAATTCTGACTGTTTTTGACTAGTTTAGCTAAATATACCTATTTGTTTTTATTCCAGTTATGGTTTATACAAACATGTCCAAGAAATAGGATTTTGCAGTTTATATTCAATATGGTGGGTAGTTTGGAAAAAATAGGTAGTTATCAAGTCTATACTGGTGGTAGTTATGAGATGAAGGGTGGGTTAAATGTTGATAGGTTTGAATACTTTGATTTAGAAGATGAAGTTAAGGGCTTAGGCTATAAAAGATGGGAGACCATGTGGTACAATGTTTTATTTTATGTTTATTTAGTCCTCTATTTTATGTTTGCTAAGAAAACCATCAACATTAATTTCACCTCTATTTTTTCACGTGATCAGCTCCTTCTAGTTTTAGAGTGATCCTAGAATTTCTTGAATCCTTTCATTGTTTCAAGTTCATACTTCCTTCTATTTTGTCTTGTAATCAGTTCCTTCTAGTTTTGCCTAGAATCCATGCAGAATCATACTCCCTTTTTTGTCTCCGGACCAACAATTAGTATCAGAGCGACGGTGTTCTTCTGATCATCGGTTTTGAAACTACTGGTCTTCTCGAAAAGATTCTGAAAACGTTTTTCACTGTACAAACACCTCTTCACACATCCTTATACTATTACCCATAATATCTGATATGTCAGGTGTTCGGATCGTACCGATGTTCTCCGTAGAGAACTACACGGTATGGAGCGTGAGAATGGAGGCGCACCTAACATCGCTGCATGACAGCATGACGGACGTCCTTGAAACAAGACCCATCATTCCCATGATCGACAGCGTACAATTTGCTGATGCGGGAGGTGTAGGAGCACAGACTGGTGCCAAGGTCGCAAAAGATAAATCTGCCTTCACGCCAGAAGAGAAAAAGCTGCACAACCTCGACCGAGTTGCGCGAAATGCAATCCTTACTATGCTCAGCGATTCACGTCTTGGGAGGGTGCAAGACTGCAAAATGGCAAAGGAACTTTGGGATGCCCTGACTGTACTGAGCCAAGGAACCCCGCAGATCAAGGAAAATAAGCTCGAACTAGAGCTACAAAAGTTCGATACATTTGCCATGGAGCCCAATGAGACCATTGATGAGCTAAGCGTCAGATTCACTAATCAGATCAATGTGATCAACGGGCTGGGGAGGACGTTCACCAACAAAGAGATGAACACGAAGATCCTGAGAGCGCTACCTCGACTGAAGTGACTTCCTTTGTCTACTAATTTACGACGCTTAGATCTTAATGACTTCCTTTGTCTACTAATTTACGAGCGCTTCCTAACTCCTGATGTTATCTTTTCAGAATTAAAAACGGAGGAATTTGAGCACATCTTACCCCAATGATGTACAAGCGCTCCAGCTGACACACATATTGATCATGCTTTCAAAGCAACAGTCAGCAAAACTGGAGCCAAACCCATTTCTTCCAGCAAGGCAGTAGCCACAACGGATTCTAAGTCTCTTAAGATATCTTCTACTGACCAGCTTGCACTCATGGCTCTCAAATACCAGAAAGAAAAAGAGAGAGTCAGGAAGCTGAAGAAATATCACAGAGATTCTCCCTCAGGTAAGAAAGATTATCGAAAAAGGGAAGAATCTAAATCAACCACTGATTGCAGGAACACAGAACCTGTGTCTAGTCCATCCAACGACTCGGCTGGAAAAAGCAGCAGATCATCTATCTGTTACAATTGCAAGAAGGAGGGACACTATCCGTACGACTGTCCCGAACTCTCAACTGCTCAAAGAGTAGAACGACAGGCCAGACGAGAGAAATTTGCTCGAAGGAGGCAGGTCTATATCACCGGAGAGATATCTGATGACTCAATCGAGGAAGATACATTCATGTATTCTTCTGAAGACGAAGCCGCATTTGTCGCCATTGAGGTCGGAGAGACAGATCCTGAATCAACTGCAGAATACTGTCTGATGGCTGGAGAAGAGGCTGAGGTAAATTCTAAACTTAATATAACCTCTTCTTTACACAGCACACACGACACGTGCTCGGTCACAGATGAACCTCTAGACGTAGTACAAGCCTATGATGATCTACTAGAGGAGTAGATTAAGCTGAGCAGAGAGTTTCAACAGAACCATTCAGGAACTGGAACAGGTAAAGGCTGAAAATCAGAGACTTTCTTCTGATTGTCAGGTCTCTACTGATTCGGAGATTTGAGTTGCGAGACTCAAGGAAGAGATTAAATCTCTTATGACTAAGTTTCAGCTTCAAGAAACTCATATATCAGTTCTGACCAAGGACAATTCTGAGAAAGATACTAAAGTAGCCCGACTCAGTCAGAAGCTCGTAGGAGTTGAAAAGGATTATGAATCACTTCGAAGAAGTGATGAGGTCTGGCGAGAACTGATGACTAAACAGTACCTAGCAGCAAATGAGAAGTTGGAAAGTATGCTTAGAGCTCAAAGGCCAACGGTCATGAAAGAAGGACTTGGCTATACTCACAAAGCTACCACTTCAACGTCAAAGTGCTCAGAAATGCTAGCTGATAGGTTCGTCAGAGGGAAGGTTCAGGCTACTGACTCAACACCTCAGGCGAAGAACAAACAGAAGATGATTGCACCTCAGCCGAGCAACATGAAGCAACTGACCAGAGGTTCTAGCCCCAGGACACCACGATTAAACTCAGGGGGAACCAAGAAGGTCAGATGGGCAGAGCAATACAGTGAACTGCTATGCGAACATCCAGCTCAGTATGGTTCGTACTACTATGAGCCTAGGGTCAGGAGGAGTACAAAGCCTCAGAAGAAGAAAGCTCCTGAACCTAAAACTGCCAGAAAGTCAGTATCTCCAAGTTATGTGGAGAAGAAAGCTGACAAGGTTCAGAAGAAGAAGTCTCAGACTTCTAAGGTTCCGAAACAAATCTGGGTTCCAAAATCACCCACTAACACTTAAGGACCCAACTGAACCAAAGGGTACCTAAAACTGTTTCTGTTTTGCAGGTGCATAAGGAGCCTTAGATTGTGGACATCGGCTGCTCGAGACACACGACTTATCAAAAAAGCATGCTGACCAACTACGTACAAGAACATGGTCCCAGAATTGAGTTTGATGACAACTCTAAAGGCTATACAAGGGGATAGGGAACACTGAATATTGGGACTGCTTCAGTTCCAAGAGTAATATATGTTGAAGGAATTCAACATAATCTCCTTTCTGTCAGTGAACTCTATGACAATCTAAATAGAGTTATCTTTGACGCTGGTTTCTGTGATGTTGTTGATAAATCTACAGGGAAAACAATGTTATCAGGCTCGCGGAGGAAAAATATCTATGTTGCAAACTGGAAAACCGCAGAACCTGAGGCTTGCTTACTCGCACATACAAAATTAAGTGATAAAGTAGGATGGCTGTGGCACAAGAGACTCAGCCACCTGAACTTCAAGACTATGAACAAGCTAGCCAAGAACTCTAAAGTCAGAGGACTGCCCAATGAAGTGTTTATCAAAGACAGAAACTGTGAAGCATGCTTGAGGGGAAAGCAGACAAAGAAAAACAATCCACCTATTTCGTCACCTTCCACTAATGGAATCCTTCAACTACTACACATGGACTTATTCGGGCCAGTCTCTCCAGTGACTATAAGGGGCAAGAAGTATGCCCTCATCGTTATTGACGACTACTCGAGATATACATGGGTCATCTTCATAGCCAATAAATCTGATGTCAAGACTGAGTTGCCCAATCTACAGAAGAAACTCAGTATGGAAAAGGACATCAAGATACAGAGAATTCGCTCAGACAGAGGAACATAATTTCTCAACTCAGTAGTTAAAGAGTACTGCGATAAAGAGGGAATTCAGCACGATACATCAGCAGTTCGCACCCCTCAGCAGAACGAACTTGCTGAACGTAAGAACATAACACTTAAAGAAGCATCAAGAATGCTCCTAGCAGACTCTGGACTACCCTCAAAGTTCTGGGCTGATGCTACTGACACGGACTGCTACACTCAGAATCGCTCACTGCTTACACATCAACACATGAAGACACCTTACGAACTATGGAAAGGGAGAATTCCTTCTATTTCTCATTTTCATATTTTTGGTTGTCGTTGCTTTATCTACAATAAAGGAAAAGATCAGTTGAAGGTCTTTGATAGCAAATTTGATCAAGGAGTATTCTTAGGATACTCTCGAGTCAGTAAAGCCTTCAGAGTCTTTAACTATCGAACTCTTTGCGTGGAGGAAAGCCCTCATGTTGTCTTTGATGAGTTTGTTACTGAGAACAAGAAATCTACAAAGATAAATACTGAAGATGTCAGTAGCAAGCTACAGGATCTCGCACTAAACGACAAAGCCGAAAAGATCCAGCATTGTTGGGATGATGAGTCAGAAGATGAGGAAATTCAGACCCATCACACAGGTACTGTAGCTGACCTGGTTGATTCTACTGAACATAATCAACAACAGGTAACAATGGTCGATGAGGAAGCCCCAGTGGTAACTGAGACCTCTACTGAGAATATAAACTCAGGGGGAACGACTGATGTTCCTAAGCGAAATGCCCCTGAACCTGGAAACTCAGTAGATCCTAACCTTCTTACTGAACTGCTACAGTCACAGAACAGCACGACTAAAATGCCTAACACACCTGTTGACTGTGCAGAAGTAGTATCAGAAGAAGAAGCCAAACTCAGACGTTCATGGCTCGACGCTCATTCTTCTGATCTTATCATAGGAGATGCATCAGCAACAATTAGGACGAGATCTAGATTAAGTCAAGGAGAAAGCTCACTCTATTCTTGTTTCTTGTCTACAGAAGAACCTCAGACAATAGAGGACGCACTCAACGATGCTGATTGGATTATTGCCATGCAAGATGAGCTCAACCAGTTCGTTCGAAACGAAGTTTGGGAGCTTGTTGACAGACCTAGACATCAACACGTAATCGATACTAAGTGGGTCTTCAAGAACAAGCGCGATGAAAACAACGTCATTGTCAGAAACAAAGCTCGACTTGTTGCCAAGGGATACTTCCAAGCAGAGGGAATAGACTTTGATGAAACGTTCGCTCCACTCGTCAGATTGGAAGCTATCCGTCTGTTCCTAGCCTATGCAACGCATCAAAAATTTAAAGTATGTCAAATGGATGTGAAGTCAGCTTTTCTAAACTGCGTACTGAAGGAAGAAGTCTATGTGGAACAACTGCCTGGCTTTTAGCAGGGACATCAGGTGTATAGACTTCGGAAAGCGCTGTATGGGTTAAAACAAGCACCCAGGGCTTGGTACGGTACCCTATCAGACTTTTTGCTTCAGAAAGGTTTTCAGAAAGGAACAGTATATCGCACCTTGTTCAACATAAAGTCAGGAGATGACATCCTACTAGTGCAAATCTACGTGGACGACATCATTTTTGGCTGCAGAAACGTGACTATATGCCAACAATTCGAGAAAAGGATGAAGGAGATGTTCGATATGTCTATGATGGGAGAGATGAACTTCTTCCTTGGATTTCAAGTAAAGCAATCATATGAAGGAATTTTCATCAATCAAGCCAAATACACTCGAGATCTCCTGAAGAGATTCGGCTGCGACTCGAGCAAACCAGTCAGGATCCCCATGAATACAAATTTCAAAATCGATCTAGACAAAGAGGGAGCTTCTGTTAACTCTACCGATTATAGAGCTATTATTGGCTCTTTATTATATTTAACAGCAAGCAGACCTGATATAACTTATGTTGTAGGTGTATGTGCAAGATTTCAAGCGAATCCCAAGGGAAGTCATATGGACTCAGCAAAGAAGATTCTGCGATATCTGAAAGGAACACCTGACGCTGGGTTATGGTATCCTGCTGATGATAATCTTATACTGACAGGTTATTCTGATGCTGATTATGCAGGATGCAGGATAGATCGAAAGTCAACTTCTGGAACATGTCTGTTCCTAGGCAGCAAGTTGATATCTTGGTTCTCAAAGAAACAACACTTAGTAGCAACGTCCACTACTAAAGCCGAGTACATGGCTGCTAAAAGTTGTTGTGCCCAGATCCTTTGGCTTCGACAACAACTGCAAGATTATGGTATATCTCATGATGAAGTGCCCATCTACTGTGTCTCCACCAGTGCAATTGCTATAACTCAGAACCCAGTTCTTCATACGAGATGCAAGCACATGGATATTCAACAGCACTTCATCAGAGATCATGTCGAGATGAAGGACATCAGAATGGAGAAAATCCATACTGATAAGCAAAGGGCAGACATACTGACCAAACCACTAGTTGAGAATAGATTCAGAGAGTTATCAGTTGAACTAGGTCTACTGGATCCTACTGAGTCAAGTCAGTAGAAGGAATCAGTATGATAGGACAGAAGACTAGTACTTTGATTCAGTCGTGTGAATCAGACAATACACAGTAAGGGGGAACGTGGTCATCAGCACATCAAATATCCTCCTGAGTCTTAACGGTAACCAGCTGATCGTAAAAGTTCAGCTAAAGAGGTTTGCATAGTTTTATATACTTAACTTTATCAGAAGCATACTCACATTTATTATATCAGTCGTTTGCACTCAATAGTTAATGAGAATTTATTTCCCGCCATTAATCTTTTAAGGTTTAAGTCAGTAGGAAATTGTTCTCATTTAAAAGGCTTAGACTATAATGCTGCCTGCAACGCATTTAATGCATGTCTTCTCAACTTACCTTAACTACGCATATCTTACGTAGGTCTAGGTTAGAGGCGGCCTTAGTAATCATTCTGTTTATAACATCAAATCACATTCGTCATTAAAAAGCGAGATTAAATCCCAGTCGTTCAATCAAAACCAACTGATATGCATATCTTATAAAATCTCTCATTTCTCCCTCTAACCACACTTTTCGCTATTTTCGCACTTAGAGCTCTAAAAAATATTCAGTTTCTCTAACAAAGCATTCTCAAACTGAATTTCTCTCATACAAAAAGCTCTTTGTCTACGGTAATTTCTTACATTACTGCATTAACTCGAATCTTATTTACTCTACTTTCAAATCCTAACAAGCTTCTTGCAGATAAAGATGGCTGTCATGACCCCACCCAACGTCGACGAGATCATCAAGTCCAAAATCCAGTTCGAGCCGTCTTGAGCCCATCTTCTCGGCTCTAGAAGTATCCGGCCTTGAGCTTCTTGTAACGAAGCATCCCAGAGCTTATCTCCCCCGACAGGTCACCGAAGTATATTACAACTAAAGATACGGACGGGGAAGTATCCCAGTTCGCTTACATGAGGGAGGTGACCCCTTGGAGTTGGGAATCCGATCACCACGATATTGATATCCGGGCCGTTCTACAGGCATCTTTTGATCTTCCGACCCACGGAATCTCCCCCGTTGGATATAAGGAGAAGGAGCTCAACTCCTATGTCCAAAGGTTCTGCGGCAGAGATGACATCGTCTTCAAATCTGCACTGCCGAAGAACCAACTGCTACGTGAGTATTGCGGTCTCACCTACATCGTCACGCACATACTGACGAGTGCCGCCGGTTCATTTGATTAGCTGTCCAAACCTCGTCTCCAGCTGATGATGATCATAGAAGATGGAGTCCAGGTAAACTGGACAGAATTCTACGTGACTGAGCTTAAGGCTCAGGCACAAAAGTTTGTAGCCACACCCACTGGCCAGAGGAAACTGACAAGTATGGGCAAGCTACTGTACGGGACGAAGATGTCCGTACTGATCCACGACTCAGTATCGATTCACGCGGCGTTCGCTGATTTCAGATACTTCGACAACAAGCTCATTAAATTCAAAACTAGAGCCGCTGCTGAGAAGTAAGTCGGGCGAGGGCCAGCCGCACTGAAGAGAGATACTACTGACCTGCCTCCTCGTGCCGACCCACCTAAGAAGAAGAGGTTTATTAAGGATGGAACGTCAGAAGTTCCAGCAAAGCCTATTTCTCCCCAACCTACTCAGGAGGAGAATATACTGGACGCTGACACCGGCATTGAAGGTGCCACGTTGAAAGACAAAGTCCAGCGTATCAGCTCCGAGGAGACTCAGTCGGATGAAGCTGAACCGACTGAGGAGACAACTCCTAAGTGGACGACCATGCAGTTGACTCGTCTCCGAGCCACAAGAGAAGTGACTGCACAGATCCCAAAAATCGCAGATCACAAGGATCTGGTCGATATTGCGATCAGGGCGAGGACACAGATGCTACTGAGGTTCCTCAGTTGGGACATCCTCGAAGAGCTGATATTGAATCAGTCATCATTGTCCCTGCTGACAGAGGATCAGAGCCTTCAGTCAGCCATAGGGTTTGGAGAACCCGCTGACCTTACTTCGTTCGAGGATCTAAGAGCAGTAATGCTTTATCTACTCAGTCTGAGATCCTCAGAACAACACGTCAGCAGCCCATCACAACCATCCCATCACGACGACGACAACGACAACAATAACAATGATGTGGATCAGGCACCACCCAAGGAAGCAGACCTGGGAGGATCTGCTGAGGGTAACACTCCCAGCGAGAAGGGCAAATCACCACCTCCACCGTCAACATCTGGTGATGCCCCAGTTGCCTCGAAACTCAGTCGAGAGCAACAACTCGCCACATCTGAGCAAAGGCTCAGAACCAGCAGCTATCAGATCAAACCAATCGGTTCCGTGTCCTCAAAGTCTGTCAACAGAGCCATCAGGAAGCAGGGGGACAAAAACCGTCTCCTTGCAAAGGACATACACCTGAAATGGGCTCAGTATACAAAATCTCAGACTGAGAAAGTTGACAAACTTGCCAACGAGGTAAAGAAGGTCTGCGAAGCTCCTACCTCTTCTCTCAATATTCAGGATATAGTCGAGGCCGCCCTCGCAGTTCAAGAAGCGGACTTAGCCGCTCAGAGTCAGAAGCTCGTACAAACTCAGCAGAAAATCTTCTTTGAGCAGCTGACTTAGAGCCTCGTTGTAATCCAAAAGATAATGGATGAGCGCAATCGAGTAGCCTCCTCCAGCCTTCAGAAAGCCTTACAACAATAGGTGGAGGCCCTCAAGCTCATTCAGAAGGAGATGACTGCATCTCTAGACGCATCACTGCTGTCTCAGCGCCAATAGACAGCTGCTCAGATCAAGCAGATACGTGTTGACCAGGAGACTGACTGGGAGCACTACTGTGATGCTGTCAGAGACTTCAAGACCACCGCTACTTCAATTAAAAACATACTCTTCAATCTTGAGAAGGAAGTAGTAGCCATCCGCACTCGTCTTTCCCTGACTGATGATGCCAAAAGGGGGGAAGGAAGAAGTAAGAGGGAGGCGGAAAGGGCTCAGGTGGGCGAAGGCGCAGAAGTTAAGGCAAGGATAATTGCCAAAGGGGAAGGTTCAGCTGCTCCAGCTGGAACCAGCTCAGCACCCCCTCCCGAAATTGTCCAAATCTCAACTGTCCAATCTACTGAAGTGCATGAGCCGACTGCAGGATTTGGAGAAGGATCCTCGGCTCAGCACATAGAGGAGGTCGCACGTTTTGTCGACCAAGAGGATGAGCCACTCCTACCGCAAAGGCCGGGGAAGGAGAAGACTACTGATAATACTCCACCACCTTCCCCAATGCCCAAATTCAAATCAAAAGTGGAGCAGGAGGGATATGATCAGCAAGTCGCGAAGAAGCTTCAGGATGAGCTCAACTATGAGCAACGTCTCGAAGAAGAAGCTCAGAAGGCTAAGAAGCCTAGGAAGCTAATAGGAAAAATCTCTAAGGGCGCAGCCAAAAAGCACCTGGATGAACAGAGAAAGAAAAAGGCTCAGGACGAGCAAGCTAAAGCTTCTGATACTGATCTTCAGCCCTTGGCTCAGAAAACTAAAGAACTGTCCGAACTTACTCCAAAGCAAGAGGCAGAAGATAGAGCCACCTGGGAGGCAACGCTGCAATGAATGAATCTCCGGAGAGGAGACACTAGAGCAGCTGGCCTTAGAGAAAAGAAAAGACTGGAAGACTTAGCCAAGATCATCGAAGCTACTGATAAGATGGCCAGTGAACCAACTATTGACTGGAAGAAGCAAATACCTAGGTCATCCAAATACTACAGGCGAGGCGCTTTGAGAGCTACATATCAGAAGAAGACTCCTCACCGCCATGTAGACAAATGGGTGCCTTGGAACCTAAATGAGGAATGGGAGGAACACAAGATCGAGTTCATCAAAGACTATTACGTGTGGCAATTCTATACGACTGAGATTCCGGTAGATCAACTGTTCGATGAATTCCTTCATCAATCTAATGCCGAGACTCAGAGCGCAAATCCAGCTGATCCTAGCTAAGGAGAAGTTGCCACTCGTTGCTCCTGCCTTCAGGAGAGTACCTCCTCCTAGGACCACTCGCGGTGTTTTGTGCACCAAGGAGATTGAAGATGAGATCGAAGCAGCAACATACCATCACAATCTCAGTTCTGAGATTGCTGAAGATCTCGAGGATATCCAAACACTCCATGCAAGAATCTACAAAATTACGGTTTGGATCCTCCTGCTGACAAGTCTGCGGATTTCAAGAGCAAGACTAAGAAGTTCAGACGTTAGCAGTAGACTTCATATATTTTGTACAGAAGATAGGAACCTTGTAACTCTTTCTCATATATATCAGTTCCTTCCTCTAGCCAGATAATCACTCATTGTCTTACGACTTTTGTTTGTGTTATCTTTATCACAACTGATCACTGAAGTGATCTGACACACACTCACACATAACCATTTCTCTGATGTGCCTATCTGTCAGCTGCTGACTCCCTGAAGTTATTTGCTCAGTTTTAACTAATGTCTATATTATGTCAGTAGTTTAAGACTTAGTTTCGCATTATTTATAGAGGTTTTGGCATCATCAATTAGGGGGAAATTATTGGGTTATGAGTCAGTAGAAGATACTCAACATGTTATTGGGTAAAAGATTATTGGGGGAAATCATAGTTTTCACACTATGGAACTGAAGATCCCAAAACCCAACTGATTTCAGTAGTATAGTGTCGATAGAACTAGATGATGTAATAGGCTAGACTTGTGTTTTTTGTTGTCTTTCTGTCTAAGTCCTGTACGGTGTAAATTGTTGGATTGATCTTCAATAGGAAGTTTACTTTCCAGAACCCCACGCCATCAGTGTAAGAGCTTGTGTTCTTAAGTCATCAGCTGATCTTCGCCTCAGTAGAAGACACCTTATCAGCTGACAGACATCAGTAGAAGAACCTTATACAAAGCTCAGTACCTTCACAGTCATCAACTGACTACACTCAGTAGAATAACTCTTATCAGCAGACTCAGACAAAGAAGACATAGACTGCATCAAGTCTACTATATCCGACATGAAACGACCCTACTTTTAACATCACTCTAAAGTCAGTAGAAGATCATACGAGGATAAGTAAGAGTCAATTCCGAGAATGACCGATGTCTGACATATCTCACCTACCACAAACCTCGACCAATGAGAAGTCGTTAACGCAATATCTGTTCTGACCAACTAAAGCTGCTCTCATGAACAATATCAACAACTCTGGTACAACATTCGAATATATGGCCGTTTTTCTTGGACGCTTGTGACACGTGGCATCGTCGTCTCCAACGGACATATGCCCGGGTCACAACTATAAATAGAGAAGAAAATCCGAGCTCCACGCACGGGATATCAAGGGACAAATGCTCAAGCTTTCAAAACAACTCTAGCGCATTCAAGATAAATCCAGCGAAGAACTTGCCCAATAGAATATCATTAGTTCTTCTCTCTAGAGTTCTTTAGATCCCTCTTCTCTAGCTAAGCTCAAAAGTTCATATCCATAGCTTAGATTCTCGAAGGAGTTCACCTTTAGTGATTGTTCTTATTGTAAGAACTCCTTCCTAATTGGAGAAAATCCCCTCCCCTTCAAACTCAGGTTTGATTTGTAAAAGTCGCTAAGGACTATAACTTAGAAGGGTCTGTCTAGTGCACAGATACCTTGCTGAGGCTTGCTCAGATTAATCAACAAGAACTCCTGTTCAGCAGGACCGTGGACGTAGGATCTTGCGTATCCGAATCACGTTAAAAATTGCTTGTGTTGTTTACTGTTTAATTGCATAAAACGTATTTTGATAAAACGCACTAGCCAAAATAATTTAACTTGTGAAAATCACGTTTTCAACTAGGACGAACCTCCGGGCCCCACACTCTTATCCGCACTAAGTGTCGACTGAGAATCAAGTACCGACAAAAGTTAGTAGGAGAGACTTAGTAGTTGGCTCACTCTGACCCGCGATCGAAGGTTACTATTTGACAATGTTCATCAGTCGCATCCAACAGCTCAGCTGTCCTTCACGTTTGAGAAAAGAAACATTACTCAGGTGTATTCACCCCCCGCACCCTTACACCTGACTCTCGTCTCCGGATCAACAGTTGACAACAAGGGCAAGGAGATATCTGAAACCATCAGGGTTGTTAGAAAGATTTGGGTCCTAAAGTCCACTAACCTCTAAGAACCCAACCTAAACCCAAAGGGTACCTGGATTTATTTCTATTTTACAGGTGCTAAAGGACCCTTGGATCGTGGACAATGGATGCTCAAGACACATGACGCATCAAAAGAATCTACTGATCAACTATGTTCAACAAGAATGAACCATAATTGAGTTTGGTGACAACTAAAAAGGACATACACGGGGATACGGAACACTGAAGATAGGGACTGCAATAGTTCCCAGAGTATCATATGTTGAAGGACTTCAACATAATCTCCTTTCAGTCAGTTAATTCAGTGATAACTCCAATAAAGTGACTTTCGATGAAGGTTTTTGTGATGTTCTTGACAAATTTATTGGAAAAACTGTGTTATAAGGCTCGCGGAGAAGAAATATCTAGTATGCTGATTGGAATACCGTTTAACCTGAAGCCTTCTTGCTAGCACACACAAAGTCAGATGACAAAACAACGTGGTTGTGGCACAGAAGATTAAGTCATCTGAACTTCAAAACAAGGAACTAGCTAGCAAGAGATGCTAAAGTCCGAGGACTGCCCAATGAAATATTCAAGAGACATAAAAATCGTGAAGCATGCATGAAGGGAAAGAAAACCACGACCAGCGGGAAGAAATATGCTCTTGTAGTCATTGATGACTATACTTGGGTGATTTTCTTCGCCAACAAGTCTGACGTCAAATCTGAATTGCCGAAACTGCCAAAACGGCTGAGCGTCGAAAAGGATATCAAGATTCAAAGAATACGCTCTGATCAAGGAATAAAGTTCATAAACTCAATGGTAAAAGACTACTGCGAAGTTGAAGGAATCCAGCACGGAACCTCAGCGGCACGCACGCCCCAGTAGAACGGTCTTGATGAAAGAAAGAACAGAACACTCAAAGAAGCAGCAAGGACGTTACTCGTAGACTCAGGTTTACCATTGAAGTTTCGGGCAGAAGCCATTGACATAACCTGCTACACTCAGAATCGGTCTTTACTGACTCAGATGTACATGAAGACACCATATGAATTATGGAAAAGGAGAACGCCTTCTATTTCGCACTTTCATATCTTTGGTTGCTCGTGCTTTATCTACAATAATGGAAAGGATCAGTTAAAGGTCTTCGATAGCAAGTCAGACCAAGGAGTGTTGTTAGGATACTCCAGGATCAACAAAGCTTTCAGGGCCTTTAACTACCGGACACTTTACGTGGAGGAAAGCTGCCATGTTGTATTTAACGAATTTAATTTTGAGAACACGAAGCAAAACTCTCAGCAAGATGCTGAAGAGATCAAAAGAAAGCTACAAGATCTAAGCTTAAATGATAACATAGAAAATATCCAACATTGTTGGGATGATGATTCAGATGATGAAATTCAGAACCAACCAACAAGCAATGTAGCTGAACTGATTGATTCTACTGAACATAATCAATCTTAGGTAAATCAGGTCGATGAAGAAACCCCAGTGGTGACTGAGACCGCTACTAAGAATAACAACTCAGGGGGAACTACTAACGTTTCTGAGCTGAATGCCCCTAAACCTGGTGACTCAGTAGATCTTGATCTTGTTACTGAATTACTTCAATCACAAAATAGTAGTGCTAAAATTCCTCATAATCCTACTATTTGTGCAGAATCAACGTCTGAAGTACAAGACAATATCGTTCATGGTTAGATGCTCATACTTCAGATCTCATTATTGGAGATCCATCAGCAAGTGTTAAGATAAGATCCAGATTTTGTCATGGAGAAAGTGCTCTGTACTCCTCCTTCTTGTCTATTGAAGAACCTCAGTCGATTGAGAACGTGTTGAATGATACTGATTGGATCACTGTCATGCAAGAAGAGCTCAACCTGTTCACCAGAAACGACGTATGAGAGCTTGTAGACAGACCCAAGCACCAACATGTTATAGGAACCAAGTGGGTCTTCAAAAACAAGCGAGATGAAAACAACGTCATTGTTAGGAACAAAGCTCGACTAGTTGCCAAAGGATATATTCAAGCTGAAGAATAGACTTTGATGAAACGTTCGCTCCAGATGCAAGATTGGAAGATATTCGCCTATTCCTAGCATTTGCAACTCATCAACAGTTCACTATCTATCAAATGGATGTTAAGTCAGCTTTCCTGAACGACATACTGAAGGAAGAAGTCTATGTAGAACAACCGTCTGGCTTTCAGCAGGGACATCAAGTATACAGACATAAGAAAGCGTTGTATGGGTTAAAACAAACACCCAAGGCTTGGTATGATACCCTTTCAAACTTTCTGCTTCAGAAAAGTTTTCAGAAAGGTACTGTAGATCGCACCCTATTCAGTATCAAGTCAGACGATGACATTCTACTGGTGCAGAACTATGTGAACGACGTCATCTTTGGATCTAAGAACCTGACCATGGGTAAGAAATCCGAACAGATGATGAAATAAAAATTTAAGATGTCAATGATGGGAGAAATGAATTATTTCCTTGGTCTTCAAGTGAAGCAATCCAAAAAGGGAATATTCATATACCAAGCAAAATATACTAGAGATCTCATCAATAAATTTGGTTGCGAATCTATCAAATCAATGAAGATACCCATGAACACACATCTCAAGATTGATCTTGATAAAGAGGGAGTATCTGTTAACTCAACTGATTATCGTGCTATTATTGGTTCATTACTATACCTAATTGCCAGCAGACCTGATATAACTTAAGTTGTAGGTGTATGCACGAGATGTCAGGCGAATCCCAAGTGAAGTCATGTAGACTCAACGAAGAAGATTTTCTGATACCTGAAAGGAACACCAGAAAGCTGAATATATGGCTACCGAAAGTTGTTGCGCCCATATCCTATGGCTTCGACAACAGGTGAGAATTATGACATTTATCAAGATGAAGTGTCGATATACTGCGATAATACCAGTGCGATTGCAATTACTCAGAACCTAGTTCTAGATACAAGATGCAAGCACGTGGACATACAACATCACTTCATCTGAGATCATGTCGAGAAGAAAGATATCAGAATGGAGAAAATCAATACTGACAGGCAAAGGGCCGACATACTGACCAAACCTCTAGCTGGACCTGATTCAATGAACTCTTAGTAGAACTAGGACTATTGGATCCCACTGACTCAGTTCAGTAAGAATACCCCGAAAGTACTGAGTAAGGGGGAACTAACTCTCATTACTGCTGAACTACGCAGTGTCTACACAGTGGTATCAGATGACTACTATGTCCAGCTGACAGATATAAGTATTTATTCATCACATCTTGTTCATGTCATCGCATTTATTTCCTGCCATTATTATGAATGATAATTGAGGGTTAGAACGATACCTTCATCCTTCGTATATTGTTGCAGATCTGATTGTTGCTCATGTGTCAAATCTTTTGATCTGTGTCCCGTTCTTTTTCTCCCTCTGGGTGGTCAGAGAACTGGAGAAAATAAAAAAAAATATTGTCTCTCTTACAACTCACGCACGGCGTGAATATTATGTGAATGAATGTATTCTGTTTCTGAAAAGAATACTAATATATATAGGCTTCAAAAGCCTATATAATATTAATATATTTGTAGCCCATTAATTTAATTATATTCCAATGGGCTTCCACATAATTAGCCTATAATATAATTAATTAATCCACTGGGCTACTAATATTTATCAATTAATTGACCCAACCAATTAATTCCAGATAAATAACATTATTAAATAATGTAAGAATACATTAATCCAATAATAATAATTTCTGAGAGACAATAAATAACTAGGCAACTAATTGGGCCAGATCAGGGATCTAATACAAGAAATAAAGATAGGCCTCAAATTAATTAATTATCTAGGCTCAACCCAGAGCAAAATTAATTAATAAACACAGATTCATTCCACTAGAAAATCCGTGCTGACTTACCCCTTTATCCCAAATTGAGCAAGGGCTTGTATTTTAGACTTAATCGATCTCCGTATTTAAGATAGAAATATCCGTTAATTAATTAAGCTCACGGACAGCTTAAATTAATTAACATCTTATGTTCCTGAGTAGTACCACTCGACCTTATTAACACACCTGAACTTAATCAACCGGCCGGGTTTAATGTGCTAATCCTTTCGAGTTTCTCAGGGGATATTATCAACCCATTTTACTAGGATACGGTTGCAAGGTACAGACAACCATCCTGAGCCACAAATAATTACTAAAACCCAAGATACGTAGATCCGATCGCGATGACGTTCACCATAGTAGGTCAAAGTGTAGATAGCCAAATGCACTCAGCTGAAGTCTTACCAAGCTTAAGACCAGCTAAGTCACCGAGATCTTGGTTTTCCACTGAGGTCAGTTAGGAGAACACATCTCACTGTGATCCATCAATACACCACCTTAAGTGTACTAGTAAAGACAAGTAGCTAAGACAAGTCACTTCTTATCTAAACTACAGTTTAAACCGACAACTTATCCTTAAGTTGTCTCAGTTGTGATAACTGTTTATATCTTGTCAGTTCAACCAATTTGTGTGGTCTTCTGTGATACCCGACACACCACACAAATCTAACGTTTATACAAGATAAAGGATAACATGTGCAAATATATATATATATATATATATATATATATATATATATATTTTATCAGATAGGAGAATAAAATAATGTTAGAGACAAAACACATTGTATACAAGCATAAAACCTGCTTCCAGTATACAAAATCCCAACATATTATTCAAATGATGTCATTAAGAAAAATCATTTTCATTAAAAGCACGACATTCCATTTATTGACTGCGGCGCATTAAATGCATGTCATCTCACCTTACCTCTTAGATGATACATATGTGGTCGATATTATAGGCGACAATGTAATCATAACCTCTTATAACATTAAATCTTAACCGTCCACCTCTTTAATTTAGTTTAATCTCAACCTCGTGATGAATAAATTGTTCATATTCGTATGATATTTATATATATATATGATCTGAAACGACAGCTTTCGCTATTTTCGAGTTCTTAGTGCCTTGGAACTTACTTGCTTAATAAATCCACTACTTTCAAGCACTATTTCTTCGCTAAATCTCATAAACTCTATCTGCTAGTAACTGACTGACTCTATTTTCAAGTGCTAACGCTTGTTTTGCAGACTGAGTTTACTTCATCAATGGCGAGTTCCCCAAATAACGAGGTCTTGATCCCGACTGATATGAAGGAGATCATTTGCAATAGAAGAGTATGGTTTGAGCCAGTACTCGCGTTCCGTTCTTGCGGAGTGGACTGCATAGAGCCTATCTTTGATGCTCTTCAGTCTAGGGTTCCTCTCCACTACTTTTCCAGACAGGTCACGGAGTTCTTCCTGAATCTTCACCAGAACGAAGACCTCCAAGATATTTCTTGCATCTCCTACCATCAAGAAACGAGTAACAATGTATGGGAAACGAAAACTACTGATCTTGGTGCAACTGAGTGTCTTCATCTCAGCTTTGATCTTCCCAATGAAGGGATATCTCCTATTGGATATAAGGAGACCTCGATCAACAAGTATCTTTGCCGGTTCAGTAGCAGAAGGACATTGTGTTCAAACCAGCATTCCCCAAGAACAGGTTACTCCTTAAATACCGAGGAGTGGCCTACATCGTCAACCATCTACTGACCAGCTCTGCGAGATCTTTCATCAACTTTACGGGGTCATAATTCAGATCATGATGGCCATAGTAGATGGCGTCCAAGTCAACTGGACTGAGTTCTTCTTAACAGAGTCCAAGGCTCAGGTCCAGAAATTTGTATTTGGAGATGACAAGATATCCATGCAACTGATTCCAAAAGGCAAGCTTCTCTATGGTAGCAAAGTATCGATTCTGATAGAAGATTACTGCCAAGGAAGAGTCGCCTTCGCTGACGCATATTTATACGATAAGAAAAATATCAAATTATTAAATGCGGCAACAACTGAGAAATCTATCAGGCGCGGAATTCATGACAACCGTCCAACTTAGTCCACTCAGGACCCCCGCCTGACTCAGCAGAAGAAGAGGAAACTACTGAAGAATCCTGAACAATCAGTAGTTATCCTTAAGACCGTATCTATTCAAGACTCAAAGTCTGGTAAAGAGGACGTGACTCTGATATATAAAGTGAAAAGGATACACTCAGAGGAGACTCTGTTAGACTTACCAACTGAATTACCTCAGATTGAAGTCTCCACTTCTATTCCGACTTCAGTGCTGACAGCTCATAATAGAGCTACTGAAGAGATTGCGGAACAGATTCCGAAAATCCTAGATAATTCAGATCTAGTGTGTATAGCTGTCACGACCAGAGTCCAGATGTGTATCAGATTCCATCAGTGGGATATCCTAGATGAGACCATCAGAGGACTATCCCTGTAGTGATACAAGAGGAGCAAAAGTTAAAGGAGGAGATAGACTACGGAGAGCCTGCAGATATAGCGTCGATGGACGATCTCCGCTCAGCGATGCTCATGCTCCTGGGTCTGAAGGGGCCTACTGAAGAGCCTACTAAGCCCCAGATTCAAGTTGACTCTGATCACGAAGAGTCAACTAAGGATGTAGACCAAGGATGATCTACTGAGGGACAATCACCTAGAGATGATGACTCACCACCTCCACCGCCTTCATCAGGTGCCATCTTCTCCACGCCATCTACGTCTCAACCCAAGCTTAAGCAATCAAGATGTCAAGCTACTAAGATCAAGGACATAAATGTAGCGTCAATTAACAAGTGCCTTAAGCGACAGGGTCATAAGAATCGTCTACTTGCTCAAGACGTGAACTCTAAATAGAGCCAATATATTGAGGCTCAGACCCAGAAGCTAGGTGACTAGACTGCTGAAGTGTAGAGGATCAGTACGCCGACCACTCTTGATACTGACAAGAATCTGAATACTTAGTTTCATTATATCCTGCAGACTCAGACCAAAGTATTCACTGACAAAATGGCTACTGCATTGGATCAAGTCCTCAAGGCCGTCGAAGAGCTCAACAAGCTGAACACTAAGAGTGTATCAAAAGCACTTGTGGAACAAGCTAAAGCCGGCCTAGCTTTCAAGAAAGATGCTACTGAACTGGTCGAAGCATACCTCACAAGGACCGAAGCTGCAAAATCTGAAGTACTCAAGTAGCCCAGTCTGAACATGACAAACATTGGGACGAGTACACTAATATCCTTACGGATGTTGAGGCCAGGCTCCACACTATCAACCTCTCCGTACCTAGCCTTATTGAGAAGGTCATAGCCTTGGCAACTCAAGTGGATGATGTCAAAAAGGGGGAAGGAGGTAGAAGGGAACATCTACTGACCCTCATCAAGGCTGAGGAGAGTGTTGAGAAGAACAAAGAGAGAGAAAAGAAAGGGGAAGGCTCAGGGGAGCTTACTGATGCTGTAGTAACTAAAGTAGCTAAGTACTTAGAAGAGCTACCAGAGGATGAGCCAATCCGATCAACTGCTAAAGGCAAAGCACCAGCTTCCCCTATTCCTCCAAAAGAGCCAATCCAATCAGCTGCTAAAGCCAAAGCACCAGCTTCCCCTAGTCCTCCAAAAGCTAAGAAGCTTAAGTTCAGAACGTTAGATGAGCAAATTGCTTATGATGAAAAGCTTGCAAGAGAACTACAAGAACATGACGAAGGCAGAGCCAAAGCCATAGTCAGAAACTAGAGATTGTGCAATCTATTATACTGATATTACCAATCTATTGGTGGGAATAATTTTAGACATAGAAAGGGAAAAACCTGGAACTGGAAATTCACGAGCAACCACTTGACTTGTATTCGTCAAATATATAATCTTCACTCTTCGAATCTAGTGGGGGAAGGAAGGGGTGGAAGGAACGGAAAGAAGGAACAAACGCAAAGAGAGAGAATCATGAAATGAGAGTGATAAAAAACCTAGACTGTAGATGTTGATATAAAATAAAAAAATTTATGGTTTTACAAAATTACCCTTCAAATTATATGTGTAGTGAGAATGTTGGCCGAATGTTGCTCTTCACAACGAATTCTTTAGATCAGGGGGAAAAGTACAACTTTTTATAGTTCAGGGGGTAAAGTGAAAAAAGTCAGTAGTCGAGGGGGTTTAGTGTGATTAACCCTTTGTGGAATGTGATTTTGAGAAAAATAGATTAGTTGCACATTGTTTGGAAAATAAAAAATTGAAATCTTCATTCTGAATATTTTAAATTTTTTTAATCTTATTTAGAATAAATATTCCATTACTTTTTAAAAGTATTTAAAAAAAATCGGTATCAACTGTGATGCAAATTATCCCGTTACAATTTATAAAAACGTGCATATATATATGTTGGCTCTTATAAGGCTAATTAAGTCAGAAGCAACCGTGGGACGTATAGACATCTGTGAACAAATTGAATAGTGCTGGAGGGAGGTTGAAAGAATGTTCAATGAAATCACTAAGCATAATTTTGTGAATAGTGAAATCTACACTTCTACTGGATAATTCAAGGTGGGCTTCAGGGAATTATGGACTAGAAATTAATGAGAGCCGTAATTTAGAAACACACCTGAACTTCAAGATGGATTAAACGGGTAATCTAAAATATTCTATTGTGATTTATTTGGATTGATTTTGTGCAGTAGCATCTGAGCAAAATTTCTTTTGTCTCCATCCTAAAAATTTGAGACTAGAGCCAGAGAAGAGATTTAAAGATGTAAAAGAAAAAAAAAATACAAAATATCTATCATTTTTTCTTAATTAAATTTTTTTTTTACTTTCCTTGATTTTATAATAATCAAACCGTTACTTGCATAATTGTATCAAACGCAAGAATTAAATGTTCAAAATGAAATTACTTTGCCTCAATGCAACTAAGCAGGCCCCCAAGTACTGACTTAGACACAATAGAAACCTTTTCCGGTTTCCATGGGGAGGGTTCAAATAAAAACTCCCCTTAGAGTAAGAAATAAGAACAATTTTAAGCATTTAGATCTTGAAAATAGATGGTCAAAATTAAATTTAGTGTTCAAATTGACGAAATGCACTATTTAGTATAAAATTTCTGCACAAAGGTCAAAAAAGTAATTTTAATTATATTATATCCCTAGAAACCCTAAAAAACATTCATATAACATTTCTTCTTTTCAAAACCGCCGTCCCCATTCTTCTATTCAAAACTGTTGGAATCCATTCTTGTTATATGTTTTGGTGTTCTTTGACAACTTATTTTTCTTTTTCTTCTCCGATCCTAAATTGAAGAACCGCTTGACTTTCCACACCAATGGCGACGTCACAATCGCCTTCTCCACCGACAATTTCGACGGGAGATCAAACACCGCCGCGAAATCGAATTGCTTCTCCTTCAATAGTTATCTATTCTCGTTTTCAACATGTACTTCACGTTTTCAGGACTCGCCGTAATTACTTTTCTTGCTTTTGCTTTCTCTTTTTGGATTTCTTCAATTTACTTTTCTTGTTTTTGCTTTCTCTTTTTGGATTTCTTCAATTTCTGTTTCTATTGCTTAAAAGAGATGATTATATGGCAAATACGAATTAGAAAAGGGCTATGTGGTTAATTGAAGAGTATGCACCATTAATTCAATTTTTATGCACATTTAGCAATTTTATCTGAACTATTATACGATTTTCCTCAATTTTAGGAAAAAAAGCACAATTACAATCGAGAATATGCACAATTAATGAGAATAAACAAGCACAATTACTTGGGAAAATATGCACAAGTAAATGTTAAAATGCACAATTACTTTGGAAAATTTGCACAAGTAACGGAAAAAAAAATATACACAATTATTGGAAAGAATATGCACAATTAATGAGAAATGAAGAAAATATGAAACTATTAATAAAAACCTAGAACGAGACTCAGTGAAACTATGTACAATTAACCATAGTTCTTGTAAAATCTTGAACGAGATTTTGTGATATTGAAACATGGAAGATAATTAACGAAAATGACGATTACAACAAAAGAAAATATGAAAAAAAAATTAATAGATTGTGCAAGATTACAAAAATAACCTTAGTGCGAACTTTTGGCCTTTATGGTGCATTTCGGAATTATAAGTGATGAGAAGATCTGGAGCGTTAAATTACTTGATCAAACGGTTATATATTATTCCTATTTCTCACTCTAAGGAGTGTTCTCATATCTCTCCTCGGTTTCCATTGTCTAAGCTTTATATATTATTCGAGAATTAGTTTTACAGTTTATCCAAACATGTACTCCCTCCGTCCCGCTATTTGTGGCTCACTTTCCCGAAAGGGGTGTCCCGTTATTTGTGGCCACTTTCCTAATTTGGTAAAAAGTTATTATCATATCTTCTACTTTATCATCTTCTCTCTCCTACTTTATTACATTCTCTCTCCTACTTTATCATCATTTCTCTCACACTCTCTCATTATCTTACTCATCTTCTCTCTCATACTTTATCATCTACTCTCTCTCTCTCATACTTTATCATCTACTCTCTTAATTCCCGTGCCGAAACCAATTGAGTCACAAATAGCGGGACGGAGGGAGTAATAATTAATTTCCTTGTGATCGCATTTGTTGACTAATCATTGAAAATAGTAACATAAAACGAACATAAATTAGTGAAATACGAACGCTTATGGTGTCCAACAAAAGACAATGCTTATGTTGGTGCTCCTTATTATAAGGAGCCAAAAGATAAACACATAAAAAGATTCACTAAAGACCGCCATGAGAGATATATACACCAAAAAAGGAAAGATCAGCTCGAAACAGATCTGGGGGGAACGTAAGGTGCACCCGACTCTTTACAAATATTCTGCACCATAAGAATTGTGAATCACAAGCAGTTCTGCCAACAAGAACCATAATAGAGCAATAAACTAAATGATCCATTTTTCGGTCATTAAGTACAATCTAAATATACTTTGATCTAGACCTCAAACTGATCATTAATCGGGGATGAGTATTCATAAAAGATGACAGCAGATTCATACAAGTTGAGCTTTACAAATACATTAAAGACTAAAACAACAAGGTTCTGTCATTCATGTATAAGGTTAAGAAAGCGAAACTTACTGAGAATGCATCTTAAATAGCTTACCAGCAAATCGGGTGGAAGTGCTTCAAAGACTGCGAGGGCATAGCACCCAGGAACAACTTTGCCTGAATAAGTTTCAAGAGAATCACGGCATTAGAGTAACCAGCATACATAACATACATAATACAAGTATACTTACAACTATGGAGTGTATCAACAAAATTCAAGTGATGAAATGCATAATCAGGATTTTATATGCCTGTCAGCAGCCAAAGTAAAAGGATCTACCACACTCATATAGTCATATCTTGGATTGAAGAAGAGCCAAACCCAGATGTATATTTAACTCATTTCTGGACAATGAAACACTTTCATCGAATACTCTATAAAAAATTATCAAATGCTTCAAATATCAACTTTGATAGAATTAAGAATGTCAATTGCAAGATCAAATAACTACAAAAACTGTATAGATTCCTGTTTGTAAGCGGATGGATTCACGTATGTGAACAGATAGTTGAAGTGTTGAACAATAGATTCCTAAACAATTTTCAGCATTAATCCAAATCTGAGATCAGGTGAAAATGTGAGAGAATAATAAGCACTGCCTAAGAAAAAAAGCCAGATGTTTTTTCTATTGCATTATCTCTGGTTTGGCATTGAAGTCAGCATTAGGAAATTGTAGCAAGGCTAGTGACATTACAACTTCCAAGCATGGTGAACAAAGAAATTGCAACATGTGGCCTATTTGGAGCTGTATTCTAATTTCTAGAAACTGGTTATGAGCTACAAAAGTAGCAGTACCGAGACATTGGATAGTTATGAGAGTTATGATACCAATGTTCCCAAATAAGAAAAAACTATAACAGAAATTTCTCACATGGAAAGTAAACGTGTAAACACAGAAAACTGAAAGTCAAGAGAGCTCCTTATTTCTACATGTTAAGAGTATCGCTAAGAAAACCCAAATTTTATACTCCCTCCATCCTGAAATTTATGATTTTTAATTTTACGAAAACTTAAGATTATTTTTCAATTACAACATGAAAAAAATTGAAAAAAGAATCAATTGCCTGAACTATGCCTTAATAAAATTTGGATGAATTCTTCATCCCCAACCGACCATTCCTCCGGGGACGTTATGAATTTATCAAAAAGCAATGCACCTCATACAATGACAAGTTAAAATTGTTAAAACTATCTCTAAGAAACAGAACTTTTTTCTGAAAGCAATACACGTTAATACAATCAGATGTTTAAATTGTTAAAAATATCTCAAAGAAAACACCAATTCTGTCTAACAAAAGCAATACCTTTATACAATCACAAGTTTGTAGGGCATATAATGATCATGGTAATTATTTTACGATTTGGGGGAGTTGTTATATAGAAACAGATGTGCAACATACCACAGGAGAGCCAACGTGTAGCCCAACTTCGAGTTGGATCCACGGCAGAGACAAGTCTGTTCACACATATAACCAATTAAAATTTGGAGAAAATCTAGTTATCAGGTTCTAATTGTATCAAAAAGTCAATGAAGGTGGATCAGAAAAGTGAAACATACCCCGTGAACTTGGGCGTTAAGCAATTAACAACTCTTTCAGGGTAATCTTCCATCTGAAAGAAGAAGCAGTTATCGCACCCCGACTGCTTGAACTGAAAAGTTATAAAGAGCTCTTTACTAATCTTTGCACTTTAGTTACAAAACAGTAAAAAGGAAAAAAAAACTGAATGAGTGCATTTGGAGGTCTAAGCCAACCGCGTCAAAAGTCTTGACAAGTCGGCAGCGGCGGCATGCTCTCAAATCCCTGGACATTCTGACCGGTATCTTCGCCATTGATACACCTCCTTCACCTCCCCCCGGCTGTGCCATCACTCCCTCCCTTCCTTCTACTCGTGTCCAAACCCTAAATTATTCAATTTTCCGATTTAACAAACAGATCGAGGTGGTAAAATATAAATAGGGCGGAGCTATTCGTAATTTCCACTGGGCTGGGCCCAGCCCAGTAACGTTCCTAGATCAGTGGTTTAGCCCTCAAATTTAATTAAGGTGACTAAGGTTCGATTCCCGAATCTAGTCAATTCACTAATTTTGGCAGTATTTTTTTTTCCTATTACTTCATTCGTCCCAAATTTATGTGGTTTCTATTTTCGTCATTCCCAAATTTAAGCAGTTATTAATAATTTTTTTTTATCTAACTAAGTGTTTTATTAATTTTAATAGATTTAATTAATATAATAATATAAAAAAAATTATTTTATCCTACTTTTATAATAACAGACACTTAATTTTTTAGTAATTTATCTAACTATCGCATCATTGATTTTTTTTCTTAATATGTGTAAAAAAAAATAGACAAATAATCGATTGGAGGGATTAATCATCTAAATAGTGATGCCACATATCATGAAGCTCGGAGTTACACGGGTATCTCAATTATTTAGCCTCTAATATCACTGTTGGTCCCGAGAATAAACGTTCAGGTGTAGAAGGGGGGAGGGGGGGGGGGTTGAATACACCTGAAAACCAATTTCTCAACTTTAAACGCGAACAGTCATTTTCAAAAGAGTATCGTACTGAATAAGTTCAGTAGAGCAAATAATTTGTTCTGGATCGCATGACAGAGTGGCTGACTTCACTGAGGCCTGCTAGCTGACTAGATTCAGAATTCAGTATCGTTCAGATAAAGTTCAGAAGTGCGGAATTGTGTAGGCCCAAATTCAGTTGAGTTTAGAAAACGTTTTTTTTTTAAAAAAGTTTCAGTATGTTAGTGCAATCGATTAAGCTTGCTGAAACTCAATTGAATGATTTTAGAAATATTTTCAATATGAACAATAATCAATGCAACAGTTAAAACAGAAAACGAACACATAACACATGCAGTTTTTTAAGTGGTTCGGATCCAACAATCCTACGTCCACTGTCCCGAATGATCAGGAGGCTATGTATTATACTAAGATAGTCTCAGTTGGTTTGTACGCTGGACAAACACTGGCCTTAGTGATTATACTAAGCAAGTCTCAGTTTACAGGGTATCAAACTAAGTGTTTGAAAAACTCTCCAACTATGAAGGAGTCCTTTACAATAACGATCCATTCAGATATGAACTCATTCGTCTAAGCTATGGATATGATCAGCTGAGCTTAGGTTAGAGGGATAGGGAACGAGAAGGATAAGGCTAAGCGGAGCGAAAAGGGTTTTCCATGAGATGGGAAATACAAAGTATTAGTCCCACACGAAGTTTGTGAATAAGTGATTGTCTGATAATTAGCAAGGAATACCCGTCTTTCTTCTAAAAAGGATGTATTGAACTCATAAATCAATAGATACTTTTTATGGAGATATCCTCTCTTTCGCCCAAGAAAGAGAAATTGAATAATCAAAAATTTGGAGCGTGAAGTGTAATTAAGACTACCTGCACCTGGACAGAAAGACCCTATGAAGCTTGACTGTTCCTTGGGATTTGGTTTTGGCCTTTCCTGCGCAGCTTAGGTGGACGCTTGTTTCCCCCTTCTTCCTTAACCCGACAAGTCTTTGTGAAATAACTCTGATGAGAAGAAAAAAGAAGGCGTTAAGAGACCCTCGTGGCCCAACCCTAGACAGCCTAAGATCCTTTTTCAAACCTGCTCCCATTTCGAATCAAGAGATAGATAAATAGACACATCCCATTGCACTGATCGGGGGCGTTCATAGTGACTGACGGGGTCGAAGACCAAGAAGTGAGTTATTTATACCAAGCATTCTTCTTACGACTAGATCCAATCTCCTGGTCCCTGCGGAAAGGAAAAAGAATTTCACGCTCTTCCTTTCGAGAAGGGAGGATTAGGAAAATTCTATTGATTGCAGCTTTCTCCAGACCTCTGGGAAAAGCATGAAAAAAACGGCTCGAATGGTACGATCCCTCCGTCACCCCAGAATGAAGGGGGTGATCTCGTAGTTCTTGGTCTGTGAAGATGCATTGTTAGGTGCTCCATTTTCTTTTCCCATTGAGGCCGAACCTAAACCTGTGCTCGAGAGATAGTTGTCCATACACTGATAAGGGATGTATGGATTCTCGAGAAGAGAGGAACCGCGGTGGTCCCCCTCGAACCGCCCAGATCCACGAGTGAATCGAAAGTTGGATCTACATTGGATCTCTCACCCGAATCAGAGCCAAAATCCATTTAATTGAATTTAAACAAAGAGAAAAGGATTTTACGAGCTAATCAAACCGTTGAACTAACAAATCTAAAAAATTATAATGGATTCGAAACATAAAAATGAATTGATTAGATTAAAATACAAGAAATTATCAGATAAAAGAAAAAAATATACAGAATTATCCAAATTGATAAAGCATCTCCTAGCCTTTTTCAATCAAAAAACACCTTCTTGGATCATTGTATAAAAAAAATCATTTGCATAAAATCATCCGATAACGTAAATAACCATGGGACATAAATAAACAGAACCCCTTGTGATCACTCATCACGATGAATTATATTTGTTGAATACACTCTTGTCAATATAGTTGTTCAGAAAAAAATAAAAATATAGTGGAAAAGGGGGGGGGATAAAAAAACAAGTCAAGAAAAATTAGACAAAGTTATATACAAGCCGCTACCCCCCCTTGGTATTTCTTTAATTGAATTTCATTTGATTAGACATAAGTTCAACTTCTGCTTTCTTTAAAAGATTTTGAACAGTTCCTGTGGGTTGAGCCCCCTTT